>JAJLQT010000008.1:0-619518 GCA_024516245.1 Peziza echinospora | reverse complement strand
AAAGGTTGTGTATACGACATAGCTAGAAAAATACACCAAAAGGTGGTGGTGGAATGACGACAAAATCACAATCTTGCGGATGAAAACCAGCGAATGGGTTCGGCTGTGCAACACACCACTTCGAGGGATTCAGCACAGTGTAGCAGTAAAAGGATGCAGGGCGCCAAATGGAATCTGTAGAAACAAATCAAAACGGTTTTCGACCCGTGCAGGGAGACGAAGTCCACAATCACAAGCGCCGAGAAGATGACCCATTCTCGCCTAAAGCACAGGTAGACTCGACGACTAAAACCCATTCCAATAAGATACCCATCGCACCCGAACGCAAGCTCATTTGTGTCATAGGGGGACGGAGCCGGTAGACAGTAGGTTTTTCAAAAAATGATTGATTATCTGTCTATGAAGCTCTCTCCTCCTCAGGGCCAATAGATCCCCTGTCCTCAGGGTCGAGTCCGAATGAGGAAGTAGGCCCCTCTCCCAAAGGGGAGTTTCTCTCTCTTCCCGATCCGGCAGTGCTCCATGCAGCCACCAATCCACTCCACCTCTCTCCACCACTCCGATTCGGCAGTGCTTGATGCAGCCTCTACTCCGTTCCACCTCTCTCCACCTCTCTCCATCTCTCTCCTTTCTCTGCCTCTCGTGACAATATGGGCAGGGTTGAGAGCTGCAGCTAAGGAACACCAGGAACCTAAGCGCTCCTCGATGGGATCCCATGTTGCCTCAACAAAAACTGGACGACTAAGCATGAGGCAGAAGAAGATGGTAATTTCAAGTCCCCCACAATGCTCCACTCTCTATCTACATGATTTCACACCCTGTGTGTTCTTTCCAGATCCGGAAGTCCAGAGCCTCTCTCCTCATTCCCAATCCGAAGGGGGCAGGTCCTCCTGCACCCTCTTGCATCCCACTGCATATCTTTCTGCATATCCTTCTGGCATGTATCCTCTCCTGACAGAGAGAAACTGGTACCCGACGTCCTCCGGAAGTACCAGGCATGGTACACCACAGCAAGCTTGGAGGAAGGGAAAGCTTAGGGACTTACGCCATAACAGTTACCTTGGAGAGATTCCAAACCATGATAAAAGATGATGGAGACTGACTTTTGAACCGAGTGGTTATCGAGATGCAGAGAGACATCGACAAATGAAAGGATAAACAGCATCACCAACGAGCAGATCATGGGTAGCCTACCGACCTATGTGTATCGATTCAAGAAGTCAAGATCAATGACAATCCCCTGCGGAGGTAGGGCAGTCTCGAGGGTTAGGTGGGAAGCTCAATGACCATCAGCGTCAACGGCACTAGACGCAACGGCGAGTACCCTTTCCCAACGCCCTGTATCGATCACACTATGGGAAAATTGAGCAAATAAGACACTGACGAAGCGTAGGGACCCTGACCTGCAGAAACCAACAAAGGCGGCTATGACCTTCCTCCCGACAAAAGCAAGTCGGGCATGTTCGACGTGAGAACAAGAATATGGGTAAGTTATCCAGGCAGTACCATCAGGGGAGAATGGGTCGTTCCCAAATCACGCCACTAACAGAATCAAGCCAGCCCATGCAGCAGTCGCCTAACCCACCAAGACCCGAACCTGAATGACTCTAATCTCTGATACAGGTATCGCCATGAAAGTACGGCACTCAAGAAAGACAATTACGGAGCAGAACTATGGCCAGGGTCATACACGGAGGCAGTCACAATGCTAGAGAGGATCAAAATGAGCTTGATGCATTAGACATGCGATGAAGGCACAACAATACACCAGGTCAGTAAACTTCTGTACCATATTAACAAAGAAAAGATCCAGGATCCAAATTCAGATATCAGGCAGTGCCATCCCATGACACCAGCCTGAACAGAACGATCCCCGACCTCAGACCCACCAAACACGCAGCGCACCACCGTAGAGCCCACCACATCCTTCCATTTTTATCCAGATTAGGGGAAGGAGGCCGTGGACAAGTCAAGGGCGCCATCTGTAATATTGAATCCCTCTCATCTATCGAAGGGAAAAAGTTGGCCTGGGCAAGAATAAGAATCATGGAAGAAGAGAGGTGGATGTCACTTGCTCAGACGGCCCGGGAATTGAAGGTGGAGCGAGACGGGGGACTCTCATTGTGCACCCCATGTACAACCACTAAAAGAGAGGGTAAAGAATCAAGAGGAACGGAGGAAGAAAGAAAATCGAGAGTCTCCTGTCAAGACAGCATCTGGCAATCAGATAGGGTGAGGCTTACACCGGAGTCACAGGCACATCAGGAGAAATAATTTAGCAAATTCCTTGTGATCGGGTGCTCCAGAGCAGGAATTTCTTTTTTTGTGAACGGGCAACTTTTTGCTAACAAAATCCTCGGAAAATTTGTCTTTTGAGAAATCCAAAGCTACACTCCCCTAAACATCATCTTTCATGAATTTCTAAAATCATTTTCAGCAAGTATTCACATATAACATCCAAGAGAAAATTGCTGTGATCACCCAGAGCACCCAGTCACAGGATCGCGAAAAACTCGTTCCCCTGATGCAGTGACCTCAAAGAGATGAACAGGCAAAGCTCGAGTTTGCACTACCGACGTTCTCGGTCACCCATAAAATGACCAGGAGAACAGACGAATGAAAGAAATGATTGACGTAGCTGAGGGGGGGTCTCGAAAGTCAAGAAATAGGTGCCACTTAACATAGCCAGGGGAAGGGGTGGCGGAGATCGTGGAACTACAGAATTGGGGGAACGGCGCGCGCTGTCTGTGCAAGATGCATGAGAGATGGAGAGACGGCGGGGTGTGTTAATCTTGAACGCAAGAAGAGCACGGCAGTGAGAGAGGGAGAAGAAACCAGTTTTCACGCCGATCAGCAGGAACTGAAAGGACCTAGGTTGAAAGAAATGTGGCACCCCATGGCAAGAGTTGAATGGCACATTCTTTCCTTTCTCCTTTCCTCCCAGCCGCAAGGCGTGATGGAAATAATTCGGAGGCGAAAAAGAAAAGGCAGAACCTGGCATCCTTGACGAATCCCAAACCCGTGGCAGGCAACCCAAAAATCTCCGGCAACCCGCTCGACCAATACCCAGGCCCCGATCCAGCAAACGGTCCTCCTTACCTTGATATTTCAACACGGCGCCCACTCCAGGAGGCCTACTCCAGGAGACCCACCAGCACTGTCAGGCCAGCTCCGCACTCTCGCAGCATACACATCGGGACCCCCCCGCATCCCACGCAAGGAAGAACAACAGTCGGCGCAACTCCTAGGGGCCACCCGGCATCCCTCACAAGAATTGACATGCGGGAGTACTACATCTGAAGTTTGACATCATATCTGGCTGACGTATTCCTCCAGTCTCCTTCATACATACCTTGTTGAGAATATTGACGAAAATCGACGCTACGTTTAGGTATCTACGAGTATATTAATGTGAAAGTCCGCCCAAGAGCGTATTCGCGACCGTGAGGGAAGTTGATTTTAATTGCGCAGGGTTCGTCCCTACGCACGTTTGATGATTAATCCGTATCCATTGCGAAATAGAATCGCGGTTCCAGAGATTCAATTTCGGGTATTCAAAGATAAAAGAAATACATTTAAGCAAATCGAGCGCTCTCAGTAGAATAAAAGTGGTTTTTCAAAAAAAAAGAAATGAGGGATTTTGTAGGATTGAATAGCCCCTCCCCCAATGCTAACCTAACCAATAGTGGGTCCCTGCTCTAAATTCCACAATCGGGGAGAAACGCCAAAATGCCCAGGAGCCAAGCGACGCGAAGCGCATGGGTTATGGTGGGGCCAAATGTAGGACCATAATGTGTAGACAAATAGTGAACGTTTCATGGCAAGCTTCCCAAGAAAGATGTGGTTGATTATTCAGCATCCAAAATGTTTATAACAAGTATCAAACTGTGCACAGGGACTTTAGGTACTTGCATATGTAATTCGTTACTTCTTCTTACTCTCGCGCACGTACTCGTCCACAAGCATGACGTCGAGAGCAAGCACAACGGCGAGAGCAAGCATAAGGACGAGAGCAAGCACCAGAGCAAAGGCAACTGCAAAAGCAAGGACAATTGTGAGGGCGACGGTAAGGGCGAGGGCCAGTGCAACAGCCAGAGCAAAAAGTCCTTCTGCACACTTTCCATAGATATTAATCAATTATAGAACAGGGCGGGCAAGGGCATCCTGCACACTTTATGCTCACTTTTAATAACTAAATTTAATATTTAAATAAAATTGTTTTGTTTTCTTTAAACGTATAATGTGTGTAACTATTTGATTGTCATAGTTTTCACACACATTCCGCACACATATTTGTATGACAATCAGATATCCTCAATGTGTGCGATAAGTATTTGTAGAGCGTGCTTTTTTTATTTCGCAGTACACTTAATTGGTTGCTGCGGTCTTTCCCATGAATATTATTTTTGAGAGTAGTGTGCAGAAATATGGAAGAGCCTCTGAGTTCAATTCCCAACTACTACATTTCTCTTTTTGGCAACAGGCCCTGGGGTTTCTTCGGGGCGAAGCCCCTGATACGTGTACTCTTATAAAGCGTTGTATTTTCTTCCCCAGTCTAGACATCTGTACGCCGATTTAAGTCTATACAAGATCAAAACGTCGAGGTGTAAAGAGCAAATGTGGAGGGGCTAATATTAAGAAAGAACCGATGGTGCTTGCGATTTCCCAGTACCTATAATAATCATGCGCTCAAGTTTCGATAACAAAAGCAAAAGGTTGGAGACAGTGGGAATCGAACCCACGACCGTCTCAATTTTCAAGGGTCGATGAATGACCCATTGCAAATGAGAAATTATACCACTAAACCATATCCCCAATTTGATGAATTGATATATTGATACCCACCTATATCGCCACAAAGGGATGAAGAGAATTCCCAAACATTATTTAGGTGATGTCGCGATCGTTGTGCTGAGATCAAACTCCATCTTGATACTGGGCGGTGGCGTGTGTAGATTGCGGCGCACAAGCTTGATTCTGAAGTTTGCGGGAACGATTGTAATTATTTTTCCATGTTGGTGTCTGGCTCTGTTGTTGGTGAGTAATGGTGGATTGATGCACTCGCTGTGAGGTGGACTAGGTTTCCTGCTTACCACGGGACCTGCATGTCTTTCCAGGCATCGGTAAAACAACCCCCTACTCTCACTATTTAGCGTTCCAGAGTGAATTTGGTGATCATTATAAACAAATATAAAATTTAGACCATGTCTGCATAACCACGGACTTTGTCTGCAACCCATCATCATCATAGCGATCCCTGAACCCGCATGATCTCAGGTTACGTTTGTTGATTACGAATGCCATACGTTTCCCCTATATTTGCCTAATTTAAAGTTCCTGCGGAATACATTATTAATTCCACATCAACGGCCTGAGACTACATCACCAGCAGTAGAGATGGGGTATTTTGACACATATTGCAGTTCCGACTGTTCTCGTGCTCAGACGTGGACAAGGCCTTGGTGCGTGCAAATCGGCGACTGATATCGACTGCATGATGACGTATATTGGAGCTACCCCACCCAGTAGCAACCCGCAATGTATTAGGGAAAGCGAGGCGAGAGATAGTTTCCGAGGTATATACTTACCTAGCGAAGGGGTCTCCTTAGGAAGTACATATCAAGGGATTCAAACCTAAAAAGCAGGAGCACTATTTACATAATTTTTTCACAAAACCCAAGATTCTTAGAAACTACTACATGTACATAAATTAATTCCTGAATTTCCCGGGAATCCTTCGTTGTGTGTTTTTCGAAGTTCCATATTCTTTCAAACATATTTCAAATACATGTTTGGAAATTGGATGATCCTGCTATCGATTGAAATCCTCAAACGGCTTTTTTTTCGCTCAATGCTGAATTTAAGATCGATTTTCCACGGAATTCAAAGTACATTAATTACAAGTACCAGGTAGGTATCGCTGGAAATCTCACATCAAGTTTAAATGACCTATTATTACCACTTGCCCGGCGATTTATCCCCCGGGAGATTTTTATATTTAAAATTTATCCTGTTTTATAAGTTCCATAAACTTGACGTACAAAGTCGAAAACAGTCGCACAGAAGGAGGCCGATTATGCAGTCCACTTTTGTGGTCTTGGAATCTTACTCAATACCTAGTACAATGTGCTATTAGGCACACACGATACAGATAGTTGGAAAGTTTGGCCGCATCATGAAAAATCGGGGCCATTCTACATACATAAAGATTAGTATATGCTTGAGTGAAATACCACTAATTCACTGGATACTGCTAATTCATGCACGTCATCTAGAACAAAAATGAAAACATCTGACTTGCCAATTATCTTCATTTCAAATTACCCTAGGTGAATATGCAGCAAGCGGAGGTAAAGATCCATGCGCATGCATCGCAAGTGTGGGGATATTCAAAAGGCGCCTAAACGATTAGTTGTCAGACAATATCGCATTCTATATGGCATTTGATAAAAAATAGCTAGCCTTTGACGAGCTGAATATCACGAAATGAAAAGAAAGACGGCTTTTCGCTGCTTGACAGTGGACAGGCAAGCATGTTTCAACGGCAAGCCTATTACAATTTCTCAACTTGCAACTCACTACCGAATCGCTAAGATGTTACCCGGTTCATCACCATGCTATCCTCCCCAATCACTCTCAGCTCAGCGCTCATACTATTTTCAATTTCGCATTTCGCCCCAGCGCGAAGCTTGATAAGCTGGTTGTAAACCCTGTTGCATCCCTCTATGCACGTTTACTTAAGCACTTGGTTCGTTAGATATTTTCAATTTTCGGGTGGAGAGGAATTTTCGGGTGGAGAAGACAGATTTTGCCTACTTAGCCAGTTGAGGGTAAGTTACCGATCATGATCACCAGATGAGCTTATTAAACCACCAGCATGCATTGAATTTAAGCTCAAATAAATCTGGGTCAAAAGGTTTTGACCTCTCACATTAATATCAGGACAAGCAGGTTGCTATGGGATCGATAATTACCCACTGTCAAAAGTTTTTTTTTCTTTTGAATTGAATTTCCGATTACGCCGTGTAGGCATTGCGTCAGAACCTATGGAAGAATGTGGCTGAAGAAGAAAAAATAGGAAAGAATAAAAAAAGTATTACAAATAGAAAGATTATGCTAAACAGAGAGTCTCGCTACCTCTTTCCCCCTAAGTCGCTCGTTCTTGGGGAAAACATATTCGTAAATATTTTCGCCTTGTCCGCTACCTTGGCCCATTCCCCATAGCCTTCTGCTGTGTTCTGGTTCCAGGCGGCCCACAGTCAACAGTTAAAGGGAAACCCAAAAGAATTCAGTCGCGATTTTCAAGGGACAGATTGAAAAAAGAAACGAAGAACAGATGATCTCGTATGCCCTCACTGTGAATCGAACACAGAATCTCATCATTACTAGTGATGCGCTTTACCATTAAGCCATGAGGGCCTCTTTCTGTGTCATCCCAATTTCTTCTCCTTCCGATTCCGTGACGCTATCTCATTGGCAGTCGTGGATTGCCAACATTTTCGACAAAGGGTTACCGTAGGATATTTTCGGTAAATATCCCTTCTTCGAAACGCCGTTCTCACATCTTCAAAAGTAAGTGGAATCAATTCGTTAAAGTTAGCCCTTGAGTAAGGTCTCAAGCAACCATAAGGTGAGGAATCGTTTGTGTTAGTTAAAAAAGGTAATCAATAAAAATAAAAATTCTGGGGAAAAAGCTAGCTATTCTGCTCCAGTTTCCCACAACCGCATATCCCTCAGGGTGAATACCCCACTCTATAAATTCCTCCTTCAGAACCGGGTTGGAATTCCACCCTGCCTCACCTTTTAAATCCGCTCACGAGTCCGGCGTACATGCCTTTTAGAATTCGGAGAATGCTGCTGTTGATTTCTCTCTTTTGTCATACGCATATGGCGTCCTATCCCGCTTGCCAGTCTTCTTGATCTTCCCTGGTATGTATTTGCTATGAGAAATGGATTTGCCAGTGACAATCACAAACTTATCGGGTGGATGGATCGTTCTTGTATTGGGACGCCACCCTGCTCCTAAAACTGTTTGATCTTTCTCGTTCGGCATGTGGCGCCTCATTCCTGGCGGGTTTGACGCATGGTGTTCTCACAATAAGCAGCAAAGAGGAATCAACACAAACTTGAATTTCCAACACCCCCCTTATGCCTCTTGACAGACATGTTGATGGTTTGATTATACGAAGGGTTGCGAATGATCGCTTTGATGCTCTTGCTCCGACCCTATCTACAGCCATGTGTTCTCCATCAGTACAAGATGCTCATACAATTGGGATTTGAGGCCATTGAGATATTACATTTGTGCTGAATAGCAAGGACACTTCCAATTCGTTTTGTAGTGCTTTCCACCCCCCCCCCCCCCCCAATCCTCACGGCCACTGCCTGCGCATCAACTCTTGCACTCATCAACAGGGCGTAACCTGCCTATGCTCCTGTCTCAACGAGCGATCAACCACCTGCTCCAGAATCATGTCCATCGTTCCAATAGCAGTCTAGGTGATCCTGAATTATCCGTTGTTTGAGAAGGAATTCTATCGAATACGCCGAGATCCGGTGGTAATCTTTCACTTGTCCCTGCGCCGAGATCCACGGGGCCAGTTGTCGTTGACGTCGCGAGTGGGATGCGGAGTGTGAAGAGAAGTGGTTTTGAAGGGGCCATGAGGGGGATCAATCAAAAGTGCACGTGCAGATGGTGCAGCCTCAAGGTCCGATGGCTCAGCGAAGGTTGGAAAACGGGACTGCAGTTGATACTCGCTCCATTTAAGGGATGTTCGCGAGGGTGGAGAGAGTCGTCGAGGGATTGATCCTCTGAGGAGAAGGTTTATAGGCGTAGCTGGATTATGCGAAGGTCGGAGTTGAAGATGAAAGAATCAATTAAGAGAGAAAAAAACGAGGGATGGCTCGGAGCAGGAAGTGTTAGCGCTCTGAGCTAAATTGTTGATTGCTGACGCAAAAGGTGAATGATATGAGTCTGAGTAAGGTGGATCTAACTCAAACGTGTGGTTGCCTTTTATTCAGCAAAGACATATTTAAGAAGAGTGCATCCCCTCCTTGTGCGATCTCAAAGAATGCCCCACATCTTTTCCAACTTGAAATCTTGTAGGGACCAGATTGACGCATAATAGGTCTTTGACGCTGTCCACTTCATCTCTCCTCTGCTGCTGCTTTTTGACAACGAGGTGCGCTGCGCACAAAACCTCCAGCATCTCGTATCCTCTCCATATTTACCTCCTATCCATGGGTGATCTCTTCGGAGGGGGTCGTTTCGTCACAATAGGAGCTCCAGGCAGGGTGGTCTTCATCGTCAAATTACCCTTAATCCTATCATTATGGCGTCAAACACCCTCAATCTGTTTTGCTAAAGCTGGATGTTCAACCCCGGATATAGCTGTTGCACCAATCACGAACCTGTGGATGGCGTGCCACGTGATGCCATGTCGACTTTGGCTGATGCTATCCCTGGGGCCTAGAAGAATGACCCACCAGCATTGCATTGTTCCTCTCCGTCAGTATCAACGTTATCTCCATTCCACACCTCAAATTGCACTTACTTTTCGAGATGCTGATCTACTTTATCTCCTTTAACTCAACCGTTCCCTGCCAAATTCAGGACGATCTCCCAGGGACTTAAAAGCATGTGGCCATAGTCTCCCCCCCTCGAGGACAACGCAACTAAGTGTACTCTGTTCTGCACGGAGCACCCACTTGAAAAGGAACACCACCATCGCAGGCCCAGGAAATATATCTCTGCGGCTCCACAGAACCTCATCGAGCTCGCTGTCAGCACGCATTTTTGACCTCAAAAACACATCAAACGGGGACGTATTTGTGCCAATCGAAGGTGAAGAGCCACAGTTGACAGGTATATTGGGACTGTTGATGGCAGTAAATTTGCTGTGTGCCTATGTGGAGACAATGCCTTGGAGGTCGCCTTCGACCGGATGACAATGGGCGACATGGGTTCTGAGGGCGTGTGCGTGTTCGGGATTGACCTATCATTGGACGATGGTCAGAATAAGGTTTGAGATGTGGCGTATAACCCGGTTGTTGTTAACGTTGACGATGGTTGCGGATGGGGTACGTCCAGCGTGCAATCCAGCTGTACATTTTTGTCGCTCTGTGACATTGCAACATTCTGCAGATATAGTATCCTCCCGTCTTCACGCCCCTCCTGATCAGCAACAGCTGTATGGATTTTCCCCAGCCTTAGTTCCAACACCTAGACTGTCTCTCCCTGCCACTGCACCCCCTAAGGCTTCTCGCCCTGCCAAGCAAACAACTGGTAACACCGCAGCTGCTAAATCCTCTAGCACTGCCTCTGCAGCGCATCCCAATCCAGGTCATGAAGTCTCTCAAACTATTCCTCCGTTCGCAATACTGCTCGTTCCTGGCCTCCCGATATTTACTCCCTAGTCTTTCCAAGAAGTGGAAGTTGTGCATTGGCTGTTGATTCAGGTTCTTGTTCCGGTTGTGGTTCTGGTTCTTGTTCTGGTTCTCGTGCAGACGGTGCTGCTGCGGGGAAGGACCACACGGCCGGTCCTTCCGCAGGTAGTGCTGCCACCACCAGGCTATCCCCCACTCTTAATCTATGGGCATCCACACCCTCACAAAGTTGTGATAACCCACTGTTACTGCGACTTGCCCCCAGTAGCTTTCCAATCTCCGGTTTGGCTAGCAGACGTCCTTCCGTCATGTTTAATTCAGGGTAGGCATCGACGTGACTGCCTTATCCAGCCATAGACGTTGAGCCACTCCAATGTGTCGTGGGTGTTGATTATGAACATTGACGAGGTTGCGGAGGGTTGCACAGGTATCGTGGGTATTGAGAATGCAGGAGGGGGGTATGTCGGGTGGCGTCCATGATCATGGGATCCAGAGGTCTGTCCGGTTACCTGATGGAATGGCGCTTCGTGGTCCCTGCGCTATTGTCACAGGCGTACGTGAGGTGAGCTTATGACTAGACTTTGAAATAGTTAGTGTTGGTGGTGGTTGGAGCAGGACCTGAGTGGTGTATCTAACAGCGATCACAGGTCTAGGAATAGTTGGTAAAGGAGTGGAGATAGGATCCGAAATGCTTGAAGATGGCGGGGTACGCGTGTAAATGAGACACGAGGTTTGTAGAGCGGTGCTGGTGTGTGTGTAGATGTTGTACTGGGGCCAATGGTTAATCATGGCAAAGGCAGACGAAGTTGAGATGGTTGTATGCCTCTCCCGTCATTGCTAACATCTTCCGCATGATTTGACTGTGAGGAATCTGGCGATGGCCATATCGGGTAGTATAGCAGCCACAGGGATTAGGTTTGCATTAGCTTGCATGAGTCAGCTTAGCGTCGTGTCTCTAACCTTAATGGAGAGGCTGACGCTGGCGAGTGAAGAACAGGGTAATGATGCTGCAGCGCCGCTGGCGCCAAATCGACCCACCGATCCAGATGTATCCATGCATAGGACAGGGGTCCATGAATCACATAGCGCTCAGATCTCACGCGATGGTACCTAAAACTAAAGAATAAATGCCTGTGCGGAAAATACCTGCCTTGAATGTTCCCAAGGCTACCAGAGTGACAATACAAAGCCTGTATTCTCAGAATATGGCCGTCACAAGGTACAAGAAAGAAAAAAAAGTCAAAGATTGGAATGTTCAATTGTGCGGACAAGGGGAACAAATGAAGTTCATGTCACCCGGGTGGAGCAAACGGCTGCTGGTGATTGCCGGTTACAGTTCAATCACGTTTTTCATTGCTACATCATGTAGACACTCCGTTCTCCAGGTATAACATTCTTCCATTATGCCAACGGCCGAGATGACAATCACATTAAGAAATGGTAATAGCATCGTGAAAGAAAATAAGAAAATTGAATTTCAGGTACATGTTTGAAGCCGACATAACCATAGGCAACGGGTTACTATTGAAACAATGATTGGGATCGTCCTTATCCTCTGTGCATTGAAAAAAGCGTCCTCCCAACCATCCCCAATAAAGAAAACCCCATTCCCGTATCCTTAAATAACAACATAAGATAGAATACAACAGCGCTCCTGACTCTTTCGCGTCGTAGTAACATGAACCCCACTTAACCCCTCCCCGCAATGGGTACCTGGTAAGCTGGCTATTCACGTTATTCGGCCTCATGCCCAGTTATTTATCCTTGGCAGCGGCGGACCTGCATGCCTCACAAGTGAATGTCAAGGTAGAGGGTCCTTCGTAGAAATAATCATCCTCAGTTTTGGGGCATCGGTGATCGGGGTTGTAATATGCTTTGTCGCAACGGAAAATGATTTCCAGGGTCTCGAGGCATTCCTCCCTGCCTTCACAGGTGAGAATGAGCCACTTGCACATTTTGATGGTTTTGGTTGTGAGTTTAGAGGTGTTGTGTAAGGGATCGAGAAGTTCCACGTCTTCTGATAGGGGATATTGGTCGAACCCGAGAAGCCTTGGGGCTTACCAGGTGAAAATTCGGTGATTATTGATGAATGCTTGCGCAATTGTTTGAATTAGGCGCTGTGAACTGTGTGAGGTGGGAGTTCTTGTTGAACACTCACCGATCCTAGACGTTTCCTTGAAGTAGTTGAAATTTGATGAGGGTATGAACTGTGGTGAGCACTTGGGACAGGTGGAAGAGCGGGGAGAAGGGTCATTTATACAATTGAAATACAACCAGATATCTCCATCTGTAGGTATAATAGTCAATATGTTGCAAATATTTTCTTTGTTTCTCTGGGCATGGCGGTGTGGTGTGTATCCAAACTTTCTGTTCCTTTGAAAATTCTTAAAGAAACTGTTTTGCGTAACTTTGGCAGATATCAACGACTTGTGCAACTACAAATGTTTGCAAAAACACCTAAAACGGTATCGCCCATAATTATAAAAAAAAATTATTTTCCGCGCATTACTTGGGTTGCACTTTTCCATGACCCAGCAAGTCCATGACTCCACATTGAATACATATTTGCGAGGAAGGAGTCCTTGAAATTCTTGATTTGTGGCGAGGAGTCACTATAACTCTCCAAATATACCTTAGGGAAGTCAAATAAAGTGCGGCATTTTGTTGCGATTCGTCAAGAAGCCGATCCAAACATGAAACATAGTCGGTTACCAAAAAGATTATGGCGCGAAAAATGTTAAATCAGGGACTCATTGCTTTTTAAAAAATTCAGATTCCGCTTCCGCCTTACGGCATCGCGTAATCAGGGACCCATATCGATTGTTTGTTGTGTCTTTTTCCATGGGAAAATAATCGAACATCATACATATGGCTATGCCAGCTCACGTATACCAACATGCTGGGTATACTGTCCCTGCGTTTCCTCCATTGAGAGCCGTAAATAAACACATGTGGGCTCTGCGTAGGTGGTCTTGCCATAGTTCATGATATTATCTCCATATTTGATTTCATTGCGGATTCCATGCCCTTGTATCGTAAAAAAGTGGCATAAATTCACGGAAATGCCACCTCCGATAGAAACCATCGCTTTCAGCGGCACAGGGGAAACGAATCGTTCACTACGTTGCCTAATCTTGGCCCACCTCATAATCATTCCGCCAAATTCAATGGATCCATGATAAGAACTCATTCAGTGTGTGTGTTGTGATAATAAACCCCTCGTGGTACTTACTGGAGGAGCCCAATGTTTAAGCGGATCTTCATCTGCATGTCCGTTACCCTGTACTAATGAACTAAGTTTCTTCGCACCACACCACCACTTCTTCACATTGCTCTCCGCATCTCATCGGTATTCATGTCGATACACCCTAGTTTCTTTGCAAAACACATGCCAGGCGCCTGAACAAACCAGGTTTGGGTCCTCAGGAAGTGCAAGGGGAATATGAAACTGCATTTGTTATTTTCATACTCGCACACTACCCTCGTGTCTACTTTTTTTTGTTGTAGCGGGTGAGTATCTACCATCTGATATGTTCTTCATGAGGAACGAGAATAACCCTCCCCAATATCCACCTTATTGGGCAAATTTTTCCGTGCTCTTGATGTCTTTTCACCAACGCATGGTTAGGCCATTGTACCTTGTACGACTAGGTGGATCTTGAGATTTAGGTGCCCGTCTATTATTGGTGACGTGGAAAGTTATGATTTGCCCAACATTTTGGCCGCCCCATCCGCAGAATAAATGACTTCCAGGTATATTCATTTACTGAGACCAATTTTCAAACTCACCTAAGAATGGCATTGCCTCCATATCGTATGTTATCGGCTTGATCTTTTCGTCAGCGGCTTCCCAAATGTTATTTTAGGAACCGTTGGAAGGGGAAGCGGTAGACGCAGCCTTCTCATCCATACTCTTGCTCAATAACCCTAATATTTGATTTACATGATTCGATGAGAAAAGAATTCGCTCAAACCTCCCTGATCGTCACAGATGATAGTGAATTTTACGATAAGGTTTTTGCGCACCAATCCCCTTATCTTATTATGCTGAAGTAAAGGGGAAATTACACCTTATAATACTCATAACGAGATAAGCCAGTTAAGAAACGCTATTTGATGGAATTGTGGTGGGTGGATGCCATTGGGATCGGGGTGTGTCATTCTAAGGTACAATTGAAAGATAGAATCCACGGAAACTCAAATCCAGCGCCCGCTCGAAATATGTTTTTAATCCCTCAGCACGTCACTGCCAAGGGGCCTTTAAAGGAGCACATCAATGAAGAGCCCCGGGCCCTATGACAGAGGGTGTTATTTGTACTTCTTCAAGCTCGTGTACTCCCAACAGCACTGAACCATTCCTATTGATTTGTGAGCCACGTGCTGCATCTAATTAGTCACCTGCTCAGCCACCTGCATAGTCCTACTTGATGGCAACCGAATCACGCGGCCTGGGTTCCATCGTACTCACGCTGCTGGCGGTGCCAAACAATGAGCCTATTTTGTATCAGCATCTGGCCTCTATCCATACCATGATTACAGTTCTGATCGGTGCCCTGCTGTCCTTGGCTTTCACATTTCCGCTATCAGACGATGCAGAGACGAACGCTCGATGAATCCTTCAACCACATCACTCACGCCCACGTACCGGTAGCCATTATTTCTCAAAACATAATATTCTCGTCATAAGAATACCTCCTCTCCCACAATACTAAATGAGAATATACCCACTAATCCCAATATGCCGTTAATGAGACACGTCAATCTAAACTCTATATGGATTCTTATCGATTCGAATCCTTTATTGCTACTTATTTTTCCAGCTGTATCACATAGTATGCAGGTCTGCACACGTATCATGGCCAGGTTCTCCGCATCTCTCAAATTTATGCAATTCAATATGAGAATAATTGGTCCGGTCCGAGGAATATTCATCCACACTGTAATGCGTTGGCATTTTTTCAGCTCAAAATTGTAAGTCCAATGCATCAGGCTTTGGAACAATGATTTGACATCACCGCCCCTACATTTGTCGGATACCTTCAATTCATTTTTTCAAGTGTGGTACTGTAAATATAGCGGCATTGGGATCTGCGACATCTGGGGAAATAATTTCGGCAGATTAATTTTGGCAGATCGAGTGATTTTCGTGCTCTGGAGCACAGGATCGCATAAAAATAACTCTTGCTCTGGAGCACGCATGTTTGCAAATTCCACTCAGGAGCACAAATTAATATTTAAATATTTGCAAGATCTGCTCAGGAGCACACATTCATTCAGAGCTATTGCTCTGGAGCAACTCTTGTATTAAGGACTGTATTTGAATGAAGACACATGTAGTCATAGGATTTTATTTACTGGAAAGTGAGTGGACAATTGAAATATAAAAATTGTCCACTCACCTTTTCGACGCCGTTGTATTATTCTATTATTTTACTTCTACAATCACCTCGCAGTACATCTATTTATGCGAGATTTACACTTTTAGATCATTCACTTGACGCACTCGGATCACTGGCTGGGCACAAGAACAGATTACTGGCAGATATGTTAAAATAAAGGACTACTATAAGTTTTGTTTATCGAAGCTAACGGATCTCATATTTAGTGCAGGTACAGAGTACTAATTAAGGTAATGTAATGGTTGTGACTTGCATGGATTAGTCATAGTCAGGTCAGGTGACCCACAAATCCTTTCAGACTTAGAAACTAGCTACACACACACATCCCTCTCTCTCTCTTAGTTAGAATCAATCAACTAGCATATTCGGGCAGCACCCGACACGTCATTTCCAATTCTTACTAATAAGTAATGGAGTTGAGATACGAGAACATGACGAGATCAAGAAAATGGAGTTGTGGAGTTGAAAGGTTCGGAATTAGGGGGAATGCGTGGAATTTCAACCCTCGCCTAGTCTGTGTCCAGCCCCTCCTATACCTTTGGCTGCCGAAACAGTGTTGTCAATTCGACGTCAATCTGACAAGGATTATTTGCTCAAACTTTTCTATTGTTGTCACTCGCCTATCTGATAGATGTTTAATGAGTGGCCCAAACTCAACAGCGGCTCATGAGAAATGATCTTCACAAGCATCATCCGGGTAAGGGCTTAAGCAGCTTTAGTATGTATGGCCAATTCGAGAATTAGATAGACGGACTAACTATAAGTCTGGGAATAAACATGTAATCGTTCAGGCTAATTATGTAGAATTTAAAAAAAACGAGAGAAAGTAGTAGGAAATGGAAGTACGGCGATCGGGATTCATTTGATTTTTATTATATAGCGCCAAATCTATAAGATTGGGGGATTTGTTGGTGAAAAAATAATGTTTGCTGAGTTCCTACGACCGGTAATGATAGCCCACCGGTGAGCGGGCAATGCGGGAAAAATAACGGTGCATCCCGCGGCACTCAATATGAATTATATTCAGTTAGGTGATTGAATTTTCCTCTCAAACTATATCTCCTGATACTCACATATTTCTTGATCCACATTATTTAATGCGATTTATAGCATGATATAGGTTGGTTGAAGATAATCTCGTATGCCATTGGAAAAGAAGAACAGTTCACTTCATTTCCGTAGTAAACCCAATGTCTTACGGAATGACGCGGAAAGACATGAGCTTGGAAACAAAATATTGACGCTGGGAAGTACTAGCAAAGTTCCTTCGGATTCAAATTAATCATAACGATCAATTTAGAGAAACACTGTAAAGTCCGTTAAAGAAGTGGTTTATCTCATGAAGGTAGGCTGCGGAAACTTTGATTGCCTAAACAATTGTCGGAGATTTTCCTCAAAATCTGTGCAGCGATATTGTCCATGATCATATTCGTCTGCAAAGATCCGCCGCATGCTTTCGGACCACTGGAAAGTTTTCATTACATTGACACTCACCGGACTCGAGGTATCAAAATTTGAAGTGCAGTACTAAACCACCGAGGCAGATCTACTTAATTAATGATCACAACAATATCTATCTCTACAGGACTCCGGAAACAGAAAATTAATAAAATGATTACTCGATTTGGTAATGAATATTATAAATGATTCATTACAAGACCGCGACGCCAAAACCAACATCAATATCAATGGACAGCGACAGCCAATACCACAAGGCTGAATGTTGCTATTAATTAAACGAACTCCATGATCTACGTCGTAGAGTACTTCTAAGGCTTCACAGATGAGACTAATATTCATTTAAACTCGGTGAGAGTTCCTGGGTAACTGACACATGTACATAGCAATCAATCTATACTCGTCAAATCAATTAAATTAGTCTCCAGACACCTGAGTGAGGAAATGCCTGTGAACTGTCTGTGCAGTGTCCGGAGACTTATTGAGACGAGTACTCTGTAAATTAATTTAATTCTCGGTGAAGAGTCTTGGCGCGCGCGGCGCACAAATCAGAGCCAACTTTAAGGTTAATTCTTTATCGATAGCTATATATGTACTATAGGTGCAGGGATCATGTGTTAAGATTTGCGGGAGGGATTAGTGATGATAATGCTGGTGCAAGTATTTTAAATATATGTGGTTGTGGTGGTGGTGGTGTGTTGCCCGTTAGTTCAAGTTTTTATGGAACGTCCGATTTCAATACCGGAAATCTGGGGTTCTGGCCGTTATGGATTTAAAAATCCGGGGATGATAGCTGATATTATATATAGTAAGGCTGGCATGTATATGAAGAATTGATATAAAAGCGGTCAACGTTATTTTATACGTATACTCGTCAACTCAATAAGTCTCCGGACAATGCACAGATAGCGCACAGGGATTTCCTCACTCTGGTTTCCGGAAACTAATTGTATGCTCACATCGGAAGTGATTCGTCGCATATATATCAAGCAGAGAATGTATTTTTCCGGTCGGTGAGAACGGTGAACGGAAAAACTCACGTTGGCGTGAATAATGTTTTCTGGATGAAAAGATTATAATATGGTACTGTTAGCAGTCATGATTGCACATTTATACTCAGGACTGCATTGAGCCTCTTCATTGATAGTACTTTTAACAGTGGACTATTTAGCCAGATTTTATAAATTCATATGCGTAGCAATACAACCAAAATAAATATAGTTGAGCCGAAGTGGAAGATACTTTTCAATCACGGGAACAGCTGGGGAGGCTTTGGCAGAATGCAATTGCGGAGAAGAGACTTAGGACTATCGGCAACAGCTGGTCAAGAGTAAGGCGTGGAATTGCGCGCGCAGGTTCATGTTTTCGGCATCCGAGATGGCTAAATCAGGCAATATCTGCTCCTCATTTCCACACTATAGATGCCATAATGGATGGATACCAAAATGGCATGATGATGATGCATCCTGGTGATCTTATTTCCAGTGAGGATATCACGATGGGAACTGTCAAGAAGCCATCCAGCAGGAGTATAAAAAGCAAGCTGAGATAACCCTTCGATTGATATCCTCAGCTTTCTCATCATCCAAAAGCCTCCCCCAAGTCATCACGACAAAACACTCTCCCTTCCTCAGTTCATCCACTCTGCACTCCCCCTTTTCAACGCCTCCCCACCTCAAACCCCCCAATCATCAAAAATGGCCAGACTTATCCAACTCCTCCTCACTCTCGCTGCCACCAACCTCCTCCTCCCCCTCGTCTCCGCAGTCCCCACCCCCGCCGACGTCTTCCTCGCCGAGGAGGACAACGTCAACACCTGCGGCGACAGCACCTTCGTCGACACCACGACCAAATACTCCCCCAAGATCCGCGACTGCGAAGCCATCGCCACCCAGGTCCTCAAGGAAGCCACCTTCTGGTACAGCTACCCCGAGCAGGCGCCGTCGCAGGGCGGCTGGGACAGGATCGAGAAGGTCGGGACATGTGTCTTTGCCGTGCGCACGACTGTCGAGGAGGCCGATGGGGGGAGTAAGGTTGGGAATACTGATGTTGCGGATTTGATTCGTGATTCTATCGCGCGCTTTGGGAAGGATGAGAAGGTTGCGGCGCAGGGGGTGATGAAGTGTGCGAATGGAATGGTGGAGGCGGAGACTGAGTGGGCGATTTTGAGGGCTTCGGTTTGATTGGTTGTTGTGGGGTCGTTGAGGGGGAAATGTGCTGGTGTTTGGATCCGAAGACGTGTTTATGGGTCATCTTCTGTCTTTCATTTATTCTTCGCCTAGCTTGAATGCTGGTGATCATGTATCACTTCTCTTCGTCCTTCTACATGTCTTAATTGATATATAGCTTTACCTACTCCTTAAGCCAATTCAAATACATCGCCTGATGCAAGTGCATAGATTCTTCAGAGAATAAATTCACTGCCGAATTGACCGCCGGAAGAACACTTGCCTGTACAAACGATGAAGTTAATCTTCCACGAAAGCAGGATTGTGTATCTTCCCTCCTAAATGATGTGAATACCTGGCCAGTGGATACCTGATTCGGTAAGTCGGTATGAATAATAATTGAATTGAAAATTGTCTCGAGAGCTTTGGTGCTGCGGATATTTGCACATCCTCGCTGTGGCACACGCAAGGGCCAATCGAGAGAGGGTGGCCATAGCAGGAGAAGGTTGGGGCACTGAGTACTTTGAAATGGTACCGGCGCCGTGGATTCGGAGTAAACGAAGCATTGTTTTGTAACCTTGGCCAGGTGCGGCCATTGATTCGCGCTAAAATCCCAGCAACTGTGTTTCACTATGCCACTGATACAACTCGAAAGGGGAAGGAGACTAAAAAATGGCCATCAGCCAAACGTATATATCAAGGCCCACGGTACCACTGCACCTAATAAAATATAATCATATCGCCTCCGAAATCAATAATCGCAAGAGTAATAAGAGCCGCATACATACATACTCACAGAATCCACCACCCCAAGCCCTACCATTTCCAAACCAACCAGCCGCATACATGGACCCCGCCCACCCTGCCACCCCTGCTGCGGCAGCCTCTCTCCCATCCAACACCATCATCGTTGCGCCCGGCTCTTTCCGCGAAGACGTCCCCTTCGCCCTCAAAGGCGTCATCCACTACACCGACTACTTCTCCTACTACCACTTCACCTACCTCGCCCAAGCAAAAGAACACATCATGACCTCCATCATGAACCCCACCGCCTCCCCTCCCCGAGTCCGCGACGGCGTCACCATCGTCGCCATCGACGGCATCACGAAATCCACCTGGCACAAACTCAACGCCTGGCTCGGCTGGGTAATCACGTACCCCGCCGGCAGCTCAATGGGGCTGGCGAAGTTCTACCACTCGCATCATGGGCTTGCGTTGTTTACGGTGAATTCGGCGTTGACGGGGGAGGAGATGGAGGCGCTCTGGGTGAGGTTGCTGAGTGCGTATCCGGCGGTTCCGAAGGCCCTGGGGACTCCGTATATGACCATGTCGAGACATGCTGCTGCGGGGGTGTTTGCACGTTGGGGGTCTGGTGAGGACAAGTTTGGTGATGAGTGGCATCTAAATGGTGGACACGGAGAACGTTAAACGGGACAAAGTTGGGTGACGACCAAGTCGCAGGTAGTTAGTGATTCCATATCAGGGTGTGTAAAGCAGTGTTTGCGATGAGGGATTGGGTGGCGGGTAAAGTTGTGTCGTAGTTTCTTTGACCGAAATGGTAGCATCGATCCGGTAAAATTGCGGTTTTCCGGTCAAGGCAGTTGCAAGAAAATGCATGTTTGTATTCCTAGAATCTCTTTGGTCAATCAATTCATGATTAATAATTTAATATGTGTTGAAGCTTCCTTTTATACCCCTCAAGTCTAGTATTTTATTAATGCGCCCATGGCTGCACTATCTCGTGCTGAAACTGATGAATGGTCTATCCGGTGTACCGTGGTGAAGGGCATTTTGCCTTGAATAGGGAGCTTCAGGTGGTAGAAAACCAGTCCTGGTATGATACCCCGTTGTTTTCGATGAGTCCACCATGCCCCCTTCATCTTCTGTGATCTCCCTAATTGCAGGAAACTGTGCGGACTTGTTGTACCCCTCAATGTCTCAATCAAAGGACCCCACGTAATCGCTGGGTAGATCGAGAGAATTCCACCCCCCGAAGCTTCTTTCCACATTTGAACAGTATGTTTCATGAGTCCGATCAAGTGGTCAATGCCTGTAAATATAAGAACCTCCCCGAATGACGTTAATTGTTCCTGCAGACACCTCCTGGGAGGCTGCGATCTAGTGCCGTATCCCTCAATTCTAGCAATCATATAGTCTGTGGTCCGCCGTGGACTTGCTGTTGCATATCTTATGGCGACTGGATCTGTAGTCAATCTTCCCCTTCATTCCATCTCTCCCTTCGATGCAGATCCAGAGTGCGTCCTTGTACATTGTGCTGGGATCTTTGGGCAAAATTAGGAAATCGTCTTGGGAAAGATCAGGGGCGGATCTGGGCAGGTCTAATTCTAGTCAAGGCTGCGTTGTGGTGGTTTGAAGGCTCCGGTTTTTAGAATTGTCCCTCGTATGCTCACGTATCGTGATTAAGCTGTGCCCATCGCGCGGTCCCCAATAAGTAAATGGTAAGGATTTCGAAAACAATGAACGGGGTTCGTGTGGATTTTCGGGTGATGGCAATACATCATCATTTGAGATCCCCCTCCTCCTCCTCCACCATCTTCATCTCCATCCCCATCTCTACCCCATCTCCAATCCATCCTCCACCTCAAATCCGTCTCTATCCACCTGCCGCTCATCCTCATCACCGTCCCTGCAGGAATGCCCAGCTTCAGCAGCGCGGCCATTGGTACCTCCCCCACGTTCAGGAAAATTCCACACAAGGTTGTGTCGGTTCCGACCCATATGAGCGAGCAGGGATGAAATCGAATCCTCAGTCCCCGCCCTCGCCCTGCTGTTCTTGAGAAAGGGATGGATCCACGACGGATATTGATTGCTCTTCATCCTGTGTATGCCAGCTGCCTTTGGGTCCTCAGGAAGTAGTGCTGATTCCTGCCCCGCAAGACGCGAAGTATCTGTGCCTGATACTCCAAACATCAGCTCATCATTTGAAGACGCAGACATCAGCACACTTTGATTAAACACAACCACCGATCTGTCAAGATTGAAAGCTCCATTTCCCTGCCACCGCCATCAATAGGGACGTGAACCTGGATCACCTCTTCTCCGTGGCTGGCGGCGCCAACATATCCCTTCATCTGCCTGGTATTCCAACTCCCCCTCATAAACCCATCCACATCCTCCTTCTCTCACATAGGATTGAATAGACGCGTTGGTTGTACCGCTGGCATTTACTTCGCCTTCTCCGCCGGCAGTAAGTCTCTGTAGAGCTTACCTGATAGGTTAGCTAGGTTTCACTCCCCATGAGCGATCCCCTTCGAGGCGATGTTGGTCGTTGTCTGAGACGGAAAGGTCCCTCGGTCGTTGTATAACAACTACACAAATCCAGAGGGGAGGTGTCTTTGTCCCCAGTGTACAGGGTTTGGGCGGACTCGGGGTGTGCTGTTCTCAGCGTGGCCGGGCGGGGGGGGGGGCGTGAGGAGAGAGAGAGCGCGAGGAGCAGAATCAATACCTGCTGCTTTTGGAGCACTTCGAAATGAACCCGACATGGTTTAAACGTCCTTTCAGATCTTCCCCCGACGCCCAGCGGCAGGAAGCTAACCCGCTTCCGCCATGCCCAGAGATACGCCGTACACAGCACGCTTGGGTATAGCTTTAACCCATTGGCCCCGAACTTGCCAGCCATCCCACCCCACAACCGCCACCTAGGTAGTCTTCCATACCACCTACGTACGGTCAGCATCGAGGTTCGGGTCTATCTTGGCCACCCACATCACCAATACTATCAACACCATCTAAAATACAATCGCCCGGAGGGATTCACGAACTCCATGCAGCATTTCCAACATCGTGATACGGCACGGCTCACCGGCATCCATGACAAGCAGATGGGGCCTGGACGATCACGATCCGATATGGGCTACATAAGAAACGGTTGAAGCAGGAAGAGGAGGAGGATTGGGATGAACTGAAGAAGGTCGTTAATCTTCACCGACGGCCGGCCCTACAAGCTGGGTAGGACGCCCAAAGTGATGAGCGATTCGAACTGGACGCACCCAAAGAAGCAGGTTTAAAATTTATAGGGGAGGTAATAGGAGGCATAGAAAGTATGGAGGGAGGGGGCGATGATGTTCATGGACCCGGCACGCCGATGAACCCGGGAACAATGGGTATCACGCCATCCGTGAGGAGCTCAGATACGAGGATGAAAAAACGGGAAATGACTGACATGCGATACATGGTACTGGCATACCTATGGTGCCATACGCCTTGGGAGATCTCACCCCAGTTGGCAAGAAGTGGATTATAGAGATATGAGAAGGGATGACACGCCAGACTTCATTCCCGCTCAAAAAAAATCATAAAAATATATCTTTACTCAACTTCCTCAACAACCCCCGTCCCATACCTATCGGGCTACCTATGCCAGCATTGATTCAAGCAAGGTGAAAACACTGCCCTAAAGACACAATGCAAAATGATACAGACAATCGACACGGCCTTCGAATCCTTCATACGCTGGATCCGCGCCAGGAGACTTGGAATAGGTCACGTGGTCCCACATAGGTTCTGAGGTCGACCAAGTCTACCCTTGCTAGCGATGTTGGCTAACATCGGGAACCACAGTTCTCTGGACCGGGAAGGAGTACCTTACGCCATCGACAAGCACACGAGGGACCTAGAGGGCTGTACGATTTATTTACTGGTCCTCGATACGCTTGCGGACTGCTTGTTGCTAGGGTAGACCGCCCAGAAAAGCGGCAAGCGGGGAAGACGGGGATTTCAACATTATTTTGATTCCAGGTGGGGAGACTGCGTACATTGGAACGTGCAGAGATGGTGTCTGTTTATCATATATCCCTCTTGAAAACTCTCGGCGAGTTCGTGGATCCACGGTTTGAGGGATCGATGACAGGGATGAAGGACTTCAGGCACCACCATACACCAAGTCCACTTTCAATGATAAATGCTGATTGGCAGGAATACATTGGTGGGATTTTGCGCTTTGCGCACGTCCAAGTTCAAGAGCTAACTGTTGATAGTCGATCACGATCAAGTGCAGTGAAACAGCAAGACACTTGGAGCCATCAAAGGAGTCGACTTTCTTAGCGCATCTATCCCCTCAACATTGCCGGAACGTGTGGACGAGAGATCCCTCGACGATGGGACTTTCCAGCTGCCACAGGCGTGGCTACCTGAAGATACGGTGGAGTTAGCAATCAAATCAATTCGAAAGCTCTCAATAGTATACAATATATCCAGCATCGAGATTCATTACCGGGTGGTGGACAATATATAAGCAATACCCATGTCACTTTGAAGCATGGACCGAAACCTCCTGCCGATTAACGATTAACAAGGGTGAAGGTCGAGATGATCAGCGGGATGATTGTTCACTGCTACACACTGTGGGATCCGCCAGTCACGAAATCAGACACGGCACTCGAAGGAAGGGCAGATAGGAACCCCCCGCCCCCTACATCACATGTTGTCGAAAATATATGTGTGGGCGGAACTTCCGATGGCCTGTGAGGTGGATTTAGTATCTCTAGCATGATATTTGGAACCCGTCGTGTTCCTCACGTCCACCGAGAATGCGAGGGATGGGTGTGAGTGTGAGTGTACGTAGGGGGGGGGGCGACTAAAGAATAAAGAGTGCAATATTGATATTGGTTTGATATTGTTGATAAAGCACCTGAATTCGTTAATTCGCCCCCCTTCCCCCCCCGCCACAAAAAGGAGGGAAGCAAGAAAAGGAAAAGAATGGAGAGAGAGATAGAATACTGCTGCCCTCAACGTACACAGGAGCCCGGCGTTCTTGCTGGGATGAGGATGGGGGCTGAGTGGTTGGTGGATGGAAGAGGTAGATGCTATGGTAGATGAAGACAAGATATACATGACATGGAGAAGAATCCAGAAGCTGTGGAAATGAGTTGAGGGGAAATCTAGCCCGATGGACAAAGAGATCCGGATAAAGGTCAGGCTTCATCACGTGCCTGAGTGTACAACCCAAGAGAGCCAAAAACATCCACGAAGAATGCAACCGATCTCACTTGGACCATCTTCAAGGGTTCCGTGCGCAGCAGAGCTATTTGCCCCGGTCTCGAATCAGCAACATCTCGCACCCGATTGATCCCACAGCCCCAGCCTGAGTGACCGACGGGTGTAGGCAAGACATACCAAAGAACGCGCCTCAATCCTCCCTCACCCATCCCCCACGACTCGCACTTTCAATCCTCAATGACCGGCTGTGGCTTTTGACACACAACACATACACAATAAGCATCATTGATTGACCCCCTGGCGTGCCTCAATGGCCGCTAGCTCCTCCGAGCTCCTTTTCCAGACCATTTAAGGCTAAAAACTTCGGCCTTACCAGCGCCATTGTGGAATCATACACCCATCTGAGGATAAAACTTCAACAAAGAGACCATTGGGAAGAAGAGAAACTGATTGATGATACAGAGCCTATTTCTAGATTCGGTGGGCATAAACCATCAACCAAGTCAAATCGAAGACCCTGCTTGCGTTTCAATAGGAAGTCCGGCTCACCCACTCTACCTGGAAGATCATGGAATTTTGATGGGTTAGGTTGGACTTAGTGGTGCTAGTTGTGGATGTTGCTACGATCTGGAGCTGTTGGGAGGTACCTGGCATGCATTTGATGTGTACATGCAAGACGCCGGGTAAGTTTGATGAACGGGGTTAAGTGGTGCCGCCAATCCCTGATGGCATCTACAGACAACTACGAAGGAGACCCCGCACACTTCATTGCCGTCTGCGCATGTCCATACAAGGCGGACAATTCCCTTCCCCCGACGTCAAAAGGAAGAAAGAAGGGAGACAGTGGAAGAAACGATCAATTAAATCAGAAATCGAGACTAACAAAATATATCTTTTTCAGGGACGCTGTGGCGTAGGGCATTGTTGTGACTCTCATACCCAGGCCCTCGCATACGGTGGATATCATGACGTATGAAGGGAGTAGAATCGGAGCAAATGAGATGGGATGAAGTTTGCGGCGAGTCCTGTCAATGGTAACAAGCTTGCAATTATAAGAAAATATAGCATTCTTTCAGGACACGGAAACCGTTCAAAATAGTTAAAGAGCTGGCCGTAACCAGGTTCGATTTCCTTCTTGTGCCCTAGAATATCAGACCCTTTCCCGCGGCCCCAGCTTTCGAGCTGGAATCGTCCACCACGCTGACCCATAACAGGGTGTCAACCACCCAGTAATAATCACAGACCGATGTTTCAACACAAAGCTAGAGAGCTATCCTGGTCAGCAACCCTCTCGACTGACGCCAGCATGTCCATAAAGACTAGCCGTGATATACCGTAGAAACTCGCGGATAAGAATGCTGTCTTATGATAAAGACAAACACAAGATATATCAAAAAGTACTGTCTTACTCAGGGATACTGTCTTATTGGCGGGTTAACAAATCAATTGATATTGCACTATTTTGGGCTTACTTTGGTGTTCGCTGTGCATGTCTTATTCATAAGCATCCTTATCAAGATAATACTTTTGGCATATATTACCTTCTTATTCATAGATACTGTCTTGCCTTGTGTACCTTCTTATACGCGAGTTATTACGGTATACCCATCCAGAAATTTGATCTTTTGACGACATTGAAACGGGAACCCAATGTGCGGTTATTGTACTACAAAGATGGTACTCCATGGCGTGTTCGCCATCCTTGGCCATTGAGGAACTCACCCAGAAGTATGATTTACGGGCGCAGGAGAAGGAATACGGGAATATGGGGGCGAATGACGCGTCATGGTAACTTTCGACACCCGTTTGAGTGCAGCCACTCGCTTCCCAAGGGTCATAACCAGCTAAAGGTGCCGGAAAGCCTGGAATGCAAGCTCATATGGCAGAGCATGGAACGGGGGTCCGAGGGAGGTGGTTGCCGATTTGGATGGTGAAGAGAAAGTTGAGGGGAAAGTGTGTGGATCTGCGGAGGAGCGCAAGGAGGTCAATCTGCGGGTAGTTTGATTTGAATCGAAGAGAACAATTATTGGCCCGTGGTCCAGGCCTCCGTGTCAATGTTTTTCTGTGGACTGGCAATTACAGTCAATCCTCCTGTTCTTTCCACACTTGCGTTGACTGCGACATCCATCCCTTCCTTAAAAAAAAAACTAAGATCGAAATGTTCTAATACAACACTCCGCGAAAGAAGTACTCGGGACAAACGGGGGGGCCTCATTTATAAATATACATCGAGAGGAAGATGTGGATGAACGGTCTCGATTTCGCCCGAGAATTGACGATGAGCCAGTTTAGGACTCCAAAGCTGAAGAGGATCAAGACACTGTCCCACATACCCTACACCGCTGGCTCTCCGATGCATACGAGCAGTCACCTATCGCACCATAGCATTAGTTGTAGCATTACTTGCATTCAATGCGCTCAATGAACAGGACGTCAATCTTTCACAAATAGGACTGTTGGTGTTGAATATTCCCAGCTGTTGCAACAATGCAGTGACGGAACTACAATTATGCCACCAAATCCATCCTTTATTTTTTATTTTTTATTTTTCACCTTTTTTTTTATCCCGTCATCCCCCGCTGTCAACCCAAGTATAGCAACTATCATGATGAAAAACCCCATCCCTACCCTTCAACGTTCATTAAAAGGAAAAGAATAAAAGGAAAATATAGGAAATCGGAATCCTTTGAGAGGCTGAGTTCCCTGGAAGACTTTTTTCCGCGTGCAAGGATGAATGTCGTGAAGCCCCTCAATGACAAAGGAATAGAATGAACAAGGAAAAAACGAAAACGTGCTCAATCAGAAAGAAAAGTCAATCAGGAAATCCAACCCAAGTAGCCGCAAAGAAGCAAGCACAATTTGGCAAATGAAAAGGGAACAAGGAAAATCAAGGAAAAATCAAGAAATGAAAAAACAAGGGAAAACGAAAATGTGCCAAATCATAAAGATAAATCGATGAAGAAATTAAATCCCAACGGCCACAAAAGAAACAACCACAATTCGCCAAATGAAACCTGCACAATTCCAACCTCAAAATTCCCTCATTGCTCAGACAAGCTCCCTGCACAGCCATTCCATCGTTTCCCGGTTCCAGCCAGAAAGCCCTGCATTAATTAGCGATTAGATTCTTTAGACAAACCGGGGACCCCCCGGGAGGCTGGGTTGTGAGGGTAGGCCTTACCTCATCCATGATTGGCACCTTGGCACTTCTTCATACTCTCAGCATTGATATCCATGGCGGCCATTGTATCCTCCAAGGTACCATTCTCATTCCCGGTAGTGACTTCACCGGACGCACCTGAAAATACCATTAGCATTCCCATTATCCTCGGCACAAAATAGACTTCGAAGGATGTCGTTTATACTCACTTTTTTCAACCTTTGATCGTGGCACATATGGCTCTGCCAATGGATTGAACGAGAAGTTTTTTGGGATTGCTACTGTTGGTTGGGGCTTGTACACATATCCGTTTGCCCTTGGATTGAACTTGAATGGTATAACGTGTTCGTTATTCTCGGTGTTGTGGTACATATTCATCCATATTTGACGCATAGTCGGACAGACTGAATACACGGTTCCGTGAATGGGCACAAGGAGTGTCTTCTCCAACGTAGGTCGTTTGAATTGTTTCAGGCCTCCGAAATCGGTTGTGAAATCCAGGTGGTGAACTCTTGCAAGAGAAGGGGTTAGGACCGAGTAACCTCTAAAGGTGGCCGAATACATGTCTTGAAAAGAGGCTCGGGTTTGGATTTGAAAGTGCAGAGTAGAGCGTATTCGTGAAATGGTTATCTTGGCAGTTTGGGTGATACGGTGAAGGATATGGTACCTAGGTATGGCGAAAGTGAGGAAGGGTTCATGGCTTTATATATATTTAAAGAACCAGCAGTGAACATGTGAAGGGTGGGGGCCCCTCTGCCTCGCGAACTAGGCTTACGTGCAAGATTGTTCAGCCTTGGTTGAGATGGCACATGTGAAGGAGCAATTCTGGTGTAATGTGGTGGATCCTTAGCTACCGTTATTGGTCTGAAGACACACATTCGCTACTCAGATGACATACGGTTAGCCCATCGAGGGAATATTTTCTCCTGAGAATATATGCAGAAGGGGGCGTTTGAAATTATGGAAAGGCACATTTCCGGCGGCGTCTCATAAAAGTAATTGGTCCTCAGACTTCCGTCAAGCTATTCGCTTCCCTTCAACATAATATCCTCGATCCTTTGCATTGCTATATCACATCGATCCTCTCGGTGCTGGTTTCTTTCTCTATTGGTCGGCACATGTCTCCGCGATTGGGAAATATCCTCGTTCTTTTTCTCGAGGATAGCCAAATATTGCTCGTTCCAATAGCCTTATGACACGAAATGCTGTGAAAGATTATGAGGGCTGTAACACCGTAGTTCGGGGCACCCTCCCATACGGGGAGGGTTGATATTTTCGTCAGTTTCGATTCTGTTGTTGTAGTAGTAAAGAGCTCCGATTGAAATTGTGATGACGGGCCTGTTCTTATTATGCATACTCCCATTCGGCTGTGTCCACAAAGCAACGAAACGACGGTGCGGAGGGAACGTAAATGATTATGACCAAAGGATATGATATGTCACATAGTTTGAAGTAAGATTTTGAATATGCAAGGTGAGAGGAGTCGTATGGTACAACGTGTAGTATGTACTTGTCGCTAAAATTGGGCGGGGAAGTCGATGTCAGTGGAGAAGGAAGATTGGGAGGCAGGTACTTAGTTTTTCATTCATCTACCTATGTGGCCGAATTCCGGGTTTCTGCACAATCGGTCTCTTAGCTATCCTTGAAGAATTACCATTACACACTACTGTGTAATGAATGAAGCAGTATTGTCCTGAATACAATGGGTTGGGTACCTGGAGCATACGTAATTGAAACAATGATTGGTATATTTATAAGCCGATTATAGAGCTGCCAGTTAGAGCAGGCGAATGTCGGAAAACCAATCCTTCATATCGTGGGGTCTTTGCGCTCTCGTGGAAATCGCTCGGGCAGTCAGTGCCCGAATAACGTATCGAGTCAAAGGACTACGAGAACAAGTGGCGGCCCGCAGGAGGACTGAATAATGTGAATTTCTGGCTGCCTCCTTTTGATTTGAAAGCAATGGGGTTCCCTGGAGTGCCAGTGAAAAGGTGTTCAGAATATTGGCCACTATATATTCTCGCTATATAATTATCAGCCGTTGGCCGCAACTGTACATTTCAGTGAATGAGCAGGCAGATCTGATTTAAAACCGTGCCAGAACTCTACCATCGGATGCGAATAATATACATTATCCGCACGGGAATTAACTGATCAAAATACCATCAAACCAGAGACCAAGACGGGAACCGATGATGGGAAACCAGAAGCAATGAAAATGGCCATGAATTTCACACCCTCACTCGGCTTCGCAATAAAAGTGATAGCCATTATGGAATTCTAAACTTGCCACCATGCGACGCCAAGATTCATCCATCTTGAAACTGCCCTAGCGATTTAAAGCTTGCATATCGCAGAGCGGGCGGCATGCATCGTGTCCTTCAGTCAATGGTCGCATATGATTAAAATTTAATAGAATGAATGGTGGCGTGCATACCATACACGAGGACCGCAGGCTCAACTCTAGTGAGTAAAGCCTTATCTGCGACGGATATAGCATGCTGTTGGGCACAATGTCACACATAGCATTCGCTTGTGAATGGAAAAGTGCTGGTTCGAATCTCGTTGCAATACCGTGGGTGATTTCAAGAAGCAAATCAGGAATGCTGCTCATATTGGAAATCTAAATGCGGTTGCTTTGCGTGTTTAATTCAAGAATAGGAGGATTTATAGCGCCAAGAGGGAATAGTAACCATCAAGTATTGATAAAGGGAGTGCGTTTATGAGAAAAAAACAAAGAAGGCTGTCTCCAACAACAGGTAAATTGCGTCCAGCGTCCAATGTTGAGTTTGACCAAGGAAATAATGAAATCATAAAAGACATGAGCCAAAACGCGCCATCCCTTAACTCGATGAAAATGATGAAAACGGTGAATCGCATTAATCCAGATGCATCCAACCCGTGCGCCCAATATGCTGTCCCTCGTCATACCCATCTCTTGCATACCACGACCATCAGAGATTCCCTCCCTGTGCCAGTGTGAAATCCGACCCGTCTTCCACCTCCCTCAGATTTTCCCTTAGAACATCATTCACCCAATGCAGCTCTAATTCCCATGTGCGGCCCTGATATATTCCCAGATCCCTCTCATACAACTCCAAACCCAAATGATATTACTTCAAAAAAAATCCGCAATGTCAGCATCCATAGGTTCCAAACTCAGGGTTTTCCCCTTGGTCTGAGTGCTGGATTCAGCTCCATCCTCATTATCAGTCAGCCTCGCCTCAAAGTGCTTCCCCTCATTCAACATTTGGTTCAAGTTGAATCTAGCACTCTGAGATTTGACCCTCTGTTCCTTGCGCCTATGGGGGGATGGATAGATACTGCGAGGGAACTTGGTCCTCGATTTTTCCACTCCATTGCGTGCAGTGAGGCGCGGACTCTTGGGAATAAATTCTGGCGTATCTGCGAATTTAATCGTCCTTTTTCTTTTGCTGATGTTCATGTTCATGAGTTGATTTGCTAACTCGTGCTCTGTATTATCCATTTTATCTGTCTCGTCAGTTTTGTTCTGCGTTTGCATGAAGCCATCTTGCGGGGTACTCACTGTATTCGGCTTCACCGCTCGCAAGGCCAGAAGCTGGTTCAGAGAAAGAGGCATATTCATTCCCATTCCCAAAACTAGTATTCTCAACGTTACTAGTTGTGTGGTAACTCTCCGATGTATCTTCAAGCCACGGACGACACGTTAGTGCATATGATCAAAAAAGAGAAGATGGTTTCGGTCTGGATTGATTCGCTTACATCTTGTCATTCTTGGGATGGCAGCTTCTGGCAATGGAATAATTTGTTTCGCAGCCATTGCTTCCTGTGTGAGGCGCTTCCAATCTCTGAATAGCAGAATATCCTCCTCAACCACCACCTGTGCTCTTTTCGCCCGCAGAGTGGCCTCGGCTAGGCGATAGATCTTTTCCGTTCGCGGCTCCATCATGGCACCCTCCATATCTACCATCCGTGATGGCATTTCGCCATCGTACACTTTCGAAAGGGTGTAATTGTGGGCAGATTCTGATGGTTCATAACCTTGGGCCCAAGGGCGAGGCGTTGGGACGCGGGGTGGTAGCCTCCGCATGTTTGGAAGTGTATTTTCTTGGAGGTCGTAGTTTGTTTGTTGAGACATTGCAACTAAATAGGTTATTAGCTTCTCTGAAGGTAGGAATAAGTTTTGTCTTGGTACAGTTAGATCATCGAACTTACAATTTCGATTTTTAGAGGTTTTGTGTAAAGTGTGGAATGCAGTTGCGTTGATATTCAATTTGATGCTGATGGATGAGATCGTGTTGACGTTTGATTATCTCTGAGCACCTTGGTAAAGGAGGGCTGCGTGGGTTTATATATATATATATAGATATAAAGAAAGAGATATAGAAGAAAGATGTACACTCGGTCAAGGTTCACCTAGCTAGAAGGGGGAGGAATATTATTTCTGCGAACATTGTGTCCAGCATGCAGAAAACCCAGTCGTAGCGGATTCTGTGAGAGGCTGTGGTATGACAACGTGTGTTTGACCACATGCCGAGTTGTTTGATCGATGGTCAGATTAAAAATCGGCACTGAGCCCCTCCCCTATGAGTGGTGTTAAATGCTGCATGACGTTTCTCGGTGGTGTGGTGTGGGTTGTTGGAGTTCATGTTTTACAGCTTTCCTATATACGTGGAGGAGAAGGTCAATCTGAGTCCAGCCTTCTATGGGTTTCCATAGCCCACAGTGCTCCACTATACTCCATTCATTGGTGCAAACTTCTTGGGAGCATGCTAATTCTCCACCTGATTGATACAGCGCAGATCAAGGGAAGGCTATACGAACATCTGCAGATGATACAGAATTCAACACACCCGACAGTCATCCTTCCCCGCCTATTACCAACGACCACATAGCACCTACCGGCGCGGCTGCACATTGCAGGATAAGGAAACAGACCTGCATAGAAATATCCAAAGCCGTAACGACGCACGGTGTATTTTGTTGAACGCTCCGTATAAGTGAATAAATGATACTATCAACGTCGCCATGAGGAAATCTGAGTTATATCCGTTGCTTCGATAATAGTCGAGAAAGGGGCAAGGGGCTGTAGGAGCAGCTAATTTGAAGATGTGTTGCATTAGATAAAAGTTATTTTGCGTGAAGTGTCGAAAACCGATTGCGTGACCGGCCACCAGGTATGTTTGTATGATTGATTGGAAATTGCGCCCACCCATGCCCATCCCTTTTGGCAGAACCGTTAATGAATGCTATTGGATTGGACCGATGGTATATGCGAAAGCTAAAAACCTTTCGCTTCCAGGGGTTTAGCCTTTTCTCCCTGATGGTATGTGGATATAAAGTTGTGTTGTGAATTAGAGGTCTGACATGCAGCAATGGCATGGCGCGAGCCCATGCAACATGAAGCGAAATTAGTTGAACTTACAGAGTGCATTCTGTTCTCCAAGTCAATGGTTTCTCCATTTGTGGCTGGAGATTCCTTTTACAACTACCGGTATATGCCGGAGCTTTCCTGTAATGAATCCAAAGCTCCATATTGTGAAGCCAAATTATGACTAAAAACCTGTTGATCTCTATTAATAAGGTGCAGACATTGTATCAAGTAGCACCTTGGTGATCAATGACGCTTATATTCTGACAGTTTGTGGTATGGTATATCTAGCCCTATTTTCGGTGCTAAATGATCACACCCCTGGCTTCCCTCTCGCATGGGCTGCTTACCTGCAATTTCTCCAATTCCATGCCGGTCGCCAGCAATAACGTTGATTTAGGTAATTCCCGCAGCCACCCACACCCCCCTCACCCGATTCCGCTCCTCTGCATCAACGGAGAGACTTTACTTGAACAATTCATTGGCTGCTCATCGCAACATGTTTCACAGCACGTGCTCCTCCATTTGTAGGAATACTAGTGCAAAGACCTGCAAACCCTCTATGCACTATTTTTAATCACATCCTCGACCCCCGTTGCACACACCTAGAGCACGAGGCTTCATGTATACCTAGCATTTCTTTTTTTACCTTGCGGAAATCTGTCTAATACCTGCGATGGCTCCAGACTCATATCACGACACCCGTTCTTGCCCAGACCAGTGCTACCTTCTTGTTTGTTTAGTCTCATACCAAGACTCACGTGCCTTGGCTGTCGCACGTGATTAGTCAGCAATGATGCTTTTAGCCATGGATAACTACATCGTAGCCTCCTCCCACTACATCGCATCACTGCATCTCACGAGAGCTGTGTCATGGTACAACGGACATGTGACTTGGCAGCCCGGGAAACATCCCCCACGCCACTTCATCCATCAACATCACCTCACTATGTCTGTCAAACGATACACTCATACACTTCATCATCCTCTAGCGTTTGCGGACCAATTATTCAGTCCTCAGTATCATCAACAACGGGTGAACGCAAGGGCAGATCTCTTGCTATGGGCAACAACAACCCACCCTGCCTTACCGCCCATCCAGTTTCTTCAACGGTCTGCATATAATGTCTAATACACTCACACTCACGTTGTACCAATCAATGATCACGAACTTCGAATTCACTTTTCAGGATGTTCGATAGCACTTCCTTATGAAACCTAGAAACCTGTCTCCCATTCGACAGTGCCAGCATGTCTTGGGCCGTGAATAGTTGACATGTGAAAGTCGACTTAGATGCAGTCAAGAACCCACGGAGGAAGAATGTTCAGCTCATCGATGAAGAAACTGCAGATAGGATCTCAGAGGGATTCTTGCGTAGACATGAAGGGCATTGCGTATTACCTCAGCGCAATCTGGTATATCGTTGAAACAATACACGATCTTCTGTGTTGGACCTCGATTAGTCTTTGATGAAGTGCATGGGAAGGTATTCATTGCGCAACCTTCTAACCATTTTTATTTCACTTTCTCCTTGGAAGCCGATTTGGCTGTCCGATATACCGCCACGGGGATTGATATCCACTGCGCCCCCTCCTTTCGAACTCTCAATGTGTTGCTGTGGTGGAAGGGCGAATGCACGGCACCACAGGTTTGGATCATGGCAGGCATACCACATCTTTGAGCACCATTGTCTGCTAATGGGAACAACCAAGGTTACGACCGAGTCCAAAGTGGAGTTGATATTTCGATTTGGCATCCTATACACGATCTGTCAGAGTTGAAATAAAAACAGTGGAACTCGGCAACGTCGGCACCCCCGCTGTGAGGACGAAACTGAGCACTATGGCAGGAGGATGAGGATAGAGATGATGATGTATTGTTCTTCTCTCTCCGCCCTCCGAACTATCTACTTTTCTCTCCATCCCGGAAGTGAACCCTCGGCTCCCCCGAATGGGTAGGTTCCTCCCTGACTCATCTCCTCCTGATGTGGTATCCATTCCCTTCCTTCCCCTCGTGGTATCCATCCCCTTCCCAATGTGGTAGTCATCTCCCCTTCCCAATGCGGTTTCCATCCCGGCCTGCCTCTCGGTGAGAGGGCCACCCACCATATCACCTCTTCCCTCTCCTGTCAGTCGCGAGATGTTTAACCCCCGCGTACCTCAACGACATGTCCCGATGATTGGCTTTCATATTTCCACCGTCCCTCAATTCGTCAAGCTTCGATTGACTAACAGCAGGTGATGGTAAAAAAGAGCGAAATTCCGGAAATTAGCATTAGGCTTGCAACGCCATGAGAATCGTTAATGCAACACCATCACCCAACATCATATAACCCGAGTTCCTACCACCATCATCTCAAATGCCAGGGCGAAATAAAGATCACGACGAGCTTGACAGGTACTGCGATGACCCCTTCCAACGGCAGTGTAGGCTAGTAGAATTCGCGGAAGCTGTAGTTGACACGGCTAATTGACAAACATCGTTGGAAAAGAGATGGAAAGGCAAAGGTGGTCCAATTCGATGCATGCGGTGCTGGGCCCATTGAATTCTTTTTGTATCGAGTACAGATTAACGGCAAGGTGGTGCACTCGTTGACGGTCCATATATTGGGAGTCGACCGAATATCTTTCCTGCTGGCAAAGTTTGGTTTTGGAAGGGTTCAAATGGTAATGCGTTCATACGTCCGCCTATTAGGATGGAAGTCAACGAATAAGGAGGAGCACGGACGACGCCAGGCAATGGATCTCTATTGAAACGATCACTCACTACGTTTTCTAAAGGCCTGGATTATATATGAAGAGAGTGGGAGATATAGGAGAGCTTAGTTGGTCGAAGTGTTGATCGCATAGGGCGTCATTGATATGTTAGGCATTGGCAGACTCAAGACATTCCAGAAAACCTCTTTTACGAATCCGCAATCCTCCTGGATGCGCACACCGACTACACCACTGAGCCAGTATAGGTTTTAAAAATGGCCTGAGGCACATCCCCTTGAAAGAATGATTCAATTGTACATTATCACCGTGCATCGTGGTTGGGGTTAAGGTGCTCAAAGGACCATACAATCCCTATTCAAAGACCGCCACAACTAATATCGGCTTTAAACCCCCGAAACCCTTGCTTGTAAAACTCATGCCAAACATCTGTGACTCACGTTATTGGTAACTGCGGCATGTGTCGAGTTAGTTAATGTCCAATGAGGTGGGGGAGAAGTTCGGCACTCTCTATTTCCTATATGGATGCCTTGATTGATGACTGCCAAAATGAGAGTAGTTTAACACTACTGATCCTACCGACCGATATTCCGCAAAACTCACACATACATCCAACCATCTATGGATAAGCCCTTGGACGCAACATTCTCGCTATTCCCGCATCTTCCAAGTCAGCCCTCGCAATCCCTCAATACATATCTCAGGTTGGTTTTTGCACAATCTCACCAATCAGGACTACCATGCTGCGATTCATACCTATTACCAATCCCTGGGCCTGGCAAATGGAGAGCAATCACCATTCAAAGAATACGTTAGAAACGTGATTATGGGTCCCTCTGATGCCAGAAGACCGTCGCTGTCAGCACCCTTGAGGAATTCATCTTGTCTAGTACCAGAACATCTACCCACACGCGCCGACAGGCTTGGAAGGAGGGAGGAAGAGCGTGACGCCAGAGGAGGAGTCACTCGCCACAGCATACTACACGCCGCAACAAGCCCTACACGATTATGTGCATGCTATCGCCACCATTGTCATCGACCCACCGGAAAATGAAGGCGCAGCTCCAGGCGCAGCTCCAGGCGCAGCTCCAGGCGCCGGCACTGGCACCTGGCGGCATCTTCAAACCCCCAAAAGGCACACACACCCTACAAAATCCTACAGGAGTATCTATCTCTGACAAAAAGGGCAAGAAATTCACCACTTTGCTCATCATCACCAGTGCAGCCTCAGACTCACCATGGATTGCCATGGATCTATTGACTTGTAGACCTACGCTATGGGTCTGCCTTGGAGGCATCACCACATTGCTCAAAACCATGTCCACTGGGGACAACATCAGCAAGTATTTGCAAAAGGTACTGTTCCCTGTTGCAGAAACTGGTATTGAATATTGCGGCTTTTGTCACGCCGGAAAGGAGAGCTGGAATATCTTTCCGGCGTAGATGGGGGTGTTCAATATATGAGAGAATTGAATTTTGCACAGGCTGCATGGGTAGGTATGCCTGCTTTCTTTCTCGCTCTTTTGCCATTCCTTCTGCTTCACCTACGTTCTAATTCTTACGATATGTGCAAAAAGTACATGCAGCGATACCAGCACCAATTCTTCCACACCCGCTCAAGAAGAAACCACACCAACACCACCGACTACCAACCCCCGTTTGAACCCCCGCCCCCTCGCCAAAGGATTTTCGTCTATCCTAGGCGGTCTACCACACGCACTAAAAACGGTGTTTTCCAAACTGTGACCTCCAACGAACAATTACGATATTCAAAATCTCATGCCAGCCACATCAGCAGCACTTACGATCGGAAAGCGTCTATGGAAAACCTCTCGCGACCAGTTGATATGACGGCGCTGAATACAGTTGTGATTAGACAGATTGAGATTCCTATGCTGGCAGTAGGGGAACCGTGTGCGGCCGATGTTGCAGCGCTGAAGGGGAGGCCTGAAGAGCACAATAGTGAGCCGAAGAGGGTAGGGACGTTGGGAATAAGTATTTCAGCAATAATCTGTGGAAAAGAAACCCAAATGACGAAATGTCTCTGCGGTGAAAAGAAAAATATGGAGAAAAGATTGTGGACTTGGGTTTTCATTTACAGCTCTCAGGAGTAATGGGCCATCCTTCAGGCCTCCCGCACCCCCCACCGTGGCGTCATGTGCAACACTACTACCTACTTGAAGCTTTTATACTCGCAAAGTCGCCTGCTCAGCAAACCCCGTCATCTCCTATCACGGCATGGTACAGCTCAACATGTCTACGACCCCACTCTGCTAAACGAACCGTCTCCACCATATATGCCGGCGCTTCACACAAGTGCTTTGGAGTTGGATTAGCAACAATTTGCCTTGTCGATACCACCTCCGAACGTCTGGTTATGCGTGGCAATGTAAATCTAGACACGCCTTAAAAGTTGGGCTGCGGTATGTCTTTCACATCTTGTTCCTATTATACCTAGTGGCTCTCTGCAATTAATCGTGTCTAGCCGACCCTGTCACATTCCTAAGCGAATGGCGTCACTACATAATTGATATCAAGGTTGGTACCTATTCTATACTTTCAACAAAGGCTATAAAGCGGTTGGTAGCATTTACAGTCACCAGGATTGCACGAGTCCTAATTGAAAATTGCACAATTCCCGAAATAATCAATCCACCCACAACACTCATCCTAATCCACAGCAACGCAATCTCAATAAAAAGCCATATTTATTTCTTAAAATAATTATCAAGTACCGGTACCTATCTCTAAATCTTAGAAGAAACTGTGCCCAACCAAAAACAATAAAAAGCAGCAGAAAAAAAACCATCGAATCTATGGAGATGAAATAAATCAAAGAACGCGGCCTGTGCTAGAGCATCCACATCCACCTGAGCTCCCCAAGAGGTCAAAATCCAAATCACTTTCATTCACTCATCGCTATTAATACGCCAAAAGAGCAACTCATAAGTGGAATTCAGCCCAAAATTCGAGCCTTGCAGTTGCGGCAAATGATTGTCCAATCCTGGGTGAGATGGCAGTATGGGCAAGTGACGGGGTAGTTTTTGCTGCAATCGGGGATGCTGGATGCGGAGGTGGAAGTAGTAGCAATCATTTCAGAGGTGTTGGAGGAGGTAGATGTACGAGCAGGAATTCTGACGGTGTTGGAGGAGGTGGGTAGAGGCCTGTTTTGGAGTATTGTTTGGATTGTTTGGATTGTTTAATTGAAATTTTGGTTGTGATAGCTCGAATGTGATGATGATAGAGAGGGAGGTTAGGGGGAATGTGTTGATATGGGGGTAGATATATTGCGTGGGGTGATAATTTGCCCGGGGATGGCCACTGTGGACATCGGGGTCAGGAATGGGGTCGATGGCGATGCGGGGGCCCATTGCTGGCCAACAGTGACTATGCTATTGAATAGTGCCGGTAGTAACCGCTGGAATATATTCCGTGGGTATAGTTAGCCATTAGTTATGCGAAGCAGATCTGGATTGGCGGAGTGGACTGAGGCTGGTTTCCCTGTTTCTGAATTTGTTGTTTTAGTTGCGGTCACCCCGTGCATGAACGGACCTATGATGATTGTTATGCAGGTGTATTCAATTGGGATTGCTTGATATGCGTGTACCAGTCACACTCTCTGGCGGTGACAATTGGATCGTCCTATCTATGTCATATCGTCGGTAATCTTAAATGTGTTAAACTATGAACCAGCTCACCAAAGAGGAGGACAATCACTACGCAATCAAGCAATGGTTCTCTGTAGCCTGCAGATGGAGACAAACACCCCATGCCAGATAATCCGGGGGGATGCATAGACTCAGTATTATCTTGAATTATATGGCCCAGAGCTAGCAAACTGGACTGGATGTCGGGGGTACATTTTCTATGAGGATTTGAGAAAATATGCAGCTTTCCTGTGGAAAAACATCGCCCTTACGCCAAAATATGCAAATTCAAGTTCAACATAGGTATGAACTCTCAGTCCAGTTCGTTAGCGACGAATCATATAATTCAAGATAATACGGTATCCCCTCTGTTGCATGCCATTTCCCCACATGCGTGATGTACAGCTGGTGCACAAAAGTGATCGGACACTTTCTCTTGGCGCTACATACAAATTTATAGGTAAATTCGAATGCCACTGTCCGATGACTTTGTGCACCGGCTGTATGAGTATGAATAGCACAAAATCTAACAAGCTCGCTGACCCGAATCACATCATTGATCGTCGCACATCTGGGTGTATTCTGAAATTGTATTCACCGCCTAGGACTATTTTTCTGTTGCAATTCATAATATAGCTTCTTACGTATCAGGCCCCCAAAACGTTCGCATATATATGTTCCGGGCTATTGGACTTTATACGTAGAGAGATGACATATAATGATCAAGAGGTGATGTTAATATAATTTTTTTCGAACGAAACCAAAACTAAATTAAAATAAAGCAGAGGACCTGACATTACAAAAGAAGTCACAACCGAGCTCGAGTATGAACCGAATGAAAAGCGAACACTAGGAAATTTTCCTTCACCAAATCCTGCCCATATTCCACGATGGATCTCTCAAATAGCACCACAAGAACAATTAACCAAAATACCGCGGAAAGCAGGAAGTAACAGCCAATTATGTAGAATGAAAGGAAACCAAGTATATTAAGGATTCAAATCCAGAAACTGCGTGCATTCCCAATATCTTGACCCCGTGCATCCGTAATGTTCCACCAATATCCATTGTAATTGGCGTCTGAGATAAATCGTCGTGGTAATTATTCTTCCATCTCAATTTCATTTCCATGGCCTCAAATAATGTGCATCGTAAAAAGAAGGGTCAGGGTAAGGTGTAAGATATCGATTGTCGTTGTCGAGAAAATCTGGACCTCCCAATCCCGTTCCCGTCAAATGGATGATCAGAATATCTACTCCTGCTTCTTCTCGTCCTCCTCCTCCTCCTTCTTCTCGCCCTCCTCCTCCGTCTTCTTCTCGTCCTTCTCTTCCTCCTTTTTCATTTGCCTCGGTGGACGTGTTTTAACAAACCCCCCGCTAATGGCACACTCCTGGCACAACCACACCCAAGTCTGACTCGGCTTTGCGTTCGGGTACTGAAGATCCTTACGCACTGGCCCGCAATGAGTGACGGACCTAACTTGTTTGCAGTCGGCGCAGTCCCTCACGAAAGTCATCTTTCTTGGTTTTGGGTGAAGTGAGTTTTCAAGAAAGTTGGGAGATGGTTTCGTTTTGACTTTTGTTGGGGAGGATGGGTGTGCCTTGAGAATATGTTTGTGGTGGGGATGGGTACTACCCTGATTCTGGAGAGTTGAAGAGGTTATCGAGTATCGAAGGGATAGGTGAATGTGCCTGTATCTTGCCCGTTCAGTCAATGGTGGTGAGAGAAGGGAGATATCTTGTGGACACAGTTGGTCTTATATATATTGTAGACTATATCGAGTGATCGAATTCTGGCTTCCATTAAGAATAGTTCCTTTGGCTGATTGTTTTTCTTTGTGTTACTTCATGTAAACTTCCGATATTAATTTCTGAACATCGTGTTTATTTTACCCATATCCTCGGTGTGTAGTTGAGTTCACGGTATTGATGCCGTGGTGTCTCGGGCTCAATCTCGTTGGGTGTGCGTGCCTTTGGATGGCGCACCCTTCACGTATGTTTTAGCACTTCCGAAGAGGGCTTTGTTCTCCTCTATCCTTGAGCTGGGCATGCCCACGAATCCAATTGAACACAAATACATCAAACAAGCGTCGGTCCGATATGATGTCCCACGTGAGAATAGGGAGCACAGCTAAAGCTGCTTGAAGTTGGAATGCCAAACGGATAGCAGAAGGAAGACCATTCGATAGTAGAAGTGTAATAATAGGTAAGCCGAGTTTGACGCCTACAAGCCTTGTGAATGCCGCTGTCGATGGGGATGAGAAAATGAGATTTCATTCAAGATGAAGAAAGATGAACAGAGAAGGTTCGAGGCATGTGCCAGAGGGTGGTATGAATTTTTTTTCTATGCGCGTGTTGCGTGGGCATAAGAGAGGGTCCAATGGTATTGCGCTGAGGTTGAGGTTGTATTGGATTTGTTCAGGGGTATTGACATCCTTTGTCATTTCAATCTCGTATGGGGCTTTGCGATCGAGCCCTCTACGGATTTGCTTTTCTCACGAAGGCTTTGTTCTACTCTGTCTATAAGCGCCATATTCCCCCGAGTTCTGCATCTAATAATTGCACCGAATTTATCGATTGCTTTCAACAAGGGGTTACCCGCCGTAGCAGAGTTCCCACGCCTCCCCTGTTGATGATAAACAGTGTGGATGTGTCGACGACAGCTCTCAGTAGGTCATGCCCCCACATCATTATCGCGACAGTCTATCTAACACAGACACGAGTATTAGGTTAAATTAATGATGATCATATTGATTAAAGTAATCAGGAACAGAGTTCGTGGACATACATGGATAGTCTTGAGAGGGGAGAGAACAAAGCAATCGTGAGATCAAATTAAATAGTGCAGGTGCGCCACACCAAGCCACCCACACACAAGGTTGTAAGAACAACGATCATCGATGAACAAAGGGACACTTCTCCACCCTCGAAATTCATATGGCGGGTCATCGATATGGTACCTCTTTCCAAAATATTTTTCAGGTAGCCCGCAATATCATTAGACTTCACCTCCGCTCACCTCACTAACTCCCTTTGATCTAGATCCGAGACCGTTTGGAAGGCAGATTGATAAATCCACACACAAAACGTAATCCACGGGAAAGATGAAGGAGGCTGCAATGCGTAGGGAGGAGCGCAACGTCCAAAGAATTTTCGAGATGTGATGAAGCCATAGGATTGATCCACACCACCGAAACAACGGCCGTGCGCTGTCAAATGTTCCCCTTACCCTTGATCTCGATACCTGGTGTAGATCTGAATTCCAGTCTTCTGGAAAGATATCCCCTCTCCTGGAATATATCCCACCAATCCATAACGTTGAAGGTGCGCATCCTGTAACTTTTATCTATATCCCATGGCAAAATTGAATTTTTGAGCAAGTAAATCGCCGATCGCCGTTACTAGAGATGTGCATGTCTTCTGCTGATTGGATTGAGAGTTGGGGTCGTGTGGTGGGGGGGGAAATGCCCTAACTGGGTAGCCTCGCGCAGCCCTGTGTATCCGCGGACTATGTTGATTCAGGCATGAAAAATAGTTGGTGAAGATGCATGGATGGTGTCTTCGGATGTCGACGCACGGGGATGGTGGATGGTCCTGGGCGATGGCGTGATCGCTGCTGCGTGTGAGACATACAGGCCAACGGTTCTCATATTCATTTGAACGTTGGCGAATGGGATTTTGGGCACCAGCGTGTTTGCAGTAGTCGATTAAGTGGCGTTTTCGTGGAGTTTGAGTTTGTAGGCACCAAAGGAGGTGAAGGGGTGATTGCGTTTGGTGAAGGCAAGGTGAGTATGATTTGTTGTCAGCGATCGCTGGGCGGATGCATTCGTGTTACCTTGGCGGATGAAGCTGTCATTTTCCGCCCTTACTGCACGTGATGTAAGCCCAGGGTAAGCCAGAAGTCGTATGACAAGACGCCACACTCAAATGAAACCGAGACTCGCTATGAGTGACGATGTAGATTGCTTGAAAGTGGGAATTATAATCAGCAAAGGTCGGTTCGGCGTTGTCGTCGCTGCAGCGCCATCACCCTGATCTCGTGTCGCTGCGGCGCGCGCTGTCGCTGCAGAGCCATATCGACCTATGCTGATAATCTCGATTTTCCATCAAGGTAAAATGTCCAGTTATTGGTAACAGCTTTCACGATGCCATCTATGTATGTTCATAGGATATTTCGAAGCGAGAAAAACATTTATTCATGTACGATGTCAGAAAAGACTCTCGTGAATTCTATTGATTATCTATGCCAAACGCCAAACCGTAAAATTTCTTAGAAATTTCAAAAGATAACATTCCTTCATAGAAAATAAATACGATATCAAAACTGCACAACACATTGCAATCACTCCCAACTCCTAAGAAATCCCGATGATTGATCGGAAAGCATCTCAAACTCAACTACCCCGCCCACACCTCATTTGGATTTAACTCCGGCCCTTGGGCTCTCCAGGTGGTGGATAAATATATTGCCCTCTATCACTATCCCACTTCAATTCGTACCCCCACGCCAAAGCGCAGCATGGGCAAATGTAGAGCTGTGCATTATGTCTGGAAAGTTGAGCCGCAATCCAGCGTGGAGGATCTCTGATGACGATGGCATCCGCGACCCATTCCCCGCAGTTTTTGAAGGCGCATGCAGCTTTGTCAGGCCTAGAGGGCATGGTTTTAAAATATCTTTCGAGGAAATTTCTTGATTTTTTGTGTGTAGTTTGGTAATGAATCCTGTTTTGCTTTTTATTGAGGCTGGATGCTAATGATGGGAATGGTGGATTGAGTTTAGGGCGAGGGAAAAGTTGCATTTTATTGTGCGGACGTGTTGGTGGATTAATGGCCATGTGGTGGATCAAAAGTGTTTTTTTGTCGGCCATCGGATTGTAAGTGGTGGGTATCGAAAGGAGGCCATCAAGGCAGTACCTACCTTACGTTTGAATTCCCCAAACAATGTCCGAATTGGATTCAAGGCCATAAAACGCATCTCTAAGTCCCAAAACAACCATGAATCTGACGAGAAGGTATATTTGCAGACGTTCCATTGACGCCCTTTCGCCTTAAAATTGCAAACGGTTTGATGGAGCGTGTGGGACTTTCCTCCAAGGCATCGCGTCGGTACAGCTCATGTTGGAAACGTTTTTCTCCACTCTAAATACGCAAATTCCAGAAAACATATCGTCGGATGCATTACAGGGCCCATCAGAGGCAGTGAGAATGGATTCTGCAAGAGTTGGGAAGAGCAACTCCTCAGGAATCTGGACAGCCTAAACGAGGTATCAAGATCTCTTAGCAAGGAGCACATTCAAGTACTTCAAATACAAAGGGATTATCATCGTTACTCTTCTCATCCACTTTGCAGGCTTCACTCACAAATCTTTCCTATCCCGTCCATGTAGATACATAGCAGTACATTCATTTGCCCCTCAAATGAGACCTCCACTTTATATGCACATCAGCATTGTAAGCACATGTTCCACCACGTTACTAATGATCTTCCGAGGTACACGTTGTACCACGAGGTACCGCGCAATCAGTACCACTGGAACCCTATCCTGGTATGGAAACGGACCTGGTAGATGTTGCCCCGATTTCACTTTCTCCAAGCCCCCGATCTCTCAAAACGCCAACCAAACCAGGCATTATTTGTCTTCTGAAATAATCACCTACTTCAGCCCATCTCCTGTATTGACCTATCTTCAGGGCTTGGCTTGTACCTTTTGGTTCCAAATTATGATGATCCCTCAGCATTTTGCTGATGCCTTCGTTGGATGTTCCAACATTCCATTTTGGTTTTTTATTCCAGGACATTGTGTAAGATATGTAGCGTAACGAAGTACAAAATGCCCATTCCTGGTATGGCCCTCCATATCCCCAGGAATTTGAGATAAAGTTTCAACGATTCTTTGAGAGGTAGCGAAATGCACTTCAACAGCTTCTGGGCTGCACAGAACTCCTGGAAAGGTAAAGGTTTTGTGTAGTGTGCCGATGTATCGCATGCCTTCTCTTGTTTCAGTGTTGTACTGCATCGAACAGAATGTTGGCAGCTTTGGCAAGCTTGACGTTGGCAGATGTTGTCGCTAAATTGACCGCGATTTGTATGCGTACGAGCAATGAATGCATTGTTGATGTGGGCGCGGGCACGCATGCGAGAGTTGGATAACAAATGACTTGTCGGAATCACATCTTGTAGAAGGAAGTGAACAATCCAATTGTTTAGAAGTCACTTCAATTCTGCATTGCGGGCCATTCTCCTATGGCCGCTGTGTTGGCCCTTGAAGAAGATGGTCAGGTAAGATCAGGTGCATGTTGCCCGGGTCAATGTAGCAGATTATTATGGTTAGATTCCATGACGGATGAAAGATTGGGGAAGTAAAATCCGTAAACTAGGCAAGTGGACACATCAGCACGCACGTATCTTGCTACACACCACTCACCTCCACATCCCCAGCATGAGGATTTCAAATCTCCACATTTTACCACCCCTTGAACGCTGCTGTATCTTCTTCCTAAGGCTGGGACTCAATTGTCCACGTCATCTATTAAACCAAATCTTTTTTGTATACCATGATCTAGCAATGCTGTAGCAATCGACACTCACTCCAAAGCGCCGTATTCGCTTTCAGTGTCAAGATCCCATTCCTCCGATATCTCCGACCTCGGGGGGGACGATTGCGCACATTTCTTCCGATCCATGTAAGTAGAAGCCAAGGGAAATGGCTGGTGCAGTTGGTGATACTTCAAAGCCTATGTCCTCCTGTGTCTGTGCCGTATTGGCCCGTAAGGGGCCTCGGAGGGGTCGAAGGAGCTCCCGGGCATCTCCGCCTTGGCTCTTAAAGTTATTTCAGTGGATTTATATCCCCTTCGTACAACTTCGGGATGCATGTATTGTACGTACAACCTCTCTGGCTTTCAGGAAAACCAAGAATTGAATTGTGTTGTCAATGTCCTGCGTATGTGTGCGTGTGGTGAGGGGGGTGGGCGGGGGGGTGCTGTGTGCATGTGTGTTGTCCTTCATTGAAGAACCGATCTTGAAAGATGTCAGCCTGTTTATCATTTTGGTTAGCCCTTATCGTATCAACTTATCAGGATATTACAAGGAACATCGTGGCACATTCCGGGCGACAAGATTCAAGGCGAGGCCAAACAGAATAGGGTGCAGTTCGTATCAGTATGTGATATCACAAACGATTGAGTGAGGAAGGCGTCCAGGAGAAGGACAAGTAAGTTGGTCAACTGGAGCGTGATTCGTGCATGTGTATAGCGTTACCTGTCTATTGCGTATTCGTGCAAACCGGATCAAGATATGTGAATAAATCAGAGAATAGTATCTGATGTCGGATTCCGCGCCGTTGTGATGTTGTTCAGAGATACCTCCACAGTGGCTGTCTGGACGCGAATTAAGCTATGTTCCATGTTCGCCGTTGAGGTTGTATTCATCGTCTTCAAGATATCAAAGATATCAAGGCTGAACGAGTGGTTTAAGACGCGGGAGCGTTGACCTACCTCGCTCTTGAATTCCTGATTGGATGCCTGCCTCTGCATCCACCACCCGCACAATGGCCCAAATAGGATGTCTATTCGACAAGATCCCACATCCCGCCTTAAACTTTGATAGAAGAGTGCAGGGTTCCACATGTAGGGAGTTTCAGAAAAAAAGTAGGTCATGTAATATGACTCGGCCAAGGAAGGTCGTGGTGGCGCCAGCTGCTTGTCCCGTGTTCTGTTTGGCCAATGGAATCCCCGGACCAGGTGTTGACCCTGTATCATGTATGAACCGTTACACTAGCACATGCTTAGAAATATGCTCAGGGGGATAGCAACCTCACTTTTATGAAATCACGTGCCAAACCCTATATATTCTCCACCCGCGCCTTTGCCTGACGATTCCCCAGAGTCTCCAATTCTTACCACAACCTTCCAGTTCCAAATTGAACTTTTACCAATACCTAAAATCAACACCTCCAATTATCGATTCAAATTCAAAATGAGCTCCTTGACGATGACCCCTAGGAAATCATCGATGAGCAGATCACCAAAAGCAAGGTCCGAGGTCCAACGGTATGACTTGAGTATCCTCCGTCAAATCATAGATGTGATCTAACTGACGCTTCACACAGCAAAGTCTCATTCAACCTCGATCTGAATATGGAATTCATTATTGCAGCCGATGTTCCAGATGGAACAACCGATCCCCAATCAGCTCTATACGATAGCCCCGAACCATCTCCGATAGGAATGAAAAGGTCTGGGAAGACCCAAGCGCCAAAAAGGTTCCTCCACGGGGCCCAAAGCGATTACGAAAAGTTGGAAATTGATGAACAAACTGGGGTTTACGCAGAATTTACAAAGGACTATGATGGGCTCAGTAGTGAGTGTCTCTTTGATCCCCCACACGCCCATCCATCACCGCTCCACACGGGCAATAATGAGTACTGACATATAATCCACTGCAGATTTTCCTGGAGAGCCCACTTTCGTTCTAGATATGCTCAAGCGCAGTATGAAAGATGATGGGCAAAAGTAGAGTTGCCACAAGTCAGTTCCATAGGGTGGTGGGTAGGAGGGTGGATTGGGTTCTGATATGAGCATTTACATAGGCGTCGAACGGCGGGAATGCTGGCAGTTGATAGGGCTTGGATCTCCTTTTTCCTTTGTCTGTGTTTCATTGTTCCTTTCTTGAGTCTTGATTCCTTTTCTCAATTGTTTTTGCTCTTTTCTGATTTTGAAATACCACTCGCAAATAGCATTTGGTATCCATTGCAAGTTACATATCCTTTCCTTTAGCATCTTCTCAATATTCTTCAATTTCTTTTGTGTTTATTTTCATCTCCTTATTTTTCCTTGCTTGACCTTTACAACATCAAACTTTCGTTTGGTTTTTCGGTCTCGGTTTCAGTTTTCGGTTTTCTCGAATCGATAAGAATTCGATATCTTTAATGTCTACAGCCCCTTTGGCGCCATTAGTTCTACTATTTTCTTTCAAATTTTTACTTTAATAGCTAGCTACTTCATTCTTTACGCAGAGAATAAATTGCACCAATTTTCTCTCGACACGTTAAAACTCTCTTATCAATGGTATTGTTGCCATAAATCTGATCGGACCCTCGCAAGACCCTTCATTCAAGTGAAATTGGAATTTTGACCTCGCAGATTCGACTCTGAAATGAATTCATTTGATGCTGACGCACGTCTCAATCTTTAGAATTCGTTACCCCAAATGAGTACCATTACGGTGTTCAATGTCATTGCGTAGATGAGAGGAAAGAAGAATATGCAACCCAAAACGTGAATCGTATTGAGGCTGTTCACTTTGATTGAAAACGCCCGAAACAGAGATATACCGTAGAAACTCGCGGATAAGAATGCTGTCTTATGATAAAGACAAACACAAAATATATCAAAAGGTACTGTCTTACTCAGGGATACTGTCTTATTGGCGGGTTAACAAATCAATTGATATTGCACCATTTTGGGCTTACTTTGGTGTTCGCTGTGAATGTCTTATTCATAAGCATCCTTCTCAAGATAATACTTTTGGCATATATTACCTTCTTATTCACAGATACTGTCTTGCCTTACGTACCTTCTTATACGCGAGTTATTACGGTAGTTCCTTTACGTGATATATTTCGTATTATACAAGTAGAACTGTGAAATTGGTTTTCTCTGTTCTTGTGGTTCTATTAGATAATCAATGCTAAAATCGACGTCTTTGCTCAATATGAAACATCAGGTAGATTTGTGACATTCGTTCTTATTCAAAGTAATGCCATTTCGTATCATCATTATTAAAGTGGGTCCAGACCGTAACCACTGCATATGACATTACTTACTTGTAAATGAGATAGTCCGAGGGCACCTTTACCCAAGGTACGAAGTTGGATTTAAGTGCGCTTCTTCTCCTACAACGGCATGACAGATTATATTATTGACCGGACTCTACGCATACGGTATCTCGACATGTATGGTTAAGTGTGTAAAACTTGGAAATGACTGAATTTCCACAAATAGTTTCAATGCGCGGTATATAATGCATGTTGCGTAAGGGCAAGGAAATGTATGTTTGGACCACTCCTTTGTTTTTCACCCGCCGAGATTTGTAGCGTTCGTGATTCTTGTAAAGTTCTAGCTCACAAGTTTGAGAAGGGCAAGCTAGTCTACCTATGACAAAAGAGGCCGCAGGCAGGAATTACAATGTTTCTCTTTGAAGCAAAATGAGCGTGAGAGTGGGCAAAGCCACTCACAGAGCGGAGAAAAGCATTCCCTCTCATTCATTACCCATTTAGCGGAAAATTCGAGCAAAAAAATCCATTGATAGAAAATAATTTTAGAAATTGATCGAAAATTGTGTTTATGCGTATTTAGCTTTAGATTTCTCAAACGAAAAAGATTTTCTGAAGATTTTGTTAGCAAAAAATCACCCGATCACAAAAAAAGAAAATCTGGCTCTGGAGCACTGGATCACAAGAAACTCGCTAAACAATTTCCCCTGATGATGCATGCATTCGGTGGCGGAAACGGTGAAACGGGAATGATGCTCTACATGCGCGTGCGCGTGCGCATGCATACTGCTGGCTCTTCAACAGTCGTCTAAGTCTGCTAAAATTGGGCGCGCGTAGTCGTCGAGAGAAGAGTGGAGAGTGTGTAACTGTTGCAGCCTAGAATCGATACGTTGATTCTTTTAACAGTTGGCTGCAATAGAAGTTGGCGTATAAGGCAGCAGTCTTGATCAAATCAGGACCTCCCAAAAAGCTTCAAACACAGACCTTTGACACCAAAATACACAGTATTGTGATGTAGTACTGTCGTATAGAATGACAATGTCCTATATCAGGGGAAATAATTTAGCAAGTTTCTTGTGATGGGGTGCTCCAGAGCAGGAGCTTCATTTTTTGTTTTTGAGAAATCTAAAGCTACACCCCCACAAACATAGTTTTTCATGAATTTCTAAAATTATTTTCATCAAGTATTCGCATAAAACACTCAAGAGGGAAAGGCAGTGAGACATGCTGAGATCACCCATAGCGCCCAATCACAGGCTCACGAAAAACCCGTTGTCCTGATGATCAAAGAGCTCCCTACTCAAACGGGTAATATCATATCGGCCCCTTTATGCATAAATTGCGAACCCTGAGCTCCGGCAACCGAACGTGAAGGCTGGTATATGCAAGAGCATTTTCTGGTCGTACGCGCGTGTTGTGGAACTCAATGCATATCATATCAAGCTTTCCTTTCCAGCTGAAATGCATATACCTAGATAGGTATTACAGCTGGTTCTCTAACAATCGAATCGGTCCTGTTGCATATGGTGGCCGCAATTGCTGAAATCGATGCGGCACAAGATACCACAAAGGGCTTGGAAAAATACAGGAATATTGCTCCATCTGTCCCCTCTCCGCTGTATCATAGGTAGTATAGGCCGCTCTGATGAATGATTTTAATCATACATGTAGGTATCACTTACACTCAAGCAAGAGGAATTGCTTAGAACTTACATAATTCATTCCAATAAACATATTTTAGTTCGAAATATATATTTTGTATGAAGACGCGATATTACCCTCAATACATGTGCGCCGGCCAAATGAGGGACCTACCTAATGATCGCAGTACCTCATACCTGGCCAACTACCCATCATTCCTGTAGCTAGCCTAGGCTACGATTACCATATTTCAGCGGAAACCTCCGGCTACAAAAATAACCTACTCCTGGAAAAACAAAATCAATAACCAACATTCGTAGATTCTGGCTTAACATTTGAACAGCAAAGCAATCTATCTATTTATCTAGGCAAGTATTGTAATTTCAAGAAAAATAACACTAAACCATACCCACACCAACACACTTGAAGATATAAATGAATAAGTAGATGACGATGGCGATGACGATGCATGCGTATGAATTACCTTAAAAGTAAAGTTTCCGCAAACATAGATTGCCCACCCTCCCCCCTTTCCCAACGGTCTGCATACTTACCTCACCTACCATCTCAGGGACACCACCGCTATGGTTTTGTATCTACTTTATCCTCATTCCCCTACAGGAACAACAAGAAATTCGCTCATCGCTAGCTGGGCTTCGACGTGTCTCAGAGATATTAATTGCGAGTAAGGCTCGCTACACAGTGTCACGCTGGCATCATCGTCAGTGCTCGATGATCCTGATGGGGTGCCTGCATATTCGGCGGTGTGCTGGAGGGGCTCTATATGCCGCTTCTGGTTTTGGGTTTTGTAAAAGGGTTGTAGTAGGTACCCATTGAAGGTATACAATTATATATATAAATATTAATCAAGTATATCAATATATAAACCCCACTTACCTATACAGCTTCAGGCTCAAGAGGCAGACCCTACTCTCCCATTGCTGTTCCCTTGTTCTTGGACTTGGTCTTTTTGAAAACGCAGTTTAATTTTTCTTGACATTTTTTGGTATTATATCCTAATTCTACCTAATCCGTGGACTGTCTGTGTTGACGACGTATTTGTAAAGATAGATCCTATGCCTCCCCGCCCACAATTACCCATCATGGAACTACCACGAGCACAAGAACCACCACCAGCGCTCCAGAATGACTCTCAACCTCAAGCCCAGGCCCAGGCACAAACGCAAATTGCAATACGCGCAAAAATGCACATGGCCAAACTGTACAAAACAGCATTTTCCCGCCGCACTCTACGACGCCATCCCGGTAACCTCACTCCCAGCCCAGAATCACAAGACGAAAATCAAGGGACAAATTCTACCTCCACGACCACCGACACCGCTACGAACACCACCACAAGCAGTAGCGCCCCACAAACTCCAAAACAGAAGAAGAAGAAAACACTCAAGATCAAGACCAAGAACTTTTACCACCCACGCACGGCATGGGTTCGTGCTGTTCCATGGCTTTGCAGGGTTGGCAAGAAGTACGATGGGGAGTTTGTGGTCAGAAGGACCATGTTCAATTGGACAATATTGGTATATGTGCCAATATGGGCCAGGACGAAATATTTTTCCGAGGATTGTAGGTCAGAGGCCAAGGAGGGGGAAAAGCAGGAAGAAGGGGAGGAATGCGAGCAGGAGGGGGAGGATATTGATGACAGCGACGATGAATGGTATTATGAGGTATGTTCGCCCTGTTAGACAGTCAACGTTTTAAGACAACGGGTGGGCGGATGCATATGGGTTGGAGCCAAGTATGGAGGACGATGCTAATTGATTGTAATTTTGCGTTGCTAGGACTCGGATTCGGAGTTTGAGTACTTGGTGGTGCATCTAGATGACATGTTCCCTGCTGCACCAGCTCCTGGGGAGCCTGCTACCCGCGAGACTGGTGATGAGGTAGTGGAGGACTGAATGAGATTGGGCTTATTTATCCGTGGGCGGCACCACGGGTCATCCATATCTGCGCCGCGATTGGAAGTTGTGTCGTAACTCGGCTGCACAGACGTAGCTTTGAGATGAAAGGAGGGAGGAAGAAGAGCTCGAGTCTCGGATTTCGGGTTTATTGAATTTTATTTGATATTTTTAACTTTCATATTTTGTTTCATATTCAGTCCACTGATATTAGTAATATGCAATTTTCTTGCTCTATTTGTATAATCAAATAGAAAATCAATAACTCACGTGCCTGCCTGTGTGTAACCCCAACTCAATATGATCCACATGCCACCTGTACCTGTTCCGCAACCCGGCCCCGATAGGTACGTTTATACCTCGGCCCACCATTGACGGTTGATTCTTAATTATAAGTGGAGAAAGATAAGAAACACTTGGAGATTCAGCGATATATCCCACCCCTCCTTCCCACCCCCCCTCCTTCCATCTTTCATCCAGGATGGGTCAAGTTTACTAATTGAGCGGTCCGGCGGGATGTCCGGCACCTTTGCACATTTTGCGTCGTAGTATGCATACCTACCTATTGGAGTTAGTAACCTGGATCCGTGGATTTTGGCGCGATCTGGCAAGCGAGGAGGCGCCTGGATGAATCCTGTAATCAACACAGTTGGCACTCAGCTAGCCGGTACCCGCCTTCTCTTTTTCTCTTTTGCGCAATATTTCTCCTCGAAAACATTCCCTTCACGAATATTATGCTCCCTCTTTCTCAAATGCCCTCGCTTTCGGCACCATAACACCCGATAGTACCTCCACCTCCATCAACGTCTTCACCCTCACTGCCGTTCCTCCTCTACGTTTGGCAGAGGTAAAGACGACAAGAGGTCCACCACTGCCGTATCCCTAACCGGGGCCCCATCCAGGTAAGTAGCCCTAATTACCGATCTCACCCGAGGTCGGGGGATAAAATGGTGGTTGGGTGTTTGAGTGTTTTATGCGGTGCCTGAATGTGACGAACGAAGTAAGGCAACATCTTTGGACTCTTGAACCACGTCGGTTGTTTTCTTGTGGAGAAAACAGAAGTCGAGAATTAATAAGAGGGAGTTGTGATGAGGGAGGTATTCGGAATGCCTTCTTATCGACTCTCACCCAGGATGACAATCCACATTCATAACATGTATCCGCGAGAGGGGTAGCGCGCCGCGGACAGTATCGCTCGTCTGTCCTGCTCGCCATCCTTGCAAATAGTGGACTCGGTTAGTAGGAACCTGTCCACCCCCATCAAGTAGCCTGATTCTGTGCCGTTCGGATATAGAGAAGCTTTGAATGATCTTTCCGTACTCACAATTCAACAGGGCTCACGAAACTACCACCATCCTCTCCCAATATGCCTCTGTTATTCCGTGTTCCGAATCTGCCTTATCGATACGCGGAGCAATCGATTATCCCTGCCAAGCGCTACTACCCACATTATCTTGGTCCTTTTGCGAAATCCAGAGCGCTGTGTGATCCTTCCCTCAAATCATTTTTCCATCATTGCATTCAATCTTGTGAGATAGGAATTGCGATCACTGGCAGACGCTGTCGGCGCGGAAACCTAACATCACCCATCCACACCTGAACCTTCCTTACAAGCCAACAAGAACATTTCTCTCTCGCCCTGCTGTGCCCTAGCCCAAATCTATAATCGATCAATCTCAGCCTCCAGCCTCCGAGAGCTCGCATGTCTTGAAGTTGTCGTTTCAGTCGTGTTCTGTGTGCGGAAGGCGTGTTTCTAGCTCGCAAACTAGCCCCCTGCATCTGGACTTGGAGAAGAACCGCTAATAAGGCTACTTGCCGCATCGATATAGATAATATCGAGTCAGTGAATGCCGATGGATCCGGATCGCCGGTTCTCAACGATGGGATTGGTGCGGTAGGTAGTACCTGGGGGGCATTTGTTTCAACGTTTCTGAATGAGGGAGTGGCGATACCTTCCCGTTCTTACTCTCGAGCTTGAAACGAGAGGTCCTGCGTGATAGGCAAATGAATTGGCGTGACAGGGCCGCGGATGCTGACGTCAGTGTTGAATCCCCAGGAAAAAGAATGTTTATGACTCCGTATCGTTCCGCCTTCAACCGTTAGGGAGTTCGTATTCTCATTCCACTTTCGATGGTGAAATATCAGAAATATATGTAATTACCCACACGGTAAGGACATACCACCCAACCCCTTCCTCTCGCCCAGTTTGCGTGGAGGTAGAGCCGTGCCGCATCCTCCTGCGGAAATTGGCCAGGCCTTGTCGAAAACCTGCATTAGACACTGCAAGGATTGTGCCTTGTGGGTGCCCAACTTGTAAGGGAGCTTGCTTGGGGTTAAAGAGGCCATCGGTGACTCCGCTCTTCGCGCGGTGCACCATCCGTTTGTCTGGGATGTTGAGAAGCTCCAAGGCGTCCGCGTACTTCTCCACAAACATGGGCGGGAACGCGTGCCACTGGGCTGATTTTTGGTGGGGCTGTCATGGAGCAATGTTAACTGTGAGGGTGGGCATGTTGTTCCGTTTCCCTTGGGGGGCAAGTGAGAATATGAGTGGATTTGTAAATGAGCACTTGCAAGCTTGTAGCAAAGGGGTTTGTAAAGTTACCTAGTTATATAACAATTCTTATCTCACACGTGAGGATACCCTGAACATGGTGAAAGAAGAGAATGTATTGTTAGTTTTTGATGCCAGGAGAAATCATCCCCCCATCACCCTCCTCCTTCTCGTGAAGGGGATTAGGAAAAAACAAGATATCTAGTAGATATTCTGCCTCAGACATTGTATCGTATGGAAGTCCAGGTTCTGTCCATTCATCGGCATTCGATACCGCGAGTGTTGGTCTATTATGCCGGAACTCATATGCCAGGGGATGTGGGTTGACGCACAAGACGTAAGGATGACGATGGGCCGATCGCACATTTGTTGCAGCTGTGGATGCCGTGGGGTTTAGCAAAGACCGTGGGATCGAGAAGGAGCCCCCTCGCGGAATGGCCAATAGAGGTGAGAGCCTAGGAAGGAGCGGGATGTTGCTGAGGCGAGTGATATCCATGCGGGTGGGTGAGGGGTGTTTGGTCTTGAAAACGCTCCTCGTCTAATACAATGGATACCATGGACTGCGGGCGGAGCCTGGCGATTGTGCGGAGGGGTGGTTGATGCTGTGCTTGGATATCTGGGTACCAGGTTGACAAGCTGAGCCAGCCTAGCCTAATCCAGATGGGCCAATTGAGTATCGAGAGGAGACATCAGCCAAAATGTTAAATAGGATTTAACAATCGATTAGCATTCGGAATGATTTTTTACCGATGCTCATCAATTTTCATGGAGGGATGGGTGCATTCATGATGCAAAGGTAGTTCTTTTCATGGCGTTGAGGAAAGTACTCATCACGGCTTCTTTTTCGTTTTCTCCTATGCTCACCATCCTTCCACTTAGGTAGCCGATTCAGAAAGCTGGAGAGAGACTGCGTACCACATCAATCATTCAATGAGCCTGGTTTTGAGTTGCTTGTCTGTGGATAACTAGCTCTAGCGGCATGAATTCCTGTGATGGTAGAGGTTCAGCAGGTGCAAGACCGGTTTTTTCGTGGCTACCTTCGCGATGAGAAGGGTGCTTGCCCCTCCCTATCCATAGGATGTTCGGCGCGTTGGTCGTTGAAATGCTGTGCATGAGTGGAGTGATTAGCCTTGGTAGGGGTGTGTGTGCCTGTGACATGTCTGCCTCCCGTTGCTCACAATCCTCATCCATATCTCTGCGCAGTATCCCTCTTGATTAAATTCCCGGTTTGCAATTAATTGGTGGGTTTCATTCCAAGTCATGGGAGGTTTGAGCTCAGACTTCTGCCGATGACGTGTGCTCGTGACGCTAGTCTTTCTCGCGTACGGGGTCAGTAGGCGAAGAAGGAAGCGCCCTAGTCTCGCCTATCGATTGCTTTTCAGCTGAAGTGTTGAACCCTGAAGAGGAAATTGTACTTGAGTAAGTATGTTTGAGTTCGGTCCTATTTTCAGTAAACCTCTCAGCCTTCGCATTGCGGGACATGATATCAGGGAGGGAATATACCGAATTGAAATTGTTGCTCCGACTTACTCCTGTATCTCCTCATTTCTTCCCGCCTTGTCCCAGGCCAAGTCGGCAATTATTGCATCTCAGCCTCTGGTTTCGCGATCGATTCGGCAAGGACATCTCGATGGCCCTGAGCTGACGATCGAATTCCGTCCATTGGGAGGACGCGCCCCCCCCCCCCCACCCCTCTCTTGCATCTCATCATCTCTCTCACCATGAGTAGATTTGGGCGAGAATCATAGAGTCGTCCTTCCTTCAGGTGCTTCGATACGTAGGGCCATCCATATAGGTTTCGTTGCAATTTACTCCTGTCCTCTGTGTCTATATATATTATCGATGCGATTTCCGGGTTAGGTGATGGGATGTGCGGGGTGGTTTGCGTGCGGTAACAGTAGGAAGGAAACGGTGATGATTACCCCCTTCCCCCCCTTCCTCTCCGCTGGCAACAAGAGGTCGAGGTCTGCCTCAATAGAACTTGCGGGACAGGACAGGGCCGCGCGCGGGTGTTGATTTTCAATCCACGGGAACACGATCTGGATTTAGAATATCGCAGGAAGTTGATCTTCGGGCATCGTGAACTGTATACATACGCTTCAGCCTCTCTCATGAATGAAGGAACAGACACCGGCATCTGGCGTCCGTGAGGCCCCACGTGCCCTGCGTTCCGGGGTCGCGCATGGGAAGAGGCCGTTGTGTCGCTCGTTCCCAGTGTGTGTGAGTATTGAGTTTTGATCGATGGCGGAGGCTGTGTGAATAGGTGGAAGGGTATGTATGCATCAGATGGGGAGAGCTCCATTGTCCATCCGCCTGGCCAAACAATACCCATTGCGCCATGCTGCCCTTGATTGTACATCCGACGGGCACAAGAATACCTATTGTGCCTGCCTAGCTGCCAACCAAGAATGATATTGTAGTGGTAAGTATTCACCCAATCATATCCGAAATTACCTCCATCCTGTTCTCGTGCCCCCCTCCATTCCATCCGTGCATCGCACAAAGGCAACTAACATGTCTTTTTGCAGTGCCCGCCGGCTATTCCATCAACTGATGGTTCATTCGAGAGGATTATAATGGAATGCTGAGGTACCGTTACCATCTCTCATCGCCAGCGCTGCCCGCGATACCGATAACGATACCTACGCCATAGAATCACCGCCAGCTGCTCTTTCTTGTCTGTGGTCCATCTATGCATCCGCTGACAGATCCTTCTGGTGCATACGCCATGGTATGTATGTCACGTACCATTCGTTGCATGTCTTGTTCACTGTCCCTAGCAGATATGTCTCGATTATTCTTGCTTGTCTTGTCGCCTACCTACACAGAATAGGTAGGCCTGTTAGTTATATCAGCCACCCATCCATTCACATCAAAGATATCTAGATGGGGCGCAATCTTCGGGGAATATTCATTCGCCAACGGTTCTTGGTGGCTGCCCCGCACTCATATCCACCCCCTCACCTCCCTCACCTAGTCTCCTGCCCCCTCACCCTCCAACAATACATGCAATTCAGTGACGTCCCTGGCGATTCTGTCAGACACCCTGTCTGCGCGGCTGGCCGTTTCTGGTCAGGATAGATAGCAGAAGTTAGACGACATGGTCACGCAACGCAACAACGTAAGGGAACATGACATGTTGGTGATGGTGCGTGATGGGGGAAGGCAAGGGGGTGACGCGGGCGTATCATGGGGCGATACCTATGGGGCGCCGGTGGATAGTCAGAGTAAGGACCACGCTTCATCGAGTTTTTGACGGGGAGGGGTGGGGTGGCTGGAGTGATGTGGGCGTCTATGATGGATGAGGGAGGGATATGAGGTAGCTTGAGGACAATCCTTTTTTCATGTATATCGTGTACGTCGTCGAGTGTAGGGGTGTTGTATCGAGGTGACGGGGGATGATGGAGGCGGGCTTGTGATGATGGATTTGCGGCGGAAGCTCTCACTCGGAGATGTCATCGATATCGGTTAATTTCTGAATCACATTCTGGATTAGCACAAGCGTACGGTACGTATTAACCGAATGGCAGCTGAAGTACCTAGCCGACCAGAATTCCGTCGAAACCCCAATCCAATACCTACAGGTTAGGCTAATTCCCCACCACATCTTTGACAACCTGCGGGAGTATTGAAATGAAAGAATGAACTGGAATTTGAAATCTTGGTGATGGACCGGAAGCTGTGCCGCGTATTTATTCCTACCTACGCCACGATCCCGGCGCCGAAATTACATAAGTATTATAGCCACCCCGTCCGTTCCCGATCACGCTCCGCAGCCTTGCCCGCCACTCAATGAAGTCAGTACTTACTCACCCAAGTTAACCTCAGGGCTTCTTTCGGCTAGATTCCGTTCACAGAATACATCATTTTCTTCGACAGCTATATTGGGAAAGAAGTCCATGGAGCCGGTCTCGTGCTATACAACTATACCCGGTACAAGTGGCACTGAAAGGGTGGATGACTATCCAAGAGAAGAGAAAAGAACATGAACAGGAAAGTGGCCAAAGAAAGGGGGGGCCTCCTCTTCCCCTCTTCTCCGAATCCTCGTCATGACCTTCCTCATCGCGTCATACACTCCCGTCGCTTTGCCAAGCAGTCGCAGTCATTTCCCTTCCAGAGTTTAGCGCGACAGCACCCATACCCACGCTAGATACTTACATAGTTAGCTTAGGGTGTGTCAGCGGATTGAACCGCTTAACGAACAGCTACTTATGTCATTAAGCGAACGGGTTCTTTTTCTCGGTTGCCAGATTGGGGAGAGACGTCCTAATCGGGCGATGGACTGACTGCACGATACTGGTGAATACATCTACGTTGGAAAACGTTGAATGACTGATGAAGTTGAGACAGATACGAAATGCTAGAATTGCAGCTCGACTTGATACTCGCTTTCCAACAAACAAAAAATGCAAAAGAATGAAGATTTGGCTTGGATAGGGGATGCGTGCCGATGTAGGTGTGCGGTCACTGACGTCTTCACAGAATCTAGAAACTACCATAACCCCTCCTCATATTCGCTAGAAAAAGCTGTTTCACGGGTATTTCGAACGGCTAACAGCGCTTTGGCCTCGAGGTACGCCCTGCCTCTGCCCCACCACCGCCCCACTGAGGTGGATGTCATGCATTATCTAATTGACCCGCCTCTCGCCTCCCTCCCTCCCGTTCCCGTTGCCGTTGCCGTTCCCGAGTCCCATTTTCCGGATAGGCCCGGCTCGGCTACATTAACCCCACCTGACAGTGACAGTGACAGTGACAGCTTCTCGGCCCGCGTCGACATGCACATTCCGCGACGTCGAAACGGGTATTCATCACGGGGGTGTGGAATACGGAACCGGAGAGAAGAGTGAGGGGGGCACTTTGGGAGGGAGGATTGAGGGCGTGACGCAATAACGGTTGTAGCAATGGGTATCGTGAGTGAGTGAGCTACGTGTCCTGCCCTGTTCTTTCCCCAGGCTTTCAATTTCTCCTGCCTCTTAAAGTTGCCATTCTTGTACTGACGGATGTCAACGAGTGGGCTAGTCTCTTGCCCGAGTAGGCACAGCAGGTATACGCTGCTTACATCCGCTCTCTGAACTCTCATCCCCACAACCCTCTTAAAGTTGCCAGTCTTGTATTGACGTATGTCAGTATGTCACTGAGTAGGCACGGCAGGTATACGCTGCTTACGTCCGCTGTCTGAACTCGCACATATAAGGCCGCCTTTTTCTCCCCTCCTCCTCGATATCTTTCCCATAATCCTCATTCTTTTCACCTACATTCATTCACTACGCACTTTAATCTTATTTTTAATCTCTAATTTCCAATTTACCCCCACACTACCAGATGCTCCCATCCAACAATATCTCAATCCTCACAAACCTAGCCTCGTTTACAAACCCACTCACCGCCATAACCCGCACGGAATCTTACGTGCGCTCCACCGCTGTCCCGGAAGGACGCCAACGCACCATGAATACAAATACAAACAAAAGGGCCGCTAGCCCCGAGCCGAGTGACCAGACCAATGGCGCTAAGCGCAGGAAGGTGGAAGGGCCCGAGGAGGAGGGTAGTGGGAATGTGCCCCCGGGTGAGAGTGGGGAGGGTGCGGGGGAGATGGAGGTCGATGGTGATGGTGGGGGGGAGGAACCTCTTCCACACGAGGATGCGGCGGGTGCTGCACGAGAAGAAGAACCTCTCCTCCCTCTTCCTACCCAAGAACACCTCGACGGCAGAGAACCCATCGACGGGGAGAATACATTGGAAACGGTCGAAACCAGAAACACGCTCGCACATGCTGGGCAGGCAATCTCAGAAAATGGCATTGATCTTCAAGAATCAGAAACCGCGCGGCACGACATGGCTCCTGCTGCAACCGGGAGTGCGGGGGAGATGGAGATTGATGGTGATGGTGAGGGGGCGATACCTCTTCAACACGAAGCCGCTGCAGTAGCTGCGCGAGAAGTACCTCGCCTCCCCAGTTTACAAGAATTCCTGGACGGCATAGAAGCTATGCGCAGGGAGAATGCACGGGAAACGATCGCAACCGGTAATACCCTCGCACATGCTGGGCAGGCGATCCCGGAAAATGGAATTGCCCTTCAAGAATCAGAAACCGCGCACCACGACATGGCTACCGCGGCAGCCGGGGTCGACGCCGACAACAACCGTGATGATGAATTGCACGACGATCATGCAATTAATCTCCAAGAATCAGAAACCGCGCGCCACGATATGGGTATGGCTACTGCGCCAGCCGGGCGCAACGACGACAACCACAATCGTCATGACGAACCACACGACGAACACATTGCCGCCAATGAGCAACAATGGTACGCCGACGACGAATACAATTCCTGGGACGACCTGGAATCCAATGACGGCTACGACAGCGACGCTACCGACGACAGCCTCTTCCACCCATGGATGTTTGAAAACCACGGCACCGGCAGCGGCAGCGACAGCGACACCAGCAGCAACTATACCGACGATAGCCTTTTCGCCCCACATATGTTTGAGGCCCCCGTTCCCCCCCTGAGCGAAGAGGAATACAGTCACATGTATGGTGTCCCGAACGGCGATGGTCAGGGGCAGGCGCAGACGCAGGCGCAGGGGAGCTTGGTTGCTGGGCCAAATACGGAGGAGAATTCCGCCCCTCCCCAACAGGAGAATGAGAGCGGGGGAGGGGGAGGTGCGGGGCTGGGGCTTAGGGGAGGGGGTGGGGATGGAGATCTGGAATATTCACCCGAGAGTCCGCCGTGGACTTCGGACAGCGACGAGTTTTCCCATACAGATGAAGATACCAGTGATGAAGACGACAATATTGCGGACGCCAACGAACTCTCAACTACCGAAATAGTGTCCCTCGTCCTCGGAATGCCAGAGTTGACGCTACAGAGTGACCGCGATCTCACCAAGCCTGAGATTTGGCATAATGCGTCCAAATCCAACAACGGGGATCTTGATGATGAGGATCTCGTACCCTCCTCACCACCTCCACCATACGACTGGAATCCCGCTGCAGCGCCTCCTCCCTACTACGATACTGCGGACGTCGCTCAAAATATCTTCCCCGTGCGACCGTTTGTGCCTAAACATGGGATTGGATTGGAGCTACTTCTCGCTTCGTTCCTGGTGGTTATCATTTTCATTTCATTTATGCTTTCTCATTTCTATTGAATAATGCTTTTTAGTTTCTTCACATAACTCTCGCTCCCCATTTCATCTACATATATATTATTTCTTTTGATTCTTTTAATCATCTATTTTCTACGTTTCATTTTTCCTTTGCTGATACGTTTTTTTCTTCTTTTCTTTCATTCACCGACCCTCATTCTCATCCTCATTCTCTCTTCCCCCCTTCTCCTTCTCGATCTCTTGGTGAGGTGGTGAGAAGATTATCTACTTGTCCCCTCAACCGCTACCCCGCTACTTACCTATCCAAAATCAACAATGACGCTTTCTTTCCACTCATGATTACGCGAGTTCATATGTCATATAGTCAAAAAAAAAAATTCTTTTTCGGTTATTTTATTGTTAGTTAGTACAGGTACTAATACCTACCTAGTCCTATTCAGTCCTTCTCTTCTTTTCCTTTTGCAAGTCAATCAATCAATCAAAGTTCGTCAAATTAATTAGTTCATTCAGGTCCAGCATGCTTGCTTGGACGTTTTCCTTCTCTTTATATTATTAATTAGAAAGTGGAATTGAATGTTCTCGCCTGATTCTTATTTTAACGTTAACGTTGTTCGTGGTCCTTGGAGAGTGTGGGGGGCGATTACTTGGTCTCGCTTAATTAATTTCAGGATGTATTTTTAGAATTACATGTACATGTTTAAGGTTACTTACCTACCTACGTACCTAAGTACCTAATCTACTACTGACGTGCCGTGACGTGCCGGAAACGACATGACATTCATGTCATGACATGACACTATGATACCTACCTACCTGCCTGGCAGGGTCATACGGGCGGCGATCGCGAGTAGAGATGGATATAATATGATACTATCTACGTATTTGGCGGGGGTTTTTTTTTTTAATCCCACTCGATTCGACTCGATTCGATATTTTATTCGAATGGCTCTGGAGAAACGTTTGAAAATATATGAGTATGAAAGGGGGGTTCGGAATCCTGCGGGTGGGTGAGTTCGAAATGATGCCGCATTTATTTATTGCTTCCGCTACCTGAGCCAGTCAGGTTCAAATGAATAAAATGTTCAGAAGACGTTTGCGGATATGGAAATGCCATGGCCACATGGTATTGATTCGGCCTAGGGGACGGGCAGGACCGGTGGGTCTTGTCAAAGTTGGTTTTAGCTCTCCTTTGGCATTTCCATTGCGGCCCCACATTTTCACATCAGATCGCCTTTCGCAAATTATGCCGATTTTGTCGAGAGATTCTTGGATGCATGCATGTAATCGGAATACCTACCTAGTATCAGTAGTGATCACTACATCATGAACTCGTCAATATTCCCGTCACAAAGTTTTCATTTCTTTTGATATTTTATTTCCTCGAGTCCCACTGGCCATAATAATATAACTACCTTTTTCCTGTCTTTGCCAGTTTCCTATGTGATGTGCACAGGTGACTGGACTGTCTCCCAGGAACAGTGAAAATCAGGGTAATGTTCTTAGGGGCGGGCCTTCACAAACTCAATAATGTTGAATGTTCTTTCCATGAGAAGATGGATAATGATGGGTTATATCTGATGTTTGATGTTTGTACTGGTGGAACCTAGCAATGCGGGCCCTAGAATGGTATGCATTGTGTAGGACGGTGCCGGGCCGACGGTACCGACACGTCGTCACGGAAGTGAATCAGAATTTCGGCCTGGTCGGGTAGGTATTGTAGTCTCGGTCGGTACAAGCTCGGGATGCCGAGCCGACGGGTCGGGTATTTTAGGTGGTTAGGTCCTCGGGATGCCGATGCCATCCGAGGGTGAGGCGTGAAGCGGGAAGGACGGTATGGTGGGTGAAGTACCGTAGAAACTCGCGGATAAGAATGCTGTCTTATGATAAAGACAAACACAAAATATATCAAAAAGTACTGTCTTACTCAGAGATACTGTCTTATTGGCGGGTTAACAAATCAATTAATATTGCACTATTTTGGGCTTACTTTGGTGTTCGCTGTGAATGTCTTATTCATAAGCATCCTTATCAAGATAATACTTTTGGCATATATTACCTTCTTATTCACAGATACTGTCTTGCCTTACGTACCTTCTTATACGCGAGTTATTACGGTATTGACGAATGCTCTCATATCGCTATATTTCTCCAGAATGGAATAGGCAACGGGACTAGCTAGAGATGGGGGTAATCATAAAGGACGAAGCAATGGTACCTACCTAAATTGACGGGATGAGGTAGAATGAGTGGGTAAGTGCCCCACATGTGAGTTTCGACGTGATGCCCTGCCCGTATGGGGGGTGCCTCTGGAGACAAATGTCCTTGCGGTTGGGATATTATATTCCTGAGGAGATGCCCCCAGGATAGGCACTGGCTGCAAGGGAAACACGGGTAGGGGTAGAACCATTAGGTAGGACCAATATCTCCAACCAGCGTCGACGCCGCTAAAATTGCAATCAACAAGTCCTCTGGCACGTCGCAAATCACCGAGACACCCTCTCACCTTCCTGCACATGAATGCCCAATATGAGGACGGGAAAATCGTGACTCGGCACTTTCGAGGGCCGCAATTGATCAGTCTACAGAGGAATCCTTGCCTATAGTAAAGCATTGTGTGTTGGGGGGGGCAGGGGGGCGGGGTGCGCATAAGGGATGCAAACCCAGCAGAGCAAAGAAAGATGATATGTATCCACCAGCGACATATCTCCCCACTCCATTATAAACTGCAACTCCATTATAACCTACCTTTGCAGTTCTTTTTTCCCGTTACCATCATGTTATTAATTTATCTTCATAGATAAATCAACCAGGCATTCTTCCGGGATAACCGTGACATCGATCATGGTAAACTGCTGGGCTCCATACCACATGCCATCATCGAAATTACAATTGCCAGGTTTGAGTCATGTGAGCTGGATCTTTGCTTGCGTGTGGTTGTTTCCCACACATAAACCTCCTGTATCTTCATTTGCTTGTTTCGTCTGTCTCCTCTTTATTTACCATCTTTATTGTCCTATTCACCTTGGAGATTGGTGGTGGTGGTACGTACCTTCCTTCGCCTTGCGGCATATTTCCGCGACTGGTCCTGGTGTTGACTTCCACTGAAACCAATTCACAATCCCATCTTCCCGTCATGTGCAGCGCTAGGTTAGTGTTTCCCGAGGTAAGTTATGGTGCGGCAAATGGGTCAAGTAAACCCAGTCAAAAAAACCTGGTACTCCGTAGTCGAAATCTCCGTACGGAGAAACTCTGTATTTTTCGGGGTTTTCCTGAGCTCCATACGGAGTTTTCCTGTGTATTTATTTGTATGGCATACAAAATTTAACTTACTTAAAGTACCTATGGACTCAGAATATTGCCTGACGGGGGTTTTTTCAGGCTCTGTACAGGGTCGTCACAACGGAGTATTTGTGGCAGAAAAAGCCCCGTATATACAGTGCATTTCTGATGAATGTCATGACACTGAATTCAGATAATTAAATTCAACCAACGGGGTGCTTGGGACGGGGTTTACTTAACACACCTCCCTCACCATAGTATGTAGGTAGTTATTCATTCATCGAATCTTACTGCTCCTCTTGCAATTGGTCTTCTTCCTGGGCAATGAATGCCCAAAAGCCTTCCACCTTCCTTAAAGTGGTTGTTTTTTCTTCCCCCCCCCCTTACCGTCAATGATTTGGCCACCTCGGAAACGTAGTTGTCACTTTAAATTCCAAGACGAGGAATCTTGGTGAGCTGAGATTCTCTTCGCTTGAATCATCCCACCTCCCCGACCTTGAACCTGCACCTACATTGTATTATACGCTTACATGCTTCCAATTGAGGAGGTAGGTAGATTTATCCAATGGCTCGTTTCCTTGAAGTTTCCCAAAATCTCTTGTTTTATTATGGCATTGGCGCAATTGCACACCTCTTGGTTCGTGTGTGGGCATGACCTGGTCACTGCTGGTCTGGTCGGGTCTGGGCTGTGTGGGCGATTTGTGTTTATGAATGTGAAATCATCCTCAAAGCCTCAAGGTTTACGAGTGGACCAACCTGGTGGGTGCAAAGGTAGTTTCAGTAGTTTCAGAGTTGACTAGACCATGGCAAGTCAGTTGGTAACAGCCAACCCAACTGGGTTCTCATTCTAGTGCAATGCCTAAATTAGCCAAATTTGGAATTAATATGGTCCCCCCCCTTTCCGTCAGGGGATATTTTTTCCATCCATCAATTGTTTGTCTCTAATCCGCTTAGGTTGCAATTGTCGGCCTACTTTTATGGCTGTGCCATGGAATAAAAGTGTTTGTCGAATGCTTGGGATCTCTGCCTTCGCGATACATGCCATTCCATGGAAATTGGCGCGAAATGAAGCTGGAGGCGATGGGTAGGACCTAAACTACAGACAGAGTGAAGTTGATTGAATGCATGGCGCGGGCTGGGAGGAAGCTGGACTCGATGTGTGCACGGAGCACCCACTCTATGAGTTCAATAAATGCAGGAGATCTTTGCGGCGAGGAAATGGCTAGCACCCGGAAGTGGGGAGACATGGTTACCATCCCGTGCAATATGCAATGCTCCAACTCCTCCTCCAGTGGCAATGAACTACTGGTGGTCTACTTACTGAATGCATCTTCCGCATTTTGTGTCCCTCTGGAATGTTAGATCAGTTGGCCTCGGTAGTGTAGGCTGGCTTGGAAGGTCGTGTTTGGAGGGCATGGATCAGGTGCGATACAGATAGGCATGAGCGTTAGTGAAAGGGAAAAGATATGACTTGGTCATTCTTTGCGTTGGTAAGATGGGTGGTGGAACGTCCCAATCGACCATCGTCAGAGTTCATCAGCGAGAGAGTGGGGATACATAGTTGATATTTTGTGTAGAAACGTTGCGAGTTTTTGATTGTGGGGTGGTGTGATATAATCGAGACTGGGCAGGGGAAGTATATGCCGGCAGTTTGTCAAATGCGTCCACATGGATAGATATCCGAATTCCGCTCGTGATAGTCGAGCATAACGTAGGGTGTAATGATAAATGAGGTCTGGCAGGAGCACGTCATCGGGTGCGAGTTGTGGATTTATAGATCGCGCCGCCGAGAACCTGCATCGATCACCAAGGTTATTGGGGCTTCCAGTCCTATGCCAGCAAGAGGGAGGTCAATCTTCTCAGTTGCGCTAGCTAGGCAGTTCCAGTCTCTAGTGAAGAGTATTTGGGTTTCGATTTCAGATGACGTCCTTATAGACCAATATACAGGTTCATGATTTTGCGGAGCCCTGAGGACCGAAGCACAAAGCCTGCGTAGAGGTTTATTAGGCCGAGGCACAAAGCCGAAGTTGACTTTCATAACCCAGAGGCAGCCAGGAGGTGATGGGCGTTGCGTGGCGGGTTAATAGTCTGGCGTCCGGAATCCATGGCGAGCCGAGATGTATTTTCGAAAGGAGGTTGCTGAGGGCATCTAATCGAGCTTCCGGCGCTATTCAACTGGTTTCGGGATAGGTGCTGCGTGTTGCTGGTGGTATTCGAGGAAATGATTCTGGCTATAGGTTGGAGAAGAAGACGGATGGAAAGAGGCTGGAGCACGGAGTGAGGTCCGAATTGATGAATCGCGATGAATCGTTGAAATGCAGAAAGAGTTGAGTTCGGTCCCATGGCCATGACTTCGAATTCGGACAGGCCAAAGTGTGATTTTAAAGATTTAGACACCCTGGCACCGGATTCAACACAGGTGTTGGAAACCTCAAGCGCACTCCAAACTGGGTGTAATAATGGCCTTCGAAAATTGGGCCATGACCTTTCGGGTGAGGAAAGGTGGGTATTCGGCCTGGAAACGTTTGCAGTTGAAGGTTTGGTAGACATCAAGGTAGAGCTGGCCCTTGCTGTGGGGGGGTGTATCAGTGACAAAGAAGACGGGGGGGGGGATTCCGGCTAAAAGGGGCAAATGAACCCGCTTTGAGAGAGATCCACTGCGAGGAGTACCTTGATCGTGGTTATTTGCCCCATCTTTGAAGTCGAGGCATATTTTGCCTTCTCAAATCTTGATTTTGTAAGCAATTCGGGGTCAGAAGTCACGAGATCATGTCGAGCTTGTTTCCGCCATTTCCGGTGATTCCGCGCAGGCCAGTGTTGGAGGAGGCGGCCACGATGCGTATGACGGGTAACTCTTTTAGGCAGACCTTTTCAACACCATGCTATAATTAATGACCTTCCTCCATTGACCCCCCACTTATGTGAGCTCTTGTATCGTGAGCAAGACAGGCTGGCCTCATCCCACTCGCTCGCTAGAAGAAGGATTTAATTTGCTCCGATGCCCTTGTGCGCATCTCAGTTGGAAGGTAAGTCATTCCACTCGCTCGGCGATGGCGGAATATGTATGTTTGCTCTTCCCAGTGAACTTGGTTCGACCGGTCGTGGAAATGACGGCGCCAGGTCCTCTACTCCTGATCTTGGTACCTAAGCCCCTGCGAGTTTTCCCGCTGCCGGAAAGCCAAAAGGTCATTCCCATTGCCCCCCCCCCCGGACATTTATTCTTCCTCTTTTTTAAAAAATACCCTTGGGCAAGTTATGAATTATCCACCATATTGCAGCTTTGAAAGAACGCTCAAGATGTGCGTGGCCATCCAGAGGACAGAGAAAAAAGAACCGGTATGTGTCGTTGAGGGTAAACTCGAATTGTTGATGTAGCGATGAACAGCCTCTTGATTCCATCTTTTCTTTTCTTTCTCTTCGTCCTCCGGATACATTGCATTGCTTGGAGGCCATATAATATATCCGAGAATGCTGTTGACAACAATACACCAGGCATATCTCGGGGTCCCCATATCCAAAAAGTTGTTTTCAATGGCGGCTCGTAATGTAATTTCAAATCTCCGCCTATGGCGATGTCGCTGTCTGTCCCTTGTTAGCGATTCCCTGGCGTGCCAGATGGTATATTGCGAAAAGCCATTACTGCTCTCGTCCTATTCAGCAAGGCCAAGCAGCCCGCAAAGATATCTCCAAATTGTCCTCGTTAGTTGAACAAGTTCTAGAACAGCGGATTGTAGGATAGTTATATCGTGGGTATTCATTCCCGGGGACGTTCTGTAGGCGTATGGCACAGTACTAGTATGGATAGATCTGTCTTCCCCTGTCCATCTTCCGTAAAGTGACTGTTATTCACAACCCAAGCGTTGTAATTTGCAAAGTTTGATTCGTGTGCGCCTAGGGTATTGTTCTGCAAACTTGAAATCTGTGGAAGGAAAGATTAGGATTTGGTGCCAAGGATGTGACCCCCGGAAGAACAATTGGGCGAAGAATTAACAGCGCTTGTAAATATGCCTATGCAAGATTCAAAAAATTCCGTTTCCGGAATTCGTTTCATCTGGCAACAGGCCCTCTTCCACCTCGATGACCTGGGTAAAAAAGCGAACTCTAGGGCAGATCCTTTTGCAAATACCTGATTTTGCAGAGAAATAGGTAACTGGGCCGAAAGGTGCCATTTGGCCGATGAACGGCAAATTAAATGTCCGCGGATATCTGTTCCGGAGTCCACGGATGAAATGCACGCATGTCAATGCTTTGGAGACAGGTTTTTTCATGTTGTGTGAAGATGGCCCGATTTCTGTTCGGCATCTTTTGGGGTCCGGGGGGGTCCACCAGATCATCCGACCTTTGAATACCCCTAATGCTAATTGTTGAATAAAGTTATCATAGGGCAAAGAAATTGATTTTGCTGGTGCGATAAACGATAAATTCAAGACTCCAGAAAATCCACCACAAGAGGTGCATTGCAAATAGGTAGCTCTGCTAGCGACGGTAGGGGCCGAGGGCGGAAGAGGTCCGGCATCTCGCAAATAACTCCGATTACAGGACCCTGTGGAAGATGAAATTCCACCAGGTACCGCAGAAAGGCAGGTGAAATTCATAAACCCAGGTAGAGGTAGGCGCGAATTTCTTTTCCGACGGAGTGACAAGACAAAGTCGCCATGAAGAATCGATACCTTAGGAGGGTGATGTTATGACCATTAAATCGAGGGCTAAAATAAAGGGGTTCTGAAGTCAAGGCCGTGTGAGCGCTCAAACCGGAAAAGACGTTGCCTTACCACCAGGCACCAAATTGAAAACATGTGTAGATATCAAGGCCGAAAGGTGCTGGCAACAGTATTTCTCCGTAGGACAAATGGCGTAGAAAGAAAGGTGATACTTGTGGTATGAGGTATGGAAGAGATGGGTATGTAAATAAAATCTAACAGTGTGCTGTGACAAGTGGTTGTCCGCACTTCTCCTGAGCTCCACATAAAATAGGGCTCTAATTCAGTTGTGCGCGTGTGCGTCGTCTGATCCCTCATGTAGGGCAGGCCCTAGCATTGCGCTGTCTTCGAGTTGAGTACACACCTCCGATTTGGTGTATTACGTAACCACCCTCCTGCCACATATTCGTCCACGTTTTCTTCCCCGCACAAGCCACGAATCACGAAACGTCCGCTCGCCGTATCTATGATGTAATGCTGCATGTAGCCCCTTACGGAGCACGGGCGTACATCACAACCTTGAACGATAGTATGATGGGGTAACAGTGGTCACTACCCCTGCATCACTATTCCCCAGCCTTTCGCAACATTCCGATGTCTCGATTATTCCCCTCTTATTACCATACATTGGGCGTTGACCAGGGCTCCCAGAAACAGATCCAATGCTCTCGCCCTTTCAAGCTCAGGTACATGTAGAACGTTACGACGCAATGGCCTTGCCTTCAACGGGGCATCGCCATGAAAAGTGCGGAATTTCCCGGAAAATATACCACCACAACCATAAGCCCTTCCCCAGCCCTGGATTTGCGCCATTCACTGACCCCCAGAGACCAATGCCGATGAAGGGCATTCCACCTGGCCCAGACGGGCTCTTAGCCTCCACCTCAGTGTGCAACTTTCCTATGGGGTCAACCAAGGATGTATGGAGTGAAAATTACTGCGAAGACTTGCCGTGCAGGGGGCTGGTGGAGGTCCTTTGATTTTTTCCATGAGAAAATGATGTTGGCGATAGATTTGACCTGAGCGCCAAAGAACATTGGATAATTGCTTGCACACCCCAGCCAGCTGCAGAATGGGTTGGAATAAAGTACATATGGCTTGGTCCCTACGGGTTAGCTTCCAGCATGATCCTTCCCCAATCTCCCGTCTTCATACAAACGCCTCCCCTCAAAGCGCTACCAAAACTTATGTCCGCTCTGCCGTTTGACTCCTCCAATTTCCTTGCAAGCTCCTTGCAAACTCCATCTTTACCAACACCGGAACTAGTTTTGTTCCCACCGAGACCCGCGCTGAAGCCGCCTAGGTCAGCACCATTCCCACCCAGCACGCCTCCCTCGACAGCAATATTTACTTCTCCTCCACTGTTCGGGTGTTGGCAAGCCTACCTTTCAACTCATTGCGTATCTGGACAAAACATTGTAGACGTTGAAATGGCCAGGCGTAACAATTCTTGCCGACGCAATGCAGGCGACTATAACCAAGGCGTGTGAAAGCCCGACAACAGCACAGCTGCGTGGTGTGCTCCTTGTTGCTGAAGGCCTCAGAATCGAGGAAATGAAATGTTCAATTAGGGTGAAGCCAGCTGCATTGCATCTCCCCTAGCCCTAATAACAAGCGCTTGAAGGATCTAGTTAATTATTAGCCATGACGGTTGCAACGAGGCGTTGGGGTAGGATCACCAACCCAAGAATGAGTCAAAGCCGTCATGTGATAATCGGGGAATGGGAATCGGAAAGATAGTGGCGAGTAGATTGCGAGGCTGCCGGTAGGAATGTATAAACTTGTGCGCCGGTGGTATGTTGGGCGGAGACAGGAAGATGTGGCAATAGAGCGAGGACGGTATGTCGTAGTATATCCGGGTAATTCTCCGCCCTAGACGTCGACTGGTTTCTTTGGCATCCCCAGAAGTACCTTTATATGCGGAACATTAACTCTTATCATTCCCAATGTAAAACCATGGCCTATTCTCATCGGGAGAGTGAAAGCACATACCTATATTCGTTACCCCATTCGGATGCATGCCCCATCTCCATACCATGCATGCATCAGCCTTCCATCAGCATACCTAACTCTGCTTTGCTCCCACAGTTTCCCATCTCCGTTGGCGAAGCTTCTGCTCATCTACCACCGGCAAGGCTTCGTTGTGATGATTGGTGTTGCCCTCCTTCCCCCTGACTCACGTTACGTTTCTCAACAGGAGGAGGAGCTGTCAATATTTGCGGACGAACGTTTTGTATGCCGGATGTTGGGTACGTAGATATGTTCAAGACGTTGGTTGGTGTTAACGCAAACTCACTCAATTCGACCGATCCAGAGAACCCTCCACCTCTTACTCTTCCTCCTCCTCCTCCTCCTCCTCCTCCTCCTCCTTCTCGTCCTCCTTCCAGATTTTTTACACCCCTCTTGATGTGTTCGTTGTTCACCGCTTCCGCCCGTCTACGTATCTTGTTCCCTTGCTGCTCCATCTCTCTTCCTCGTTGTGTATATTCTCTCCCGTGCAACTAAATTGGCATGATGGGTCACTCAGCAGGCTCTCATTGATAGCGTTTCTCCATAGTTATTGTGTCCTATAGCCAGCCGTCCATCCATCAGCATTTCCAGCGGCCCGAGTACCTCCCGCAGAAGGAGCAACCCTTGTACCACGGAGATAAGATAACACAACTCGCTCGTAGGTAGCCAATTAATATGACCTGCCGCGCACAGACATTGAGGGTGGGCTCCCTGAATCAATTCCGCACCAGAGTGAGTATGTATCAATCTCTAGGACCGTGGCTGCTGGGGGGGCATTGGAAGACTGGGTGGGTGGGTATGTGCGTTGTTGGCCGCCATTGGATATGGAAATTGGACCGTGGGATTGCTTAACTGCGGGGAGGAGGGATTTTTCAGGAGGAATGAAGGGCTGGCGGGATGGGGCATGACGGTGGCCTTAGGTACCTATTTAGGTCGCGTGTCGGCTGATGGAATCACGTAGACTGGGTGTGTGTGTGTCCCGCGGTTCATGGTGGGGGAGTTCATCATTGCGGTGATAATCGTTGGGGTCATCGTGTATTGGCGTGCGGATGGGGATGATGATGATGGTGAAGAGAATGATAGCGTTGAATGTGAAGCGGGAGATCACCCGTCGTTGTGTGGAGCCCTGGCGTAAGTAGGGATGAAGCCGGTAACTAGGTAGACACGAGATGTCTTGAGCCAATGATGATGATGAAAGGAGAAAAGGAATTCCACCTCCTCTAGGTGATGGGGGCTCATTCACAGGCCTTCCGGAGGAGGGAGGGTAGGTGTGCCAAGAAAGAATCCCGAATAGGTAGTGTATAGTTTAACCCTTGTCCTCCCTCCTGCCTGCCCTATTTCCATAGCCTCGATATCCTCGCACCCACAAACTGCCAGCTTGGACGCCTCCACTCTCACACCGACCACCCTCGAAAAAACATCAGATAACAACAGAAATGGCTACAGAGTTGCTATCCCCCCGAAAACCCCGATCACCTGCCTCTCGCCTGTCCATAATCATGGCGCGAAACGACTGTCAGACAGGAGTAAGCACCTAATCAGACACTGAAAAGCGGGTCATGGAAACACCTACATCCGTTAGGCAACGCAGAGGTACCTAACCTCACCAACACAGATGGAGACAGATAGCCAGTCGAGTTTGTATGTATTTACTAATCCAGCCTGATTTCTGAAAAGTCACAATGACAACGCCCGTGACTATTACCTTGGAACTTCCTCCTCCTTCCACCCACTCTTTTAACTCAAACTCATACCCCTTCTCTCTCCCGATAGCAAAAAGCAAATGTCATCCCGTGCCATAAAGGAAAACTTGGGAAGGCGCCTTTGTTTGATCTTATCGGAGTAAGTCCGGCAGCTACCCACATACCAACCACAACCTTGATCCGCATAACACATATACATGAGAGAACTTTGGAAACGAATAAATGATTGCCGGCTACATACTACGTTTCTGTTTATCTTCCTCTCCCGCTTCCTTCCTTTCATCTCCCCAGCTATGTACCGCACCCCTCACAGCAACACTCACAACCACAAACAACAGCTTTCCACAATCTACTAATTCTATTATTATATCCACGAAACGTCAATTACACCGCACCACACCACACCGCCCGCATCCGTGTCCAGACCTTTCGAAAATCGTGCCACGGGCTATGTACTCAAAGTGTATGATCTCAAAGTGTATGATCGTGTCCGTATAAGCGCCTATCCTAAAGACCAGGATTCGGAAGATCTCAATACCTGACAAAGTAATTACGAAAAGAAACAGGGGAGGATGGAGGACGGAGGGAAGAAGGGTATTCGGGAGCGGAGGACTCACATAAATACCTAAAGTAATTACCTATAATTGGTTCAGTTAACGAATTCACCATTTACATTGTTTGCTAACCGTGGATCAAGATTACTACTTATTCCGTCACATCATTTCAGCATGGCACTCACGGGTGACAGAACACCCCAGACTAAAGAAGCAGTATTGGCATGCATACCTACTTATGACCATCAGTGGGTCATCAATCCCCCAGGCGTTCTTCCATCCCGAATCAATTGAAACACATGTTGACACGTCACCGGAAGACAATTCAACGGGCCGATTAAAATCACATACCAAGTCACCCCCAGTCCACGAAAACCGCACAGCAATGTAGAGATTGATAACATGAGGAAATACTGGACAGTTGCTGGGCTGTACGGACTGAACAAGGAAGGACACTTTCTCGATACCAACAAGAAAATAAACCGGAGCTCTGAATACGGCGATTCTGCGATCGAGAAACACCCTGTCCTTGTCAGTTGAGTGGCATTACGGTCTGTTCACGCCAAGTGGCGTGCGAGGAAGGACGACTTACTACCTCCTACCTGAAGTGCTTTTTAGGTTCCATCGATGAGAGCACACCCCCACCCAGCGAGCAAGGATCTGTACTTACCTACTTTGGTATATCCTACATACATATACCAGTACGACAGTTGACCTCCGCGCCCAGCATCACAAGATCACAGTACCGCCAAATGGAAAAAGAATGAGGTATCACCGCTCATCGCCGCTTCCGCCGCCTCCCCCGCCCCCCTTGGCGAATTATATATTCAATTCTTACCCGTGATAACCCTCCCTCCCTCCCTCTCCATCCGCCCATCCTACCCAGGGAAATACACCAATCTCCAGGTCACCAAACGTTCTGACCCACCATAGTCTTCCGATACCACCCTCCCTCTTATTCTTTTATGAAGTAGCCATCGATATTCCACCAACTTTAAATGCTAGGTGGGTGGGTACCTGATGGCGCTAGACTCGCCGCGCATCGCTAGGCTATGACTGGCAGGCAGTCACGCGAGAAAACTCGAGGACCACGTTGGTGGTCGTTACCCTCGCATTTCCTTCTCCTCCTTTGGGTGCTCCAACTCTTGCTAGCAGAAGCAAAAGACATTCGGTATCACAAGGGCAAGCCCGAAGAACCCACCCAATTGACACACAACGCTGAGCATACCTAGTTCACACTGATTTCGACTACAATCCATTAAAACCTTCCACTCCGATGCGTGCCTGTTCTGGGGGAACTGGCAAGATGGCACTTTGGTCAATCGTTCGTACCGAGCAAGATTGCTCGTTGGGCTGACGCTCAGGGCCATTGCTGGGTGGTTCAAACGAATCATCAAAAAGGACACACACTCAAACGATTCACCAAGATGAGATACACATGCTTATGCTCTCTTCGTTGATAGACGTATGTGCCTACCTATCTACTCGTAGCTCTTATGAACGTTGGATGGATGCCAGCATAGTTGAATCCAATATATCGTTGCTTACAGAAAGAGCAGACTTCTTGGAGTTTGATCTCAAAGGCCTTGAAGGTTGAGGTGGGAATGAACCACATCAGGAAGCTCGATGTTAGCGCCTATCGGAGTAGTCTACCGCTGCAACAACAATCGGCGTTTGGCATGTTGCTGTGGCCACAACTCGCGGCGAGGTTTGACCTTGTTGATGAACCTGGTAGGCGACATAGTGATCTTATTGCTCAATCGTTTGATATCCTGGTAGACGATTGAGCAATCTTGCTCACCGGTCTACTGTACAATATCTTGCCCATTCGGTTGAACCACCCAGCAATGGCCCTGCGCATCAGCCCAACCATCAGTTTTGCTCGATAGTTCAAACCATTGACAAAGATCGATCTTCCTGGATCGTTCAGAACACCACCCCGCCCCTGTGCAACTGTGTTTCCGCCATCGTAAATGATCTTCCAGGTTGTCATTACATGCCAAATGCAGACAAAGACCGCATCACACTCCTCCTGCCAAACCCAAACCCAGACATCCGTATATAAGACGCCCAGGTCAACTCGATCTGACGCCATCCACCACAAACACGAGCCAAAATCACCTCATCACACTGCTCCGATACTTTGACCGTTTGCTCCTTGTGGTGGGCGAGTACCTGACCTCCACTACTTACCTGCCACCATCCGGCGATCAACGTCGAGAATCGAATCTGCCCGCATACCTTTGGGAGAGGATGTTGATATTGCTGCCTAGCCTACCTAAGCGCAAATCTATCCAGCCGGTTCCAAACATATGAAGGTACCTTATCACGTGAGAAGAGCCTGGGCACGAGGCTACCTTAAGAAGTAGGTAACCCCTCCTTCCTTCCAACTTTTCCATCTCCCCAGCTATCCACTACACACACAGACGATATGTATACCGTAGCCCACTCTCATAGGGCTTCAGATGGGCGCAATGTATACACCATAGCACACCACAGCACAGCACACAGCACCATCCGGAACCGTTCGTCACGTAGCTTCCAAATCGGATGATCCAGTCGTCCCGAAAACCAAATCAATCCACGACGAGCGACGTGCAGGGTCCAGCCGAACCCGAGAGCTTCATACACGTGTCGGAGAGTACCCACCTCTAACCTACCTACCTACCTATCTACGTCATTCATGGAAAGGGGAATCGAGAGAGTTACGGCTGCGGCACGATCGCAAAAGGCAGAACATCGGGCAGCAATCTCAAATATATCATGGGAACATTGGATTCCGGTGGGCGATGATGATGTTGAGTTAGGTAGTTCTGTACCCCGAATTCGAATACGGCCCCAAAAACAGACGTACGAGTAGCGGGAACCTGGAACGATTGGATAGGTGGCTCAACTGGGTTACCTACTCAATTAATCAATCGAATCAATCAATCAAATCAACCAATCAATCAATCACCCAGCCTATCAACCAACCTCCTAGTTTCCTACGAAATGGTGATTACGATGAATGCAAAACCAGACCACACGGATGGGGATTGCGGCATTACATCTACCTACATACCTAGCGCAAAAGAAGGATTGCGCATCCCAGGAACGGGGCATATTCCGAGACGAAGAAAGAAAGAAAGAAAGAAAGAAAGAAAGAAAGGGAATTGAGCCCTTCGTTGTGGCACACGACAACGAGGTGAGGTGAGGTGGTAAAACATCCTTCCTTATCATATCAAAACGAGAGATAGCTACGGTGTGCAGATTTCTATTTAGGTTTTGCGCCACGAAATAGATATGCGAGGAAAGATGGATGGCAAACTGCATGCTTGCTTCTAGGTACAATCATGCAGTGAAGGGCACGTACTAGGGAGTATGGAGCGGGGGGCTCTATCAATCGAAGGAACATGCATAACCGCTGGGCACGAGACTAGCATAACCGAGGAGATGCGCAAACTACACCCCACATTCCATTCCACAGATTACCCTCAAGGACAGTACGAGGCTAATACAGTACCCAACTCACTTTCGATGCGATGCACCTGGCATCCCGCGAGAACACTGGCATCCCATTCCGATAAAGCACTAATCTCCGGCACAGGTAGAAGTGAGAAAAATGGGGGGGATGACCCAGTCTCGAGTGACCCGTGTCGGCGAGGAAGTATATGTCCGTAGTCTGGTATACGCCCGCACTTTCCACCTAGCCGCGCCCACCAACCACCTACCTAGGTATCCTCGCCTACTTCCTTCCGCATACAGGCACCTTGGTAGGTAAGTACATTAAGAAAAAAGCGGGTTTTCCTACAGCCGTCTGTATACCGCCATAGGCAGGAGAATCTGCTCAAAGGGGCATCATTTCAGCCTGTAAATCAATCTCCCATTAAACTGGTGATACCTGCCCTGTAATAGTAGTGGTATTGTGGTGCACTGGTTCTGTTCACCCAAAAAGGAAGTATCTCCACATTTGCCACCCATTCCCACTGTTTTAGACATTTCCCAACCCAGATACAACTGCTCTGCCTCCTCCAAATTGGGCGAACTGTATGGCAGTCTGTATACAGTTACTAAAAAGGGGGGCTTTTTCTTAAGAGTAAGTACATGTACCCTAGGATGTACTAGTTCCTCACACAACCATATCCTCTCACCCTCCAAAATGGCCCCTAACGAATACGTACCGCCGGCAAAAATGCAGACGCCGATACACATATCTGCATCCGCACGAGCGGGCTTGGCCATGGCCCAGAGATACCAAGTACCTCAGTAGGTATAAAAACCCCACTCCCCCGCGCGCCGTCAATGAGAGTTACCTAACTTCATCATCCCCACCCAGTCTCGACATCATCATCCCCCTAACACGGAAACACCCAAGTTTCTATTCGTTAAAATGTACATGTGGCCGAAATCCCGTTCATCTGACATACATGTGGCATGGCATACTGACAAGAGCGCCAGGATGGCCATCAAACAATATTCATATTATATTCGTCGCAACATCGATATCAACACCCGAGTTGTATTGTTGCTACCACTACCAGGGTCGACTCAAGAGAATGCCAACGGGGAAATGCCCACCGGCAGGCGCGGTACACTCGGACATATGTATATATGCCCCAGCATGGCTAGGCTATAGCTATCGCAACTCTGAATTATTTAGGTAGGTATACAGCATCGATATCTGAAGCTCCAGCTAGGTGGCAAGAGTACTTAGGTCCCCAAAGCCTCTACCCCACACGATTGTTGGGTTGATGGCCGATCTAGAGGCATGGGTTCTCGGCGGGAATAACTATAGCTAGGCTATGCCTCGATAGGGCCGATAGCCAGGAGGCGAAATTGGAGTTCGGCGAAGTGTGGTGCGAAGGAGAAGTTGGATGGTGTGGTGGAAAAACGCAGCCGCGGTGGGGGGAGGACAGTCCAGCAGAGGTGGGGGGGGGGCGTCCAGCGATTGTAGTGGAACGGTATAATGGAACACACCCTTCGCGCTAGGTTCCTAGGTAGTCTCCCAGCGACATGCCGCAACCAAAGATACCAAATTTTGATTGCCAATGTTGGACGACTTCACTGATGTGACTGGCCAGAAGAAACCCACACCCGAACGCACTTCCTATGATGGCAAACGACGACACCCTCCGCGCAGAAATGGCGACAAAAGAGGAGCTGGTAGCGCAGGGCAGCTGGGGTGGTCCAGAACCCTCAGGCCGCGAGAAGAGAGGCCGCAGAGGCGGCCGCAAGAAGGCAGGCGGAGGAGGAGGCCGCGGCTGCGGCGGCTGCTGTGAAGGCAGCAAGAAGGCAGCAGAGGACGTGGACAGGATGGGGGATGGGCTCCAGGCCCAGGTCGCGGCACTGCGATAGGCAGTGGAGGCGGCGAAACAGGCCAGAATTGGGATAACGAGCAGCAGGAGGCCCGCATGGGTGCAGATGATACGCAAGCCAATAGCCGCGGTGGAGGAAAAGCTTCTGGCCCGAGAGGCGGCCCTTGATGTCGAACGAATGGCAAGGATTACAGGAGACCAGCAGGCACTCGCTGGCCTCGAGGGGGGTGGTTCAGTTAGTGGTTGGCTGGCAGGCTCACCAGCAGGCGTATGCCGATGCCTGCTGGCGCCGCCTAGGGCAAGGCATAGAGACAAAACTGACAAAATGCATTTTTTAGAGGTTAGTGGTGGGGTGTGCGAAAACGGATAGGATCCTCTTTCTAATATTAATGATAGCGGTGAGAATCATTATTGCATTGAGGGATACATCCACAGTGAGGATCCCAGAAAAACTTGATATATTTGACAGTGCCCAGGTATAAATTGAGCTTGTAGAGATGTTTGACATGCCCACAACAAGAAATATGGAGCTCAATGGGCATATGTAATTTAGGACTCTGTAATTGAAGATAAAGTAAGAGTGAAAGAGAAAAAGTTGGAAGTAATTCAAAAAGAGGGATTGTAAATACAAACCCCATGAAATGCCAGAAAATATGTAACAAAACTAAGCAAGTATATGCATTGTGATTTTTGCATTAGCATTGAAATACATTATCAATTTTGGTCAAATTAACTATAAAATGTATATGCCTTGCCGTAGTAGAGCAGAGCCGAGTCACCAACCTATTGTGGGGATACTTGAGCACAGCAACACCTGCACTTCCCCATCCCCGGAGACCTCAGACTCATACATCATCTGGGGGTAAGGCACGTTGGCATTGCAGGCAGAGGAAGTGGCTGGGAAGCCAAACGCGGAACCCGACTAACTCACAGGCCGGTACGGCAAGGCATAGGGACAAAACTGACAAAAGGCGTTTTTTGGAGCTTAGTGGTGGAGTATGCTAAAACAAAGGATCCACTTTTAATATAAATAGTAACAGGAAGAATCATTATTGCAAGCATAAGAAATAAAATATAGAAATATTAATAGAATTGAAAGAAATAGCCACCAAACAGAAAAATGAAGGTGATTCAGACTGAGAATTAGTTGTGATATTATATTTTAGCCGTAAAAATAATACATTACATACCTCGAAGTTAACAACTCATTTTTACGTTGTAATATTTTCTGAAGACTTTCATACCCTTTAGCACATCACTTTACCATACATTTAACTCTTCCATTTATTATTCATCCAGAGCATTTATAATGGCATGTGTTGCTTTGGGTTGTATGTGTGAGATGTTTATTGAGACTGTGGTAGGTAAAAGATGTAGTGATCAGGATTGTGGCCATCTAAAGGGTGCTTATCACAGTGGGCATATCAAAACCATTAAAATTCAAGACCTTACTTCTCCGACAAAAGCTATGAACCCACAGGCATTTATTTCGGAGGCACAAAAAGATGTACAAAGGGCTCGTTTATTCAAGGGTGCAATAATAATCTCTAATGCAAAAGCAGAGGCTCAAACACCACGTGCAAATGGCAGAACTTTTTCAATTGCATCAACGTCAAAACCACAAACTACTGGACAATTACCTACTACAACAACAATATAAAAGGCAATAAATAATACCATTGTACTTAATAAAGGTCAAAATACTACTCTTATTTTAAATATGTGGTAATTATACTAATCAGAATATTGAGATGCAGTTAAGTTTTCTGGTGAAATGGTATTATATACAAAAGAACGTGGGAAAAAAATGGACAAGGAAAGTCCGACAGCAATTTGGAAGATTGATAATACATCAAAAAAAATCCTGGATTGGGAAGAATATTTGGTTAAGTATATTACCAAATGGCATCCAGCATGGCTCTTTTTTCAACAAAAAAATGGATTGGAATAGATACCAGATTGGAAACCTAACTGAGGAATTGGATTAATGGGAGGAAAAGTCACAACGGAAAAAGGTGACCTACCTGTAAGAGCATTAAAGGGTCAGGGGACATTGGCGCAACTTTTTGCCAATATGACAACAACAGTTTCAACCACAAAGGCACGGACAAGTCGGAAGTTTGCTATTATTTTGCCAATTAAGGAGGAGTTGTGCAATTCAATTGGAGTTGATACTGGTAACACAGTAGCTTCACAAGTTAAAATGGTATGTAGTCTTTCTTATTTGATTTAAAATTGGAACTGGTATGATTATGTCCAATATATTATAGGAAAGCCATGTACAAGGAAAAGGGAAGAGAAAGAAAGTATCTCTTAAGGCTGAGCACTCCGACAATATTGGCTTCCAGTATACCAGAAAGATGAAGGCTGAAGATCCTAACAAAACAACTGCATCATTGGTTGATTCAAAGAAAAATATCAGGAATTCACCTGATACTATTGATGACTTGTATCTGCATGAAGAGAAAAATGGATTTTATCTTTCAGAATATTTTGAAATAGAAATAAATAACTTAAAAGACGCCTCTCAATCTTAAACAATAAAGCAAGCCTCAACAAATACAGTTGTGCCCTAGAAATTATCCTCCTCAATGAAAGATCCACGCCATTTTCTCAATTCAATATTTGATACTGATGATATGGAACTATCATCTTATAAACGTCCGGAAACACCATCAGATAATGAAGAAGTATCTCAATTTACAAAGGTAGATACCTCAACATCTGCTTCATCCCGCACTTCTACAAAGAGAAATATCATGGCAATGAGCCCCAAAGGCATTTCAATTCAGAGGAATCATATGGAACGCCACAGATCAAGCAAATTCATGTATACCATTCCTCATTCTATATTTATGCTTTGATAATATAATTAAACTAATAAAATAACTTTAATTTAGTATTCGTGATATACAAGGAGATATAGAGGATCATAATACCGCAGTTGGAAAAAGTAATGAAACCAGCTATATATTTTCAATATGAGGTACGTTTAAAACAATTGCATCATCAATATAATCTTTATCCAACTCAAACAGACCATCAATAGCTGAATCATGCAGGATCAACTCTTCCTCCATTCCTAATCTATCGCGCTCAATATGTTCTTCCTCAAACATTCTTCCCTCCATATCATCGCTTTCATCATATGTAGCTATTAAATCCAATGTATACTTCTCTTCTCCTCGTTGTTGAACTTCAGACTGTTGCTCAGCAAGGATTTCTGCATTATTGTTTTTTAACCATTCTTCAGCACCACGAGGCTTTTCTAGTAATTCAATTGAGCCATTTTCCAATTCAATATAAGATGCAACACATTCCTGCAAATATATATATGCAGACTTATGATTGTCAGAAAATGAATATACCGTAGGATATCCACCATCTTGTAGAAATTGAGTGAATAATTGAAGTGTTGTTGTGGGGAGGTATTCATCTGGTGAATATGAGTTGACATTAGATTGTAATGCTGCAAGGATAGCAGGATTGGGTCTTGTCCCATAGTTTGGCATATTTGCTGGAGGGTAAAAGTACATGAGGGATGGTTTACCAGTTGGAAGATAATGTGATTGTGTGCGTTGACGGCAAATTCGATGATTGTTATGCTCTTGTACAAATATGTGTATATGCTAATGAATTAGGGGCATGTAGATGAATTGAAGTGATTCTTGATCCAATTGCCCTCCATTAAATTATCTCTGCTCCTCATAGCCTGTAAAAATTGCCCGCCAAGTGTCTGTTTGTGCATTTGAAAGTAAATTCTACCATGACTCAATTCTTTGATTGCGTGTAGATATACTAAATGCATATGCCTTGTTGAACAGTAAATCTGGCTTTTTTGCTGGTCTCGGTACCAATTGTGAGTTATATAGTAACAACGTTTCTAGGCCCATATCAGAGCGAATAAGCTTTGGAAACAAATCAAATTCAGCTACCATAGTAAAAAATTGTTTATTGACTAAAACCGTTCTTTAATTTGAATGCCCTACATACTACCAAACAATATAACGGGAGTATGCATCTATACATCCATAGATTTGAAACCCAAATCGGGAGAGTTTGTCATAACCATCAATTGATCAAACACAATTGGGGTATGATGACCAGGTCCCAGTGACAGGATCTCGACGGCCGAAGAAGGTACCGTTATGTCTGTGCCAAGGGGGACGATAGGCGTGGATAAGAGAGGGGTAGCGGCGGTTGAGGACAGCAAGAGTATAGGTATTGACTTGGTCGAGAGGGTGCACAGGAGCAGGTTCTGGGGCACCGCCGGGAAGGATAAATGAGCGGCGCGTGGTTAAGGTATTGGGCATGGGACGTGGTCAAGGCAGGGTTAAGAGGGGCTGTCTGTGAGAAGGTATACTCTGTAGGTATCGAGAGTCGAGACAAAGGGGGATAGATGTGTACAAGAGGGTTCAAAGATCTTAGAGAGGAGCGGGTCACGGCGGTAGGCAGCGGAGCAAGTTATTGGTTTTAAGGTAATCATATTCACTAAAGAGCAGAACTAAGTGGGGGAGTGAGCGACCTTATATACATGAGTAGAGAAGGAAGCGAGCACAGAAAAGCTCGACGCAAGTCCAGCAAAAAGTCCTGGGGCATGGCGTTGACCCTGAGAAATACCAAGAGTATTGAGAAAAGAAATAGGTGTGGCACACCAGCGTGAGGGTGTGTTACACCGTCTATGACAAATGAAATAAGCGAGTCACACCATAGAATGGTGTGGATCGCCACAGGAAAATGTGGGTGCAACAACAGGTGTGGGTGATACATGTGGGAGCATAAGCGAGGACATGGATATCCCAAACAGGAAGGTAGAAGGAGAAGTGCGACGATATGAGCTGATATAGTATGAAAACAGGATATAACAGTGAAGATCGTGGTAAAAATAGAAAGACATGACAGAGATAGAATATAATAGAGGGATATGTATATCCAAGACATGTAAGAATAGAACAAACGAAAAAGACTCAATTAAGGGTAAGAACGATTATTCTGAGACTCTCTCTCGAACGAAACACCCAAGTAATTGAGCAAACTTGTTATGTAAGTCGTTTGAAAGACCCTTCGCCATAATATCAGCGGCATTTTCCTTGGTAGAAACGTAGTGGAGCTGAAATATGTTGTTGAGAAGGCATCCTCTGGTGTAGTGATAGGCTATATCAATGTGTTTGGTTTTGTGGTGATAAACGGGGTTGTTGGCGAGAGCAATACTGGCTTGATTATCGCAGTATATATTGACAGGAATGCTGAGGTTGAATTGCTTGAAGGGGTGTGTATACCATTTGGCTTGTCGAGCTGTAGTGGAGAGTGCTATGTATTCCGCTTCGGTAGTTGAGTTGGAAATACATTGTTGTTTCTTGGAGAGCCAGGAAATCGTGCACTTGCCAAGCTGAAAGACATAACCAGTATAGGAACGACGGTTATCAAGACAATTAGCAAAAGAAGCATCCGAAAAACCTTTGGGCTTGTTGGCGAAGAATGCCTTAGCATTATCTTCGTTGGTCTTCATGTTTCGAAGGTGGGTTTAATGGTTTTCGAATCGTTGGGAGTCCTTGGCTTGGAGGATGTTAACTGTATCGTTGAATGACTGTGGCAGCGAGTTCAAGAGGATTGCACTCTTGATAGGGTCGCTTTCGAAGAAAGGCCTGAAGGCAGTGGCGAGAGCATCAGTTCCATTGCGGGAGCGAGTGTTGGCCTGGGCCCAGGAGTTGCCAAATCGAAGGAGGTAGTCATTGATGGATTCCGAGTCAGACATTGACAGATTGAGGATATCACGGAATGTGTGGAAGGAAGAGGCGACATTTTGACGATCAAAGGTGTCCTGAAGAGTTTTCCAGGCATCGTAGGCAGTAGAGCAGCCGTCAATGACATACTGCTGGTCCTGTTCAATGGTGAGTTGAATTGTCATGATGGCAAGCAACTCTTTCTTCTTGTGTTGCTTAAGCAGAGCGGCATCGGTAGGAAGAACTTGTTCAGTGGCGATGAGATCGCCAAAGCCGTGGATGGCAAGAACACGTTGCATGAGCTTGGCCCAGCGAGTGTAGTTGGATTGAACTTGAAGCTTCTCCAGGCTTTCAAGTTTGAAGGGCATAGAGGAGGAGGAGCCAGTTGACATGTTGGGTTTGATGTCAGTAGTATCAGTCATAGCAAAGATGCGGCAAAGGATGTGAGGAGAGACAAGGTAGTTGAGACCGAATAAGCGTGCAGAGGTGAGCGCAATGAGATGTGAGAAAAAACCAGCTGTGCTAATTGATTAAACAATAGTAGCAGCAGCCGGGCTCATAACCTGTGAGATGGTATACTCCATAGATATCGAGAGTCGAGACAAAGGGGGATAGATGTGCACAAGAGGGTTCAAAGATCTTAGAGAGGAGCGGGTCACGGCGGTGGCCAGCGGAGCAAGTTACCGGTTTCAAGGTAATGGTATTCACTAAAGAGCAGAACTAAGTGGGGGAGTGAGTGACCTTATATACATGAGTAGGGAAGGAAGCGAGCAACGGAAAAGCTCGACGCAAGTCCAGCAAAAAGTCCTGAGGCATGGCGTTGACCCTGAAAAATACCAAGAGTATTGATAAAAGAAATAGGTGTGGCACACCAGCGTGAGGGTGTGTTACACCGTCTATGACAAATGAAATAAGCGAGTCACACCATAGAATGGTGTGGATCGCCACAGAAAGGTGTGGGTGATACATGTGGCAGCGTAAGCGAGGACATGGATATTCCAAACAGGAAGGTAGAAGGAGAAGTGCGACGATATGAGCTGATATAGTATGAAAACAGGATATAACAGCGAAGATCGTGGTAAAAGTAGAAAGACATGACGGAGATAGAATATAACAGAGGGATATGTATATCCAAGACATGTAAGAATAGAACAAACAAAAAGGACTCAATTGGGGGTAAAAACAATTATTCTGACACTGTCTAGGCCAGGAAAGAGGAGAGTATAAAGTATATTTGAATAACAACTTGTTAAGGTACAACTGAGGGAAAGAGACAAGTTGTTACGTGAAGAGGAAAGAAAAAGAAGACAAGACGAGAGGGAGAAAGGACTCCTTATATAGAGATCCTTCTCAAACTATGGAACTAGAAAGACATGAATAGAATTGCAGCACTGCGGCTGCGCAGTGGCTGCTTGGCGGCTGCACAAGGTACATGAGTCAAAGAGAATTACAAATCAACTGCGCAATAGAAACAACTAGAACCTAATGGAAAATGACGGAAACATATGGAAACCTATTGCGCAGTGAAGGTTCATGATGCTAGAACCTTCTGGTGATTTCATCTGGATTCCGAACTAAGAAGTTGAGCAGTGACAGGGATGCGGGCTGTCATGTTGCAACAGTTACCAGGAACGGACTACATCAGGAAGAAAATAGTGCCGTTATAAGGCCTGGTGGTCCGTTATAAGGCACGGCTCCGTTATTGCCGTTATGCCGTTATAAGGTCGATCATTACCGTTATGCCGTTATAAGACAAACAAGGTAATGGTCTTCGTTCGGACGCTTTCAAGGCAGAATCCGACGTTATAAGGATCTTGAATTCTTGTCCTCCGCTGTAAGTCGATTTCCCCGAACATGATCCTTATAATTTTCAACACAATATTTATTCCCGGAACATGATCCTTATAATTTTCAACACAATATTTATTCCCGGAACATGATCCTTATAATTTTCAACACAATATTTATTCCCGGTTCCAATTGGTTATTTGTAATTTATGTGTTCCCGATGGTTAAGCGTCCGAAAACGGACTGAAACCGGCCATTTAACCATTTCAATTATATCATCGGACATCATTTTATTATTTTTCTATATACACACACGCTATATACAGATTAAACTAAAATACATCGTCATAAATGTCATGCCAGGTTTCAAAATCAATACGGTTGTTGACCAACCAGCGCTCTCCAGGCTCTAACGGAATTAGATGTGCAATCCCTACGATTTCACTAATGCGAATTAAAACGGACATGTCCTTCGTCGGGAATCCGACCCTTATCATTCCTTCAGGTCCTGATGGCCTTGAGCCGCCGTATGCCTCGAGCAAACTAACATGCGCAAACAAATGGATTCCATGGTGTAATGTACGCAATTTAAAAAGCGCATTAAGCTTTCCCGGAAGTCGGCCATTAAGCGTCCCTCGTAGGGAATCCGACGCTTGCCGTCTTCTAACCCACACCCAGTCGGCGCGTTGTGTACCTTTGCGAAATAAAAAGGGGCCTGTACTGCGCGCAACATGTGAGTTAATTTCCCCGCCTTGAAAATTGGAAACAGGAATGACAAGACTCGAGAAACACTCCAATGTGGAATCATTTATAATTCTTGCGGTCTGGTCACCGTGTGATGCAAACCGTCGGGAAAGAAGATCAAAAAGGTCGGGTATCCGATGGCTGTCTGCAAGCTGTGTAACAGTCGATATCTTTGACATATCCACACGCCCTTGAAGTTTCACGTAGGTTTTGGTGTCCTTGGACTCTTCGATAGCGACGGTCGGTTTTCCGACCAAATTGATGATATCTGAAGGCACTTCGCAGTCTGCATTCGACAGGTATTCTCTGAGATTCTGAGCGTGCATGTGCATGTTATGGTCGCGGCTGTATTTGACAATTATCTGTGGGGTAGCGTTGATGTGATTCGTTCGACGGTATGCGTCCTTCAATGGCTTGTGAGAGGCTTCGCATACCTCTGTTGAATACTGAGGCAGTGAACCGAATTGCGAGATCTGCTCAGCGTAATGTGACAAAATATGGATTTTAGGAATATTATAATGGGCCTTTTCCCCTAGCATTTCTTCCATCAATTCCGCTCTTTTCTTTTGATCAATTTCCTTTTGCTTCCTCTTCACAACTGCAGACATTTTGTGTCGGTTTGCCGACAGTCTTTCCGCTTGTTCCGACGCCAACAGTCGGATTGCGTCTTTGGCACCTTTTCGCGCAACCTTTCCAGCTCGGTATTGCAGAAATACATCCTTATATCGATGGAAATTGCTTAAAGAATTGTCCATATAACGAATAGTATCCTCGGTGTGTTGTCGGTATTGAGCGTAAAGGCTGAAGTCGGCCATGTGGCGAACACAAGAGATTGCACGATCGAAGTCCCTAAGTTGATCCTTGGTCGGACGGTTTTGGGTTGTTTTCCGACGCAGAGCTGCCGTGAATGCTCCAAGTATTACTCGCCCTAAATTTCTCATCTCCTTGCCCTGCCATTGTGTTACCGCTGAGTATGCCTTTGTTGGAGGGGTGAAGCCAGGGTACGGGGGAAGCTGTTTCCAAATTTCGTTAAAGTCGGATAACCGACCATTATCGTCCAAAAATTCAACAACCCAGTCCATTAGATGCTTAAACGTCCCAAGGTATATATTGTGCAATAGGTCCCCACGTACCAGGTCCCGTGGTTGTATATCCATGTGCCACAACGCATTATTGATTTTTTTAACTCCATCATTGGTCAACGTCGAATGGTCCTTAGTCTGCAATGCCTCTGCATACAATCGATGGTCTCGAAGGGGAAACTTATCGTCGGAAATGGTACCCAATTCGTCGGGTTTAGCAGTACAGCTAGGGCATCGGTTGACGTTGATTGCGTGGAGGTTTGCGTTTTCCATATGATCGGCGAGCCATGTTGAAATCACCGGAAAGCAATGTCTATAATTTCCGTCATTACAAAGCATCTCGTATCCGTCGTGACTTCTTTCGTCGGAAATCGGACTCATGAGGTCGCTGATCACCTCATGCAAAATCTGAAGAGACTCGAGTTCCTGATCCTCCATATTGAATCCGCGTATCTTGGTCATGCGCTTGGGGGCTATGGGTAGAAGTGCCAGGGGGATCCACGCTTGCTGTGACGGCTTATTGCGAAATTCGGATTTAATATTTCCCAGAGAAATATAAATCGGCCAAAGCTTTTTATCGCCGGAAAAGTTAGTCAAGTGTGTCTGATCCGACGCTAATAGTACTGGAATGAGCGTACTTCCGTCGGGTAATGTCTTTTGCTTCTCTGCCCACCAATTGGCCGTATGCATATCGGAATATATCCTTTGGCCTGCCAGGTTATATTCATAAACCGGAGCCCAGACCATATGTGGAGCGTATGATTTCTGACTCAATAGGTACTCCACGCAGTCTAGTGGATTGCGGTGAAAATACTCCGTATTAGGCTGCAATGTGAATTCAACTTTTCCACGAAACCAAGGGGGGTCCACAATCATGCTATCGAGCTTTTTATTGAGCGTGTATGCTGACTTAAAACTGATGCTTTGCGTCGGATTTGGGCTTAGAATGCGCACCAAACCGTCTTTGAAAAACTCATCAATCTTTGTCATTGAAATCCGGCTACTGTTGAAAAATCGCGCGAGCTTATAGTCCAGGGCGGAGGTGAATGGACTTAACCAGGCCGATTTTTTGAAAACCTGTGGGTGTTGCTCGACCCGGTGAACATGACCTGCGCGAAACTTTGCTGGAAACGGAGAAGTATTGAAACAGTCGGATGAAGGATCATGAGCGTCCGAAGAGTCATGCTTTTCTGCGGAATCATCCAAGGTCTTCCCTCCCGCCTTCCCTGGTTTCTCCACTGATTCTAAATCTTCCACAGAAAATTCCACTTCTTCACGATCGGAATTGGCCCCCTCGTCCCCCCCCTCTGTAAAGGGCTCCTTGCACAGTGGGTCCCCGTCTTGCAATGAAGCAAACACGTCCTGTAAAGAGGCATCGTCCTCCTCCCCCTCCTCTTGCTCTTCCTTGATACGGATACCGTCGGATTCGGTACTCTTCGGTAGATCCATAGATCGTTCCCGTCCAATGCGCCTGGGGTGATTATTCTCCAGATCTTTAGCACGTTCCGGATGCTTATTTCGTACATGGCTGGTATATGTTGTCACGTTTCCGTATAACTTCCGGCACCACCGACAGCGCTGCTTCTGTGCATACATTGAACTGACTGGAAGTTGGATCTTTCTTTCGAGGAAGCTGGCGCAAGGTCGCCGACAGTCCGAAATCCGACGCTTTTGAGTATTGAGAGGGCGTTGTCTAGTCGGTTTGGTGTTGGTTGGAAACTTGCAATCAACCCTTGAAAACCGCTCGCTTTTGTTCGCATGCCCGCGAAGTCCATCGAATATTGTTGGTTAGAAACTTCGCGCAAGTAAGAGTTTCTCGGAGGTTATAGCTTTACCTTTAATGAAGATCTTGTTTGATAATTCCGACGGTTTGTATACAGTTTTGTACGTTTTCCGACTGCGCGGAGGTTGTTGTCTGCCTTTCGTTTCGATTCCGCGAAGACCTTAGAATATTCAACCCACGCCTGTTTGCCTTTTCATCACAATTAAGCATTCTCCGGGGTGCTTGCTCCTGCATGCTGCAGGGCATGCTTGCAGATCCCTGCAAAGCAAAGCTAGCTCGTGAATTCTAGATTAGCACTCGGTTACAGCGGTTGCTGTGGACACGGACCGCAAGGGAAAGGGGCTCCTAGCGTCATAAATCCGACGGTTTTGGTTCCGTGTAAACATCAAAATATTTCCCAATTGGGGAATTACTTTGGAGGTGTAACCCGTCGAGCAAGAGAACTTTCGAGCAAGATGGCCATATTTTTGGCCAGAAGTTCGGCATCAAAGAAACATCGTGTTCCAAGGGGATGGCCATGGATAACAATCGATGGCCATATTGGCATGGATTTGGCCATGCTCGCGTGGATATATAACCCTCCCAAGTCCCCGGGATTAAGCTCCCTATACCATACTCAATTAATTTCACTATTACCAACCCAAAGAACAACACCACAATCAGCATTGACGAAATACCTGTAACAGTACCTTTTCCGACGCATTGGCATTCATTCTCACGCTCCTCTGATAAAGCTCGTTGAAAAGTGTTCACTTTCAAGAATCCCCGGGTTTCAAGTTTCAGATATATTTCATAGTTTAGGAGCAACCGATCCGGACCAAGTAAGTATTTGCCGTACCTATATCCGACTAGGTTTAGTCCAAATCCCGACGCTTACTGCCCTTTACTAACCTGGCCGGCACAGCATGGTTACCCCTCCGAATTTGATCGAGAATTCCAAGAGAAAGCTCGGTTTTGCATTGGCCAAAGGGCCAAGCCAGAGCGCGTATCTCACATGGAGAAGAACAATCCAGGCTGAGGCCCGGAGGGATCCAGCCGACATTGTGACTGGAGTGAAGCACACTCGATTCAGAGAGCTACGGACTCTTGCAGTCGGGTATAAGACGTTCCCTGGAAAGGCCCTGCTTGAGGCCGAAAAAAAAAAATATCCGACAACGTTCGAAGGTGCGCCATGCCACCAGGCGTTGGAAGCATTGGTAGCAGACACCATCAAAAAGATTATGAGCACAGAATCGAAGCACAAGAAACTAACGCTGGCAGAGGCGGAAGCCTTTGCGGAACTTGGTCCCGGAGACCAACCGACGGCCTCTGGGAGCAATCCCGACGCAAATGGTCCGCAACAACCCTCACAATGGGCCATCCGGGTCTACTTACGGGATCCGAATTTAGCTATCACCAATGACCTGGCGTGGAACAGCAATGCCATTAGGCATATAAAAATGATCAAAAATCCGACGCTGGAAAATATCTATGAGATCATGAAGAGTGCGATCCCGGAGGGTCGCACAGTTCGAGAAATCCAGGGGGCTCTCATGAACAGCGAAGCTCCCGCAGCAGGAGCCCCCAGCAACCCCCCAGCTGACATTACCCCCTTGCGCGATGATGAGGAGGTGCACGCATGGCTCTTGAGCACAGAGTCCCGCCCCATAAAGGTGCTCATTACCCTCCACAGTACCCCCCCAAGACCCGACACCCCTGTTCCCGACGGTGGACAGTCCTATTTCGGACCAGATAAGTTCAATACGTACGACAGTGAGCCTGAGGATTCATCGGACGAATCCAAGGCCACTCGCAAGATCCCAATGCCGAGGTCCGACCGGGTTTTCTTGTCGCGAATCCGAAAGACGGAATCCAAAAAGAGAAGAATTCAGGCCAATATAGAAACGCTCACTGCGGCCTATATCCGTCTATTTCCCGACACCGACGACAACAATTGCCCCATTCGCCCCAATCCAGCGGATGAGTATGCCCAAGGGGCTTGGGATATTTTCATGGCCTTGAATTTGCCAGACGACCCGCACGCCCTATTGTGGGGACGTCGCGCAGTACTTTCAGAGAATTGTCAGAACAGGTTTGGGGACATGGATATTGGAACCTACGAGCAGCGTGTAGCAGCTGCTGTGGTAGACGCAAATGAGTGGTTGAGGGACAATCCGTACGCAGGCCGTGGTTAGAGTAAGACTGTTTCCGTCGGTTAGGTATTATTTCTGTGTCGGATTTGTGTTCCGGGTTAGGATTGCTTTTTGTTTCATTTCTTTTTATTTCCTTTTTCTCGGATCTCAGTAATTAATGTGGTTAGCATCGCGAAGCAATTGTCTGTGGGTATTTTGTGGCTTTTTTAGGGTGTAGTTGGTTGGAATGTAGCCCGAGCGGAACATGTAGCAACGGAAGTTAAAAACAGGACGGTTTCCGTCAGTTTGCCGACTAAAAGTGTACTTTTAAGTTTACGTGCGCTTAGCTCAGCAATCATGTCACGCAGAGCCCCCCTTGCAAATCGAAAAGACGTGGTGAACAATACCCCGCCATCGGGGCAACATCCATCATCATCATCATCATCATCCTCACTCTCCAAGCCTCGCAAACGCACGTCGAGTGCAGCCTTGGACAGCTTAGATGATGAAGGGGACGTACCAGCTGCTCCTCACCTACAACCGTCGGCAAAGAGACGCATTGCGTCGGGAGAAGCGTTGAGAGCCCCTTCCTCCGCCTCCTCCTCCTCTCTCAGCCGGTCATCCAGTTTCACAAACTATCGACATCAGCGGGTAAGGCCGAAAATATCTATTTCTAGTATTTGCTAATATGTTCAGGTATTATCATCGTCGCCTCCTCCGTCCAGTCCCCTGGCAAGAAAAATAAGCCAAAATACGCAAAAGGACAGTAACCGTCGGGAATCCGATATTCCGGAGGAGTTATCGGACCATGACACAACTGCGGGTCCTACCAAGCGGCAGTCACGATCCCTCAAGTATATCCCCGCTGAGTTTCAGGAGGTCTTGCTTCTCACCAATGATTATATCAAGCATCATGTTTTTTTTGTTAATCCACTACCAAGTATTGTGGAGTGCATTGACCTGATGGCGGATGCATGGAAAGAGAGCTGCGTGGCTGTTGACACTTTTTGGGCAAGAAATGCGGAAGCCGACGCTCATGTAAGTACTATCCGACGGTATCCATTCTGTCATAGCCTAACTAATTTCTTTTAGATCAAGAGTATAATTTCCCGCTACCGATCTTTGCTCATCCATCAATGCAAAAGACTCCTTCCCAGGATTTACGACTTTGAGAAACTTGCGCGACATGAACGTGCCGTCACAATCAATTGGTTTCTAGAGGAAGATCGGTTTTTGTGCTCAAAGACTGGCCGAGGAGTACAAGACCCCTTATCGTTCCTCGTTGTTTAATAACTAACCGAAACCGTCGGGAAATAGACGTCTCAAGAGCGATTCATTGCCGAAGAAGTGTCGGATTTCATTTACGAGCGTTTCTTCTCTGGCCCCAAGAGTCTTGGGAACGCCGACCCAACTTTTTTCGAAAAAATCAACAAGGTATTTTTATGCTTTGTTTGTACAGCCATACAACATAGCCTTAAGGCATGGAGAACAGGTGTTCTTGACGAACAGAAGGTAGAGTTTAGCTACCAGAACTCACACCGTAAGTACACTTCCGACTGTTTTCATGATATAAAGTACTGATACCGTGCGACATAGAAACATACCTGAGAATTCTAGGTACATACGAGAGTCATCCTCCCCGCATGCAATCAATGATCCTAGATGTCATCCGGAATCGACTTGACAGGGCTATCCAGAAAGGCCATGGCGGCCCTGCTGACGTTGAGTCCAGTACCGTGCTTGACATTGGCGATGTCAATGCCTACACGGCCCAGCTTGAAAAACAGGTCGCGGAACTTCAAGCGGAGTCACGTACCAGAAACAGCAGAATGCGTCGGATTTCTGACCATTTAAGTCCATCTCCCAACGCACAATTGCAGGAGGCGCTTGCCCGAGATTTTCCAATGGTCCGCACTCCTGCACGGAGTGGAATAACCAATAGTTCAGAGTGTAGCACCACCGACAGGGATGAATCCGGGGATGAAGGGTCAGAGGAGGAATCAATTCTAGACGGGGGGTTCAAGATACACGTGGATGTGCCTGCATCAGACGACGACGCATAACGTCGGAAATCACACGCATCCGACCCGCTCTTCTCCTCTCTATTTTTTCATTTATATCTTTTTTTTTTTTTTTTGTACTACGTTTTTTTTTTTTTTTTTTAAGTCTTGCGTCGGATATCTCATTGTTTGTGTCGGATCTGGGTTTAATTTGCAGGTATACGTGTGCCCAGTTGGAGTGTTTTTTTTCTTTATCTACATGCTTTCTCGCTTTTTTTCTTTATCTACATGCTTTCTCGCTTTTTTGTCTTTTGTTATTTTATTTTTATTTTTGTCTATTGCGTCTCTATATCTATATCAATATCAATGCCACATCGTTTGACGCACACAAAGCCTTTTGCCACCGCCATGAAACCGACCCATGTTGATTCTGGAAATTACGGTTCTCATCATTTCATGCCAGACTTATAACGTCGGGTAAGAGATTCAATGAGTCTTATAAGGAATTATCATAAATTATATACCCGTTATAGCAATCGTTTTACAAACCACCGCTGATTATAAGGAAAGGTATTTTTCTAGTCATTTATTATAACGGGAAGCGTCGGATATCCGACCGTTATAATCCCTTTACGTCGGATCACATATAGTTATAACGTTGGCCCACTTAATGACATTCATCTTATAAGGGAACCCTCCGATACCACCTCCGTTATAACAATCACTCTCCGTTATAACAATCACTCTCCGTTATAACAATCACTCTCAATCACTCTCCGTTATAACAATCACTCTCCGTTATAACAATCACTCTCCGTTATAACAATCACTCTCCGTTATGTGCCGTTATAACGCGCACAGTCGGACAGCGTCCGTTATAACGGAAATGGTCCGAGATCCGACGTTATAAGACGCAGTTTGTCTTTTTGCCGTTATGACCCTTATGACCCTTATAAGGGACGAAAGGCAAACACCGTTCTTGCTGATGTAGGACGTGGGCTAGGTACATGGCTAGGTGGAGTATTGCTAGTAGTAAGCTGAACTCGGCTGGGGTCAGGATCAGGTGAACATGGATCCACTGTGGCTGATAGCGAGGCTGGTGCCAGCGGTGGCTGGGTGCGGGGTAGTCTTGAGAAAGGCTGAACACTCGGTTCATAACATGGGGCCTTTGATTTGATATTGTCCCCGACGTTTCAGCGTTTTTTATAATCGGGAATCTGCAATGTTAGGTTGTTTGGCTGATGTCTAATACTGTAAATCATGCCTGTAAATCATTTCCATCAGTAGAAATTCATTATATTGCGGAGTGAGAAAGTGTAACATACTCCGAGATAAATAAACCCTCACTACGTATTTATGGTGCCAAATAAGAAATGCCCCAACGAATTGCTTGTCCTGATTCTTGATACTTCTCAATGAGAGTATGCAATCGATGAATAGTTGATGTAGGGTCACTCAAAAGTGATCTCCAGGTGAGAAGATTTTTCAATAGATGTAATCAAATTGATTTAAGCTGCCGTGTGGTGACTGTATACCCGTGTGCAGTAGGAGCATGACATGTGTTTGCTGGTATATAGTTGTTCAACCAAGATTCCTTTACCAGTGAAATCAATTCATGATTGTATATCAAGCCCCGTTGGTTTTTATTGAACCCCCATGCCAAAAACTTCCAATAGATAGATTGCTCCGTGACTGTGATGACCAGGTCCCAGTGACAGGATCTCGACGGCCAAAGAAGGTACCGTTGTGTCCGTGCCAAGGAGGACGATAGGCGTGGATCAGAGAGGGGTAGCGGCGGTTGAGGATGGCAAGAGTGTAGGTGTTGACTTGGTCGAGAGGGTGCACGGGAGCAGGTTCTGGGGCCCCATCGGCAAGGATAGCTGAGCGGCGAGTGGTCAAGGTACTGGGCATGGGACTTGGTAAGGGCAGGATTAAGGGAGGCTGTCTAGGCCACGGAAGAGAAGAGTGTAAGGTATGTTCGAATAACAACTTGCTAAGGTACAACTGAGGGAAAGAGACAAGTTGTTGCGTGAAGAGGATAGGAAAAGAATACAAGACGAGAGGGAGAAAGGACTCCTTATATACAGATCCTCCTCGAGCTATGGAACTAGAAAGACATGAATAGAGTTGCAGCACCGCGGCTGTGCAAGGTACATGAGTCAAAGGGAATTACAAATCAACTGCGCAATAGAAACAACTAGAACTTAATGGAAACTGACGGAAACATATGGAAACCTATTGCGCAGTGAAGGTTCGTGATGCTAGAACGTTCTGGTGGTTTCTTCTGGATTCCGAACTAGGAAGTCGAGCAGTGACAGGGATGCGGGCTGTTGTGTTGCAACGGTTACCAGGAACGGACTAGGATGTGGACTAGGTAAATGGCGAGGTGGAGTATTCCTAGTAGTAAGCTGAACTCGGCTGGGGTCAGGTCAGGTGAACATGGATCCACTGTAGCTGAAAGCAAGGCTGGTGCCGGCGGTGGCTAGGTGTGGGGTAGTCTTGGGTAAGGCTGGAAACTCGGTACATGACAGTAGCCCCCCTTCTAGAGGAGAGCTCCAGCAATCTTTCTTGGATTGGTTCAAGGTCGTTGTCGATGATGATCAGGTCGTACCAGGATCCATTCATGGTGCGGGAAGGTTTTCTGGTCCGGGTTTTCGTGGATAAGCGGTGTGGAAGCACCTAACAATTGCTGGGGCGTTTTCGAGGTCGCTTGCTAGTTGCTAGGTAGGATGATCGTATCCAACCCAACGGACAAGACACTTGAGTTGACGTCGGACAAGTTTGGAGTCAAAAATATCTTCAACTTCCCACTCTAGGCCTTCGTTAACAATAACAGGAGGAGGGGGAGGTTGAATCTGGCCGGCGAGGCGGTCTGTTGCAACAGATTCCAGGAGAGAGACATGGAAGACTGAGTGAACTTTCATAGATGCAGGAAGCTCGAGCTTATATGCGTGGCTGGAGATTTCCTGGAGGATTCGAAATTTTCCCAGGCGCTTAAAGTCCAACTTGGTTGATGGGCGAGTGGTGTGGATGTGTCGTCTGAGTAACCACACCTCATTGCCAACTTGGTATGCTGGTGGGGGAAGGCGATGTCGATTGGCTTGTTCTGCATGAATTGCCTGGGACCAGGATATTTCAGCCTGCAAATGTTTGTCCAACAGGCTGAGTTTGGCGGCATAACATCAGCAAGAACGGTGTTTGCCTTTCGTCTCTTATAAGGGTCATAAGGGTCATAACAGCAAAAAGGCAAACTGCGTCTTATAATGTCGGATCTCGGACCATTTCCACATTAACGGACGCTGTCCGACTGTGCGCGTTATAACGGCACATAACGGAGAGTGATTGTTATAATGGAGAGTGATTGTTATAACGGAGAGTGTTTGTTATAACGAAGGTGGTATCGGAGGGTTCCCTTATAAGATGAATGTCATTAAGTAGGCCAATGTTATAACTATATGTGATCTGATGTAAAGAGATTATAACGGTTGGATATCCGACGCTTCCCGTTATAATAAATGACTAGAAAAATACCTTTCCTTATAATCAGCGGTGGTTTGTGAAACGATTGCTATAACGGGTATATAATTTATGATAATTCATTATAATACTCATTGAATCTCTAACCCGACGTGTAAGGATAGGAAATTACATACACATGTAACTTCTATCCCTACACAGGACAGAGCAGGAACATAATATTTTCATTATTATTTTCATTATTATTATTATTAATCAACATAGATGTTACTAGAACATCTATGACTCACTTAGCTAGGAGTCACCTACTTCTGACTCACAGGTATTGTCAGAATACTCGTTCTTCGCCCCAATTGAATTCTTTTCGTTTGTTCTATTCTTACATGTCTCGGATATACATATCCCTCCGTTATATTCTATCTCCGTCATGTCTTTCTATTTTTAGCACGATTTTTGCTGTTATATCCTGTTTTCATACTATATCAGCTCATATCGTCGCACCTCTCCTTTTACCTTCCTGTTTGGGATATCCATGTCCTCGCTTACGCTCCCACATGTATCACCTACACCTGTCGTTGCACCCACACCTTCCTGTGGCAATCCACACCATTCTATGGTGTGACTCGCTTATTTCATTTGTCATAGACGGTGTAACACACCCTCACGCTGGTGTGCCACACCTATTTCTTTTGTCAATACTCTTGGTATTTCTCAGGGTCAACGCCATGCCCCAGGACTTTTTGCTGGACTTGCGTCGAGCTTTTCTGTTGCTGGCTTCCTTCTCTACTCATGTATATAAGGTCGCTCGCTCCCCCACTTAGTTCTGCTCTTTAGTGAATACGATTACCTTGAAACCGATAACTTGCTCCGCTGGCTACTGCCGTGACCCGCTCCTCTCTAAGATCTTTGAACCCTCTTGTGCACATCTATCCCCCTTTGTCTCGACTCTCGATACTTATGGAGTATATCTTCTCACAGGTTATGAGCCCGGCTGCCGCTACTATTGTTTAATCAATTAGCACAGCTGGTTTTTCTCAGATCTCATTGCACTCACCTCTGCAAGCTTATTTGGTCTCAACTACCTCGTCTCTTCTCACACCCTTCGCCGCATCTTTACTATAACTGATACTACCGACGTCAAACCCAACATGTCAACTGGCTCCTCCTCCTCTATGCCCTTCAAACTTGAAAGCCTGGAGAAGCTTCAAGTTCAATCCAACTACACTCGCTGGGCCAAGCTCATGCAACGTGTTCTTGCCATCCACGACTTTGGCGATCTCATCGCCACTCAACAAGTTCTTCCTACCGATGCCGCTCTGCTAAACAACACAAGAAGAAAGAGTTGCTTGCCATCATGACAATTCAACTCACCATTGAACAGGACCAGCAGTATGTCATTGACGGCTGCTCTACTGCCTACGATGCCTGGAAAACTCTTCAGGACACCTTTGATCGTCAGAATGTCGCCTCTTCCTTCCATACATTCCGTGATATCCTCAATCTGTCAATGTCTGACTCGGAATCCATCAATGACTACCTCCTTCGATTTGGCAACTCCTGGGCCCAGGCCAACACTCGCTCCCGCAATGGAACTGATGCTCTCGCCACTGCCCTCAGGCCTTTCTTCGAAAGCGACCCCATCAAGAGTGCAATCCTCTTGAACTCGCTCCCACAGTTATTCAACGATACAGTCAACATCCTCCAAGCCAAGGACTCCCAACGATTCGAAGACCATCAAACCCACCTTCGAAACATGAAGACCAATGAAGATAATGCTAAGGCATTCTTCGCCAACAAGCCCAAAGGCAAAGGCCAAGCACCTGCACCTCACCCCAAGAACAACAACTCTTGTCCTGGCAGGACTACGCAAGCAGCTCCAACCGAGTGTACTTGGTGTAAGAAGAATGGACATCCCTTCTTGGATCATGTTCACAATAAATGCTTCAGGCTCAAGAAACATCAAGAGAACCAACGCAAGGGTGTTGCTGCTGCTGCAGTCTCCTTCTCGGAACCTTTAACTTCCACAGCTCTGGTCACCTGTAAGGAAATCGTCCTTACATCTCTTTTCTTACTCATACTTCCCAGTTAGGCAGTCACTTCCCTTTTAGGACTGCCCTCATGTATTTCCCTTTCTGTTAGTCCTATTCCTGTCCAGTTTTTTCCCAGTTATTTCTTTAGTCATTACCTGTTATTCCTGTCGCCTCAGCTACTCTACAAGCGTCCACATGCTTCTAGCAGAGCCTCCTGTTTGTCCCCTGGCTTGTGACATCATCACACAGCCATGACATAATTTCCTGTTACCTATTTTCCTTATTTTATCACTATGAGTCTTGTATGATTCATCTCCTGTCACAAGAGCCTTTGAAGCGTCATGCTTCTACTCTTCATCATCATGTATCATTTCTTTATCATCTCTACTCATACTGTTGTCATTCTGATTCATGTATATGAGCCATTTAGACTCATACTCTAACTGTAAGGATAGGAAATTACATACACATGTAACTTCTATCATTACACAGGACAGAGCAGGAACATAGTATTTTCATTATTATTTTCATTATTATTATTCTTAATCAACATAGATGTTACTAGAACATCTATGACTCACTTAGCTAGGAGTCACCTACCTCTGACTCACAGGTATGCTTCAAGGAATTGACTCAACTCTGACTCACAGGTATGACTCAACAATTAGATAGGAGTCACCTCTGACTCACAGGTGTGACTCAACATTAAGAAAGGAGTCACCACTGACTCATAGAATATGAGTCACTTCTGACATCATAGTTAATTAGTTTAAGAGTCACTATGACTCATACAGGCTTGGGACTTTCTATAAAAGAAGCCCATTCCCCCCTTCAGTGAAAGGGCAAGCAACTTAGCAGTTAGCAACAAATACAAGAGTTTACAATGGTTAATTAAGTCTCTCCTCAATCACAAGTGACTTGAAGATATTACAACTATTCAGACTGTTATTTATATAGATATTAAGGCAGCTGTTATTAGTTAGATTCTGGTAATCTAACTAATAGCCACCTTTATACTATACCCAAACTTTACATTTTTTAACCTATATAAAAACCTTACCCAAAGGACTAGACTGATCACCTAGGGCCTCTTTAATTCTCCTAGAAAAGGAGAAGTATCTAGATACCCAGAAATACTAAGAAAAGTAAATCTGAGAATTAAGAAAGACCTTACCTACAGAAGGCAGAGCTCTTTTCAATCAGTGGGACCCCTTGAGTATCATACCTCCACCCCTGATCCACCATTCTTTTGAACCACCTATACCTTTCAGCACACTGTTCAGAACAATCCCTATTCTTACATCCCTTCCAAGTAACAGCAAACCCAGCAAATTCCTCAAGGAATCCATCCAAATCATTAGGTGTCACCCAGAAAAAGACCTTTCTATTCCTTTTAACAGGAATTTCCTTAGGCCCCCTCAAGACAACATCATTCCTAGACACCTTGCCTGGACACTCAACAGGCCTAACATAACACTTGAAGGTCATCTGTAGAAAAAGAATCAAATATTAGCAACATGACTTCCACACCACCAAACACCAGGAGCAGAAAGGGCTCCTTAATGCCCCAACTTCTAACACCAAAGAAAAAGAGATCAAAAGGGAAAACACCTTCAAGATCTCAAACACCTGCACAAATTGATATCCCAGTAGTTGTCAACTGGAGTACTGTGAGGGAAACCAGTAAAGAAAATGCAGAACTAGAACTTAAAATAAGTCAGTACATAACAACACCAGAATATATCTTCACAATCAAAGCACATAAACCTGGTATCCAGAAACAAGCCCTCATAAACAGAATCTGGGAAAGTAAACTACAAGCAGAAACAGACCATTATACACTAGAAGAAGGAAAATGCTGCAAGAAATTGTAGCAAAATATTCCTTAAGTGAATGGGGAACCTCAGCAGTAGGAGTAAAAAGAAATCCAGAATCTAAAAATAAGGAACCACTGGAGGAAACAGCAATTGAAGATATAACAAGGATAATGTTAGAAGAAACAATTGATGAGAAACTACTTATGGAAAGAATTGCAAATTTCCAACCTGAAGTAGAAAGCATCAATAGTATTGAAGAAATTCCTTGGATAATCAGAAACTGGATAGCCATAGCCACCTATAGGTATATACCAGAAAAACAAAGTACTGATAAGGACAACACTCCTGTACCTGTACCCCCAGTTGTAAAATTCACAGCAACACCTAGAAGGAAGAAAGAAAAACAGGCACAAAAGGAAAAGGAAGCCAATGAGAAACTCAAAGAATCCAAGAAGGATCTCTTTGGAGCAAAAAAGAAAAAAACAGGAGATGGAACCCAAAAAGACAGAGCAATATCCCTTTCTGATTCAGAGGAATCAGGAAATGAAAAGAATGCTGAAGACCCACCTGATCCAAGTTCTTCAGAAAGTGATTTTGATAGCAGTGACAGTGGTAACAGCTCTTCCTCTTCCAATGCTAGGAAAAGGAAGATGAAATCTAATAGGGAAAAAACACCATCTCAAATTAGCTGGGAAAAAACAACAGGAAAAACTTCAATTAGAGGAAAAACACCAAAGAAGCCTCCAAAAATCAAAGTAGAAATACCAAAGAAATTAAATGATGATCCTAAATGGAAGAATGCACAAACATATGATGATTGGTGTATTTACTTACAGAAGTATCTGAAATTGAATGGTATACAACTTAAAGGAGTAGAAGCAGTAGATAATCTAGACTTCTATGTGGAAGCAGGACCAAAAACAGTCCTGGATGAGTATGTCAACAATACCAAGTGAAAAAACCAGGACATCTTCCAGGCTTTTATCAACATCAGAGAGCACCTAATTCCTAGCACAAGCAAGGATGATTTATAGAAAGTGTGGGCCAAATGCAACCAGTACAAAAATGGAAAGAAAATGACAGTGCATGAATTTGCAAAAGAACTGGACAGGATCCAACTATTACTCATTGATTCAGATGGTAATCAAACTATTACTTACCCTGTCAAGTATCACAAGTTCATTGATGCATTAGACCAGAAATTCATTACAGCTGCAGGAGCTTTCATTACAGTGGACACTGCATGGGAAAAATTAATCCGGACCCTGGAAAAATTTGAGGCTAATATGCACACTCACACACACAGTGACACAAGGAATAAGCCACAAAGAAAGCCATGGAAAGCCTTGCCAGAAAAGCCTGAAAGAACCCCTGCACATCAGCCCACAAAAGCCAGTAATAAACCTGCAGGAGTCAAGGCACACACCAAACCCCCACCTCCTGCAAGGCCCCCTCCTACAGATTGGAGTCAACTAAAAAAGAAACCAATTCCAGCTAGCCTCAACAGAAATGCCAAGTGTTACAATTGTGGCAAAATGGGACATTTGTCATTTGATTGCAAATCACCAAAGATAGGATCTAATGCCCTATCAGTAACCTATGACAAAGAATTAACTGATCATGATGCAATCAATATCCATGCCACCAAAGTAAGACAAGTCCCAACAGTTGGCAAGAACAACAAATTAATTCTGGACACACCACCTAGTTACAACCCTAGGCTAAAAACAACAGAACACCTGATGGCTATCACCACTATCAACAGAAATGAGGCCATCACTCTAATAGATCATCAGACTACAGGTGCAGATCTAATAAGCACTAGGTTCTGTACACTGCATAACATACCCATGATGAAACTAAATAAATCAGTTGTGATCAACACAGTCATCAAAGAAAGCAAGGGTAAATGTGAGCATTTTGCTAAAGTAATTATTAATTATGGTCAGCATGAGGAAGAAAGAATCTTCTGGACTGCTAATCTAAGTGACTGGGATGTCATCCTAGGACAACCAGCCTTGAAAACCGATCAGGCCATAATTAATGTTGCAACAATGCAGGCAACTGTCACAAGCAAGGAAGGACTCACATACACCCTCAAACCCTGGACTGGAGGAGCCCTTCAGACAAAGATCAGCAGGAAAAGAGTCACCTCTGCAGCTACTCATGTAGAAGAAACAGGCTTACTCACACCATATGAGGAAAGGATGATCATCCAACAATTAGCTTGGAAGATTATCAAGAATGATCTAGACCATTATCCAACATGGGTACAAGATTACTCATACATGGTAGAAGTAATGACATCACACCAATTTCCAAGCACTCAAACATCCTTAGCCTACAACAGGGCATACAACAAGGTTATAGATTACACAGAGAGTGGACAACATTACATTCAGGCTAAAAATGATTTACATCATCAGCTGAAGTCTACCATATCAGTAATTAATCTTCTAACTATAGAAGAAAAAGAAGTAATAGAAAACTGGTATCAAATTCTATTGGAGCTTCAAACCACTTATCATTCACTATACAAAACTCTGCCTACACAACTCAACAATGACATCACCATTGCTTTTAATCACATACATAGATTAAGGGCTACCATTAATGCTGAGAAAAAGGAAATCTTCTCCTACTCCACTACAGTAGAGGCAGAATTTGATATTGAGGCTGAATTCCCTGAAGTGTACCCCTCAGGGAAACCAACAGAATTACCCCCACTCAGAGATATTAATCACAATATTAATATTAAGGATGAGTCAATTATCTGGAGACCCAGACCAATAAAGCAGAATGCTAAATTCATGCAAGCCTTGTATGAAAAGATTGACTCAGAATTGAAATCAGGCAGGATCATTGCATCAAATGATCCATCATCATGCTGCATGTTTACAATTCCTAAGCATGACAAACCAGATCAGCCTAGATTTCTACTGGACCTGGTTGATAGAAATAACAACACTTTTAAGGACAACACACCACTTCCCAACCAGGATGAGATTAGAAATAGAGTAGCCTCACACAGATACAGATCAAAAATAGATTTGACTGATGGCTATCACGACATTAGGATAAACCCTGACCATGAGAAATACACATCATTCAGTACCCCCATGGGCCAATTTAGAACAAGAGTCATGCAACAAGGAGATTGCAATGTACCTGCCACTATGGTAAAAACCATGAGTCACATATTAAGACCCATGCTAGGCAGATCAGTTGCAATCTATTTAGATAACATCTTTATCTACAGCAATACTTGAGATTAGCATGTGAAAGACTTGAGGCAGTTATACAACATCCTAAAAAAAGAAAAGTTTTACATCAATAAATCAAAGTCTCAAATTAATCCTAGAGTAATGCAGATCCTTGGAGTCATACTCACAAAGAAAGGCCTAGAAGTGGATCCAACAAAGGTAGAAATGATTTCTAAGCTGCCAATCCCTGGGAATAGGAAGGAGCTCCAGGAACTTAATGGCATAATTATCTATCTAAGTCAGTTTCTCCCCAAATTAGCTGATATTATGGCTCCACTTTCTGAACTAGCAGGGGCTATAAAGGATTGGTCATGGACCCCACTTCACACTGAGTCATTTAACCAAATTAAAAAATTGCTTGACTCACCTGCAATCCTCAGACCACTTGATTACAATTCAAATGACACCATATACCTTGTCTGTGATGCAAGTAGAGTAGGTGTGGGTGGATGGATTGGCCAAGGACCTACCTTGGAACAGGCTAGACCTGCTAAATACTTTAGCAAAAAATTCAACAATGCACAAACAAATTACTCAACAACTGATCAGGAGCTCCTTGCTATAGTAGCTGGGGCTGAGTATTTTGCCACTGAATTAACAGGGGTAAAATTCAAAATTGTGACTGATCACAGTGCATTACTCACAATTATGAGTAATAACAACCTTTCAGGCAGAAGAGAAAGATCTAGGAGGATCTTATCCAGATTGGACTTCACCATAGAACACATTAAGGGTGAGAGCAATAAGATAGCAGACCAGCTGAGTAGAATGTATAAAGAGGGCACTCCCTACCCTCTCTCAGAATTTATTTCAGATTCAGCAGATCAGCCACAACCCTTCAAGCAACATATCTACACAGCAGCTACCCAAGTCCAACCTTCTACTACTACTACTACTCCACCAACACCAACACCATCACCACTACCAGAAGTAAGTTCCCAAATGTCTACTAAGAACATGAAGGAACCCTCTAACACAGTCAAGAAAATGTCTTATGCACAAGCAGCAGCATCAGCAGCACCAGCAGCAGCAAGACCCTCCACCTGCCACTGCAGGTCCATCAATGGCCCAAGGGCCATCCTCTGGCACCAGACTGGATGCCCCAACAACACCACCAGGGACTTCCAGGAGGAGTCCCAAGAACTCCTGGATGAGGAGTTCCCAGAAACTGAGTGGGAGCAATGGGTGATGAATGGCTCTGAGGAGAGCCAGTATGAGGAAGAGGAGGAGCAAGAGTGGAGTGAGGTGGAAGAGCCAACTCTTCCATCTCAAGAGGACCTGGACCTACTCAATGAAGAGTGGGAAAGGACCACACTCTCACACTGGGAAAGTGTGAGAGCCAACAGGGCCTACAATGAGGCCAGGGGACCCAACTCCCCTGTCCTCTCCACTGGCTCCCATGGAAATGAGGACCCCACTCACCATGGAATCTCCTGGGCCCAGGAGTAGGCAATCAGGGACAGCAATGTCACTGATTGCCCCCCCTGGGACTCCCCCAACCAACAAGTGATGCCTGCTACAAAGGCTCCTGGGGATGCCACCATTGGCTGCAAAGCCACCACAGTGCTCCCCCACCAGCAGCCACTACCACCACCAGCATCACTGGGCACCATGCCCACCTACACCTCCTCCTCCTCCCAGCTTCCCCAGAAGCTGGCACAACTCCCTCCTCTGGATACCACCATGCCCCTGAGCATGGAGATCTCCCCTTCTCCTGAGGAGTATAAACCAGTAGAGTCAAAACCAGTTCCCTGGGCTGCCCTCAGCAAAAGGCACCCAGAACACCATCTCCTCCCCCAATGGCAATGCAAGGCTATGAATTGCCAGAAACATGGGCAGGTGGATGAGTTTGGCTGGAAGCCAAGCAAGGATGATATCTATCATCCACAAATCCCTTTGTGCCCTGTACCAAACCCATCCTGGCTTTGGTACAAGACCTATGAGAACCACCCAAGGCACCACCTCCTAGATGATTATATGGAGTGTTATGTGCCTAACTGCAAGTGGAAACACCATAGGAGGCCAGAGGAATTGAAAGAGGAGGAAAAAGACTTGGTTGAGGAATGGAGGAAGAAGGTACATCCTACCAACACATACAAAACTTTCAGATAATGGTACACAGCTAACTCTTTTCTGGACCCAGAAATTTACTCCCTACAAGCAAATGAGGAAGGCCTCTTCTGGGTCTTCCAAAATCTTGTCTGGGAGGGTAATGAAGGGCAGGAAAGGTGGAAACAAGTAGATTCTGGGCAAGAATCTTTCTTTGTGAGAGCTGAGGCCAAGTTGGATGTTGGATCCAAGTGGCCTATTGTATTTTTGGATGTATGTGCACCTGGAGAAGAACCTGCTACTCACACCTCCCTATGCAAAGAATACAACAAACTAATGCATGACCCTAGATTTTCTAGTTTAGGTGCTGCATTAAAATTCAGTTCTATTACATACAGAAATGTGTTTTATTACATCCATCCCAACAAACAATGCCACAAGGAAAGAGTGATTCTACCCACTAAATGGATGAGAGATGCTAAAGACAGTGATGGAGAACTGGCCCCTTATGATTTAATTGAGAAATTCATTGAATCTAGCCATGAGGAACTAATTCATGCAGGATACCTCAGAACACTACTCCACTGCCAGCACAGCTACTTCTGGAAGGGAATGAGTAACAATATTAAGGAATATTGTGAAACCTGCACTACTTGTCAGAAGAGTAAGTTCTCCACTCAAAAACTACAAGAAGAACTCCACTCACTGCCTGTACCTCTATTCCCCTGGCAGAGCATCACCATGGACTTCCTCTCACTCCCAAAGGTCATCACAGATCCACCAAACTCCTACAGCAATACAATTCAGCCAACCACATTTCAGAAAATCTGGCCAATTGTATGTAGGCTGTCCAAATACACCATTCCCATCCTATTACCTGAGAATGTCACAGCAGAGTGGCTAACCAAGTACTATGATTGGTTCATTGCTCCAATACTTGGCTATCCTGAAGATATTGTCACTGATAGAGACCCTATCTTCACCTCTGCACACTGGACAGTATGGGCAGACCTCCACAACATCACCCTCCTCCTTTCAACAGCATTCCACCCCCAGACTGATTGAGAAACAGAAAGGATGAACAAGGTCATCATAAAAATGGCCACAGCTATGAGGGAAGATGGAGAGAAAAACTGAGTGGTTAAGGTACCAAAAATCCAAATTGCTATGAATCTCAGACATGATAGCAGTAGGAAATTCTCCCCCTACCAAATTATGTTTGGCCCTAATTCAAGATTTGGACAAAACCCACATGTCAATGAGCTAGGAATCCCCATGAATACCAGAGCACCATTCATGAAGCCTACCCTCCAACAACAAGCCATCACAAACCTTATCAAAGCCAAAGAATCACAAACTCACCATGCCAACAAACTTAGAAGAAAGGCAGAGAATTACCTCTCTGGTGACTTGGTTTGGCTCTCCACTAAAAATTTGGACCTCTCACTCAAAGGTAAAACAAGACCCAAATGGATTGGACCCTTCAGTATTGTTCAAGCCTTTCCAGACACTGACAATTATGAAGTCCACATAGAAGCAAACTTCAAGAAAATCCACCCAGTCTTCCGCAGCAGCCTCCTCAAAAGATACAAGCTCAACAACAACAGAAAATTCCCTGGCAGAGCAGACAAATGCCCCTCTGCTGTTGAAGGCTCCAGATATGAGGTACAAGAGGCTATGGAATACAGGTCAGAACCAGGTACAGGAAGGCCCCAATATATGATTAGGTGGAAAGGTTATGAAGAAAAAGATGATAGTTGGGTGTATGCTGAAGACATTGACTATCCAGTATTGCTAAAATACTGGGAGACAGGAAATAAAGCAAGGACCTTTAGAAAGAGACCTGGAAATAATACTTCCAGTAGGACAAAGACAATGGGACATATTAATAAAGAGAAGGCTAGAATTCTAGCCATGAAGGACACTCAGGCTATCCTTTAAGATAGTTGGGGAGAATGTAAGGATAGGAAATTACATACACATGTAACTTCTATCATTACACAGGACAGAGCAGGAACATAGTATTTTCATTATTATTTTCATTATTATTATTATTAATCAATATAGATGTTACTAGAACATCCATGACTCACTTAGCTAGGAGTCACCTACCTCTGACTCACAGGTATGACTCAAGGAATTGACTCACCTCTGACTCACAGGTATGACTCAACAATTAGATAGGAGTCACCTCTGACTCACAGGTGTGACTCAACATTAAGAAAGGAGTCACCACTGACTCATAGAATATGAGTCACTTCTGACATCATAGTTAATTTGTTTAAGAGTCACTATGACTCATACAGGCTTGGGACTTTCTATAAAAGAAGCCCATTCCCCCCCTTCAGTGAAAGGGCAAGCAACTTAGCAGTTAGCAACAAATACAAGAGTTTACAATGGTTAATTAAGTCTCTCCTCAATCACAAGTGACTTGAAGATATTACAACTATTCAGACTCTTATTTATATAGATATTAAGGCAGCTGTTATTAGTTAGATTCTGGTAATCTAACTAATAGCCACCTTTATACTATACCCAAACTTTACAGGTTTATTACTGGCTTTTGTGGGCTGATGTGCAGGGGTTCTTTCAGGCTTTTCTGGCAAGGCTTTCCATGGCTTTCTTTGTGGCTTATTCCTTGTGTCACTGTGTGTGTGAGTGTGCATATTAGCCTCAAATTTTTCCAGGGTCCGGATTAATTTTTCCCATGCAGTGTCCACTGTAATGAAAGCTCCTGCAGCTGTAATTAATTTCTGGTCTAATGCATCAATGAACTTGTGATACTTGACAGGGTGAGTAATAGTTTGATTACCATCTGAATCAATGAGTAATAGTTGGATCCTGTCCAATTCTTTTGCAAATTCATGCACTGTCATTTTCTTTCCATTTTTGTACTGGTTGCATTTGGCTCACACTTTCCATAAATCATCCTTGCTTGTGCTAGGAATTAAGTGCTCTCTGATGTTGATAAAAGCCTGGAAGATGTCCTGGTTTTTTGATTTGGTATTGTTGACATACTCATCCAGCACTGTTTTTGGTCCTGCTTCCACATAGAAGTCCAGATTATCTACTGCTTCTACTCCTTTAAGCTGTATACCATTCAATTTCAGATACTTCTGTAAGTAAATACACCAATCATCATATGTTTGTGCATTCTTCCATTTAGGATCATCATTTAATTTCTTTGGTATTTCTACTTTGGCTTTGGAGACTTCTTTGGTGTTTTTCCTCTAATTGAAGTTTTGCCTGTTGTTTTTTCCCAGCTAATTTGAGATGGTGTTTTTTCCCTATTAGATTTCATCTTCCTTTTCCTAGCATTGAAAGAGGAAGAGCTATTACCACTGTCACTGCTATCAGAATCACTTTCTGAAGAACTTGGATCAGGTGGGTCTTCAGCATTTTTTTCATTTCCTGATTCCTCTGAATCAGAAAGGGATATTGCTCTATCTTTTTGAGTTCCATCTCCTGTTTTTTTCTTCTTTGCTCCAAGGAGATCTTTCTTGGATTCTTTGAGTTTCTCATTGGCTTGCTTTTCCTTCTGTGCCTGTTTTTCTTTCTTCCTTCTAGGTGTTGCTATGAATTTTACAACTGGAGGTACAGGTACAGGAGTGTTGTCCTTATCAGTACTTTGTTTTTCTGGTATATACCTATAGGTGGCTATGGCTATCCAGTTTCTGATTATCCAAGGAATTTCTTCAATACTATTGATGCTTTCTACTTCAGGTTGGAAATTTGCAATTCTTTCCATAAGTAGTTTCTCATCAATTGTTTCTTCTAACATTATCCTTGTTATATCTTCAATTGCTATTTCCTCCAGTGGTTCCTTATTTTTAGATTCTGGATTTCTTTTTACTCCTACTGCTGAGGTTCCCCATTCACTTAAGGAACATTTTGCTACAATTTCTTGCAGCATTCTTCCTTCCTCTAGTGTATAATGGTCTGCTTTTGCTTGCAGTTTACTTTCCCAGATTCTGTTTGTGAGGGCTTGTTTCTGGATTCCAGGTTTATGAGCTTTGATTGTGAAGATCTATTCTGGTGTTTTTTTGTACTGACTTATTTCAAGTTCTAGTTCTGCATTCTCTTTACTGGTTTCCCTCACAGTACTCCAGTTGAAAACTACTGGAATATCAATTTGTGCAGGTGTTTGAGATCTTGAAGGTGTTTTCCCCTTTGATCTCTTTTTCTTTGGTGTTAGAAGTTTGGGCATTAAGGAGCCCTTTCTGCTCCTGGTGTTTGGTGGTGTGGAAGTCATGTTGCTAATATTTGATTCTTTTTCCACAGATGACCTTCAAGTTTTATGTTAGGCCCGTTGAGTATCCAGGCAAGGTGTTTAGGAATGATGTTGTCTTGAGGGGGCCTGAGGAAATTCCTGTTAAAAGGAATAGAAAGGTCTTTTTCTGGGTGACACCTAAGGATTTGGATGGATTCCTTGAGGAATTTGCTGGGGTTGCTGTTACTTGGAAGGGATGTAAGAATAGGGATTGTTCTGAACAGTGTGCTGAAAGGTATAGGTGGTTCAGAAGAATGGTGGATCAGGGGTGGAGGTATAATACTCAAGGGGTCCAACTAATTGAAAAAAGCTCTGCCTTCTGTAGATAAGGTCTTTTTAATTCTCAGATTTACTTTTCTTAGTATTTCTGAGTATCTAGATACTTCTCCTTTTCTAGGAGAATTAAAGAGGCCCTAGGTGATCAGTCTAGTCCTTTGGGTAAGGTTTTTATATAGGTTAAAAAATGTAAAGTTTGGGTATAGTATAAAGGTGGCTATTAGTTAGATTACCAGAATCTAACTAATAACAGCTACCTTAATATCTATATAAATAAGAGTCTGAATAGTTGTAATATCTTCAAGTCACTTGTGATTGAGGAGAGACTTAATTAACCATTGTAAACTCTTGTATTTGTTGCTAACTGCTAAGTTGCTTGCCCTTTCACTGAAGGGGGGGAATGGGCTTCTTTTATAGAAAGTCCCAAGCCTGTATGAATCATAGTGACTCTTAAACTAATTAACTATGATGTCAGAAGTGACTCATTTTCTATGAGTCAGTGGTGACTCCTTTCTTAATGTTGAGTCATACCTGTGAGTCAGAGGTAAGTGACTCCTAGCTAAGTGAGTCATAGATGTTCTAGTAATATCTATGTTGATTAATAATAATAATAATGAAATTAATAATGAAAATACTATGTTCCTGCTCTGTCCTGTGTAATGATAGAAGTTACATGTGTATGTAATTTCCTATCCTTACATTATGTGACAAATAAGCTTGGCAATGCGACTTGTGACTAATCTTGAAATAATTGCAACCCAGTCATGTGACCTTAACGCCGAGCGATCATGTGACGCCAAGCGTTCACGTGACGCCAAGCGGTCACGTCACGCCAAGGAACGCCAAGATGCAAAACCGAAATTATCCTTCAATACACCTGGAAAAATGGCAAGGAACATGGCAAGGAACATTTCAGATAATTTAGAATTCATATTATTTTTCCTTTTTAAAAGCACGAAATTTTGGTTTAAACAGAAGGTAGGTGTGGTTTGTTTGCAACTATTCAGACTCAGCTTAGCTGAAGAATAATCGCATTTTTAGCCCTATATAGAGCTCCCAGGGATTGAACTTGCGCCTTGGTTGTCAAAGAATTGTGCAGGCCAACACAAACCATTAGACCAAGGGGAAATTTCTTAGAAAAGTCTGTTGCAACGAAGCTATAGCCCACGCGGTAGTCTCGTGCCCACCTACCGGATCGCTTTTGTCAGTTTTGTCCCTATGCCTTGCCGTAGGCCGGACATCATCTCAGCAGACGGCATCCGTAGCAGAATAGGCCTCATCCACAAGGAACACAGAGGTACGTGGAAAACATACAAGTGGGCCACGCGGCCCATCCGACTGCTCACGTGGGGATACACGGAGCGGGGACTGCCCACCTCATTTTCCATAGCCACTTACGAGTAGCTTCAGACGCCATGCTCACGGGGCGCAAGCGGGAATAGAATTCAAGGTAAAAAAGAAAAAAACACACGCTGCAAACCTTGTCACCTGTGGCTGAAGTACAAGGGTTAGAAGTAATGTACTTTACCTACCGCGCTATCTGGCGAGTTACAGCCCTTGTCAATTCCCAATTCAAGACTAACGCTTTGCCTAAAGGAGTGGATTTCGGCCGTGCCCTGACCGTGCTCTGCCCTTTTGCAGGACTCTTTGACTGCCTTCAAAAACGACAAGGGCTGTAACTCACCATGAATGCGGTACCAGTCGAGAATACCGCCTCAAGAATTGACTTTGAATTTGAGAAGGGGAAGTGCAGAGGACGTGCTTCAGCTTCCTATCGCACATCAAGGTTGGAGTGGGGGCGATAGCGTCCAGCTGGGAATGAGTACCTACCCTGGTGCTCGAGTAGGTACTTTAGGACAATGGTCGGGTCTACTCTTCCGTGAACAGGCTTTGTGCGCCACACGAGACGACCAGGGACCGTGATAGTCTTAGCTGCATTTACCATTGGTTGGATTTCGGCTCAAATGTGGATCGCGCAGAAAGCTCGCTTGCTTCCGGATTTTCAGGAGTACATACTCGTACTCGTCCTCTACTCTACCTAGAGTACAGGGATACCAGAGATTTTCCGCCCTGGAGGTAAAGAGTTTTTTGATATAGAGTATATCTAGTACCCTTCACACCCCTCCGACAAACTCGGAGTTTCCCTTCAAGATATTATCAATCTCGACCTAGGCTCTTAGCTAGAGACCATTCACTCTTTAATCTTCACCCTCATTTCAAGTTCATCAACACTCATTTATCATCCGTCTCTAAATTCAATTGACCTTTCACCAACCACTAACATGCACTTCCAACCCATCTTTGGCGCACTCCTTGCCTCCCTCCTTGTTCCCTTGGTTTCCGCACACCCAGCATCCACGTCAAATGTCGTCTGCATCAACAATAGCAACGTCGAGATCTGTGGCATTAGTTACGATGCGCTCTGTGCTTTCCCCCTCTACCACAATGGCGCTCCAGAATGCAAACCCGATTTCACCGCCAGGATGAAAAAGCGCCATGGGACTAAAGTGTGCCATAAGAAAAATCAGGGGGATCATGGCCATGGGAATCCGACAACCAGGAGTACTAGCACCAAAACCACTTCCACTTCCATCACGGCGGTTCCCAGTACAACGTCTTCTACGACAACCTCCACCACGACGTCTTCTACGACAACCTCCACCACTGAATCTAGCACAACTACGGCCACTACGACCTCAACTACAAGCAAGCACCACCTCGGAATCAACCACCTCGACTACCACAACGACATCGGAAATGCCTCCAACGGTAACATGCAATGCGGATGGCTCCCAATGCAACTTGATTGATCCTGGCGCGTGTTGCGGACAGGCCTGCATGAATGCACAACCATATCCGACTTGTTTCAGTTTCTTTTAGGAGCTGGTTGGGGAGATGGGAATTTTCCAGGGTTTATAGTGGATTATTCGTCATATTTGGTTCATTTGTTTCTTCAAAAAGCCTTGTGGTGTCTTGATCCGGGTTGTGGTTGTATAGCTTTACACCTCCATATGCGCGTTTGGTTTTATCAAGCTCAGAACGAGATCCCCATGAACTACTTAACTTAACTTAAATATATTTTAATATCATAATACTTTATCTGCTTTCGCTTGTTCGATTTATACTGCTTGTGATGTGTCAAAAAATTAAAAAAGATTACTTAAATATAAAATGAGTGAATTCCAGATGATGTTTCCTACAATTGGATCATGAACTCCTAAACGCCGTGCCGAATGATGCGCTCGCAACCAGGTGGGCTTCAGGCACACGACTCCTTTTTCAAATGGGTCTGACCGCCTAGTTATTCGTTTTGTGAGAGGATACATCAAGATCTACTACACACAGTGGAGTACTCTTTTGGCATTAAGCAAGGGAACCTAATCTCGATCCAAGGTTCCGCCAAACGACATTCGTATAGGGGCACCTGTAGAGAGCTGATATTAATATCATTGAATCAGGAAATTTTAGGCTTTCGCTACTCAATTGTGTTTGTGCGGAGTGCGTTTCCCTGAGCTATGGATTATCGCAGTCCAATCCTCTATATTTCTTATCGTTCTTGTGTGCGGAGTAATCTATGCTGGTTGCCTTGGACTAAGAAATGGCGCCCCATATCCACAGTTACCGGTATCAGGTGAAATTTACAAATATGACATCCAAATTGTTCCGAAAGGTTTAAGAGAGAACACAATAAGGGTATTCAAACTTGATTTTTTGCGATAAAATTCTTATACGACTTTTGCGTCGCAAACAGGCACTGATACTTGAGTACTTGGGTGAAGATTTTGCATATTTGGGTCGCATAACAGGTCATGTAAAACAACAATGGCTTTCATGAAATATTCGCAGGAAAGGTTCAAATTCTATGCAAGAATTGCAGTCTTTGAATAATCTTATTTTCCCAATATGACTGGAGATACTGCTACTTTGGGAGTTGAGGTTACTATTCCCGGTAGGTTAAAGGTGTTTGTATGCAGAAATTGGTTGTATACTGCTGTTTTGGTGCATATGTTCGAACGTTAAGCAAGCGCCAAGAACCGCAAAAAAGGCTGGTTTATTCGTCGCGGAAACCAAGGAAAAAGTCATGAAGTTTTTTTCATGTGGTGACTGTGGAAAATTTTGACTTTTGCGATTTTGACGATATTCAAAAGGTTTGACTGCAAATCGTAAATTTGAATTCCCCTAATAAATTTCACATGCCACCGTTGATAATATCATGATCAGTGCATGTCCCATAAAACTCATAATCGGTGAACCTCCCTAAGATTCTCTCGTCCCCATCCTCGTCTAGTCTTTGATCCTCTGCTAAGCGTATTTGCCAACGCATCAGTTATTGACTTTTGAATGAACATAGGTCGACATTTTCTGCTATAATTCATCTGCAGCCATAGACTGAAGAAAACGAGGCATCCCGTCCGCTCTGCCATATCTAAGCTTCAGATCGCCAGGTTAGTACTACAGTGGGTGACCATGTGGGAATCCCTGGTGCCGCAGGTTCTTCATTATTTTCAATTCCATTTTTACTATCTTCAGAGCTCACCGCTGGGCAACCCAAAACTCCCAAAGTTGCCCAAAGAAATTACTGGATCGAACCCATTCTCTTTCCAAAAATCAACCAGAGGTGTTTGCGTCTGTAACTCGGTACAGATATTCATACCGTGCGTGATTAAATTACGTCTGTGGGATAGAGGGTCTATATACCCATTACAAACAATTCCACCCATCGATATGCGTTTGATGGCAGTAATCTGTAAATGTGGGGATTAAAGGGGATCAAGAAGGCCCCGCAAGCGGTGGTCTGAGGTTCAAGACAGTGGGCTGGAGAATAATGCTTTGTGAGCACCAGGGATGGTTTCCTAATGTTAATTAGTTTTGATTACGGGTCAGGGGTAGAGATTTAACATTAATTCAGCGCCCAAACCTTCAATTCTAAACGTTATAAACTTAAAGCTTTGTACAGAAATACGTTTACTATATATACCAACTTTTAAAAACTATAGTAATCTCGTTCGAGAGCCGGAGGTCCCAGTGGATATTGTGATCAAACAACAAACTTCACGTTTTGCTCTCTCTATAGCGCTCGTTTTAAATTTAAAGATACCCTCACATGTACCAGGAAAACTTAAGCTAATTGGCCTAAGTCTGAGCAGCCTCCGGATGCGGAGGCTATTGTCCGCAATTGGTAATCAAATGGACTTACTTTCGAATTTGAAGGGAGGAGAGAGCGGGGGACTCTGGAGGACGAGATTCCTAGAGAGATGTCTAATTAGAAGATTATTATTTCAAAACAGCGCATTCACCCAGAGCGAGGGCTCTTCTCCGACTCTCTTTGTATAAATGAATTTATGATTTTCAGCATGAAGAACTCTATAGTATATTTTTTGACCGCATGGTAGACAATACACAATTAAGCCGACTAGTATTTTCTAAATTGAAAATCAGGGCTTTCGTTGATTTTGATTATCTCTTTGAAAGTGGATTTCTATTCCACTCATGAATATAGTACAGGTATCCGCGACTTCGTCGCGAAAGACCCCAGGAGCTCTTAATCGATATTAAAGAGATGATGTCAATTGCTCTCGCCGTCGTGCTTGCTCTTGCCTTGTGCGTGCTCTCTACTCTCGTCATTGTGCTTGCTCTCGCCCTCGTACTTGCTCTCGCCCTCGTACTTGCTCTCGCCCTCGTGCTTGCTCTCACCATTGTGCTTGCTCTCACCGTCCTGCTTGCTCTCATTGTTGTGCTTATTCTTGCCCTTATGCTTGCTCTTGCCCTCTTGTGTGCTCTCTGCTCTCGTTCTTGTGCTTTCTCTTGCCGTTGTGCTTGCTCTCATTTTTGTGATTGCTCTCGCCGTTATACTTGCTCTCATCTATCTGACCATATATACTGCCGACGTAATGTTCGTCTCTAAAGATGTTTCAATCACTACTCAAAATAATCTACCGGAATGCTAATAGTGTAATTACAGTTATAATTGTTGAAGATATCTCATTTTATGTAAAATCAATCATTTTTCTGATGAAGCTGGAGTTGAAACATATGCAAAAAATGTTTACACGTTCAATACCGCTATTCTGGTCCCACCATAACCCATCCGCCTACCGCTTCGCTTAGCTCCTGGGCATATTACACTATAATGCCGTGTGTGAAAAACCTCCATGCAAGGTATCATTCTTGCTACTTTGGTGCACTTATTTTCAACGTTACCTCAATCGACATCTGCGACCATAGACTGAAGAACACGAGGCATCCCGTCCGCTCTGCCATATCTAAGCTTCAGATCGCCAGGCTAGTACTACGGTGGGTGACCACGTGGGAATCCCTGGTGTCGCAGGTTAAACTTCCTTTTTGATCATTTCTGCTATTCCTTTTGTTCTCAGGTGCTTGAAGATCTAGCTTGCAACTGGTATCCATCGGAGAAAAGGCAAAAAGGGAATGGCTCATTCAAGATTCAAGAAATTGGTAGCTGATATGAATTCTATATTCGGTTTCAAATCTTTTGAATTCCACCGCTTGGGATATAAGTTACTCACAAATTCCAGAACAAGATAATTTTTTTTCGGATTTCGATTGCCCACCATCATCTCGTTATCCCCGCCCAGACCCCCGAATACATCCATCACCTCCGATCACAGTCTTGCGCCCCTTCTTTCCATTTCACAATCAGCGGATCACAAAGCAATCTCACCCCAATCCCCTTCTGTACCTTTGCAAGAATATCTCAAAACATTTACCGCACTTTCGGAGAATATATTCCTGCCACTCTTATTTTGCAGCCATCCATATACGTAGTACTATGCACGATGGTTCGATGTCTCGACAGACAAGGGGGCAATGATATTTATCAACCTGTGCTGCCAACGACGGCTGTACATGTCGTCTGAGTGGGCGACAAACCGCCATGATCAAGGTCTTCCGATAAATCATGCACTTCTTCAATTGAAGCCGTGGCATCAGTGGGTACTTTAGCAAATGCATTCTGCCTATGCCCCCACAAAATGCATCGCGGAGATTCACTTTGGGAATATTGCACTGTTTCCGCAGACGAGTGTTGCGGCTGCTGCAGCAAATGGTCTTGCGGCCGAGACAGCACTCTACATGTATTGTTGCAAAATGTACGAGTAGTAGTAGCCATGGTTGAATTCTCGTTGTGCACATGGTTTCCAATGTGGTTGTGGTTGTCGACACTGTTGTATGTGGTTGATGTGTTTCCGTAACCGGGTTCCCAAAGCGCTTGTGTTAGGCCCTGACATTTCCCCTGATTTCCTTCCTTTCCCAATTTCATAGTCACTCAAGGAAACTGGTACTGTGGATCTGTTCGTCCGATGATTCGATCAATGTTTCTTTAACATATTTCATTTGATTTCCCTTTCCCTTTTCCCTTTTCCCTTTCTTTTTTCTTTTGATTCTTATTCTTCTATTTTTATTTTTTCCGGAGCCCGTTGATAATTGTCACTCAACATTTTGTAGCTGTGAATTTGAAAAATACTTCATAATTGATTGTGACCGCGCTGCACAACCCCGCAAAAATATCGATATCGTGTGCAAGGAGGGAATTTGAAACTTAAGGAACTCAAATTCAAATAAACCTGTCACCTCCGGCCGCAGAACTATGGTCCTCTTACTCCGCACAAAACTTGAACCTCGAGATCTATCCTTCCTCACAATAGTTCATTCACACTACCAGCATATGCAATGAAATCACCCAATATCGCAGCATAGGAGAACAAAGTACATAAAGCTGTTAACTTGATATGTGTGTTGTTAGAATTAACTTTTTAGACTAATGCATGCACTGTCGTAGGTAAGGGCATTGAGGATATGTTAGATTTGATGTGAGATGCCTCCCCTGGGAGGCATACGTGCTATGCCCCTCACCAATTGAACCCGATTTTAACCTGCAACGTACAGAATTTGCAAGGTTTATTTTAGCATTTGTAGCCTTGTAGTTCGATTTTGTAATTAATTTTGAACACAAAAACAAACGTTAAATTTTACATTTAAGAGTGTTCTAATGCACATGGTTGTAGGCCTATAAGTATGCCTATTAATTCGTCTCCAAATTCCCCTAGTTGAAATTGTGGTAAAAAAAAAACACAAAGGAAAAATTGCAGGCATAGCACCCACGCCTCCCACGTGCACGGGAGGCGCAGCCGCACAAGGGGGGCATATGCTTCCCACGGGCGGCACAAAACCACGAGCGGCCCAGCATTTATATGCATAGATACAATTCGCTACGTGCAATCGAACTACACATGGGGAGGTGGGGGAGTTTCGAAGTTAAAGAAATATCCGAAGCGCCCCGATTAAGCTGCGCATGCGGCTATTAATCGATGAATGATTCTAAATAAAATAAAAACGTATATATATGTTCCTGCACAAGCCCAAGGCTCAATCGCACCACGCACATCGTTGGCCACTTCGGTACTCAGGAGAGAGGAAATAACTACAATCTTGCAAGAAAAGAAAGAAAAAAAAAAGATTCCTCGGAGAACAAAGAACGACAAATTCATCTACCTAGAGTGCAGACTACTCGGAGATCTTGTATACATAGGTAGCCTACTCTGATGAATTTTCGGGATCTTCATGGCTACCTAGATTCGAGGTGCTTCATGTTTTTTCAAGGCTCACTTGAGTGGCGCAGCTGCATGCAAGGCCGACCCAGGCGGCGCAGCCGTGCACAGCCTGGATTGATATTCCGAGTACCTATGCCGGAATATATGTGGACCAATTATTTCATTGGTTGCTTCCTCACTGCAGAGTGAATCGAGATTTTATATTATGTAAGGCTGATTATTGGAAAGAAAGGGGGCCAGCACTCCTACGGATGGGGTTAAAGGCGAGAATTCATATTCTCCAATGATAATGGTTTTCTGGGATCCGGACTCGGGAGGGGGAGAAGGGGGGGGGGGAGGGTTGAAATTCGCTTGCATCAATCAAGGTCTTTGCATACGAGTACATGTTTGTACGTAGATACTTGTATACGTAAGATTCATAACCTACATGAAGGACGTCTAATATACAAGGTGAAAGATGGTCTGGGCATGTGCGCTGGCACCATGCATATTATATGGTGCGATTTTAAATAAACGATGTCCAGTACTTTAGTACAGAAAGTAAAATGTAAATGTTACCGGATGAACGAATTACTGGCTTTGGTATGTAGGTATCTGCAATTGCAGCGAGAGATCTACCTGCTACTCTACCTTGCAAGGCGCACCAGGTTATGTGGGTATACATTGCAGTCGACAGAGTGTTGCGCGATCGATTGGGATCGTGCGCCGGTAATCACAAGTGCAGTCTCGAATCTGCCTAGAGTACGTGTGTAGAGTATAGGCGTCCTGTTGTAGGCGTCGATCCGCAGTACAGTTTCGAGCCCTAGATAGTATACGCAAGCGATTACATGAAAAGGTTGAGAAACGGAAGAAACGTGGGGTGTAGGTAGCCTCGTGGGTGTAGGGGTGTTAGGGTTGATAGGGTGAGTTTAGGGCTCGAGGAACTTGCCGAGTAATAGGCTGCGGTCTTTGCCGTTACTTTTTCAAAATGAAAAAATTTAAATCGTCGAAAGACCATTATTATTGGGGGTTCTTGCGTTGGAGTATATGTGGTGTGTTGCATGAGATTGATGTTTTTCTAGGACCCTCGTTGTCAGCCTTGAGCCACACGTTGCCATTGGGCTGGTTAGGTCAACATTCTGCAATATTTTTGTATGTACGAAGTACAGAGTATGTACACAGCCTCGATTCCGTATGTATGGTGTTGTGTCGGTTCATTGTAAGGACAAATGTAGCTTCGATTTCTTTGGTGCCTAGGGTCAGGATGCCTTCTCTCTGTCAGTTGTGCCAGATAGGCCAGTGGTCCGTTTGGCGGTGCGTATGAACAGCTCGAGTGATAAAAACCCCCACTACTTTTCACTTATTTCAACACCGACCTTCCTCTCCTACAACTCAAATCAAAAACCGAACGAGACTACCCACAACAGAGCCCCGAAAGAAAATGATCACCCGCAGTCAGAAGAAGAAGCGCGCAATAGAATTCGAGGATCCTGGTCCCTCCAAGAGAGTAGAGACATGTCATAATCATCATGATGGAGACACCAATGAACTCGCTGGGCCACCTGCGATAACTACCTCTGCACGTTCACCAATAAAGAATATTTCCCTCATCGACCCACTTCCGCGGTCGACACTTTTGGGAAACAAGAACAGTGTGGAATTCTATCACCCATCCATAAATATTCCTGATGATTTTTTTAACTCAGACTACGTAAGTGCGATATACCGAACTGCTCCAGGTTGAGTTTCTTTTTTACGGGGATGTTATTCTCGTACCCAGCGGGGATGGCTCCCACCGGAAGCCAACACAAAAACAGGCCGAGCAGTTCATAAGTGCGGTCGGCTAGATGACCAGATATCTAATTTCTATGTCGATATTGTCGAATACTTTTTTCTTTTAGAGGGCGACAATTGCAAGCATCGACTGGGGTTACCTATCTGACCCTTGGGAAAGCCTCTTCTATGCGCCGATAGGCAGCCATTCGAATAAAGCAAAAACAGGTCCTGCAAAGGTTGAAGCCATTACTCCAAACCTTAGAGTGTTTCTTAAGTACCTCAAACTGGTTAAAACAACCACCTCCAGGCCGAACCACAATGAGATCAATCGCCTCCTCGTCCCCCCAAATGCTCACATGTGTTCGGAAAAAGCAACGACAACATACAGCAACTGCCACAATAAACATTTAATCATGTATGGAACCAAAGGGCACGGACGTCATCGGAAGGTGTTAGGATTCATGGGCCATCGCCTTATGCACTTTCACATGGATGTGTTAGGCGATGCTTCCTGTTTGGAGATATTTGCGCTCTATTTTGGCAGGTTGCAGGCGAGGGAGTGTACGAGTTCTGAGTGTGTGAAGAATAGGACTTGGTTTGAGGGGCTGGCGCCAAAATGTAGGTGGAAGGGGCTCAGGCGGTTATTTGTGCAGGTTGCGGCATGCTGGTATGGGTGGGTCGATCATCCTGGTGGTGGGAGGGTGGAAATGGTTAACTTATCCCGTACGAAGCCCTTGTCAAGTTCTACATATGGCTGCGTACGACGACTGACAATGCTGCTCTCTTTAGGCATCGTCGACCAGATCGATTTTCAATCAGACTACGTTTTTCAGGACCTTTCGTTGGAACGTGTCCAATTATTTTCTATTCAAACAGCCACTTCGACATGTATTGTTGCCATTTTTTCTTTACCTGCTATTTATTCACCAAGGTGGTAGAAATACAGATACCTGATGACAATGAACTGACTTGATCACACAGCTCAGCGAGGGAAGGGCGATAGGGAAATCCACTTGGACGAAATATCTGCCATCTGTGAGTGGTTCCGCTGCTCGACCCGCTGGGGGTACGCCGTAGCATCACTCCCGACAGACGATTTAGCTTTTTCCACGGTGACTCCGCATTTGGAGGATGTCGTTGCGACATGTCGAGTGTTGAAACTCTGCCCTAAACGGCTCATGGCCCTCATCGAAAGTCTTCCCGGCGGCACCGAATACCTCCCACTTCTGCTGGGGGAGCTCGCAGAGAGGCCCGTAATGGCGCCGGAGGGGGCAAACCGACACGAGGAATGCATCTTGGACCACTGTGTCTACGACGTCATCAACTATACGAACGTGTCGCAGCTCCACAAGTGTGGCAGTCTGCGCACGCTGTGCCGGATGACTGAGGTGGAGATGTTTCCGCGGGCGCCGCTCGACGAGGCGGCGTTGGCGGGGCAGCCGACGGCGTGGGCGCTGGACGGCCGCACACTGCTCCGGCCCGGGCAGCGGTACATGGCCGTTTCACACATCTGGGCAGACGGCACGGGCGTGGGCACCTCCCCTGGCCGTGCAAACGAGTGTTTATTTGCATACTTTGCGGGCATTGCGCGAAGCATTGAGGGCTGCGAGGGAATCTGGTGGGACGCCGTGTGCATCCCGGCGGGCAGGAGGGCAAAGGCCGCCGTACTGGACCGTATGCACGACAACTACTCACTTGCACTGTTTACCCTCGTTCATGACCGGTTCCTGCTCGGCATGCCGTGGCGTGCCGACGGCTCCCCGTGCATGGCCATCATCTTCTCGCCCTGGTTCGGCCGCGGCTGGACGGCACTAGAACTGGTAAAATCCCGGAAGGTCGTAGTCCAGTTCGGCAACGGGGTGCTAAAGGATCTCGATACGGAGATCATGGCCCAATACAATGGCCCATGCTCCATCGGCCAAAGGATCGCAACATGGATCATCAGCAAGCTACGGCGGCCCGCCAAAACAATCAATGACCTTCTCGTCATGCTCAAGGCCCGTACAACATCGTGGGCAGCGGACATGCCAATCATCGCAGCCCTACTAGCCGACGTTCACATCGCAAGCATTACCAATCTCAGCCAGCTGAAAATAAACGAGGCTATCCTCCTCAAGCTCCCAATTATTAGGGTAGAAAACTTCTTTCACACGGGCGTTCCCGGCGCGGGAAAATTTGCCTGGTGCCCTTCATCACTCTTCGATCTAAAAATGGAAAACGCCGCGATTGAAGACAAGCAGGACATAACCTGTGACAAGTATTACCCCACATTGTACACGAGCGGCGAGACTTTTGGGCATTGGAATGCCGTCATCCCCACAAATGATCGATACATTAACGAGTCCTTGGTTGTGACCCCTGCAACTACAAACTCCCTCTTCATGTCCCAGATTTCCTCCTTGATTCAGGGCGCCAGAAACGTGAATGGCTTGAGAAAGTACATTTACCTCCTCTGCCGCGAACGTCTCGGAGGCCCTTTGAGTAATTTCGTTCCCGCAATCATGGTCGAAGTCCTAAAAGAACGCCCGTACGCCCTACTTGACCCAATTGTTAGGGGTGAGATCTCTCGGCGAATAGGGCACTTCCAGTTGTGGCCCAGGCACCATAGGCTCTCAAAATCTACTCCCGATGAACCATACCTGTCGTGTCGGTTTGTGGGATGTGTGTATGTTTCTGGAAAAGATGTGACACATTCATCTGAAGTGGACCCCAATATAAGGGGTTATGAAGATCTAAACTACCACAGGACCCCATTTAACGGAGTACATGAAATGTGGATTTTGATGACTTGCGATCAAAGTTTGCCTGGGTGGAGCTCGGAAAAAGGATCATCAGGCTCGTTCGGTGATTATGTACTTAATAAGATTAAAAAAAACAATGCACTTTTGTTCTGGTAAGTTTTCTTTTCATGAATCTCATTTGTCTGGCATCCCCCTCGCGATGAGCTTTTCGATTTTTCTCCTTTTCTATCTTTATCTATACTTCCATATTCTCGCAATCACTTATTTCTCAATCTTCATTCCGTGTTGCATGCGTATATCCTCTTTCCTTCCAATCCTATGAAATTATCACTCGTTATGCATAGTAGGCACCAGAAAAAAATCCGGGCTTGCAGTATTGTATTAGTTATTCATCGTACCTATACTGATAACATATCTATCTCCTGATCCCCATTCCTTCTATTTTCTCTTTTCTCTTTTCTCTTTTCTCTTTTCTCTTTTCTCTTTTCTCTTTTCTTTTTTCTCTTTTCTCTTTTCTCTTTTTTCATTTTTCATATTTTCTTTAAATATATAGCTTCTATTCTATAACTCGCAACTTGTTCTTCAGCGTTTAATTTTATAATTCCATCCGAGTGACTTGCCCTCATACACCCTGGGCATAGCTAAAGGTATGGATCGCAATTATAAGTTGTTACCGATATTAACAATAAATTATATATGATCATCTATCAGCTCGATGAACCAGCCTGCCGCAGCAGATATCGATCTTGAAGCCGCTGCATAAATGTCTTCAAAGGTAACTTCATCAGCTATTTGTGCGAGGAAAGGCAATGATGACGTGGTGCTGCAATTTCTTGCGCAAGTGAGCAGAACAAGAAGAAGATCGCTTCGCTTCTATGCTTGCTTTGATGCTAGATAGCTAGATACTACAATTGATTAGTATGTACTCACATGGTGCTAGCATTATGCATCTGCATCTCCGTTGGAGACCGTTTTGACGAGGTTTTTTACTTTCGTGGGTGTGTGTCCCTGTCTCTTTCTCTCTCTCTCTTTCTTTCACTTTCAAGCCTCTTTCGCCTCCCCTCTACATTTCCGTCCTTAATACTTTATCATCTACACCAGCTACATAAAACTCACCCCCCCCAACTTCCCCCTTCCTTCCTCTTCTCCCTCCACTTGCCAACTCCTGCTTCCACTCCCTCAACGACTTATCAAATATCCATCGGAATTCATAACTGACAAGACGCACAGCTCTACTTGACATATCACTGGGAAGGTTACCTGAAATTCTTTACTGCTAATAAGAAAAAAAAAAAAGCCTTTTTTTTTTAAATTCGTGGCAGCATGAAAAAAGACCTCACTTTCGTTCATTGATTGGGGAGTGAGCAAAAAATTGAAGCCTGTCGCTGAAATGATGCATAACCAGAGAAAAAACCATGATCAGTTCTTCGCGCCACAGCGCGGTGGGTTACAGCTGGTGCATGAGATAATTAGACATGCAAATTTGCTTAAGCACCTGTGAATTCACTGAAGATGACATGCAGGTGGAATTGTTAATTGTTGGGTGGATATAATTATTGTGCAGCGGTTTTGGATGAAAAATAAAAAAAAATGATGATCGGAAGGTGGAGGGAGGGAAGAATTTACTGCACTTGAGGAGGAACCTAGTCGCGCCCCCGGAGGAACCAGTCCAGGAATTTATTTAAACCGATAGGGACCCAGTCGCGTGCGCCGCCGAAGAACTGTTCTCGTTTTCCTCGGAGCGCAACTTCCAGAGAGAGAGGTATGGACCAAGTTACATACTATTAAGCAATCACAATAGTTCACGAATAATAAATAAATTTTCCATATCAGGCAGTTTCACACACAGCGACGGGTATCCCTTGACGGAGTTAGTATTTTACTCGTAAAGAAAGCTAAAGCCGCTGTTTTTATTTAAGGTCCTTCATCTATTTTCCATGGCAAGGACAAACGAAAGAATCACTTTAACTTATATATATCGAGAGACGACAGTAGTTTATTCTTTTTCCAAGCTCCATATCAAAGCTCTCATGAGTAAGTAGCTAGGTAGGTTCATGTGGTTCAGCCAAACTAAGTGGAGCTTTCTTGAATAGCGCAAAGTGGAATTCAAAATTGATATCAACAAGAAAAATGTTTGCCGACAATTCGAATTCCTGATCTTCATCCGCTTGGCATTAATATTTATGCCGCCCTGATAGTATCAAATTTCAGAGGATCCCGCTGCTTTTTGGTCTAGATTCTTGGTGATACGTACATAACATAATTTCATCAAGGAGGTGTTCTTTGTTTAAAAAATTAAAAAGAAATCTTCAATCGCAAGATATATGCAGCCCCATCGGTCTCTTGCCTTAAAAACTTTTTTCTGGCTCGATGGGAATTTTTTGTTTAGATTTGGAATATATGGTGTGTTTATCCCCGGGGCACGAGAACAATTCCCGGAGGTCTGTGTGTGTTTTGCTCACGGGAGTGCAACAGTGTTGTCTGGTTCTTATAATTTCTGGTTTTTCGTAGACTTGTACAACAGTGAAATGAATCGAGCGCACAATGTATTATTGGCGCATTCTTTTTGAAATCACTTATGGAATATTGCAAAAATATTTGAGAAAAGGCAAAAATTTCGTTAAAAGCCGATTACTTCAGAAGTACATAATGTAACATGTAAACCAATCATGAGCATTTTGAATCGGAATATGCAAGGGAGCTCTGTTGCACAGCAATGACGCCTTGTCTGTGTTATACGTGACACATTGCGCACAAAGCTGTGCTCGGGGTTTTTTTTCAGCCTCAGAGAGAGCTCTTAGGCAGAAGAAATTAAACACAGCGTCGGGTATGAGAACAACACTGTACATGTTGCTTCTTTTATTTCTGAAATAAAAGAACATGACAAAAAAACAAAAAGAAAAGAAAGGAGGCGTTCTGGAATATGATAGCGGATCTACTTGTTTTTTTGAGCAACCAACAAGCCTCGCGCCACAAGCCTCCCGAGGAGATGAAAATTCCCACAGTCTCATATATATATATGGAAGGGCATCACCCTGGAGGGGCTCCAACTTATATCAGATTCAACTTCGACATCGCAGTTTTCCTACAAGATCTATCTGTATCATCATTGGATGATACAGCTGCGCATGCCATCCACGAATAAAACGCAATTAACCTGAGGCATTGTGCAACAGTGCACGCCCAATGACGCCGGTACCCGTGATCATCGCATCTCCAGTTATAGGATAGCCAGTTCACAGCTAATATCCGCCCCTAAACTTGCCTACACATCATGCCTGAGTGTTTACAGATTACCTATCTGGAAACCAATTTTGAATGTTGCATCATTGCTGCTTACTGCGATACGCTGTCTTCAATTTATTTTAGATGAATAATGTTAGTTGTTGTGCGCCTAGGGAGAAGAATGATAAGCATTCGCTATGTGTGCTCATGCATGCGCACCAGGAGGCGTTGGTGTAAGCTTAATCTAAACCCGGAGTTACTTCATGTGTGTCTAGACGTCTGACCGATTGATTTAAACGTCGAAACTTCAAACTCCTGAGCCCTACCTAACCTCAGAGCTGAACTTTAGGTTACTATGCCTCGGCTTGGGCTTTATTCCCAGAATATACATTGTAATTTTTTTCATCGGCACCAAATATGGGATTTACATCACACTATACCCCAATTCGGGTAAACCTCCCGTGATCTTTCGCTTTACAGCTATCTGGCAAACATCTTCACATCCCATCGTACGTATAGCTATATTCCTACCAAGCACTTTGCCAAACCTCCCTTTCTATATCGTTTTCTCTGGTAACAAAAAAGGGTGTGCCTAAATCTTTTTAATAATTAATTCTGTACGCCTTTGATCGACGACCTCTGCCGCACACTTTCAATCACAAAAATCCGATTGATTGGTACCGCCGGATGATTGCATTAAATGGGCAACTGACCGGCGAAAGATTTACAGGAATTTGTTTTGAGACTTTCAGGGTTCTTGTGAAGTTCATCACATTCGGAATTTGGTCCATTGACACATACATCATCCCAGTCATAGACAAGGCATATTGTGAATTTGACTCTGATACGAAACTTCCCGTTTGTATCTCCAAGGTGGGTCTAGAAGATCAAAAAAAGAATAAAAACACGAACCTCCCTTCCCCCTTCAATTGTTGCTGATTCGCAATTCACCAAGACGTTAAAGCTTATGCCCATTCCAGAGGATCTTTCTTTGAAATATTGGGAAAATAAGAATCTGAAGTTAGAGATACTAACTCTTCTTTGGAGAATCGCAGCCCTAAAAAATAATCGCCATATCATCGAGCCCAACCAAAAAACGCAATTGCAAAAAGCGAAGCACAGGCTCACAATCTTTCTACACGGAGACCCCTAAGGAGCATCTTTTCCATCCGTCTTTAGCCCGAATTGCAACCTCAATCTAGATCTACACCTACCAAAAATGTGCACCGAAGTCGAGCCAAGTTGCAAAATTTGCAATCGCAAATTCCCCACCGAAGTAATCCGCTGTGCAATCCCGCAATGTAGCAGCATCGTCAGAAACATGAAGAGCAACATCAAGACCTGCACCACCTGTCGCCCACCACCACCAACTCGGCCATTCTGGGCCTGGACCGGGGCCTCCGCAGCAGCTTACAACCAATCCTCTGGTTCTGCCTTTCAAGGAGTTGAATATTACCACCAATACACTAGCCCCGCCGCCGCCCAAGAACCAAGTTCGTCAGGATATGGGATTAATTCAGCACAAGTTTCGCAAAATTCAGGCTCTTCGTCTCGAGGAGCTGGTAAGAGGCTTGGGTCTAGCACTGAACAGAGGGGATATTCCCATGGCTATGGGGAGGCGGGATCCTCAGCTTCAGGTTCCACGTCAAATCAAGGATCTGGATCCGAATGGTATCAGTACCAAGATTCGAGCTCCTCGGGCTCGTACTATCAGGGCTCAGACCCTGCTGCATACCAGACATCAGGTCCTTCGGGAGCGTCTGCATCATATTCCCAGAAACCTGATTCCTCAGACGCACAAGATCCAAATACACAGGAGTCGAGTGGTTGGAAATACTAAGCTCATGCTATTCCACTGTAAACATATGAATCCCAAATAATTATTGGTTGATGGAGTGAGTGGAGGGGTGGGTAAGTCTGAGGAGGGGCCCGGGGGGCAAAAACCTTGGTTTATGGTGTGCATTGCCCCTTGGTTTGATATTTCACGTGTGGTTTTATCTTTCATTGTCTTCATTCTTTAATATTTCTTACCTTCGAATCAGGCAATCAACAAAATACAAGCTAAGATCATCGAAACTCGAGGTGGATGATGCACGGCACAAGTATGGCCAATTAATCACAAGTCATGACCAAGGTATTAGATTTTCTGCTACCTTTGATCGTCACACTTTCAACAACCTAGTAGGGTATACTTATACACACTGAAAAACAACCGAGAATATTGTACATGTCGCTTGTAGATATTCCTTTAAAAACTGGCTGCAAGCCCTACCAACCACCCGGGAACAAACAAAGTTACATGATTATCAAAAAATTCAATTAAAAGTTCTGATCACCTGCGACACCAGGGATTCCCACGTGGTCACCCACCGTAGTACTAGCCTGGCGATCTGAAGCTTAGATATGGCAGAGCGGACGGGATGCCTCGTGTTCTTCAGTCTATGGTCGCAGATGTCATAAATAGAATATCTCGACCTATGTTCGTTTAGAAAGGCAGTTAAGTATACACACATCAGCTAAGGTCGGTTGTCGCTGTCAGCAACACGGCTGTAGGGGAACAGTCGCTGTAGCGACGGATCGAGCTTAGCTGATTTTACTGTTTGGTATGACTAGACTAGTTGATTAGATTTTGACTACACTGCTTAATTGTATTCAGTAAAGCTGTGGCTTTGCCTTCTTGTTTGCATTGCGGGGAGGATGTACATTGAAGGAAGCATAAATTATATTTAGGAGAAATAGAAGGAAAAACCGATATGTCACTACTTTCCAAAGGAATCTTCCTCCGAGATTATAAAAACATTGCGTTCAAATAATGCCAGGATGCGATAATTCCCCTGTGTAAACGCAAGTCCCAACAAATGCTGCACACGCTAACTCGATTGCAACCAGAAAGCGATCGTACGTCAATATGAGAAAGTATTGAACGGTGTGTAGATCTCCACCGGACGCAGCCATCACAAGTGGTAGGAAATGGTATGTTCCGTCTCGGAGAGCGGGTTTCAGAAGGTTATTGATCCGGATATCAGCCTTGGAATGTCATAGGGCCAGAGCTGAGCCCCCTCGTTTACTAGCAATCGGCACATGTCCAGCTGCCCCTTGGAGACGGCAAATGCCAGCAAAGGCGGACTGCGATACCTGTTGCCAGTGGGAACTCTCAGCGAGCTTAGTCTGCGGGGATACTCGAGGTGAACACTCGCAGTCTCCACGTGGCCGCCCTCTAACGTTTTTAACCACGCATACTACAGGGGGTAGATGAACTTTGCACAGAGCTTATCCACAAATCCAGATGAAATATGCTACTGAACCATGGCTGCGCGGTTCTCTTTTTGGCCGCTGCTGAAAGGGGAGTGTGAAAGAAGTAGCGGTTGCCGGTCATGGTATCTCCAAAGCGGTTATCTTTGGTGAGCAGGGTGGGGGGTTTGGCGATCATCTCATCGAGTATAACAGTGCTTCCTCCAGCCGCAATCACAGTGAGCAGCAGCCAGATACACTCAACGCACGGGTACTCGTGCCGGCGGCAATGGAGCCTGCCCTCGCCCATTCCAAGCCTCTGAAGAAGTGGCCTTACTGGGAAACTGCTGCCGCTGCATGCCACGGCACCTGGAACCACAAACGGCCAATTGGCGTCGAGCGTCCGACGGATGATGCCGAGGGCTTCCAGTCCCGGCTGTTGCGTGTCTGGCTCTGTGGCTGAAACTGTGTGACAATGTCGATGTTTCCGCCTGACCCTGCCGTCTTCAACAATTCATCTGGTTTTCCATCCCACGGCACAGCCTCGAAGAGAGATAAAGCCTGCAAGCTGCCTATGGCAATGGCAACTAACGAGGCACCTTTGATCTGTTCCCTGCGTGCTTTATCCAATAGATACTTCGCTCCAATTTCTGCCACTCGAAGTATCCGCGCAAATACCTACCGTAGAATCGGGGCGATAAGCACATGTGCTTAGAAGATTTTTGCAGAGCCGATGGCCATTATTTTGTATGGAAGGTTTGTAACAAACGTTAACAGACCACCAGAATGATGTTCTTATAGGTCAGTATGTGCTTATCGAACTGTATGTGCTTATAGACCCGATTCTACGGTAGTCGTTTCCGCTCTGAATCGCATTTTCCAGTGCCCCGGTATGCATTCATCATTCACCCCAGGGCTTGGGTAGCTTGGGTGCCTTGCCGCATACGTCTGCCACCAACCCGAGGAGAGCCTCTGTGGTGCGCAGCAGCCCCACTGCAGCAGCGTGGTTTGGTTCTTGGACGAGCATGTAAGTGTATCTTCGGTGGGCTCTTTGTCATCTTATGATTTTTTAGGACGACACGGAGTGCATCCACAGTGCCCAGCTCCGTCACGAGAGCAATCCTGTCCTCCTCGAACGTAGAATCGATCATTTCCTGAATAATGGCCGACCCAATACCCCTCCCAGGGTCGCTTCCTCTCAGGGGCCGGTGACGACGTAGCTCGTGCCACCTTTCCGCGTTTCAATCTCGCATGTGCTGTCCAGCTAAACTTCAACACCGGAACCGTTAACAATAAGAGCACAAGTACCGGACCTGCAAAGTAGAAATACGTCTTCCATGATGGACCTTCCTTGAGCAGGTCCACATTCATCCCATACAAGCCCTTGGTGCACAGCATTATAATTACATCAGGGGAAACAGTTTAGCGACTTTCTTCTGATCGGGTGCTCAAGAGCAGGACTTTCTTTTTTTGTGATCGGGGAACTTTTTGCTAACAAAATCTTCAGAAACAATTTGCTTTTGAGACATCCAAAGCTACACTCCACTCAACATAATTTCTCATGAATATCTAAAATTATTTTCAGCAAGTATTCGCATATAAAATTCGAGAGAGAACGGCTGTGAGACATGCTGCGATCACCCAGAGCACCCGATCACAGGATCACGAAAAACTCGTTCCCCTGATGCTATAGCACCAGCGAGATCCACACAGCAAGCAATAGCTTTGGGTTGGTATACATACGGACACAAAAAGGAGCGGAAGACAGATAAACTAATAGGCCCAATAGGCCGAAATAAATAGAAATCACTTGGCAACCATAAAAATAACGTCTTGATGGACATTTCTTGTCTTGCTGGACAGAAAATCCAAACTGTTAATTATTCTACTTCAGAATTCCAATTGAGGAGGGTTAACTGTATCTATCTCATGATCACAGCACGCACTCATTGCCGACAAATCATCCCTCATCGCCGACTCTGGCATCCCTCTTCTCCACCTCCCCGTGACCGACCCGTGCCGTCTCATCCTCGGGCACCCTTCAGTCGTCAACGGCCGCGACCCCACGCCCCCATCCCCTTGATTCGGATTCCCGAGTGACTGCCGTTCCGCTGGCAGTGGTGGTGTTGATGAGGCTCGACATTGCTCGCAGCAGCAGACATGTACTTTGACAGTGGAATCACACCTGTTGAGCTCCATAGGCGTGCGCTGGATAATCAGCGGGAGAACCGAGAATTTATCCAGAACTACTCGATAATGAGTCGTCAACGTCTGCATAAATGTCCTTGGTAGACGTTCACTGTACCTACTCCGATCGTGTAGCGATATGGTTTGTTTCGGTTAGTATGTATCCCAACCCCCTTGGCTTGAAGCATGCAGCAGGAGCAGGATACTTGAGTAATTAGTACCAATATTGAATAGATTTGGACTAGATGTAAAGATAGCTCCGATGTTAGTGCAACATTTATTCTGGGGGGGGGAAATACTTACTTCTTGTGGTCTTTAGCACGCCAAGAACAATAGATTATTGAGTGACTACCGCATCGGTAAGGCCCCGCATTTAGAAATTATCTGGGGTCATTTGGAAGTCGTCTAGTTAGAAACATTGACCTTGTCATTGCCTTGTCAAGGGGAATCAATGCGCGCATCGCAGCATGAGTTTATAACCCCACGGCATACATGGGGGATATTGCAAATGCGGGGAATGTTTAGCGAGGCGGAGGTGCTCTCTTGATCAATTGCTTCATGGAAATCTGCACATAGAGCCCAGTATAATCTGGAACAGCAACAGAAGCAATTCGATTCTCGGTTAATTACCTATAGATTACCACATAAGTTGACAAAGAGGGGCCAATATGCTCACTTTCTAAGACACAGAACAGTCGATTGCAAAAGAAGGCAGACCAAGGTCTGGGCACGGCCAAGATCAATTTATATAGGGCGGGGCGTTGTATTTTGACATGAGCTCTTCTTTTTCAGATTATACGACTGTTCTAAGGTTCCATATTCTTCCGTAGCAACTATGAAGACATCAGGTAGGTGGTTAAATGGCCAACGTGTGAGCTTGTCAAAAATGGGTATTGGGTATTAGCCCTCTCCTACTAGCTAATTCGAGAGGTAGCTAGTTACTAGAATTGCCGCATTGCTATATGGCAATTCAGTGCGCCGTTCCAATATCACCACGAACATTCCGTGCAACTCGTTCAAGAGCAAAATAACCTGCGTGGAAGTGTAGAAGGAGCTGTAGGGTGCCATTTTTTCCCTTTGAAGCCAACAACTAAGCATTCGAGGTATCTACAATTTCTGATTCTAGACTGAAAGCAATTAAATATGCAATATAAATTTGCAGAATAAATAGTGGCATGATAGTGCAGTTTTTTCTTTGGAGATCAAGGTTTATTTTGGGTCTTGTGGAGTGTTTTTTTTCACATTGACAGGAGACATAATGTTGGAGTGCAAATTTCATTCTGGAAGACATGTGTATACGACGCACAATGCTCAAAGATCGCGGTCTGCACTTGACACCTCTTAAAATGATAAACATGGCATGAATTTACCATTCTCAAATGCAATGTTTATAAGCTCCGCCACATCACTCTATCAAACCAATTGTTAGCACTTCAACTACATCCATTTTTGAAAGTTGCTAATTTCCTCAAAATTAAACGGAATGCGGCGGTGGGCAACATCTTAAGAATTCCTGATACTGAAGCTCTACATAAACCAATCCACTTTTCGTTGAACTATCTTATAGAGCTTGCATTCACCCCCGAAAAAAGATACGTAAAATATGAGAGATTTTCCCTTGGTTGACTGGTTCACGTATCCTCCAGCAAAGAAAATATGTGAAGATCATTGTTAGCCACCCAACTAACCCCCATCCCGCAAATTATACGCAAAAGCTACCCTACCTGCTGTTTTATTTACTCAAAGCCCCTCTAGCATTCCTTTACGAGCTCGGAAAAACAATACGGAAGACTTGGGACGTTTCCACACTATGGATGTTTAATGAAGTTTGGCCAAGACCTATACCAGGCACAAGTACTTTGCAGACCTGCAAGAATTGAGACGCTATAGCTAGCCCAGCGATAGTTTGCCTTAAGCTCTTGCTAAAGGAAGGCAGACACACACAGATTAGGTTCAAGGGACTCCTTTTCCCGAGAGCTCACAAGTGGCTAAGCTCCTCCCGGGAATCATACACGGGAGGCTGAGTTTGTCATGTCTCCGGTTGCACAAATATCCCATGCCGACTTGCAAATATGAATTAAGCATTATTTGGGATTGGGATAAAAGCTTCCTATCTGCCTATGGGACGCCAACAGAAGAAAAGCTATTCCCCACTCGCAACTCTCTCGAATGGGCCTGATATAATGCCCCGTATCCCCCCATACAGGGAACGCGGAAAGCGGACCGAAGAGAATTTTTACTTGAATGCTTTACATGAGAAAAAGAGAGACAACGGTGAGCAGCTTGCAGGTTGTGATAATGGGCAGGAGGGTCCGGAAGCTTGTATGGTAGTTTGCCTGAGGATTGCGAGGTCGGAGATTACAGCTATTGAAGGCACTTTGGTACACACTGCTTGGCCAAACTCATTTGCATCCCTGAGAAAATTTGGATGTAAATTTGGGAAAGATGAGTCTGGGTACCGTAAATGCGCGGCCAATCAGTGTTAATGCACATCCAAGGTTGGCAATGGTGGAGTTCAAGGGAATATTGAAGTCTCAACTGCCATACATAATCCAAATCATATTATTCCTGATACAGGTGGAACTGCAGTCAAATATTGAACAACCGCATGTCCCCTGGATATATCTACAATCGACATGTGTCAAAACGGCATTCTAGAATAATATAAACTATCTCCACACCCTCACAATCACAAATCTCCAACGGCTTCAGGCCTGTATGATCACCTGCAAATATTATCTACTTGAGCAATAAATCTCTAATCCTACACCGTTTCACGTTTCATCTAGCCTTCTAAGTAACTAGGTATCTGTTCATCTAATTTCAATCATCCCCCATAGCCACACACTGCAAACTAAATATATCGATTGCCAATTCTGCAAGTGTAGTACTACCACGAGTGGAGTACTTGAGTAATCCTGGTAACGTTCGGAACTTTACGCCATCATCATCATGAATTTCAAATTAACAACGGCGCACCTTGGTATTTTGCTAATTTCATTTTGCAAAGTATGTTGTGCAGTTTTACGCTTTTTGTTGATTGCCAAGACATATTAGAGCTCGATATTACCTCTTTCGACCATCTGTTTTTGGGGACCAATGGCAAGTAGGGAACCATACCCATGCTTATCGGGACATCTTATCAGATTCTTGTTACAGCTTGTGGGAAATGTTGACCATCAGGAAGTCCATTATTGCCATCATTTCGTCTCAAGCCAACACAAGTCAGAGAGTATGGTACTGCAGTGGGGCTTTGATTGGGCTGCGGTCAATGGTAATAAATTATTGAGCGACGAGAAGAACCAGACCAGGAATTTGCACCATTGGGGTTTTCCTCGTATGTCCTGTGTTGACATGTTAGCACTCACTCTATTAAAACACAGAATATTGAATAGTTCTGTCTCATGATCATACCCCCTTCCTCCTTCTCGATCTCATATGTTCTACAATTACTCCAGCATGCCTCTCAATTATTTCATTTTTAAAGTTCACTCGCGATCACAATCCCAAACCTAAGTAAATAAGTCTCACCAAACGCAGACTCATCTCATCTCATCTTATCCAAGCTACCCTCATCTCATCTCGGCAATCTGACTCTCAATCTCGCTTCTGCAAGGAATTCCGCCTTGCGATTGCCTGAAGAATCTGATAATACCCCGTGAGCACTAGAGAAATTTGAACTTGCTATACCTGAAGGAATCTTCGGTCGCCAAAAGTGGACGAAAGCTCAATAATTATAATTAGCCTCAAGTATAAAATGAGATCTGGTTGGTGAATGCTAGGGGATCGGTGGTTGTTGTTGCAGGAGAGAATCTGATAATGCGGTGTCTGTATGTGCGCTGCGCCCAATGTATACTAGTTGTTTTTGCCTTGCTTTTGCGTTAAGCGTTGGAACAAAAGAAATCTTAAATCATGTCAGTCATACACATATTCTTATAGAGAAGTTCTATATTTGATGGGTCTTATATGTTACAAAAAACAGGCACTATCCTGAATATGTGGCTAGTAACGTTCGCAGATAAAGGCATCACCGCTAGCCCGACCGCCTTCTACAATTGAATTATCCTAGCATATTAAATGTCTTCCGAGAGGATGATGGGAAAACCGCAACCCATAAGACGGGGATTCAATTGCTATCCCAAAAAATCTGAGGTCCATGACACTGCCTTCTCTAATTGGCAGCCGAAAGATACACTTACAGAACCCAGTTCTCGTTCAGCATTACCCACGTTATACCCGAATTAGACGACATTAGGAAAGTCGATGACTTGAAGTCGACGGTATTTCTTGTTTTATTGAATTCATTTTCCGTTTCAACCTGCCAGATTTTACTTTGGTAGCACTACATTTGGGATTATTAACGTGCAAGGGATGTAATTGCAAACCCCTTTAGAAAGAAGAAGTGATGGAGCTCCATATCGGAGTCAATAGACATACGAGGGTGACTTTGATATCTGTCGGAATACAACAAAGATATATCTTATAGCTAGTTCAAGGAACCCAAAATGACGACTTTTATTGTTCTCATTCGCGCGAACCGAGTCTTTGCGTCGTACATTTTGATTTGCAAGAAGTAGATTTGTTTCCAATGCAATCATGCACCAAGGTTCAAGGGGTGTAAAGGATAAAAGGAGAAGGGTCGGTATCCGGAGGAAGTTAGAACACAATTAGTAGGCTTATGTATGTTACGTACATGTAGAACAGTAAATTAACAAAGATGCTGGCCGCTGGTCTAAAATGAGGTCATGGATGATCTAGGTTGCATAGCCTAGGTCTTCGAACAAGTAGGACCACAATTCAAATCAAGGTCCAGTACCCAAAGGCAGGAGAGGTTTTGTATCAACTTGAATTACTACTAACATTATCGACCGCTATATCCACTTTCTCCATCAAATCCAGCAACATCTTCAAAAGTCCCGGTTCTGGTTTCTCATTCTCAAAGCCCCTTGTTTTAAATCTCCCAGCACCTCCCCGGGGTTCATCTTCAGTGGCCCGACCTTTGCCCTTGCCCTGGCCGGGCTCTGGTGTAGGTTCTCTACTAGGAAGGTCTACCAAACCCTCCAGGAACCACTCCTTCAACCTCCTCAAGATGTCCAAGATCTTCAGCTTTCCATAAAGCGTCAAGGCACTTCCCATATGATATGGGCCTGCCACAGCGATCCACCGTTTCGTCACCTCCTGCTGCCTTACTCCATCTCTCTCCATCTCCTTGCCTTCCTGCCAGAAGCTCCAGTGAAGATACCAATCATGCCCAACCGTCACGATCCATGGTAGTGGTGGGAGCTCAGGCTCAAGATCACCGAGGCTCTTTCGCAGATTATTCCACGACGTCAATATCGCCGCAGCCCAACCCATGGTATTCAGTGCCCCGTTCCCGTAGCTGCCGTAGGGATTCACCGTGGTCATTGGGAGGAGGATCACCAGTGCCTTGTCTGTTATCTCGATTGCGCTAGCTTTCGTGGTCTGCGTTGAAGAAAGGATGCTCTTGAGTACTTCTATGCTGCTAGCAGGTAGATGGTCACTGGGCCTACGGGCTTCCGAAATCATGATATCGTGATTGAGGGCGAGCATGTGCGTGATTCTGTAGTGCTTCACGGCATGCTTTTCCCGATCTCTGTCCTTGATTGCCGGTGCGAGTTTTGAATCGAGGCAACACTCTCTCTCTTTAAGGCGGATCGTCTGGATAAGGTTTCCCTCGAGTAGCCCTGCAAGGTCGCTGCTGGTGCTGAGATGGATATGTTCGAGAATCGTGCTGTTGTGATTGGCCCAGTTGGAGGAGTCGCCGGATTTTCCGCGGCCGTGGCGCTCAAATTTGTCCCATAGGTCTTCCACTCTGTCTTGCCATTCTGCATATCCCAGGATTGCATCTTCACGTTCACGATCTGATATGGATGCAGGGGGTTCTGTGAATATGTGGCCTGGGAAGAACTCTGGGGGGAGCTGCAAGCTATCTCGGCTGCTTCCGGTATATGGCTGCGTCTCTGTGAGCGCCGATTCGAGCTGCCATGGGATCGTGGCTATTCCGTGGGTGACCGCTTGCGCAAAGCGCGTGAGAATCCGCATCGCGAGCGGTGGCGGCGAGACCTTGTAGCCCCATTGATTTGCGTCGTTGAAGGCGATGCGTGGGTCGGACTTTTTATTTAGACTTCGAATCTGCTTTTCATGGCGTTCGGCCAAATCATCTGCATTTTTGACTGCCTCGGAGTTGTTCAGGTCTGAGGAAGTGGTGCTTGCAGGTGAGATACTCTGAATTGGGAGAATGGGTGAAGGAGTATCAGAGGCACCGGTGTTGCCCGCCACTGGGGCTGGCTGAACCCAGTTTCGATCATCGTATACGACCGACGAGCTGTCCCTCTCGTCATTCCCTGCCTGTGAGGCAGCCGCTTGAGCTTGGGATTGAGCGCGAGCAGCGGTATTTCTGGCACTGGAGGTTGCGGCGTGGCCCTTCTTTCGTGCAGCCAGAGTAGGTTTGCCTTTTGGAGTTTTTATATTCCTTTTCTGTGTCGTAGTTTCAATTTGTGGGTTTTCACTTTTTGGTATCCTTGAGCGCATATTATATCTGCCCGGCTCTGCCGTTGCCGATCCTGCCCGCTTTGCGTGATTTTCGCGCGTTGTACTTTCAGCCTTCTTCTTCTTGGTCTTCTTTGCGGTCGTTCCTCCTTGAGCTCCTCGGCGGGTGTTCTTTTGCACTTGCTGTTGATCCTCCACAGGGTGTTCTCCATCACCACCGGTATCACCACCAGGAGCAGAGTCCGCCTGCCCTTGATCAGCAGCATCATCCTCATGACCATTCCCACCACCCGTGCTTCTACCTTTGAATGCTTTCCTCACACCATCGACCCAGTCCCCCGTCACTTTACCAGAGATCTTTCCATCTTCGTGGTGAGTGGCCTGTTGTAACTTATCCAACTGTCTTTGTGATAGCTTCCTCCGCTTTCCCCCGCCCGCTAAGTCTGTTTCTCGGTCAACTTGCAATTGGCTAACATTCTCCTCCTGAGTACGTTTGTTACTGGTTCTTTTTTTGCCCATTTTGAGAAGATAAGTACGACGTAGCTATAACTAAAATACTTATGTAGTAGGTGTTTTATGCCACGCTCTGTGTGTCTGTGTGTTCGTATGTATGTTTCTCTGTCTCCTTGCAGCGGAAATATGTTGTGAATTTTTTTTATGAAAAGGGTAAGTTTCTGACTCGTCTTGCTGGTGACGTTTTTTCGAGAAGGGTAGGAGGGGGCCTAAATAAACCAAACCCTTATCAATAGCTATGGTCGAAGGAATAGATACACCGCTCCGCTCCATCTTCTTCCAAGGACAGAATCGACGTCAGTCCATCTTCTGATATCACACATATTCAATACTCCTCTCATACATGCGAATGAATATGGTTCAGTTCATGAAACTATTTTGCATAGCACAACATATGCAAGTAAGAGGTATGTACTACCAGACCTACTCGTATCCTAACCGCTGCTGCTGCCATATCTGGTCTCAGATGTTTAAAACAGAAACATATATGTGTTTATATGGATTCTGTGTGAGCATACGTATGTTCCGTTCCACCCATGCGGGTGTGTGAAAAATAACGTTTTGGAAGGTTATTTTATGTAGCGTTTCACTCGCACCAAGTTAGGTATTGCATGCATGCATCAAGATCATAAGCAATGCGAGCAGTTAAATCCACTTGCAAGTTTCTGGAATTGTTGGGGCTAGCTAGCGATAGTCGTTGGCAATTCTGCAAGTTTGATGTAACCGTCGCTTGCATATAATTGAGAATAGAGAGCTCTGTGGCTATAAATACAATTTCAGTGTAACGGCGTCGTATGAAACCTCAGCTAAAGTTTATGTGAAGGGAATTCTATGGAGTTGCTCATAGAGCGTTAGTAAATTATTCCAACAACACAGCATATGATATGCAAATATATGGACTTGCCTCTTCATTATGTACAATCTTCCACGCTTGCCATTTCGTATTCAAACGAACTTTCCACTTCCACTGTATCGACCGCGAGCTGGATTCGATACAGATATCGTGAACGCTGGCGCACAAGCATGCATGCTTTCATGTCCTTCTGCGCTTTTTGATGTAGGCTGAAAAGATACTAAAAAGCGTCAAATCACGCCAGATTATACTTGATTAAGGAGAAATACATGCTTGCCAATAGATACGTGCACAAATGTGCACGGGGTTTTCGGTATGTACGCTGGATGCTATAATTCCACAATATATGCCACTGGTTACTACTCTGTACCACGCACTGGCACACACGCTTCAAAATTTGAGGGATTTAATATTCAATTGAACAAAGTAACCACTGGGGCCATATCCTCACTTTTTACTCACCTGCTACCTCTTACAATTGTTAATTATAATATTTTTAATGCAGGTGTTTCGCATGCACATAACGAATATGATACAATGACTCTGTGGTAGACTAAAGCGTATGATATGTCATCTGTATTTGTAGCACATCACATGCCGCAGCTTTCTTTCATGCTCTCACAAGCTTCCATATATCTCAGCTACATGTCGTTAAGTCTTCATGATAGCTGTGGCACCGTAGAGGGCATATTATATGCATTGATCAGTACTACTCCGAGGAGGTAAGTAGCTTCGCGATTGCTCGCAATTACGGTAAATATCTAGCTGCCATGCAATTTGCTAGATAAAAAGTTCAACCTCACATGTCCTGAATTCCATTTTTTAAAAAATTCAATTTCCGCTTGCACCACGATGTATGCTCGCGATTTCCGAGCTCTCAGATGTTGATTATGATAACTAGGAATTATTGAGGGAGAATTAGCGCTTATTGAAGCCCAGAATCGATTGAAGTTCTCTCTGTATCATGCGATATCCGCGCGCATCCTGCTGACCAATCAAGCAGGAGACCTTGATCTGATAATTTACTTGCTTCGCCACTGATAAGCCTCCTATGCATATACTAGCAACCAAGTAGCTTTTTACTATAGTGCGCATGCATTCACCGTCTTTAAAAAAAGGTCCTTTCTCACCACTGTTGTTGTTTAGTATAGTTCCGTATACAGTAATATCTCGTACTCTCCTAGTAAATCACTTCCAGTGGAGTATTACTACTTCCGGAAGTGCGCCTCATAGTACAGGCGATTAGGTCAAGCCCTACCTTACTCAAGAGTGGGCTTGACAGCCTCCGAGAGGGGGCTCAACACGCTGCACTCTCATTCACTTGAGGAGACACAACAAGTTGTGAGCCCACACTATTCAAAAGGTTATGAGCCCGAAAAGCCTACACTAGCCCTTACAACTTATCATCACTGATTATCTTCCAAAAACCCTCTACTATTCTCTTCATCATGTCGGACTCCGAATCCAACAAAGAAAATTCCTCCTCTTCTACTATCCAGAAACTTAAAGGAACCGAAAACTACTACATCTGGTCCAGACTCATCCAGGTCAAACTGGCTGGGAAAGGACTCCGTGAAATCAGTACCTTTACCGACAAAGCCGAAGCAGCAGGAGTGAGACAACACAAAGAACCGAAGCCTACAGTTGCGGAAGATTTGCCCGAAGCCGACAAGATTAAACGACAAAAGGAGATCTCTGCCTGGGAAAAACGATACTATAAGGCCCTTGCTATAATTCTTACCTCCATCCATCAGAACATTCAAGGAGAGTTTGAATTTATTGACAACCCAGCGGAGATGTTAGAGAAAGCAAAAAGATTGTACGGACAAGACGAAATGATCTCCGAAGTGGACCTCCGAGAGCAGTTAATCAATCTCAAATACGACATTCATATGGGAGCCGATGATTTCTTTGCCAAAATTCAGCATATCTTAAATCGTCTAGCAGCACTCGGAGCAAACTCAAAACTCAATGATCGATCCAAAATTACCACCATACTTAGCATCTTTAAGGGAAAAGAGTTTACTGCCTTCAAGGACTCCCTTATTCCACAAATCAAGCCTGACACTACATACAAAACGGTAGTCACTCTCTTCAAGACCTTTATTCGCCGAAAACAAGACGAACTCGACATAGATACTAGTTACTATGGCAGCACTCGAGATACCAGTCGCAGAGGAAGCAGAGGATCTAACCGAGGCCGGGGATCACAAGAACGAGGAAGCAATAGCAATCCAGGAGGAGGAAGCTCCAGGAACGAGTCAAGAACCGATTCGAAAAATGACACGTCAAACAGCGGAAGCGGCAATAATTACCGTAGCACTAAAAAGTGTTACTCCTGCAATCAGTTTGGTCACATAGCACCAGAGTGTCCGGACAAGAAGGCTGGGATTGCAAAATTAGAGAAAAAGATTAAGGAAATGAAGGAAGGAGCAACCGAAGGCGCTAAACAAGAGAAAGATAATGCAAAGGAAAGTTCTGGTGGAACTAAAAGATCGAATGATGACGCAGGTGATGACGACAAAGGCAAAAAGGCAAGAGTTAAATGCTAAAACTTCCGTTTCTCACCCTACCCATGCCTTAGCATTTGTTTTTACCCAAAAAGATTACACGTGTTCTTATTAGTTGAGTGTTCGGAAATTGTTTATTCTTAGTGTTAAAACCGATTTATTCTTTTTACCCTGATCAGACAGGACAAAAGGATACATCTCAAAGAAAGGATGAGTGTCTACATTATTATTGCAAGAAGCGAAAAAGACAGGTCGCTTTAAAGCACTTGCTCAAGGGTCATAAGGAGTTTTTTCTATTCTCGCTATTCAGAGCCTATAAGTTAATACATAAAATTACAAGAAAAGTTACAAAAATGCACTTAAGAACTAGTGCTAACTATTATTATTATGAGAACTAGACCAAAACCAATACCTCAAGTAACCAATCAGATGGAAAGCGCAATACGGCAATCGACTTCATCATGATGAGTCAGACGGTTGATATTGATGAAGAAATGAAAGACTGGGATGATGAGTCAATCAGTGACTTAGAAACAGATACAGTCTTAGTCACCACCAAAAACTTGACCAGAGGATCTCGTTTGGACTGGTTTACAGATTCGGGATGCACACGCCATATATGCGCAAATCCGCAATATATCCTTAGGAAAAGGAAGATGCATAGAAATTACTTGGTAATGGTGGGTAATGGAGAGACCCTACGACCAGAATCTGAATGCGACGTCTTACTCAAGGTTTTTGATTACGAAACGCAAAAGATATATGAGGTAGAAGTCACAGATGTACTCTATGTACCTGGAATGATGGCAAATTTAATTTCTGTGCATCAATTGAACAGCAGAGGCTTTAGTGCCACTTTTGATGGAGTCTCAAAAAGAAACAAAAAGAAAGGTGGCAGAATATTCAATTCAGACACTGATGAGACGTTGATGAGATTTTCAACAAAGAATCGACAATCATGCATTGATTTGGCTTACCCAGTCGATGAAGTTCATTTTACTGCAGAAGATCTAAAGGAAATGCAATACATTGCAGTCGATGATGGAAGCGACAACGAAGAAGAAGAAATTAGTAAGGAAGACGCACCAATTCACAAAAATGAAATGGAAGATCTTTGCTGTGAGGAAGATGAAACCCAGCTCGAGGAAGCAAATTTGGGAGAAAACAAAAAGACAAAGCCAAAACTGCATAAAGAAAAATTGACGGAACAACAATGCATAAATCAACTATGGCACCAAAGACTAGGACATGCCCATGAGAAAGTGGTTAAACTAGCCTGTCGACGTGGTCACATCAATATTAAGATTGAAGGAAGATTACCACACTGCAGAGCATGTGCAGAAGGCAAAGGTGATATTCCTTTCTGAAAAAGTTTTTCGGAAAACAATAATAAGATACTGACCTAAGTATGTTAAAGGAATTCGAACATCCAAAAGGCAGCGGAAGGGCACTAGAGCTCAGAATATCTTGGATATTATACATTCCGACACTGCGGGACCAATTTCTCCAGCCTCGACAAGAAAGCAATACAGGTATTTTCAAGTATACATAGACGACTATTCCAGATATATCACAGCTGTTTTTCTACGAAAGAAGACTGAAACGAAGCTACGACTGCTGCAATACTGTAATACAGTCGAACGGTCAACCGAAAAGAAAGTTAAGCGACTCAAGACAGATAACGGAACGGAATATTCAGAAGTCTCAGTAGAACTTGTGGCAAAAGGCATAATTCACGAGAAATTGGCTCCCTATACAACAGCTCAGAATGGAACATCGGAGCGAGGGATTCGTATAATATTGGAAAAAGGAAAATGCATGATGCATCAAGTGCAAGCCCCGTCACATTTATGGGCATATGCTCTGGGATATGCAGCATATTTGCATAATCGATTGCCCTCACAAGCAAATAATTCGAAAAGTCCCTATGAACTATGGAACGGTTTTCCTCCTTCCCTGGACCATATACTTGTCTGGGGATGTACAATATACTCAATTATCCCCAAGAAATGAAGAGAAGGCAAGATGTCAAAAAATGCAGTCATTGGTGCTTTTGTCGGATTCGACGGAGATAGCACCAATATTATTGTTTGGAAACCAAAGACAAATGATACCTTTATCACAGCAGACTACATACCAGACGAGGGAGACTTCTCAGTAATCTCACAAGAAAAAGGACGAAGACAAGATGAACAAATGGTACTTTATGACGAAAATGATGTTGGACCTACAATTGAACGAGGTTTACTTGATAGTGACTATTCAACTACTGATGACAGTGAGAGCGATAATGATGACTCAAGTCTAGATGAAGAAGATATTAAAGAAGGTGGAAATGCGGATGATAATAATGAAAGGCAATTTTAAAGTCCACCAAGGAGAAGAAGAGGTGGTAGAAGGCCAAGGATTCAGAATCCAAGGAGATCTCAAGGATTACAAGGACGAGGTGAAGAGCACAATCGACATGTTGCTCGCCAATCTGGAAGAAGACGAAGAGCACCTAGGCGATTCAGTCAAGAAATATTTCAAGTTGGAGTTACCGAATACTCCGTGGATAACTCTTTAGTCAAAGCCTTGATAAGTTAAGAAGAGACAGCAATGGATACTGGTAATGTTACTGCAGAAAGCAGACAAAATACGAAGTTGGAACCTGAACAGTACAGATTTCATCACGCTTACAATCATCTGGAAAAGAGTAACGAATGGAGAGAGTCAATTGAAAGCGAACTCAAATCATTGATTGATATGGGAGTATTTGAAGTTGTTGAGGCACCCGAAGATGGACAATTGGTCACTACGAAATGGGTCTTTAAACATAAACTCAATCCAGACGGAAATATTGCAAGATACAAGACTCGTTTAGTTGCTAGAGGATTTACTCAGGTATAGATATCTATTCAAAAGACTCAAATGATTACTAAACAAGTTATGAAAGTAATCAACTAATCAATCATGATACTAGGTACATGGAGTTGACTATGAAGAAACGTTTGCACCAGTGGCTAAATTCGGATCTATCAGACTTTTAATGAGTCTCGCGGCAGAGAGAAACTGGAAAATACATCAGATGGATGTGAAAACAGCCTTCCTGTGCTCGGAGATTGACCATGAAGTCTATCTTCATCTTCCAGATGGCATTTTGGAAAATAAACAGGAAATCGAAACTAGTTCGACTCTACTGGATAAATTCTCAGATCTCAGAATGGATATTGAAAAATGCAATCACCCAGTCCTACGACTAAAGAAAGCACTATACGGTCTAAAGCAAAGTCCCAGACTATGGTATCAACGATTAACCGATTACCTTATCGAACTTGGATATACGCGATCGGAATACGATTATTCAATTTTTCTAAGAGAAGATTGCATAATCGCAATATACGTGGATGACCTACTTATTGCAGGAGCAGACGCATCAAACATGTCCCAAATCAAAACTGAACTAGCCATCGAATTCAAAATGTCAGACATGGGAGAAGCGACATTCTTCCTTGGATTGCAAATATGTCAAATGACAAATTGCATAACAATATCGCAAACTCACTATGTCGAAAAGATCTTAGCTCTTTTCGGAATGCAAAGTTGCGTGGCAAGAAGTACGCCGTTGAGCAAGCTATTGGAGGAACGACAAGATGAAGAACCACACGATAAAAGACAATATCAGCAAGCTATTGGGTGTTTGATGTATCTCATGTTGGGAACACGAGGAGACATTGCTTTCGCTATATCACATTTGAGTCGTTTTTGCTCAAATCCATCAGTACATCATTGGACAGCAGTCAAAGGAGTTTTTAGATACCTGCAGGGTAGCAAGGATCACAAGTTGATCTATAACAACTCCGTTGAAAAGGCGAATTTACCAACAGTCATCACAACACTCTTGAAAGACAGATCTCCAATTTTCGGATTCATTGATGCAGACTAGGCGTCTAGCAAGATTGATAGAAAATCTGTTGGCGGGTATATTTTCATGCATAACGGAAACACAATTTCATGGTGTTCAAAGAAGCTTAAATTCGTGGCAACCTCGACCATGGAAGCTGAATACATGGCTGCCTCATATGCAGGTAAAGAGGGAATTTGGCTTAGTTCACTCTACGCAGAGTTAAGCGGAAAGAAAAGAGAACAGGTACGTAGTTTAAAAAGAGCTACTTGAGACGTTAAAAGTAAAAGAAAAGGAACTAATCAAGCATGAGATGATATGATAGGTGTGCATCATGACAGATTCACAATCGGCTATGAAAGTTGCAAAGGATCCAGCAGATCACCCTAGAGCAAAACACATAGCAATCGGTTACCATTTCCTAAGAGACAGAATTAAGCGAAAGGAAATTGTACTAGAATACATCAGTACAGATGTAATGGTAGCAGACTTTCTAACAAAACCATCAGCGAGAGGCAAATATGAACTTTGCAGGGAACTCTGTGGTATTGAGAAAGGTCGGGTAATTGAGGAAGAAAAAGACGTTTGATTTATTCAACTCGCTTAAAAGGGGCAAGTTGCAAGAGCTAGTGTATATTAAGTTTAATAGTTACAGGAGACGAACGAGAAGGAGGAGTGTTGTTTAGTATAGTTCCGTATACAGTAATATCTCGTACTCTCCTAGTAAATCACTTCCGGTGGAGTATTACTACTTCCGGAAGTGCGCCTCATAGTACAGGCGATTAGGTCAAGCCCTACCTTACTCAAGAGTGGGCTTGACAGCCTCCGAGAGGGGGCTCAACACGCTGCACTCTCATTCACTTGAGGAGACACAACAAGTTGTGAGCCCACACTATTCAAAACTGTAGTCCCAATTAGGTAACTACCATGACACAAGAAAAGCACTGCGTTACTGTATTTTAAGTGGATCACCTGCGTAACGAGATTTTGCTAGCGCTGTCCGGTCACTTTCCATGCCCTATTGTACCTACCTACTTGTATCCCAGAGGGGATCAAAACCAATCTGTATCCAGAAAACTAAACCCGAGACCCAAGCAGCCGACCGGGGAAATTCCCTTTAAGGGGGTCTGGGGTTGAGACTAGGAGATCCGTGTGTTCTCGTAGGTATTCCAAGGGCAGAATACTTTAGTCTCGTTGAATACTTTGGCTGGCAGTTGGCCGGATTAGGAAGTCTCTCCATGCATCGCCTGCATATTTGAGCAGTTTTTTGTAAATCCCGACGAGTTCATTTGGCATCTGCGGGCTAAGGCCGCTCGTCACCCACCCCTTCCAGTATGGGTTTGAGTTCTTTGAGGCTGACTTCCAGTATTTGAACAGCCCATCTCTCCTGACATCTCACTTCTCCCATCCTATCCTCACTTCACCCACGTCACCTATCCCCCGGCCGTGTCCACACCGCCAGCCTACGCTTGCCCTCCGCAACACCCAAGCTGCCAGTACAAAAGTCGCATGTGTAAGTGCAGAAGTATGTCATGGCCTGCAAGAGACTAGGCCTGTATGCCCAGTTCAATTACTGTACCATGATGGACTCCCTGCACAACTTTAGACAGCAAACTAGAACTGGCGGGAGAAATGACAACGCTGAACTCCGCAATACACAAAAAGACATGATACCGCCTTCCAATGACAAGATGACACGCTCAAGGCAATACAAACTCTAACGCAACAAAATGGTCTATTGCGGGAGCTGCAAACTGAGGTGCGGGAGTTACTAATCAATGTTTGCCAAATTGAGAACAGCTTGAATCAACTGGAAACGGAGTATGCTATAGCTCATTGACCTCGCTCACTTTTATTTAAATTTTAAAAACCGATTTTATTTTTCAAAAGGCACAACTTGCTGCCAATGCGACTACAAAATTCAGCGTAAGCCACGAAGCACCACTGCTATACCCAGAATGAGTTCAACCAGAGCCCGCATTACCGATCCGCCGAGACCTCCTCCAGTGAACAAGTAAGATCCCTTCTTGCTTCATGGAGTTTGCTTTTTAAAATTATTATCACTAACTTTATCCCGGCCATAGGCCATCATTGTGATGCAACTGCGCAAATATTGGGTCTCCCTGCATTACACCAACATGCCACAGTCGACCAGCGCAGATGCCAAATATCTCAGTATCTTGTCGTAATATATTACACTATTGCACCATGATTTTATAATTACTGAAAATGAAATAAGGAGATGTTAACACCAGGGATGATGAGTGATGGGTACATTTTGTCATTGTGTTGTAGCTAATCAGTGGCTCTCCTGTACTGTGCAGTGGCTTCACGAGTTGTAAGCCTTGGCGATTGAAAGAGAAGATGGTCAGGAGGGATTGCAAACAGAACATGATGAAAGAAAGGAGGCAATTGGGGCTGCGGAACGGCGCTTATATAGTGCCTTAGATATAGAAATAGAAGAGCGGAAAATGACAGGAATGAATGCAGCGATAGATGGAATACTTGGTGTCGAAGGTATCATAACTTTTGATTTGATCTTTTTTGAAATTCCTGCTAGTGCCGTGAATAACCTTGTACCAAAGAACACGGAAACTCCTTCCCAGTTCATGCGATCGCTTCGGGGGAGTGAAAAAAGATTATGTAGATACATCTAGTCAAAAGTTGGGAAGCTCGGAGAGAAAATGATCATCACCTTTCTACGCTTTATACTATGTCGACATCAATATACTTTATGTGAAGGGAACGCAGAAGCTCCAGGAGAATGGAGGAAACAATGATAATTACCTAGGTACTTACTGCAGCAACGAGTCTTCTTCAAACCCCTCCATATTGCCTAAATTAAGTCCTCAAACTGCCCAATCTTTTGTACAGCACAAATATCAAGGTACGAATCCTGCGGATCATGTGCCGCTCTCTTCTTTCTCCATAGCTCTTCAAATAACAGCTGGATTTCGTTCTAAACTCCGAATCGCTGATCCCACATCATGTGTTCAATTAAAATGTTAAGGTACCGACTGCAGAGTGGTTCACTGCCTATTTTTTGTTAAAGCGATAATTACAGCCGTGTTGAAGCCCAACAGTTGTAGCTCACCATAGCTCACAGGAGTGTCAAGGAGATACTTGATGCCTTTTTCCGGCGGGGAGGTAATTGCGGAATCAATGTAGAAAGTAGGAAGTAGATGGGTATCCGAATCAAGGAATCCCACTAACCCCAACATCCTAAACTTGGTCAAAATAACCCTGGTAAGCCATACGGAAAGCAAAATATATTCACGAGTGCCAGAAGGGCAAAAAGGAAAGCCTGATACGGGGCTCGAACCCGTGACTTCGAGGTTTCAGTGCAAGCTTCGAATCGAAGTCGCTTAAAAGCCACGCGCTCTACCAACTGAGCTAACCAGGCTGGTTATGATAACAGATGACTGAAATTATACTTAGTCCTCTTGTCGTCCCATCTTGCGCTCCTATTATAATTTTTTCCCCACGGCGAAAACCAAATACCGACCAAGTATCATACGAATTTAGAGTAGAGTGAAGAGCATGAAGGCCGTCCCACGGACGGTTGTTCCTTCACGGACGGTTGTTCCTTCGAGGTTTGAGCAAAAACCAGATTTCCATTACTGACGATGAGACATTTGCAAGAATTAGAAAAGCATCCTCTCAGAAATTTTTCCAGCGACAGTCGTTTGATTGTGTTATATATGAAATATCTGGAATTTGACCTACATAGAATTGTTTCTCGTTGACGGCGTGTTTGAGAATACCTATGAAACGAAATGCCCTATCATTCAGTGTACACGATCGCTGGATCTTATACATATACGCCCCCCCCCCCTCCGATAACCGTGAGTCGGTGTTATGACGGCGGTATGACATCTGAAAGTCTGCTTTCTCCGGTTAGGCGATGGAACACTTCCGGGTCTGCCGATGACATGTTTTTTTAGTACCTAGTTAAATTAGAGAAATATAAATTAATTGCTAAAACGTGCATGCGTAACTAGTCTGTAAATGTCGACACAGAACCAGTTATAGGAACCACGCAGACGGTGAACAAATTTTTTCCGAGAAAATGATTCCTTTTCATTTCCACTATATATAGATGTACATGTCCTCTGCTTTCACTGTCGCTGTCGTCAGTCCAACGTGCAAGGAACGCTATGTATGTCGAGACAAGCTTTTACCCACGCCTACTAAGCCAGGGTCCCATGTATTCACATTCACATTCATGTGCGGGGGTCTGCAGTTGCTTCTATATATTTATTCATATTATTGAATTTATGGTTGTATATATTAATTTGTGGCCATATACGATAATTAAAAGAGTATTCGTAGAGGCTTCAAGACAAAATGTATTCCCAGCTGCTCGAGTAGACTCTCCCGCGACTCCCGATATGTGGCCTATATCAATGTTTCTGATAACGTGTGCGTGTACATGTACATTTCCCTACATTTATTCTTCTTTGGATCCCCGCATCTACGGGATGAAATGCGCATTTAATATCACTCAAGCTCGTTAGTTTTTCCAAATTAGTAAGTAATTGGTATTCGATTTACCCAAAGGGATTTTACTGCCAATAAATGGGTTAATCCATACCTATGTACTCGAGTACGAGGCTAGCGTCAAAAGTCATGGGTCAATTTGAAATTGCGGAAATAGCACAATATGACATTACAGCTCTTTCATGCCCTCAAATAATTCCTCATTGCCCGCAATACAACCGTGTTCATACCTCTGGGGATCCCACTTGGTTTCAAAGGCTTCTCAAAAAAATTCTTCGGCTTAAATATTGATTTTGAAAAACTCCGTTGACCCACGACTTTTGACGCTAGCCTCGTACTTAAGGTATGCATGGCCGTAGCTGCACAACCAGGCTATGCCGTAGCAGCGTAACTTAACTACCTAAGTAGGTAGGTAGTTGATTGTTGTTGGCAGTTGTTGAAATATTTGCATATACAACCTCATGTAACAGTGGCTTAAGGCATGGCGCTGCTGCGCTGCTTTTCTTTATCTCGATAGCTCTTTGTTCGCTGCTCTCTATAAGCTGGTCATATCCACGAACTTCTGTAATTACTTCAATCACACGCATAATCTATCGTATAATTCAACAGTAGTGGTTACGTTGAGCCTGGAGGTTGGATACCCTGATGTCTCCCACTTCCGAGCTTAGTGTCAAACGTATTTCGACATCTACCCTTTAATAAAACACCTAAATCATTTGGTGTACAGTACGAGTACATTCTTCGACGTCCCAGATGACGAAAAGCTCACCCTTTTTTTTGCCGATACTTAGATATTCGAAATATGTATCCCGACGGCCTTTATCTACTATGCAACATTATTCCGCTAGCGAACCAAGCGATTATGTAAAGGATAATAAGTTTTGATAGATCTCATCATTTCACATACGTGTAGGTCCTAAATATATATGCCATACGCATCCTTCCGACGAATATGTATCAAATTGGGTATCCCTTTCTCGGGCGAGACATTGTACAATTCAGTGCCGACCGACCAGGGAGCCGGTGAAGCTGAGAGTAAACTCAGGAATAGACGAAGTATACCTAATACTGGGTCGAGCTTGGGCCACAACTTAAACCTTTGAGAGTAAGGTGATTAACAAATTCAGTAAAGTAAACAGCTTTTTTTACCCTGGTCGGTCGGCACTGAATTGTACAATGTCTCGCCCGACAAAGGGATACCGACTGCTCCTCTCCTATGCTCCATGCCCTACGAGGCTATTGTCGTGCCTCACAACCGGTTCCGGCCCAATAAACGGCACCCTTGGCCTACAATTGCATGTAAAAATTCATCTTCATCACAAAAGTCTCCTGTGACGCAGTGGTTAGCGTGTCGTTCTTATACTGTGACATTACATGTCATCAGCATGACCTTGTTAAGGGATGCGAAGGTCGCCGGTTCGACCCCGGCCAGGAGAATTATTTTTTACATTTTTTTTTAATTTAGGGGAATTTCGAGGAGATGTTTTTTTTTCGCGGAGGGAATCTGTTTAAAGTGGTAGTTCTGAATATCAATCAACCTTTGAATTACTGGGTTCATGTATATTCTCCTGGAAGCTCTTGCATATTTATTCTCTATCAATACGCTGCATTTGGGGTTTTACTCGATTGGATTGGATTATGCATGTTGCATGTGTTGTCGGCTCGGTGTGTACGCGGGCCCCTTGATATCTAATATTGAATTCACTTTGGCAATCGGTATTCTAACCTCGATCGATAATTATAAAATGATAATTATGATGCCTGAATTCACGGTACCCTTTAGAGGTGTTGATTTTGTATGTGGGTGCAATACGAACAAAAAATTGATTTGATCGAATGATGCCCTCGTGAATAATTAATTCACTCATTCAGGCCTCGCGGTGGCCATGGGCTGTAAGTGCATTTAAATGGGAACCCAGTTTGTCTAGCAAATTATAGCTGTCGCCAGAATTAAATTATTTTTTAGCCCATGCATGTTTTATGAGATGAGCGGTCAACTCAACCACTAGGTAGGGTTTCAACGCCTCTAAGTATAATGCAAGTGAAAAAAGGCATGATTAACAACAGCGTGCGGAGAAAAGCAAACTTGCTTGAAGAGAATTGCAGGTATATATGTACACATGGTTAGGGAATAAATTAAAGCATCGAATAGAAATATATATCCTAGAAAATTGTGTCCAATTCTTTGTACAAAGGAATCTACTGTGTATACTAAAAGTCTAAAGTTTAGTCTATCAATAACCTTCTAGCTAGTGTCGATCTATCGTCACCTCCTGCATGACACGCAAGCTACGGAACTTTTCAACAAAGTTGAGACTTATCTCTGTTGAGAATACATAATGCTCGGTTATGTAGGAGGTGTCGATGGCTCGATACGCTAAGGGAATCGATAGTCGAGATACAAGACTGATTTATCGGGATGCTTGGGTTCGCTTCACGTTCCCTGGAGAAATTATCTACCTTACCATTACACTTACTTCTTATGCACTGTATGTACATTAGGGAAGTAGGTACTAGCCTAAGGGAAACTAATTGGCCCGTTTATCGCATGAAATGATCACTAAATTTAAAGTCCTCGGTCCGGATCAACTAAGCCACAAGTGCCATGCGATAATAAAGGCGAAATAAAGGAAGGGACGACCGGTAGTTGAATCGCTAATCGGCAGCCGACCGATAGTCTTCGATCATACGATGTCATGGACTGTCGTTAGGTTTACGTTTGCAAACATTGTAGAGTAGGTACGGCAATCACCGATTTGCGGGGATGACTAGCCCTGCAGAAAGATAAAGGGCCAACATCTTGTGTATCACAACCGCTCTTTAATATGTTTTGGCAGTAATATTCTGAACTTTCTTCATTTTAAATCGTTAAAGCGCTTTAAACGAACGCTGCTTTGTCCTTCTCGCTTAATGTCAACAGTGGTTGTACTCTAGAGACTTGTTTCAAGACAATCGACTGCGATTTCAAATTTGCTCTTGATGTTTTCACAAGAATCTTTCCCGATAAAGGTGACACAAGTAATTCCTGTTTGCGATAAAAATACATACGACGAACACACGCCGCCGAAGAGCTTAAAAGAGAAAAATCCCCCTCCCATTTCCGAAAGGAGATTTCGCTTGCAACTGTGAATTGTGGCTTGCGCAAACGAAAAAAAAGCTTGAAAAAGGCTTGTTTTTTTGTGTTACACTCGGAAAAAAATCGAACCCTGGCCAATTGGAACATGCCGATCGGACAGGGGGTATCAAGTCTCGGCTGACCAATTCCGTACTTGGGAGCCAACCACCATTCAGCTCCCTATCAAAATGTCTCTGTTATTGGGGGTGTTAAAGATGTTTATCGATCTGGACCACGTTATTTCCACTTATGTCTAGACATGCTTTACAGGGGTTGATGCCCCACTTGATTTGCATCGGGCTTAAAAAAAAGGAACAAGCAACGCGGCCCCTGAATGTTCCGCAATGGTGGTTAAAAAGAAAAGGATACCGCCCTTTTGTGGATGGGTTTTTTTTTCTCTCTCTCTCTCTCTCCTCACTCAAGCATCCATCGGCTTCAGTTACCACACTCTTTTTTTTTGCTCTTGAATTAATTCACTCTCTTTTTATTACGAGCAAGATTTATTACGCACACTCCACAAAACACATAAACACACATCTCTCACAATGCACTTCACACTCCTTCTCCCCGCGTTCGTTATCGCCGTCATCCCATCCCTCGTTGCAGCATTCCCTGCGGCCGCAAACCCCGAGCTTGTCTGCGTGAACCACGAAGGCATCGAGGCATGCACTTACGACCTCTCCGCGCTCTGCGGCTCCTCAATTTTCGACACGAAACCCCCTCAATGCGTCAGCACCAAGAAAGTCAAGCGCCACGGAAAGGTCTGCCACAAGAAGCATACCATAACTTCCACTACAACTACTAGTCACGTTCCAACCACCACCACAACCTCCACCACCTCTACCACTAGCACAACCAGCACAACCAGCACTACCAGCACTACCAGCACTACCAGCACTACTACCACCGAGGAGCCAACAACCACCACGACAACGACATCCGAGGTGGTGACACCAACCCCGCCGCCATGTGCTGCACAGGGCCAGAGCTGTGATCTCTTCAACCCGGGTGCTTGCTGCGGAAAGATTTGTGGTGGAAGTGGAGGAATTTACAAGTGCATTGCGTAGTTTTGTGCAAATAATTCCGTGGGGGAAGGAATCCGGGGCCAGAGATTGGAATATTCATGGCCATGGGGGTGTGATCCGATTTCCGACCTGGGGTTTACCTATGTATTTGGCGGGAGGTGGAGGGGGGGAGGCTCAATTGCATAGGAGTCAGGCAGTTGCATTATTGAGGATGGAGATTGATACCGGAGGAATCCATTTTAATTTAATCGTACATTTTAATAATATAAATATTTTACTCTTTTTATCCCGTTCATGCATATGATTCGTTTTTTTTTGGCCGGACTGTTATATCTATATTGTCATCACTTTCAATTGCATCTTTCGCTGCGCTCGACAGCTTTATACACGTGCGCACCTTCTTACGTAAAAATCCCGATCGATATTTATTTTACTTTCTTATTTATTTATTTCTTGAGTGTTTTGTTGTGGTTGGGGGCGGCGATACTCAATTGATAAATATAGCCTGATCTCGTAGCCCCCACTTGCCCCTAAATAACTCGATTGTACTTGAGGATCCTAGAGCAGTGACTAGCTATTCAAATATCGCTAATTCAATCTCTCCTTTATCTTTGCACAATTGCCCTTAACCTTGCAATAGAGCTCAATATGTCGTATGGGACATCTGAACGTATTAACGCGGTTCTTTGGAGAAGAATTCAGAATGCACAGCTCACACAGATCCTCCCTAGAGGCGGTATATAAACCCCATAATCTGGAGGCGAATTCTCGAGTGAGTGGCGCCCCAAAGAATCCCCAGAACTGCTCTGACCCTTGGAAGCCAGCTGAAAAACCCTACCCACTGTAAGAAATAATTATCTAGGATGCGCATATATGTAATACGGCTTTAAGCCAGGAATATTTCAGGGTAACTGAGATCATATGCCCCACCCCATGCAAAAAAGAAAAAAGAAAAACAGAGCCAATTTATTTCGTGTTATCGCTGCTGCTTCGGTTGCATGTGTTGCGCGCGGCGCGGCATCCTCGTCTTCTCCATCTCCGGCCTTCTCTGGTTCAGCCTCATTACTTCCGCCGACTTCTCCCTCTTCCCCTTCTCTGGGCTCCTCTATCCCGGCATCTCCGGCATGCACATTCTCTACTTCGACATCTCCTTCCTCGACCTCACCAGCACCCTCATCTTCCCAAACAACTTCATTTCTAGCCCCCCCTCCCCACATTATAATAATGAAAGGGGAGGGGGGGGAGGGTTTTGAGGATTGAGCGAAGCTATCCATGTGTCGAATTAGTCAGTCTGTAATTACCAATACCGGCATTAAACCCGGCAACACGCACTATCCTCATCCCCAGAAGCCATTCTCTTCCCCAGCATCCATCCTCATTTACCTCCCGCAACCTCGCCATCTACCACGGAAGGACTGGTACCTTGCCACATTCTTCCAGTGCATCTGTACCACCAAACAGATTTTACCGTATCTCAAGAATTCTTCCCTCCGGACCCAGATACACGCCGTCACTATCTCAGAAATCTGATCTTGTCTCGGGACCTCACGTTTTGCGGCTTGTCTTCGAATTCGTCCTCAACTATTGTTCTTGATCACGCGGAGTCCAGTGCAGAAGCAGAAGTACATAAGTGCATACTGGCAGCTGCAGATACATCCCCCAGCCTCGACCTTCGAATTCAACCATCAAAACTACTTTCCCGGGGGGGGGGGGGGGAGGGGGGGGGGGGAGGGGGGGGATGCCATCTTATATTTTTACGGCCACGGGTATTAGGTATTATACCTTTCTTTCCCTTCACTTATATTATTCTTTTCCATCCGCGGCCAGTGTTGGAAGGGGGATACATTAGGCCTGCCCAAAGATATAGAGGGGTTATAATTGGATTTGTGTCTGGATCTAGATATCTTTGGGCGGAGAGGGAGAGGGGGGGGGGGGGGGGGCTATTTGGCTAGCTTTCCAGCAGCAACAAGGGTAAATTTCTATGATGTGGACCATACCAGGGCTCATGGTTTTATCGACTTTTCTCGGGAAGAGGGAAGTGTAGGCGCGATATAATGATCTCGAATGCGGTAGTGCATGCAGCTGGAGCGATTATTTTGCATTCTCCGGATCATCTTATGGAAGGGACCGGTAAAGTATACAAGACGATATGAATCTACTCTATACTGGCCATCGAGGCAACTCCGGACCACACAGCAAGCAGAGCATAGGTGTTGGAAAAATCGATATATATCAGCATATCCGAGGCCTAGGATCCTGTGTTAACGTTAACGTTGTTGCTTCGTCTCATCGATTTACTAGCTAGCTTATGGCCCACCTGCCTACTTACAAGGAATATGAAAAGCTGCAGGGAGATATAAACTACATGTCGAATTAATTGTGGTTTACCCTACTCAGATATTTGGAGATTGCATGGCGATATAACCCAAGGATCTGGAAGTTGGGGGGTGGCCATGATATGTACATATTTACAGTACAGGAATTGGAGGGATGTTGAAAAGGGAATATGAAAAACTAAACAAGTTTCAAGTGAAAGGCCTTAACTAATCAAGCGACTAGCTGGTTGCCTGCGATTCGATGAAGTTCAGCTTGCAGGGACGCCAACGCACCTTCTCCCACATACATACCATAATTTGAGTAGAGTACTAGTGGTGAAGTGCGACCGAGCATATACATAACTTGCTCTATGTGAGAAAGGGTTTTTCAGCTACTAACACCCCCAGGGGTGTATTTTTATTTCTTTCTTTCTAGATCTGTACTTCTTAATTCGGATTGATTTGAGAGGACAAGCAAGGAATTCGAATCTGGATATAGATTTGGCACAGCAAGCAAGCTTGAGCAATTGAGCGGTAGTGCCAGCCACCGGTAGGTAGCTAGCGAAAGCCGAATTGGGCTTCCTCTGGACATGCGGTGATGGGATACTCCGGAAAATAAATTAAGTAGGTAGGTAACTTATGATAAAGAATTTAAATCTTGGTTGATTCAATTGCAAGCTTACGGCCCAGCGGCTCATAATCACCCTCAACCTCAATACGTCAATATCATTTGATATCCCATCCCCCTCCTCCTCCTCCTCCTACCTCCTGGGTCCAGCTTCATCTCCATCTCCCCCATCATCCATCTCCTTACACCTACCACTCATCCCCAACCTCACTCCCATCCCTGCAAGAATGTCCAGCTCGGCCATGAGGAACTTTCCTCCCTCAAACCACAATTCACGCAAGTACGTGTTTGAAATGAATCATACTCTCTCGAGCATTGTAAGGAAATTAATGAGGCCAAGTGAGTGAGTGAGTGAGTAGTCAGAACAGACGCCGCGAAGCCAGATCGGTCGGGACAAGCGTAAGTATGTACCTAGTTTCTTCGTGCATTTGCATATAGATAGATATACGGGATAGTATACCTCCCCCCTCGCTATCTCTATCTCTATCTTCCTCCTTCTTTTCTTTTCTTTTCTTTTTTCTGCTCCTTTTTTTCTTTGAAAAGAGAGGGCGAAGTATGAAGGAAGTTTTAAAGCAGGATTCAACAGCAAAAAAAAAACAACAAACAAAAAACCTACGACACCAGGGATTCCCACGTGGTCACCCACCGTAGTACTGGCCTGGCGATCTGAAGCTTAGATATGGCAGAGCGGACGGGATGCCTCGTGTTCTTCAGTCTATGGTCGTAGATGAAAAGGTCAATGCGTGTCCTTGATATATAGTTCAGCGCACTGCTTTATTGATATTTTAATTTGGTATATATTGGTATAGTAAACAGCGAAAAAAAAAACAGATGCACTTGAAACGCAAATGAAATATGCAAATTCTTGCAATTGCAAAAAGGTCTATTTTGCAAGCAAAACCCCGCCAAAAGCCCCCCCCGCCCCCCTGTGCAAGGTTAGGAATTTCCCCCGTCTATTTGTTATATGGCGATAATGAGTCGCGATAGAATAAGTCGCGATTAGGAGGCGAAATCGGTATGGGCTACAGTATTACATACATACCTGGTATATATACCACCATCACCCGTTAACTCGCTTTTTTTTTTTCCATTCGATACTTAACCTCACACTCACTCACACTCACACCAATGACTATAAATATTATGAAATCAGTGGCCCGCGGGCACTAGAATGATCCTGACGAGACGATGTTGCGGGTGCCGGCCTAGGGCGCCAGCCTCAAGAAGGAGGTCCATGAAGGGATATGATCACGAAGTCCAAGTTGAGGGGGTGATGAGAGGAGGAGGGTTTGGCGGTGGTGGTGATGGTGATGGTTGTGATGGTGGTGGCCGCTGCTGGAGCTCGGGGGGGGCGTGGCGTAGGCACGTGGCCAGGATGTCGGGGTTGAGGTCAAAAGGTACATACATACATATTTGATATTTTGTGCAGGAGGGGGAGAGGAGGGAGAGAGTCTGGTCTCTTGAAGTTTCTTTTTGGGGGAAGGAATACGGGAAGGGGCCCGGGTCGATATTGATGGCACGCACCCGTGATCTGGGTGTGATGCGGGGAATAATAATATGGATGGATGGATGGGGTTGGTTTTGGATTGCTGTTGTCTAGATATTGATCTGGGTTGACATGGTCACGGTGAGGGTTGGGGTGCGTATCGATGGTGATCGTGGTGGTGAATGCGACACGTTCCTGGATTTCCCGGGCCATCTCAAGGCTTCTGGCTTGGGCTGCGTTTGCTGCTTCGGTGGGGGTGTCCGCAGCGGTCGAGATATGGCTAGGGAGGGACCGGTTTGTGGTGGTGGATGTGGATGTGGTGGTGGTGGTGGTGGTGGTGGTGGTGGTGGTGGTGGTGGTGGTGGTGGTGGTGGTGGTGGTGGTGAGAGTACCTTCTAGGACCCCCAAGAAAGTTGCCGAAGCCGGCGAGATTTGAGTGGTGAGAGGCGGGGAGGAGAATGCACTTGGTAATGCTGACAAGGCTGGAGTTGGTGTGGATGTATGTGGTTAGTATGGCGTGGTTTGGTTCAGTTCGTCAAGGTCCTCTTCGAGGTAGTCTTAATATTGGGTACCTCCTCTCTGGCGGCATGAGTAGCCGAGCAATTTAAGACTAGCCCCGCAGTTACGACAACAAACCTAAACATTTGCTCTTTCGAGGGAGAGGACCGCACTATCAATCTCCAGGCCCCACGATTGCGGCTGGGTAACGATAGCAGCACTTGCAGAAGATCCGGATCGGGATGGAGCCCCGGGGCTTGGGTTTGGTGGTGCTGTAACCCTTCAGGCCGAGGCTGAGGCTGGGACCTGCTTTTTCGGGTTGGGAGCTGATGCTGCCTCTTCTTCGTCTTCTGCCTATTCTTCTTATTCTCAAACTCCTCCGAGTCATCAACCTCATCACCGTCATCACCACCATCCGGCCTTTGACTTTGATGAAGCATCTCTGCTGTGGCCCTGCGTTTCTTTGCATTTTTTGGGAGGGGTAACTGTTTTTACGATGATTCTTGGAGCGCCTTCACGAAGGGAGCATTTCCCATGGTCCCTTCTGCCCCTTCTGCTGCTCTTGATGGTGTGCCACGCCGTCATGATCGCGATCGTGATCGAGGTCGTGGGTGAGATTGTATGGCGGTGATAGAGGTGTGATGCTGTGGCGGTGATCGTGATGGTGCGGGTGCCAACTGATCGACCTTCTTCTCCTCGATCAAGATCTTCTGATTCTTAGGAGCTGTTCTCGAGCGTGTGTGGTTCTGGCAATTGGGATTAAAGTGGTCTGTAATCCTTCAAGACACTACCCTCTAAACCAAATGGATCAAGAAAGACAAGAAGCTAAACTCGAGAGTGCAAAGAACTGCATAATTTCCACAAGCACTCAATTCTCCACTGTTTCGTGCTGCAAATGGATGCTTGGTATACGTATTTGATGTTGAGGGCGCCCATGAGGGAGGAGTGATATAGCGAGATGGAATTAGTAGGGTGTATGATATGGTATTTTCCCAGATAAGAAGTAGGTAATGAGCGGGGCTTCTTCCAACCTCTCTTTTGGTACACAAATACCAGCGAGGTGTCTATAACGTTTAAACTCAAGAAAACATTTATAGGAAGTTTTTACTTCGTGAAGGCGGGGAGTAGAAGAGGGCTTGAGGGGAGTAGCTAGCAGCGTAAGGTCCTCAACCTATGTGTTCCGCCCCAGCGCATGTATGTATGTACACGAGTACGATCCTACCTACTCTGGATCCCATGCCGGCATGAGACTATTCGTGCATACTCCGATCTATTCTACCCCACCTTTATCTTTTATCGTAATCTGAGGTGATTCATGAGGGTGGCACTACCGACCGGCATGACTTTGCTTTGGCATGCCGAAGCGCCGAAAACCTATTTTATGAGTATGTATTTTATATGATTACCCTGATGAAGAGATACCTACATAGGTAAGTAAGTAGTAGCTATAGAGATATTCCGGTAACGGGGGCCGATACCGTTGAATGGCGCTGGCTGGCTGGCTGCTAAAATTTATCGACATTGTTTCTTAGGTATGTATGTACTTGAGCTTAGTTTGTGGGGTTCTACCTAGAATTATGTGTAATCCACACATGTGCATGTATAGTAATAAATCCACTTCACTCTTATTTCTATTTTCTTTCGGATTCCCCCGCTTTTTTTTCGGATGTTCTTCTGGACCTGGTCTCGGCTTGGATTCTAATAAGGGGGCCCATATAGCTACCTACCTCCTACCTACCTGATGCTGGCTGAGACGTATATACGTAATCCCCAACTGCCTATAGAGCAAAAATTGTACCCACCCACTCACTCGTTTGTTATAAGCCTAACTAAGCCTAAAAACATTCCGGTCCGGGACGATATCGAATATGACTTATAAGCTTGGTGGGTGTGAGTAACGTTTGTACTTTTTTTTTTTTTTTTCGTCGAACCTAACCTATGCATTCATACCTCGTACTAGTACTTTCAGTTCTCCCCAGTGGGGGGGTAGGGGGGAAGGGGGGGGGAGATCCAAATCAAACGTAAAAACAATATCCGTATCCATCTCCGTTTCCATTTTCAATTTTATTTTTGTTTTCTTCTCCTTCTTCTTTTTGCAGCACGTGAGCTTCGATTAAAAATATATATATTCTTTGACTTACTTAGCGCGGATTCTTTTCTTTTACACCCTATTGCATTACCCCCCCCCCCCCTCATCCTCCTCCCTATACAATAGAATTATACCTATGTACACACACACCTACTTCTAAATCTCCTTCCTAGGCATTCTTTTATTCGCTTCATATATATATATATATATCATAGAATAAAAAAAATCACAGAATCTCTACCAAGGGATATGGATATGGATATATACGTATACGTTGCAATTCGCTTGCAATTTGGGGGCTTTGAAATTTATAATTTATATCACTCTTCCGGACCCCACCCCTTCTGATATCCCAAAAAAAAAAAAAAAAAAATTACAATTTTTTTGGGAAAGACGCGGGGGAGGGGGGGAGAGAAAACATGTTTATGTTTGTATGCAGAGGGCTAGGGGGGCGGAATATATATATATTCGGCGTATACCGTATACGTAAAACACCATAAAATATATCATATGATGCATATATGTATCCAATTGGGTTTGCTTCCGAGATGAGATCAGGTTATGGAATAGCGATATCGATGTCGATATTCCCCCCCTGCCCCCCCCTCCCCCCCCCTCCCCAGCCCAACGAAATACAGATTCGATTGAGGGAAAGGAAACAAACCCAACCCAACCCGTCGGGGGGAACATATATATATATACTCATACACCACCACTACTCGATTTTTCATGATTTTTCTAGCCAAGCGAGGTAAGCCAGGTCTATAGCTCTCTCTCTCTCTCTCTCTATCTCTCTTTCCTCTTTTTTCCTCATTCTACCAACCTAGGTAGGTAACCTACCTACCTATATCTATCTATCTATTCCTTGAACCCCCAACCACGCAAGCTTAAGAATGGCCTTGGGGCAACCAAAACCAACCATCATGTCATGCATCCATCGGCCCCACATTTCCCATGATATCAATCATGATCATGGATAGCTGCTAAGAAGGAAGCAAGCAAGTATACATAAGTAAGTAATTATAAGATATACCTCTACCCTATCGATTCCACCATCTAACCATCTACCTCTCCCACCATCCCTCCATCCTTTTTTAAAGAAGCGGGAGCTCGAGTTCTTTTGAAAAAAATCCAAAGCTTACACACACTTCGAATTCCCTGAAACATCAATTCTTTTTTTGTTTATGAAATTTCTAAATTTCATTTTTTTTTCAGCAAGTATGCCCAGGAGGTAAGCGAAGCGGTAGGATGGGTTATGGCGAGGCCAGCTGGCCATGGAATGGTGGTGGTATTAAATGTGGAAAAAAAAATTTGCACATGTTTCAACTTGCGTTTGGTCAGGATGATGGTCAAAATCACTCCAAATACGGTATTTTCCATGTTCTTTAGTTGGTATGAGAGCTTTAGCGATTCGTTCTTCCCCCCCCCCTTTTTTGGATATTTATTTAAACATTTGCAGACATACGTTACACCGACAATATAAAGGCGGGAAAAAAAAAGGTGATCACTTACGAGAACAAACTCTTACCCACATCCTCACCTATGAGAAATGGCAGCGAAAGCAAAGCACAAGGAAGGGCAAGAGTAAGCACAACTCGACGGTAAGAGCAAGCATGACAGCAAAAGCAAGTACAAGGACGCGAGCAAGAATGGAGACAAGAGCAAGCACCGCGGTGAGAGCAAGGAGCAAGCACCGGGGTGAGAGCAAGAGCAACCACGACGGCAAGAGTAATTAACATCATCTCGATATCTCTCTTGTCAATCTTATAGCATTGTGAAATCCCTTGCAATTGTTGCTACCTACAGCCATGATAGCGCCGATTTATACTGTAAGTGTGACTTGTTGTGAAGGATCTCTGAGTTCAATTCTCACCTAAAGCCTTTTTTTTTTTGTTTTTTGGTGGATTGAAAAGCTCCTTGGGATACTGGGGTCTTTCGCGACGAGGTCGCGGATACCTGTATATACCTCCTATGTATATATGTTCGCATGTAAAAAATTCAAAGAGAGAAACGTAACTGCTGCGTACGTGCGCCCCCGAAGATTACAGGATCACGAAAAAAAAAAAACTCGTTCCTCATCATGATGTCGTTCTTACAAAAAAAAAACAAAAAAACTTGCAATGATCCATGCACATATGAGATAGATAGATATATTTGATATATTAATTAAGAATTAGAATTTATAAGAATTATAAAAAAGCACAGAAAAGAAAAAAAAAATAAAAAAAATGAAAATAAAAACTCATAAACTGGCTGAAATTGAAGATGTATACGGGAAAGCGGACTGACATGCAGAAAGAAGAAAAGAAAAAAAGGAAAAATCCCAGATACTATATCCCCCCCCCTCCTATCCCCCCCCCACCTATCCATCCCAAGCCTCCCAAATACCCATCCATTCCCTTTCCCAGCTCTTTCTCCGTAAAAAAGTAAGATTCTCGTGATAGTTCGTTCCCCCCAGCCAGCCAGCCACTATATCCCACCAGCATCCTCGCTCCACCTGCCGGCGCCTAGTAAGAATTCCACCTGGGCCTCTCTGGATCCGTGAAATCCCCCACAACCGCAAAATGCGGCTTCGCCCCCCCGCGCGCCGCAAACTCTCTCGCGAAATCGATCGTCCGCTCCGTCTCCCACCTCAGCCCCCCCGTGGCCTCATCCCGCTGGACATAATGCACCTTGTAGTCCGCCGGCGTGTTCAGCACGCCCACATCCCCCTGCTGCACGAAGTACCCCAGCACCACCGCGTGCGTCTGGTCGGGCGTGACGCGCACGCAGTGCGGCCCGATCACGGGGTGCACGTCCCCGGGGTTGTCGAGGCGCACGACGTTGGCGAGGTCGGAGATGTCGAGTGCGGCGACGTGGTTGGCGGTGGTGAGGGAGAGGTAGAGGGACTTGCCGTCCGCGCTGAGGTCGGTGTAGATTGCGACGGTGTCCCGCGCTGCCGGGCCCAGGTCGTAGAGGAGCTCGGCCGTGCCGGGGCGGTTGGTGGCGGGGTCGATGCGGTGCGGGTACACGATCCACACCTGCCCGAGGTGGACGGCCGTGGCGATGGCCGCGCCCTCGGCGTTGCCCGGGATGAACTTGACGTCCTGGATGCCGCCGCCGTGGGGGATGGTGATTGTGTTGAGGATCGTGCGCGTGCTGAGGCGCCACAGGCGGAGGGTGTTTGCGGACTGCACGCCCAGGGTGGGCTTGAGGGTGGAGAGCGGCACGACAAAGTCAGAGGTGAGGATGACGTCGCGGGGAAAGTCGATGCTGAGCCCGTGCGGGGAGAACTGGCCGAGGGTGTTGGCGGCGCCCGGGACGTCCAGGATGCTGGGCCACTCGCCGATGAGGTTGTGGTTGGCGTCAAACTCGGCGAGCCGCCCGGGGGAGGTGCCCGCGGCGGAGCCCATGTACGTCACGAACCAGCCGCCGCCGGGCTTGGCCACGATCTCGTCGGCGATGGAGGAGAGGAGGGTGCGCTGCGACTTTTTGAAGGCCGGGCGGTACGGGTCGCTGATGTCGAAGAAGTAGGCCGTGTCCTGCAGCTTGAGCAGCGAGAGCAGGCCCGTGCCGAGCAGCGTCTTGCCGTCGGCGGCCACGTTGAGGTGGTGCGGCTCGTTGCCGGAGGTGGGCGCGTCGGCCAGGTGGAGGAACGTGCCGAAGGTGTCGTCGTCGAGCGAGTAGGCCGCGAGAAAGTCCTTGTGCGCGCGGTCGCCGGACCCGGCCCAGAAGTAGCCGACCTTCTTTGGCCGGATGTCGGACGAGACGAACGGCGGGGACTCTGCGATGGGGGGGATCGGCCCGCGCACGATGGGCACGGGCGGGATGATGGTGGTGAGGGGGTCGGTGACGCCCTGTCTTGTCAGCATGCGTCCGTGGAATCATCTTTGGAGATACTCACTGGAACGGGGGGGATGAGTGGCGGGACGGTGAGTCCATCGCCCAAGGCGGCCGGCGCGGCGGCGGGGAGTGGAGATGCGACTGCCAGCGCAGCGAGGACGAAGCCGATGGTGAGCGAGAAGCGCATGATGAAGAGTGTTGCTATAGACAAGAGGCAAGCTGATGTATTAAAGAGCAGTATCGATGATGGTAGACAGAGGAGGATGGTGAGATGGAGCTGTCTTTCGAGCAAACATCTTGCCGTTTATATATCTCGACAAGCCAGATACTCCCGCACGCCTCAAGGCACTTGCAATTGCATCACCACTCTTTGCAATCACGTCTTTTCCCATCATCGCCATCGTCAGCCTCCTATGACAGTTTGACATCTTGCCGTTGTTGCTCTGTCCGTCTCTCGTCCTCACTCAAAATGTCGCGATAGTGGGGTCTGCCGGAGGTCAATTGCTGCATCGGGATCGAGATCTTCGGATGTCGTCGCGAGGCATACATACCTAGGTACATACAGATGAGCAGAGAGCTCGAGAAAACTGCCGCCAAGACTGTGACTACCTGCAGTACCTCTCTCAACGTCAAAGATCGACAAACGGCATGCATGGCCGTTGTCGTCTCCTGTGCCCTCCATCCCATCCCCCTCGTCTGCTAGCCCACCCACTTCAAAGCTAGCTAAACCCCATCCACCACCCACAACCCATACTCTACTTCCCAAAATGGACCGACCCGTGGGGTCCTCCCCTTTGTCGATCACCCCCACCAGCTCTACCGGGGTTTTTGTAGTTTCAGCCGTTTCTTAATTCTTCTTATTGTTACTTACCAGGCAGGGGAACCACCCCCACATCCACCATCCATCCATACCCCTTGGCGAAAAGCTTAGCGAAACCGACAATCATCACACAAGAGGATCCGTCGAGCACGCAATTGCAATATATTCATTAAATTAAAATCGCAGCGACGTTGCGTTGTTGGATCCAAGGGGCCCCGGCCGGGAGGGAGGGAGCAGTACTCTACCCACATAGTAGCTCGAGTACTCACATAATTTCCTTGTCGATCGATCAAAAACACAACAACAAAAATAGATGATAAAAAAAAAAAAAGAATAGATAGAGATGAACGCGGCCGGCTGTGGAAATTTGAAGATGAGATATATGTACCTTATGCTCTAGGCAAGGTAAGCTAATTAATTATAAGTAGCTAGATCTAGAGGGAAAGGGTAGGATAGCTAAAGTTACTTACTTACATACTTACCTACTCGAGCTCGCGATCGACTACAGCGATAACGCTTTCTCGACAAAAAAAAAACCGGCCGCCCCCTGGCCACGATCGGTATACGTACTTATGTACTCTACATACCTTTTGAAAAAGCCCCCCTTTTCAGTAACTGTATACAGACGGGCATACAGTTCGCCCAATTCGGAGGAGGGGTCAGAGCTCAGCAGTTGTATCTGGGTTGGGAAAAGTCCAAAACAGTGGGAAAGGGTGTTGGCAAAAATGTGGAAAAATACTTTTTTTTTTGGGGGTGAACAGAATGAGCAGTGCCACCACAATACCACACTACTTTTTTTCAGGGGCAAGGTAATCACCAGTTTTAATGGGAGATTGGTTTACAGGCTGAAATGATGCCCCCCCCCTTTGAGCTGGTTCTCCTGCCCTATGGCTGTATATAGACAGACGGCTGTAGGAAAACCCGCTTTTTTTCGTAAAGTACTTACCTAGGTAGGTAGGTAGGTACTACCTACTCACATAACTATCTTAGAAGAGAGAAACAAATACTTCAATTGCAACGGCGGGGATTAATTTAGAGTAGGTAGGTTAAGTAGTAGTTTTCGGTACTTTGTGTAGCAACTCCATACTAACTAGCTAGCGAAACAAGGCCCCTAACCCTAACCCCTAAGCTTCCGCTTGCACCTACCTAGAGTATGTAAGTAAGAAGTAAGTAAACATTAATATTACAGACCTTTACTGTACCATGAATGGGAAGTAAAAAGCGAATTTTCGAATCCCCCATATATACTAACATACCGCCGCACGCACGCACGCACGCAAGTAGTTTAACTTTCGTTCTCTCCCCCCCCCCATAACCATAACGGGGTGGCCGGTAGCTAAGTACCCCACTACTCTAGAGTACGAGTACTTATGTATGTACATACTTCCATGTTACCTACCCAAGTAAGTAAGTAAGTAAGTAAGTACCTTAAGTAGTTCGAGTAGATATCGAACGTAAGTAGATATCGATCTCGGTTATGTACATGAATGCGCTGGCGGAGGATAAATGGAATTATAATTAATTACATTGGAATCGAGTGGATTAGATTGGATTGGATTGGATTGGATTAGATCAGATGGAAGGATAGGAGGGAGGTACTTCGAGTAGGTAAAGGTAAAGGTAAAGGTAGGTTACGTCGAGTATCGATATCGATATCGATATCGATATCGGTTTCTTGCTAATAATTTATAATTAAATTAGAATATTTTCAAGTCCCCTCCATGCATGGCCATGTCATGAGAAAAAGTACATACATACAATACATACATACATACATACATACATACATACATACATACACTCTCTACCATCACGAGATTGAAAGGGGGGGAAAGAAAATTAAAATTTTACATTTCAAGATATTCACGATACGTACTGACTACCTACCTACCTACCTAGGTAGGTATATATATCATAAGTAGAAGCCACTTGGATTATACTCTTTCTCTCTGGATTTGGCAATTACTTCTTGTAATTATAATTATAACTACATTACCCCTAATTGAGTTTGAGCAAAATAACAAAACAGCGGGTTCCAATCGATTCCCTGGTAATGGTACAGTACCCACTCACCCACAAAAGGGATTAGAGTATTCATCTCCCTGGCCATCCCCCATCCAGCACCGTCTTCTTTTTCTACGCTACTCTCTACTCTAGGTACTCTAGGGTCCCATGCAGAAGCTTATACGCCACCTCTTACCTACTTTACTCTACCTACTCTACCCACAATACCTACTCCTCGTAATAACGGGTCCGTGCATCGCATCCCCAGCGTTAATACCTACTCTAAATCGATCATGATCGCCATGCATTGGCCGGCCATGAACCCAGAGCCATGGAAACATTGCATTGCATTGATTGGGGATGGATGGTGGTGGTGGAATGGCACAATGGCACAATACCACCCCATCGATGGCGTGCTGCGCGAACCAGTGCAAATTGATAGGGAATCGATCTGCGGTCCATCGTGGGGTGGTCTGTGCTTTTCCAGAGGTAAGGGGGTGGAGAGTGGGGGGGGACTGCAGCCTGATTTGGTACATACTTACATTACGGATTAGGAGGGAGGGAGTACTCTACAAAGCCTTGGATCCGCACCGTCGAAAAACTCTATTTCCTCTACATGCAGTCTATACATCGGGTAACCCGGATCCGGATCCTTGGAAATTTACATACATCCTACTTACATACCTATGAACCTAAGCTAGGTAGGTACATAGTATGTATGTAGGTAATGGGTAGGTACTTTATTGGCGCCGAAATACTCTATCCCCTAAATACAGAGATATCCGGAAAAGGCAACAATCATAGCATTTTGGAGACTGACTGGTGCTGTTTAGGGTTAGGGGGAATGGGTATGATGGATGTGGATGTGGTCTCCTTGGTCGTGTGTTATAATTCCCCGGAGTAGGAAGTAATTGCTTGTATGTACATACCTTGGTCTCTCGCCCCTCTACTGTACGAAGAAGTAGGTACTACTTATCCTATCCCCGCGCCGCCGCCGCCGTTGTGACTCCGAGGACCTGCATTGCATCGGAAGTACTCGTTACCTCGTTTCGAGGATTCAGGTAGGCAGGTAGGTATATCTGTATCAAGGTATACGTACATAATGTACGGGCAACGAGACTAATAAAATGTACCTACATACATACATATGCATACCTACCTAGCTAGGTAGTACCCGCCTTCCGCTATATATCGACCTCAACCTCAATCTGGATATGAAAAATTCCTTCCTTCCTTCCTTCCTCCCCCTCCCCCCCCCGGGAGATTCGACGTTGATGATGCTGCGGAATTGGAATTGGCTTGGTAGTATCCATGATATATATCCGTACTCTACTCTACGCCGGCTATCTGTCCCGCGGTATCATGTTTCGGTTTATGAAGTAAGTAGGTACTTATGTAGGTATGCTCGCTCACTAAGCTTAAGGCATCCAAGAACATACCTACCTACATGGGTACTTGGATTGTGCACCCACCCACCCACCCATCCAGGAAAGCGGATGTGGGTGGTGATGGAATTTGCAAGTGGCGAAGACGCTCGAGGGCGGAGGTGGAGGACGAGGAGGAGGAGGATCGACTCTCCCCACTCAATCAATCAATCAACCTTGTCCCGTGCCCGTGGTGGGTACCTTAAGTAAAACAATACCAGAATACGATAGCTATAGTATACGTACTCGAGTAGGTAGGTATACTATAGCTAGTAATATATAATATCTCACATTCTTGGATATATATATATATATATATCGATCACCATGGCCATGGCCACTATAGCACCCACCCAATTGCAACTAGTGGAAAATGGATAGATAGAGACAGAGATAGAGACAGAGACAGACACAGAGTCGACCCTAAAGATCTAGACGTGGTTTAAAAAAAAAATAAAAAAGAAAAGAAGAAATTGCATGCAGAAATTACAAAGTACCTAGTTACCTATAAGTAGGGTGAGCACAATCTAGATATCTTCCGGGAAATAATCCAAGAGTCTTGCATACCTATACCTATACCTATAATTATATGGACAAAAAAAAAAAGAAATAATAATGATAAAAAAATAATTTGTGTCTATAATATTAATTTACTGCATGCATGCATGTAATGTGTCGATATCTAGCTATAGCTATAGCTAGATGGATATATAGATGTAGATGTAGACTTCATTTTGTGAGTAGGTACCTAAGTAAGTAGGTATATATACCCCGTAACATATCTACAAGTACAAAAAAACTCATACCGGTACCCATTGCAATCCCTCCCTACCCTCGAGGATCTACTATAATTATAATCGATTCACGGTTTACTTTAAGTAAGTAAGTAAGTAATCTTCCAATATATATATTGGCTTCATCATTAGTACATACACATACTCTACACAGAATTTGACAATATATTTATAATTTAGGTGGTATTCTTGTGAGCGTCGAGAGGAGGTAGGTAGGTAGGTAGGTAGGTAGGTGGTACACCACTAAAACAGCCTTCTGGAGTACATAGAGTACTCGAGTAACAAACATACTAAGCTTACCCACCTACGTACCTCATTGTTGGGTATATGTTATGTTATTCGATATTTCCCACAACGACCGGTAGTCTCTCGAGCTCCTAGGCCTCCATATTCTCCTCCCTGCCATCCACCCGCTTCCTTTCCTCCTTAAGCTTCTCCCCCTCCGGCCCATCCATCCTCCCAACACCATTCTTTTCTTGCTGGAAAACCCACCAGCACCAGCACCCCCTCACCCGCAGACCTCTCCCCATCGACCCTCCCCCCCCCCAACACACACACACATCAAGCTACCTACCTAACCAAAACCTTATCTGTCCCTAGGTAAGTAGGCCTCCCTCCCACTCACTCACGGCCGGTACGCTAACCCCTCCAAGGGTACGCTAGGTAAGTTAAGAAGTACCCACCCCATGATCTCGTGCCCAGCCACCCCACCCCTGTCCAGCCCCCCCAAAAACGGTAAAGTAGTCATCCATCCATCCATCAAGGGTCCGCACACACCTCACCGCAACACACAAATGATGATGATGAATGATGATGCCATACCACCCTCGTCCGTAACAATTGCAATTGCAAGGCTAAATCAACATCCACTTTTTTTACTTTTTTTTTTTCATTAACATTGGATTTTTTTTTCCTTCCTTCGATTGGGTAGAGGGTAGAGTAGAGGATTCTACTTACCTGTACCTCCGGATCCATAACAGCTTTCTTTTTTAGTTGATTGATCATGCATGCATGAGTGAAACCGGCCGCGGGAAGCGGGAGGAACTGGAACTTAAGTACGCTGTTGACTGGAGTGGCCAGAGAGGGTAGAGTAGAGGAAATCTGTACCTACTTAGGTAGGTACTGGTATGTATGTATGTATGTATGTATGTACGCCGAAGAAGATTCGAAAGTTTTGTTTCAGTTGTTTGTTTGATTGATTGATTGCAATTTGTCGTTCCTGAGTGAAAGGGGCGAGAGGGGGGGGGGGGCGTGTGAGTGAACACACGGTAGGAAGAGGTAAATACCTAAGTACTCGAGTAGGTAGGGACATTACTTTCGATAAATGCAGCCAAAGTTTTGCATGTATGGTATGTACGTGTACCGTTGCCAAGTAAAGTAAAGTCTACGTGATGTATGTATTCTACATACCCTACCCTACCCTACCCTACCCAAGTACTTACATGTACATGTATGTAAATTTAAAGTAAACCGTCGCCAACTAGAGTACCTAGTAGAGTATACCAACATGTAAAGCTTTAAAGAAAGCTAAAGGCCAGCTGGTTCCGCAGCTAGTTCCAATCGACCAACCAGGCCTTCTTCTCCTCCGAAGGAGTGTTCCTCCGAAGGAGGGAGGCCCAGCCAGCCAGCAAGCTGGATCGATCGAACCATCACCTTTGGTATAGTAGGTACATGGGAGTACATACCTCCTCCCTGCCCTCTTGGAGACATTGATCATGATGATTCATAGAGCCAGCGAGGTACATACATACGTAAACCGGCTGGGAATGTATGAGTGTATGAGTGTATGTGGGGGTGGATTTGGAAATACGTAACGTGCTTTTAGTTTTTAACTCTCGAGCGAGCGAGCGAGCCAGGGATGAATAATCACGGGATCGGCTCGGCTCGTCTCGGAGGAGGAGGAGGAGGAGAGGGTTGGGTTGGGTTGGGTAGGCGGAGCGGAGGGATCAGCACTCTCGGTACGGAGTACTCAAAACTCGTCGAGTTTGTTCGAGTCCTAGGGACGGTACCCACTCTACTCTAGAGTACCCACCTACTTAGATTGGCCAAAGACCGGCCGGTATTCCGTCATTTTGGTGATGCATGTTCAGCTGCATGGGGGGACGTTGTGGGGGGGAGAGCGATCAGCAAGATAGATAGCTATAGGCTCGCTAGAGGAGAGTAACAAACCTTAGGTAGCTAGCTAGCTGGTACTGTCCCTCCCTCGTATACTATCCCTCAATATCAATTGTTGATTTTTCTTTTTTCTTTTCTTTATTGCTGATCATGCTTCAGGTACGAGTACCGGCTGAGACACCTACTTACCTAGGTACCTATTTGGGATGATGGCCGTGGTCTTGCAAGCACGAGAGACGGACAGTGGTGTGGTGACGATTGTTGCTTCGAAAGGGGGGGGGGGGTTTCAGTTCAATATGTCGGATACACCGTATATTGATTGTATATTGTGATCGTTTGCATCATTCGTAGGTATATAGTATATAACCCACCCCGCAACACCCCCCCCCCCTCTCTATCGGGATTCTCTCTTCTCTCTCCACCAGAAGAACCCTTCATCACTCATCCCAGCATGAAGCCCCTCGCCGCCATCCTCCTCCCCCTCCTCCTCCTCCAATCCCTCGTGCTCGCAGCACCCCACGCCGGCGAGACCATCACCACCTCCTCCGACGGCGGCGGCGGGCCCCTCGCCGAGCGCACCGTCACGACCAAGCACCTGCGTCCGGAGCGCGACGAGGAGCCTGCGCCGCTGCTCGCCCGCCGAAACACTGAGAACCCGCAGCCCGTCTTTGGGAACAAGGGCGCGCCGATCCTGGGCGGCACGAACCCGGAGATTGACAGGCAGGAGAAGCACGGCTTTGTTGCGCCGGGCACGGATAATGGGCCTGTGCGGAATCTGAAGTGGTCGTTTTCGCACTCGAAGATGAGGCTGTTTGATGGCGGGTGGGCGCGGTCGCAGGTACGATACATGTATCTTTATATTTATATCTATTCTCGTTGCTGTTGTTGATGTGGCTGACTAGGGATATACAGACGGTGCAAGATCTCCCCCCGAGTAAGGAGATCTCGGCGGTGCAGCAGCATATTGTCGGGGGCGCTGTGAGGGAACTCCACTGGCACAAGGTTGCAGAGTGGGGGATTGTGTTTAACGGGTCGATTCTGGTGACTACCTACCTACCTACCCCATGAACTACTCACTCCACAAAACAACAGTCTAACCCTCCCCACCCACCACGATAGCTCTCCGCCGTCGACGAGAACGGCAAAAACACCGCCTTCACCGCGAACCAGTGGGACATCTGGTACTTCCCCAAGGGCATCGCGCACGCCGTGCAGGGCCTCGCGCCGCAGAGCGAGTTCCTGCTCGTCTTTGACGACGGCGACTTCGACGCCGCCGGCGTCACGTTCAACATCGTCGACTGGCTGATCCACACGCCCCGGGACGTTCTCGCGCGCAACTTTGGCGTGCCGGAGGCGGCGTTCGACGGGCTTGCGCAGAAAACCCCGTTCATCCTCCCGGGGAGGGTGCCCGAGACGGAGGAGGGGAAGAGGGCGCCGGAGAGTCCCAATGGCGAGATTGCGGGCGCGGGGGGGTTCTTGTACCCGCTGGGCACGATCGGCCAGCCAGAGGTGCCCGGCGGGGGGGGCACGCTTGCCGTCATCGACTCGAGGAACTTTCCGATCGCAAAGACCATCGCGGCCACGGTTGTCACCGTGCGGCCCGGCGGGCTGCGGGAGCTGCACTGGCATCCGAATGTGAGCATAGACCATACCCATCAAATTTCTGGACATGATAACTAACGTTTTTTCTTTTTTTTTTTTTTTTTTTTTCTTTTCCAGGCCGACGAGTGGCTCTACTTCCACGCCGGCCACGCGCGCGCCACGGTCTTCGTCGGCAGCGGGCTGGCGCGCACATTCGACTTCAGCGCGGGCGACACGGCCGTGTTCCCCGACAACAGCGGGCACTACATCGAGAACGTGAGCGCCACGGAGGACCTTGTGTGGATCGAGATCTACCGCAGCGACCGCGCGGTGGACATCTCGCTGACGCAGTGGCTCGCGCTGACCCCGCCGGACATCGTGGCGCAGTCGCTGAACGTGTCGCGGGAGTTTGTGGAGAAGTTGAGTAGGGAGAAGAAGATTATCTTGAAGTAGGGATGGATTAGGTATATATATCTATTTGGGGAGGAGGCGGATTTGGGGGTTTTTTTTTTGTTTCTTTGTTTTTTTCCTTGTCTTTTTGGGGGGGATGGGTTTTATTGTGGATAGCCAGGGATTACTTTGGTTGGATTTAATTACTTACTTCAGTTGAATGTGGGGGGGGGAGATCGGGTTTACTTTTATAATTAATTACTCAATGCAACGATCAATACTTACTTAAGTATGTATGTATGTACCGACTTCGCCTGCCTCTCGCCTCTCGCTACTTCCGCATCTGGAAAGTCAGTCAGTCAGTCTCGATGGAGAGAGGGTGAGGGGGGGGGTTAGGTCCAAGCCAAATTATTTTTTTTTATATTTTCACGTACTTTATACTCATGTACCTATGCATGCATAGAGTTGGCTGCTCCAGATCCATATAGGCATCCATCACTGGAAGAAAAGAAAAGCTGAGGTAGCTTACAATTAACGTAATCATGGCATGGAATGAATTGATATTGATGATGGAGTAATTGATCCTGAACCCCCATACCCCAAGCAAGACGTCGACCCATGGCCAGGGATGGGATAGATGGGGATCCGGAGTTCTGATAAATATTGATTCGGTATTAATATTTCGGTATTATGGATCGATATATATCCGCTTGCTATTAGAATCGATACTGTGCATGTGCGTAGTACCGTATACCTACCTATATATGTACCTGCATTGTAGCTAAGTGTAGTATATATATATATCTTAAATTCAAATTCGATTCAGGGGAGTATACATATTGCGCATGTGTTGCGGGGAGGGGGGGGGGGGGGGCGAAGGGACCGGACCCGGACCGTGGCAAGTATATATATATACATATATATATCCCCCTTGAATTCGACTTCGACTTTGATTTTCTACATCTATACATCTTGTGATCTTACAATTACAGTACGTATACAGCTGCATGCATACAATAAAAACTTTAAAAATTTCCAAATTTAAGTTCAGATCCGAGATACACCCCCCCTCCCCCCCCCACTTCCCGAGCTCGACCTTCGAGGCTAGCTTACCGTAACGCGTACTTAAGTAGGTACTTATGTGCATGTTATATAGCCTCCGGATCGATTCTACAATTAATTTGCAAACTAGCTAGCTACAATTCTGCACAACTCTACGACTCCACGAATAGCTCCACAGCTCGACAACATGGGTATGTACATATGTACCGCAGGTAGTGTGAGGGTAAGTGTATATATATATATAAGGTAATTATAATTATAATAGGGCATGCAATCGAGTACTCCAAGCTTTGCATTTAAGTGCCAAGTGCCCTGCCCTAGTCCTGGAATTGGAATTGGAATTGGAATTGGAATTTTATAAAGTCCATTCGAGATTCGAAATTTGAATTTGAATCTACCTGGCCATATATATATATGGACTTGAACTAGTACTAGTTATTACAGTACTATAAAGATATAATAATAAATAATAATATGTCGTTCTCTTCTTCACTATATCTAGATCTAATTATTTTCGACTCGAGAGCTAGCATGCGCGCGCACGCACGTGTGTCGCGGAAGGGGCAGATTTGTCCCAAAGTTTAAACTAAACAATAGAAGCCATATTTTATAATATTAATTCAAGCAATGGAGAATATACATAATTATAAGTACCTACCTACCTACCTACCTACCTGGGTATTTCCCTATCTCCATCGAGATCCGGAGAAAAGGAAAATGCGGAAAGGAGGAAAACGAAACATCAGGGACAGGGCAGGGTAGGTATTCCGACTATATATATAACAGATGATTCCATAGCCAGGCAGTCCTCCTCTATATATTATGATTATATCATGATCAAAAAAAAAATTTAAATGCAATCAATACCCGCGGCATATATCGTCTGGAGTGACCTGGAGTTCGTTTTGTGTAGTGAAATTGACAAGAAATTTCGAATTCTATCGCAAAATCCTCATGTAACTAGGTTAAGAGTAAGTGGGCACTCCCCTCCACTTGGACAACTAATGCGGGCTTAATCTTCTCAAATTGGGATTTTGGTATGCACTTGAACTATGCTCATTTTTTCCAAGCATGAAAAAAATCTAAATATACAACGAGGAAAAGAAGATGCGGACGGTTGGAGACATGGATCCAAAGACTACAAGATGAATCAAACCCTTCTCCGTTTTGACACATCAGTCATTACCAACCAACTTCTAGCAAGTAAGCTTAGGGGGACGTCGACTTACATCTCGAATGAAAATTTGATGGTCGCCTTCGACGGGGGTAATTTATATCATGCCTTGATTCTGACTCACTTCGATCTGGGTGAAAACGATTTGCTGATCGACCGAAATGTATTCCTCTTGAGTTATAAGAGTTAATTTTTCACTGCAAATAACCCAGCAAAGATAGACGTACGTACATACGTTAGCATCCGATGTCTATACCATAAGAGTTTGGATCCTTTTTTTTTTTTTTTTTTTAATTAAAACACCCTATACTGGCGACTTCTCCATCGCTTATCAAAACGACACAGTTTAACCCAACAGCTGCCGCTGTGACACCTATTCCAACCACTTCAATGTCCTTTCAACTTCGACGTCGTCCATGTGTGCGTCAAGATACGCTTTTGACCCCCTTGCTAGGATACTATTCTAAAAAAAAATAAAGTGCAGGGGCGGCGGGGATATCGTAAAACCCCCTTGGCTTGTAATGAATAATGGGGCCTTTATATTATAGCAATTTTGCTCTGGTCATAATTATTGATGAAATAAACTCAGGGTAAGTGAAAATACATGGCTGCAGGATAGATAGACTGTGATCCGTGGTGTGAATGCTTGTTGAAATCTGCCAATTTTCTTGGGTTCATGGAACGGCTAGCTTGGCTTCTCTCACCTTAATTTCCTTTCCTCCCATATGATACTACTTTTTTATTCCAACACACCGAGATAAAAAGCTGTGTTTTTGTGATATTTTTAGTGGAGTGTTTGTACCTTGAGTAAAATCATAATTAAAAGGTCCTCCTCGGGTTTTATTCGACTTGATTTAATTATAGTGAGTGAGGGAATATCCGTACGTGCGTATACTCCGTGTCTACGAGATTCGAAAGAAAGAGAGAGAAAAAAAAAAAAAGCCGCAAAATTTAAATAAGCTTAAACTAAAGTACCTAGCTACATTAATATTGTTAACCCCCTCCCTAATTAGTAGATAAAATATATATCACCGTTCCATAATTATAATTGGATGGATAATCAAAATCCTACTAGGGCCTAGGGGCGCGCTGCACGCCGATATATTCTTAATCTTTATTATCTTTCAATATAATCATAATTCCAACCCCCTATAAATTTTTGTAATAAATATCGGTTTTTAACCTAACATCGGGTAGTTTACTCGCGCGCCAGCATGCCAGCAGCACATATAGCTATATCCATCACCTCCACCCGCCCGTAAAAAGCATTATCTTGTTACTAACTCGGATCGATATCGCTCTATATCAATACTCACCGTATATAATTAGGTAGGGAGTATGTATGTATAGAGCATAGAGCAAAAGCCGTTCCCCTAGACTCCGGCCGATAGACTAGACTAGACTAGACATATAAATTATAAATAAGGTGTACTCTATAATAGAGAAGAAACCTGCCCACACTCTAGGGGTTTCATAATCACATCGATATACGTATACACATAGGTAATCAATACCTCGTCGACCTCCTCCTCCCGTCTCCATCCGCACCAGTACGTATACCCCCTCTCCCTCCTCCTCCTCCTCCTCCTCCTCCTCCCGGCGAGGTCACACCATTCGAATTCGGATCAACATGTACATATGCATACGCCCCTCTAGACGTCGACGAAGCCGACGATGGCTCCCATCCCCGGGGCCCACCCGCATACCTCAGATCTCGCTCTCGAGCTCGCTCTCCACCACCTAAATCCCTCTCATCCCCATGATGATGGTCGGGATACACGTACTCCGTATACCTCTCCGCCTGCGGCTGCGCATACCCATCACTAGTGGCATTATTACATTTCCACTTTGCCCTCCTTCCTTCCCTATCCCTATCTCTACCTTCTAGATCTCCATCCCCGCCCCCGCCCCTCCTCTCACCATCAACATCAACATCCCTCTCGCGACTGCTCCTCCTCCTCCTCCGCCGCCCCGAAGTAGGCCTCTCTCTTTCCAACTCACGCGCAGAAATCTCCCGCTCGCGGCTCTTGCCCCGCGTGGTTCGTGATGCTCGCTTTCGCTCGCGGTCGGTATCGGTTGCACTTGTGCCTGGGGAGAGGGCATACGAGGAGGTATCTATATCGAGATCCCTGTCCCTGTCCCTGTACCCCCCCGCCGCGGGAACGGGATCCACGACCCCGACAGTCCTCCCCTGCTCGTCGATATATATATGTGGCAATTGTTGTGGAACTACAACCACATATCCCCTCTCCCGCTGTATGTGATCTGAGATGGGGATATCGATATATGGCACCATCGCCCCTCCACTATAACCACCCCCACCAACAATTCCGCTTCCGTGATTATAATATCCGTAGGAGTCGTAGACGTGTAAAGTGTGGTGATCCTCGATTCCAGGTGGTGGCGCGAGAGAGGGGATGGTGAGGAATATGATTTGGGCGAGGAGTGTGGTTACGAGGAGAAGGGAGGAGAGGAGGAGGAGGGCGTTGAGGGGGTAGAGGAGGAGGAGGGTTGGGAGGGTTGTGGTTAGGAAGATTAAGGCGAGGGTGAGGGTGAGTTGGGGTGTTTGGTGGGTTGGGGGACTAGATGGGATTAGTTTTACTGAACGAAGGTGAACGTAAAAAGAATGAGGAAACCAATAATCCACTCACCCGCTCATCGTCTCCCTCCACACCTCACTGAACCTATCCGTCCCCCCATCCCCCACCTCCACATCCACATCCACCTCAAGCTCCATCCCCTCCGCAACCCTCCGCGCCACATCCCCCCCCCACACCCTCCCCACCCACACAAACACCCCCTCCAGCCCCGCCCCCGTCCCCGCAAACGTCCACATCTTCCCCCCGCACTCCCCGACCCACCGCGCCTCCCTCGCCCACTCCGTCCTCCGCCCCTGCGCCACCGTCCCGCGCCACGTCCTCTTCCCCGCCGCCGCCCGCCGCCCGTCCAGCAGCCCCGTCCGCGCGAGGAGCCCCGACCCGGTGGAGAATGTGAGGATGTATTGCAGCCGGGGGTACACGGCGGTGATGTAGGTCGTGTATGCCGCCGTGTCGAGGACGAGGGTGCCGGGCCCGCCGGGGAGGAGGAGGACGTCGATGTCGTGCGCGAGGGGGGAGGTGAGGGGCGTGGCGGCGAGGAGGGTGTGTTGGAGGGGGAGGGTGGTGTTTGTGGAGATGAAGCCGGGGGCTTGGGTGATTGTGAGGAGGGTCGGTGGGGTGGTGGAGGTGCCGGTGGTGAGGGCGGTGAGGTGCGTGAGGATTGCGAGGGGGAGGGCGGCGTCTAGGAGGTCGAAGCCGGGGTAGAGGAGGATTGCGAATTTGGTGGGGAGGGGGCCGGTGTGGACTGGTAGTTGTGGTGGTTGTAGTTGTGGTGATGGTGGGGTGAGGATGGGTTCTTGGGCTCCGGAGGTGAGAGGGGTGGTTGTTAGGAGGAGGAGGAGTAGCCAGGTGGTAAGCTGTGAGTGCATCATCGTGAGAAGTAGCGGATGCGGAGGGATTTCCGGGGGTGAGTGGTGATGTCTGTGATGTCTGTGATGTCTCTGATATCAGCAAGGCAGCCTTCAACCTTCTCTTCTATCTTGTCCACTCAGACCACCGACCGCAATCCCCCCGAAAGACGGAAGATGGATATCGACACCCGCAAGACGCTGATAGTACGTCTTCTCCCAGCGGCATCCGCTCCGCGCCCAACAGCTCTTCTACACTTCCCGAGATCCTCTCTTGTCTCTCTCTCGTCTGCCTCGAGATACCTGAAAACACCCGTCCTCGAATCCTCCTGGTCTCGCCAAGAGGAGTTACGTCGTCCCTGACTCTCCCTAGGCTATCGTTATGCTTCCCAGATGTCCTGTCCGTTGTTGGGTCTTCGTCGTCTTCGTCGTGATCGTAATCCCTATCGCCCGTCGTCGTCGTTGTCGTCGCGATGGAGTTCCTGTGTCACAAACACCCACCCACACACACACACACACACACACACACATGATCCGCAAAACAGGGTAATTATAGCGTAACGTCTGACATTCCAACTGACCAGGGTATCTATGACCCCATCTCGTTTCAAGGAGTTGATGGGTGTGTGTGTGTGGGTGGGGTGGGTGTGGTGGTCGAAGGGAGAAAGATTCGAGTCCAATGTAAATTAATATAACAGGAAGCCTATATATATCGATAGTCGTGGGGGTCAGCAGATAGGTGCCGACCGAACCACAAGCCAACCCCCTGAAAATAAAGTTACGCTTCCCGCCAAAAAGGGAAAAGAATATGACCGGAAACGGAAACGGAAACGGAGACGGATGTCGCTATCTGTACGTACAGCACTAGCACTAGCACACTCTATTTGAGTAACCGGTGAAAAAAGTAGCTACGAAGGAGATGAGGAATAGTGAAAGGAAGACGAGTCGAGTCTATCACGCACTTTGGATAAGTAGGTACCTAAGCTGTATACTTCATTGCAACTTAAATCTCTTTTAAATTATTATATTATAAATTTGAGGTCACGTTTGATATGTACCACCAGAATCGATCGCGACATCCATCCATCTGGACCTGCACACACACGCCGGCCGCGGGGCACCCCGCCCTCGGATATAGCTCTATTTGTACTCCACATGTCATCTACCCCGCGAACTACATATATATATATAGTATAGTATGCGTACCCTTCTCGAATTCTTCGAGAAATATTAATACGTATATACGCACGTACTCTATAAAGGTACATATACACACCCAAGATCCACCGCACCCACCGGTCTCTGATATAGATAAATATATGAAGATGTGCGCGCGAGGTTCCCTTCCTTAGCTACAATTTACCATTTACATTAAATCCAACCTGCGTAATATATTCCGGATCAATTTACGGGGAAATCTTTGTACCTCATGAGGTAGGTAGTTGTTATTACGTCGTCAGACATGAACCCCCCCCTCCCCTTAAGCTTCCCCACACCCTGTTCCTCGTCCCCAGGCCTTCCCCCACATTAATTATACATATTGCCTACAATCCCGAAATAAAACCCCATCTATCTATCATAAGAGACCTATAAGGGGAAAAATATAACTATATATTCCTCGGAAGCAAACAAAAAAAAAAAACCTACATTCGTGCACATGCATGATGGGAGTAATGTCCATGGCCATCTGCATACGTATACGTACGAGATACTACTATTCACCCCCCCCCACCCCCCCCCCCCCCTCTCCCAGCATCGCTATCTCCAACTCACTCACTTCCAAGAGAGAGAGAGGACCTTCTTATCACGGGTAAGCTTTTTTTTTTTTTTTGGTGAAGATTATCTTGAATAGGGCTAGTAGCAAGCAGACTGGGGTTGAGTAATGCAGGCTAGGTAGGGTGGATCTAGAGTATGTATGTACTTTAGATCTCTGCAGGGGGCGCGGGAAGTCAATACATACTCTGCAGGAGCAGGACCCACAATTTTGTCGAGCAAACCTTTCCAATGCCAGCAAGAACAGGGGTATACCTTTTAAGTACCCGCAACACCTTTCAAGTCCCCACCTGTATATATTTGAGCATGGAACTCTCATTTTCCTCTCTCAAGTGCGTGATATCCGTAGGGCCAACTACCACAATTACGCAAAAAAAAACAGAAAAAAAAATTCGATAATGTACAGGCCTGCCAATCCAGATTTGCCAAATGTTTCCCATGCATAATGGACTCTTGTTGGCCGAAAGTACTCCGTTTAACCTGTGTCAAACAGCTTAAGCGTTGAGGCTGCCCATTCTATGGTAACCAGGTGGGTGGCTAGCAGCTGGGAGTACATCTGAGCCCAAGCAAATTCCGGGCACTTCAAAGGTGTTGCGAGTACTTAAAAGGTATACCCCTGTTCTTCCTGGTATTGCGAAGGTTTGCTCCACAATTGTCCGATGGGGGGGGGGGGGGGGTGGATTGGATTACCGGTAGGTAGATATTATCGGTAGTTAAATACGTATGCAGTGTAGTCTAGATTCATGACGAATATATACTCTGTACCAGGTCCGTGGGATGGAAGTACTCGAGTATCTGCGTGACTCTAGGGTTGCCGGGTTGCGAACTCGGGATATGCTCTACCCCAGATATCGGTACTGGCACATCCACACTCCGGTTTCATCATGCTATATATGTACATAATACCTTCTTAATGTATCAAGATCGATTCCTCGTAACTGATATGTGATGAAAGAACTACGGGGCTGGAGGTGATGTGATGGATGATACGTTTTGTAAGTGGAGTCGTCTTCAAGCGGCCTCTTTCTATTGGAGATTTCGACACCGACTTACAAGGGTACATATACTCTACATACAAGCCTGGAACGGGAAGAAATACGAGTAGAGTACATAGAGTACTCTACTCTAGCTCAAGTTCCTCGTGCCGCGTAAGTAGAGTAGCTAGCCCCCAAGAAACAAAATCCCGGGTCTTATTTCTCTGCAGCACAGATCTGCCAAAAAAAAAAGGGATCCGCCAACGGCTCGGCTCGGAGCTTCCATGCTCTAGAGCGTTTTCGCTTGCTTCCTTCGTCCCGGGGTTGTGAAATTAACGGGATGAAAATACACGCTATCGTTGCCAATGATACTTGAACCTCGGCTCATTTAGGCAAGTGCCCACAGTGTTCCATCCCCTGCCGTCTCATTTCTCTCGAGCAAGATGGACCTATAAAACCACACCACCCCCCAAAAACCCCCCTCACCCAGCACTCCGCTCCATCTAGTCCGCACCCCAATTCCCTCAGGGTCCAAGTCACTCTTTCACCTGTCTCAAAGCAGAGCAGCCCACTCACACTCATTCCCCCCCCCCCCCACACACACACCTCCCCACAGTCCATCCGACATCCACCACATATACACTAATAATACACGATGCACTTCACCGTCCCCTCGCTCCTCGCCACCTGCGCCATCCTCATCCTCCTCGGCCTCACCTCCGCCCACCCCTCCCCGCAAACACCCGTCTGCATCGCGCACAACAACGTCGAGATCTGTGGCCTCTCGTACGCCCAGCTATGTTCCTCCTACCAGCAATTCCACGACGCACCGGAGTGTCATGGGAAGAAAGCTAGCAGGAGGAGGAAGAGACATGTCTGTGTTGCTAGGAAGCAGCGTGGGGGTAAGAGTAAGAATACCACCACCACCACCTCCAACACCACAAATGCTGGGTATAAGAACTCGGCTGCTACCACCATTTTACCAACTACTACTGCCTCTACGGGGATAAACACTACGACCACAATCTCGCTCTCGCCCACAACACTCTCAATCTCAATCTCCGACGTCGAACCAACTGATACCGATACCGATACCGATACAGCGGAAGTAACAAGTACACTCGTGACATCAACCACAACCACCACAACCACCAGCAGCAGTACTTTCTCCCCCACAACCACCGCCACGACGGACGACGATTACACCCCCACCCCCACCCCCACCCCCACCCCGCTCCCCACAACCACACTCCCAAACATGATCTTCCCCCCCCTACCACCACCACTCTCCACCACCCCACCCACATCGACCACATTCTGAGCACCCACAACCACAACGCCAGATATCATCGCGACTCCGGTCAACTAGTCTGTGTCCCGATGGAGGTCGATGCGCCCTGAACGATGGCGGCGCGTGCTGTGGGATTGCGCGCAGGAATAATCTGGGGGGGGGGGGGGGGGGACGCGGGGGAGAAGGAGGGGAGTGCAACTTTTAATTATAACTGACGTTAGATGCCGTTTAAATTATCATGCATAATCAAATGCGTTTTGTTTTCCACTGGAAACGGATACTCTCATCAACTTGATAGGATCTAAATAATGAAGGCCACCCACTCCCCTCCCCCTCCTCCTGTCGAATGGAACCTCCTGAATTTGTCTCCTAATTATTCTGTATCTTTAAAGCGTAGGATTGAAGTAAATAAGGTGAGAAATCTTCTGCAACGTCAACCCTATTTTCGTTCCTTTTGAATTCTCAATGGGGCTGCATTTTTTGAAAAAAAAAAATGCAGCCTCCGTCACCTTGAAGTTGGCTGCAAACCTTGAGAAATACACGAAAATAAAATTTTCGGAAATACCATCTGCGACATTAAAAGCACCCCACTATTTCGACCACTTTATCCATTTTCACAAAAAAAAAAAAGCATAAACTGAGTTCTTTTTCGCACAACCCCCCCCCCCCCCCACATACTCAATATATTTACATTCGAGCCCCCCCCCCCACATTTTCGTAAACGCTGATCCAAAAACTGTCTTCATTACCCTGAATTGAATAAACCCTTCCCCACTGTTTCACGTTACCCTGAATTTTGACACGCTCTGCATTGAGCCCTCGGTGTGATGATGATACGAATTCATCTCAGAACCGATCAACTCGAAGTTGGGCTAACTTTGAATGTGGGCCTGGCTCAGTGGGGTCGTAATACATTGACATTTATGAAGATTCTAATAGATGGACGTTGCCGAAAACCTCAATTATTTCCAGAATGAGCTTGCCGTCTTACTGATTGCAACATTAAAGTACTTGTTTTAATTTGTACTCTTTGTTTTTGCACAAAGCATTGAGAGGATATGTGTTCCTGTATCCATAAAGTATAAGTAGATAGCTGAATATCACTTTGTCGATTGCGGTACCGTAACCTCTCACACCTTTTCTGGCCGCAGAAACTCTAATCCAGCAAGCTACACTCGATGGTACGACTGAGGAATAGCTGCCATGTATTTTTAGCATAGTACATACTATATATACACGGAGAATAAATGTTATATAGCTAATATTAAAATAATTATACCCCCCCCCCCCTCCCACCTCCCCACCGTGCATACACCACAACAAGTTTGTGCAAGTTTCCTTCAAAGGATGAATCGCAAGATCCAGCCGAATCCGACAACACCCCTATCCCCCCCCCCCCCCCTCCCCCTCCCTCCTAGAGAATGGAGCTAGCCTCTATTGCCGCTGACCATACTTCCACCTTCCCACTAAAACGCTTTTGGGGTCTCTACAAGCAGTACGGGAAGGGCTCGCCATCGAGGTTATTCTTGCAAGCTAGGTTACAGCAAGCGCCTGGATTTGAAAGTGCGCATTCTCCACCAGCAGGTGTGCAAGCTGGGGGATCTGTGTTGACTGGGGGGGGTGTAGTTGTTGTAGACGTAGTAGACGTTGTAGACGTAGTAGACGTAGTGGTTGTACTAGTTGTACTAGTTGTACTAGTTGTGCTCGATGTTGTCGAGGTAGTAGTAGTCGTAGTGGTGGTGTTACCCGCGGTAGTTGTCGTTGTAGTCTTTGGCTTCTTGATGGGGCAGTTGTTGTTGTGGCGCTTCTTCAACTTCTGATCGTAGGAGATACATTGCGCTGGCGGTGGGGTGCCGGGGACGTTGAAGATGGAAAAGGAGCAGAGGATGTCCAGGTTGGTGGTGCAGGCTTCGATGCCGTTGTGGTTGACGCAAACGACATCCGATGCGGGGAATGCGGCGGCAATTGGCAAGATTGCTAGAAGAAGGGCTTTGAAGCTGAGTTGGAGTTGCATGATTTTAAATTATTTATAGAAATAATCTGGTATTATTGTGAAGGGAATGTGATCGCGATCTGGATAACGAGTGTGGTGGTTCGAAAAAGCTGGAGTGGTGATCCAAAAGAGTGATGGACTTCCGGGTATAGGAGGGTGACGGATGGATGGATTCACGACAAAGGGGCGAACTGCGACTTTCTATATTTTCAATAAAGGGGAAAAGCAAATGTAAGTTTAGTCGAAAATATTCTTGGTCGCACAGAAAGGAGTTTGTGGCTGAGACAACTCCAGATCGAGTAGTAGTGCATTCGGTTCGTACTCGAGTACAGTACGGTCGCCCAAGAAAAGTTGCCCATTATTTTTGGAAATACTTTGAGCAATAATGGATCAAAGTTTTCCCCGAACCCAGCCTTGGTCGTTTCGATCAAACTACAAGAGATAATCCACCTTGGTATGCACATCAGGTTTCCCCCCCCCATCATTGGACTTGTTACAAGTTTCTGGGCTCTGACACTTGCTCAGCCCCACATTTCTACCAAACAACTCGGTGAGCGTAAAATACATTATTTGATCGATAGAGTACTTCACTGCAGCTCAAGTACAGATTGATTCAAAAAGAAATATACAAAAAGGGAAAACTTAAGGCTACAAATGTTTCGATTCGAACATCCATGGATAAATGTCTGTAATCTGTGCTTAACTCGAGTAAGGCCTGTTTTCGCTAGCGCTCATAATTTCGCTACGGGAACCATTTAACATCGAGCCCAACCTTTCGAAGCAGGTTAGCGTGGAGATATCCTTGCACCTTGCATGCTTTGTGGATACCGGCTTTACTGGCGACGAAGCCCACCCCCCAGCACGTCTCGAATTCTCACACCTTTTCAATGTCTTACCATTGAAAGTATTCACTCTACTCGAGTAGGTACTCAACGCTCAACGCAGAGTAGAATACAGAATTGTTCTTGCCAAAACGTGCCTCCTCAGAACATCATCATCAGATATGAATGGATTTCTAAAAAAAAGTTTCAAGAGTGCTTGTTTATTGGATTATGCTCATCCTTCCCAAGTCCCCAAACATAATTTTTAATTTTGACAAAGTATTTGTACATATTCGACTGAATATTGCCACGAAATAGGCTTTGTTGCCATGGCTAGGTGAGACTTTCTTTGAAAAGGTGTGAGAATTCGAGATTGACTGGGGGGTGGGGCTTCGTCGCCAGTAAAGCTGGGTGGCGGGGGGAAAGTATTGCAGGTTGACCAGGCGTGGCAGTGTCTGTGCAAATACATGCAAAATACATACACGTATGTACAGACTGGAGGCCCCCCTTGTAAAACCTTCAATACTTTCGCCCTGATACGAGTGGGTACCGATTTCAATTCGCTGCTCCGGTTACCGGGTTCACTCGATCACTGGCCTACGCCAGACAAAGCTCCACGCCGACAAACTAGACTACTCCAACAAGATATTTTTACATCCCCGATTATGGTCATAAGGCAAGATTAGGCAGTGGGTTTTATAAATTTTCAAAATTGTAATACCGGTAGAGGAGAACAGCTTTGAGCAGGAAAGAAACGTGGTTACCTAGCTTTCTATACATGTGAATAATTTCTCTGAGATCCTAAGAGCGTTGATGACGAAGTTACCAATTGTGTTTTTGCCAGATAATACAATGATAAATGTCCAAAACTATCAATCTATGCACCTGCCCGCCATTTGAATCAATATCTAAACAAACTGTGACCCTGTGTAGGTCAGATAATCAAGGTATGCTTGCTCCCTTATAAAACTAAAGACCAGACGTATCCAGAATTGACGTCGAGGATGCCGCCTTGGGTAAGACCCAGGATTAATAACAGGAAATATGAGGACGAAGTAGCAACTAACAAGTAGTAAGAGCATCCAGACCGCCTGATCTCTATCCATAAGGGTCATATAGGGGGGGGATATATTAAGAGGTAATACAATAAACGGACGTAATAAATATCGTCATTGCACAAAATTATACTGCTTACCCATATAACATATACCCAATCATCAAAATGATAATCTTCAACATTGCTATCTCTCTCACATAGATACCTACGAAAATGAAGAATGTATCGATGAATCTGATACTAATAACACTCAAAGCCCCTCACCGAGCAGAGAATTCAGCTTCGGAATCTCTGCTTATTTGATGCCCATATTGCAGCTTCATTTCTGGGAGACTCGAGATTCCGCCTCCAACTGAATGTGACTCGATGAACATTCACGTACTTCGCGTACCAAGCGGTATAGAATTTTACACTACTTCCGTATTGACATGAGAGCGGCTTTAGCTCAGTTGGGAGAGCGTCAGACTGAAGTCCAACTTCGGTATCATTCATACATCTGAAGGTCCTGTGTTCGATCCACATAAGCCGCATTACTTTTTGCTTTTTCCTCCCTTCTTGGGCTGCGTGCAGAGGTTTAGTTTTGTATCTTGTTTTTGGATTATGGGGTCGATTTTTAATTGCTTCAGGTCGGAATTTGCCAGTTAATTCTGTGCCGGAGGATTGTTTTGATTACTTATTACGTGTTTGATTTTTCTGGGGGTTTTGATTCAGTCTATTCTTATAACTTTAAGTGTACTCAAACTTTAAGTCGCTCAAAACGCATGCAAATTCATATTATTAATTTGCGTAGAGATACAGATCTCAAGCGTGCAAGCGACATATTTGGAAATACCAATCAACATTTACAAGGCAACAGTTAATTACATATATACAAAGTTACGCTACATACTACTTACATTTCAATGCAGATCTACGTATACAAATTTGCCGAATATTGCCTTCGTCACTTGACCCTCTCGACGTCTTCGAGGGTCTGGTAATAAGATTACTTCCCGACGATGAGGCTCCGATGCTACAAAGAGGTATACGTACGATAGGTATGTTCTCCCCTACACCTAAGGTAATTCAAATATGTGTACATCGAGATAAACTCGAGCTCGGCGCGAACATGGTCTCGCGGGAAACAACATTGGAAAAACCACAACCATTTGGGATACATTCTACTCTACAGCAACTCATAAGCCATCAAACGAGCAAAACAATATCGTCGAGGGCAGGGTTCGAACCTACGCGACAAATGTCATGTGATAACCAGATACACGAGATGTAATTCAAGTCACACTCCTTAACCACTCGGACACCTCGACTATCTGATGTGAAAATTGCCAAAGCGCCGTGATGGAATATATGCTTTTGCTCTCGGAAAAGCGAGTTACCTAATGTACGGCATCTCATGCCTCTAGAATATATTCAAATACGAGAAGCATATGAAGTTTAAATGGCTACTTGAAAATCGTTTGTGGATGTATATATATTCCTGGTAATATATGCCCATTTTATATAATTATATAATGACCAAATAATCCGCATGATATTTAGTTATAGTATATCCGGACACTTTATCGTCCAGTTTTCGCAAAAAGTGATACATACCGTCCGGCCTCATGATCATTTGATGTAAGTTATTTTGCCGTGTCCACGAAACGTGGTTCCAAAGCTTAAGGCTAGGACGACCAAGTGTGATGGCGACAGTAACCCATAAAGTTGACCTATACATCCAAGAGGCGACTATTGACGAGAATTGTTAACTTTTTGATGTCACAAAAGTGCTCCATGATTTATAATTATCATACTTGCAAATAATTGTCATGCATTATATACTTTATGAAGTACACACATGCGCTATACATACAAAAGAGATAGGTAGGTACAAGTAAGTAGGTATATTCTCCCATCATACCACATGCTCTCGTCTCGCCATGATACTTTCATGAAATCTTACGCAACATTTCTCATTAATCATTTCATCAGGTCGATAATGTATCTGCTGAGTCTCATGCCTGCATCTACTAACCTACTATCAATCGCATGCGATGTACCCCAGGTATAGTCTCGTTCCCAGACCCTCCTCGAGACCCAAGTAGGGATATTAAGCATCCGAATATACCTAGCCTGAATAAACCTGATTTTGAAGAAGAATGAGGCATGAGTCCATAAATGACAATGGCTTCAAGGACTTCAATGAAGCGGCTTTAGCTCAGTTGGGAGAGCGTCAGACTGAAGTAAAACTTCGGTATAATTCATACATCTGAAGGTCCTGTGTTCGATCCACATAAGCCGCATTTCTTTTTGCATCCGGGGCAGGTGAATGGTTAGGTACATAGCCGTCGGAGTATTCTTAAGTGTCTACTGGTATACGTAGATGATATCACTTACTTTTGAGGTGATTCGGGGAATTCTTCTTCTTTTATTCTTGCAAAATGTGGATTGCGGGGACGTTTAAATTTATTTGTATATGTAAATTGATATTGCATTATCTACTATATATAAATGTACAGCTACTACCGCGCTAGGCCTCTAGAGCAAAAGGGGGTCGACTGAGAACATCTCGAAAGTCTTTATCTGCTGCAGGCATGGATCGATATCCGAAGTCGCCATGATCCTCCCGTGTATATGAAGCCCGCGAAAAGTACTCTTATCGATTTTTACACAACCAGGCTACGATCTTTATATATACTAGTCTTGCCTCTTCATCATGAGAACGATATGAGCGCCCAGAGCAGTATGATAGCCTTTTCTCACACCATGTTTTCTATTATTTTGTGTTAAAAATGCACGGCCACGGCAGTACATCTAACATGGATGTACATGTATCGAGCATAATCAACATCGGTGAAACATCTCATTAATCATTTTATATCCTTTATTTAAGGACTTGAATATATAAATATTAGTATTAAAGTCCGATTTATCCATTTTTGTGCAAGCTGAAAACGAAAACTATTTTCCCTGAGCTAATCCAGGTTCGGTTTTTCGGTAGAGCCGACTACTTAAATGGGTATTTTCTAGCAGGTCTTGGCATTTTTATGGATTAGTCTACCTACTAGATGCCAGGCTAGAATAGATGTATAAATTTTGTCAAGCGGCATCAAGAATAAAGCAACAACGTTAGCGGAGGGAGAGGGCGGCGTTGCACAACCAGGCTACAACGTTAGAAGATCTCGACCCGACCATAATTGAAAAAACATAACTGAAGTACTCCCAGCTATTCCAACTATCCACTACAATCCCCCTCAAGGCTTACACATGTAGGTACCTGGGTGGCTAGCATAGCCGACCCGGCCTCATATGCATTGAGGCTCGAATATGTTATTATTTTTTCATTTAAATTAATTGAAAGTTTTGGTTTGAATTCCGCACCCGGGGCTGAGGCTAATGTGTCTTAAAACATTCACTTCACTTCGATACATAGCAGCGGAGGACATTGGGGAAGCGAATAAAATACCGAGATTTCCCTGGAAGGATAACCACCAATCCTATCGACCCACGTGATCTTATCTGATTCTCCTGCTTGTACCAACATGAAAGGCAGGCCAGAATGAGGGGAGGGGGTAAAGAGGGATGTTGTTTATCGATGCGATCAAAGTGCAACGAATTGCAATGACCTTTGCAGATCCCGTACCGTCGGGACTGCCCTTACCCCCACCCCTCCAAGTACCACTCGTGGCAACCTCTACGAGGGGTCTGGGTACGAGACTACGTAGCAACGGAGGCTAACATGCCTTAACCAACCGAATCTCAACATCAGCTTCAACACCACCACCAACTCAGTCTCGTTCCCCCATCAACAGTAACAACAGCGCATCCAAACACAAAAAAAAAGCCTACATTGCGAACACCAAATCAAGTTCCGAGGACTCCGACGTCATCCGTGCCTGCCAAGAGCGAATATATGCGTTGCCGGAGCAGAGCAATGGCAATGTTTATGTTTATGTGCATCTCCGGCTCCGTCCGCCGGGGGCGGCGACAATAACATCCATCTTACCACCACCGCCCACGGCCACAACGCCGTCAACACAGTGTGGTGCATCCCCATCCCACCATCTACACCTAGCCTCGAGTCAGTCCACACCGTAGGTATCCATCACTTTCTTTCAGGATTCCCTTCAGACGCAATATCGATACTTCACTGCCCTTGCCCCCCCTTCCCCGGGGCCCCGCCCTTGCGGGTCAGAGTTCGCCATCGGAAGGGCCTCAACGCTACTGCAGGCTTTACGACAAGAACAAACAACAATGACTCTCCCAAGTAATGGTACGCACGAGGTCGCCTCACCCCACGAGGTCGCCTCACCCCACAATGACTATTTTATTCATTCTTGGCACGAGAACACCCACAATGGACTTGTACCATCCGCACCCACCGAGAGTGACGCCTGGGCACGAGACTACACTGAGAGCACTGGCAACGACGATCAAGGTGAGAGCGTTTCACCGGTGAGGGAGTTTCCGGCTAACGGTGAGGTAGTTTCTCAAGCGCGTGTGACTCCCGCGAGAACCAGGGCCCATCATATGGGCAGCCCCGGCCACCATGCGCACAATCGGAGCCCCGGTTGCGCCTCTGCTGGAAACGATGCCGATGTATCAAGTCCCCTGCCCTGGCCTGCCACCGGGGAAGGCATTCCTACGCCACTTGAAGTCTCCGCTACCTCCGGAGGTGCGCATTCGCCAGGTAACATCGATATCAACAATAACAATCAGACCCAACCCCCCGGAACAACAGCTCCGGTCGGTGGCCACCGCCTCGGCAACCGCAATGGCCCCGCACATCCTCAGCCCCACATGCACAGGCGCAATCCAAACCGACCCACCCTTCAGGAAGCTCGACGCCTCCTCGCTAGGGTCGATCGCCGCGAGCACCCCCACGCCTTTATCAACCTCCTGCGACGGGTCGACAGGGCACAGCGTCAGATGCCCAGAGGGGGATCCCGCATACAACGACCACCCTGGTATGATCTTCCACCCCTCGAGAATCTGCCCTACCTGCCCAGCATCAACCTCCCCATCATCCTCCAACAGTTCCCACAGTTGGCGGATGCCCAAACGTACCCCTACCAGTATTTGTAGTGCGAGTTGTGTAGGCGTGGGGCGGTCTATCCGGCCAATGTCGTGGTGCCGATTGGGGTGAGGTTGTCTGTCGAGTGGGTCGAGCGGTGCACTGCTTGCGTTGAGCGTTATGGTTGGGATCCAGAAAGAGAAGAAGAAATCGAGGCACATTGGCTCTCGATGCGGAGGCCGAATATCTAAAAAAGAGAAATGAAATCCAGAAAAAAAGGAAATGACATTCAAAAAGAAGAGCGATGGAGAGAGGCGGGCATGGAGTGAGGAAGAATGGAGGGACAGGGGATCAAGAAAGGGCATAAAAAGCTATCATGAATTTTATATCTCGGGCATCAGACAGGGTCGGGAACATGAAGGGATCCGGGGCGAGTTGCCCGAAAGAAAAAAAAAAAAAGGAAAGAAGAAAAAAAATATGAAAATTGAGTCAAAGTGGAGATGAAGGTAAAAACACGATAAAGGAACATACTTCGCCGAGGCTAACCGCTGCCAAGGCCATATTCATATTCTGGTCGTCATGGATTGATTCATTTGAGGGTCAATAGCCCACTCATGCACCCATCACGCTGGAATCTGGCAAGGCCTAGGTAGAGGGTTTATGGTGCATACCTCGAATGGGAAGTATGCCCAAAATTGATAATGCGGGTGTATTGTATACGTTATTTCTTTCGAGGCGGAGTTTGCATGCATATTCGCGGATTTTGCCATATATACTCCAAGTAAATGGTACATCGGTAGATATTTCTGTTCTCTTCAGCAAGAAAAAAAGAAATAAAGTAGTATTTAAAGTAACAATCATTATCGATGTATACTTAATTGAAGTAAATGTATGTATCACAGAACGCGGTATAGTTCTAAAATGCCGCGCAAAATGAGCATGTTATAAATACGTACATAATATTATACAAGTCTATGGTGAGGCAGGTGTACATGTGTTAAGTAAACCCCGTCTGAAATACCCCGTAGTGTTATTTATTTTCTAGTGACTATTCTCTTAATTCAGATGTTCTCGTGCCCAGACTCGAAGTCACATGCGCGCAATATAATAAAGGTTGGCTGCTTCAGATACTTACATAATTATAATAGGCCTAATTGTTGGAATATAAGAGACCTAATTATCTCAAAAAAACAAAATACAGTAGCATAGAGCACTTTAGCACTACGCGCTTGTGCAAAAAGTCATAGAAATGGAATTCTCCGTACGGAGCTCACAAAAACCCCGTGAGCGAATTTTGTCAACCCCGTAGGGAGTTTGAGCAAGTTATTTTTTGTATGGCAGCCCCATACAAAAGTGAACAAAGAATTACTCCGTATCTATGGGTCTCACAAAAACCCCGTAAAATCCAAAAGATTCTTCGTACGAAGAATTCCTTTGACGGGTTTCACTTGACACATTTGTCGCACCATACATGTCACCATACATGTCTTTAAATATTTAAACAATAATAGGGGTATTCAAACCCAAACAATCCGCTTTTCATTCAATCTGCTTTATTCAATCAAGATCTAGATGTATCTGCTTCAGGATTGCAATTGAATGCCCCCTTGGGGAAATTGGATATTTTTATCTGGTGACCAGATATCTGCAGATTTGTATGGTCTGGGCGCAAATAATTTATATATTTCTCGGATATTTGACCGTTATACATGTGCATCTCGGATATACATACATAGTAAGAGATGTCAATAACAGAAATATAATTGATGAACTACATCGGTCTTAAGTACATACCTCGATGGAGCTGCAATATTAGTATAGCTACCTGTAGCCATTTGTCCATAGGAAAATGAAACCACAACATGAGATAATAAGAAAAACGGAGAAAGAAAATGAGATTAACAATTTCAATCAACAAAGGAAACACACATATGGAACGAGCACCCTCCCCCCCCCCCTCCACACACACACACACTCCTTCTCCCCAAATGAAATAACAATGTCAGCCATCGGCGGCAAATACCACTCCATCACATCCCAAAGCCCAGAGTCCAGAGGCCAATGTGAATCTGATCCTGCACACCCGGCATCCACAATCAACAATTGAATTCGACTTTGATGCCTTTGGCTGCCTCCGTGGCAACTAACTCTTTCCATTCGGGTGAAGAAATCACCCTTTCCCGGTACTGGGCTAGTAGTTCGGCAATCTCGGTGTGGTCGTATCTGAGTGCGGAAGATTCGGAAGTCGGATAGTGAACTGGCAAAGGTCCGTTGGGGTGTCTCGGGTTGGCTGGCCTGGAAAACTCTGGAAAGGAGCGAGTGTGCAGACCAAGTTCGCACCCTTCCGATATGTCTACCCAAGCCTTTACACGCCCCGAATCACCAGGCCGAGGCGCGGACCCCTCTTCCAAATCCTGCGTTGTTGCCACAAAAGTGCAGTCGGCTTCAGTTTGAAAATTATCTTGAACACTTCTCGACTCCAACAGTGCCTGAACACACTGCATATTTCCACGTGCTGCAGCCAGCCGTAGTGGGTCGCAAAACAATTCCAGCTTTGCTCCGCGAAATAAATGGATGGTAGTGTCCTCGAAATGAATATTTGGACAGACCAATATGGAATGTTCACCAAAAAGTCTTATTTGGCATGATTTGAACTCCAATCTTCTTTCGCTGTTGCAAACTTTTGGAAGACTCATATTCTGGTCGCTGTCATCCGAAATCCGTTTTACTGCTGCAATTTTATAGTCATGAGAATACATCTCGATAGATCCGATGATGTTTATTGAAGTCCTTTTGACTGAGATTCGATTAAACGCAAATCTAACCAGACCGTTGAAAATTGTAACCCTCCAGTTAAGCGCAGACAAATATTCTCCCGTATCAGAAATAATAGGCTTGAATTGAATGTATTGTATGTGTATGTAGAGTGCAGCATACAGCTTGGCGCTAGCTCTCAAGGTACTTCCACATCACTTCAATCTGTGTGTGGGTTCCCTTAGGTCTAGCCCTAAGCATGCATATATGCTATCTACAGAAGAACACAAGATATTACCACTTACAGTACTGAACTAAAGTTTTTAATACTCCTTCTTGTCGTTTCCTAAGATAGTTCAACAATTCAAGCTTAAATACATATTTTTAGTAGGAAGCACGTAGTTTTCCAGGTTACATGCTTCAAATAAGTATCCAATATCTTCCATCTTGTCACTCAGTCTGTCATCCTGTTATACAGGCTGTCACTCTGTTTTGCTAAGACCTTCCAACTCTTGCCTTAAACCAAATTTAGCTTTTGCTAAAAGCTTTGTTATATAGTCTGCTACCATAATATCCATACTAATATAATTCAAACCAACTTCTCCTTTTGCAATCCGGTCACTTAGGAAATAGCATCCAATTGCTATATGTTTGGCCCTTGGATGATCCATTGGGTCTTGTACAACTTGAATAGCAGATTGTAAATCTGTCATGATACACACTTCCAGTCAATTTACCTGTACTCGGTTTGTGTAAAGTCTGGATATAGTATAAAGGTGGCTATTAGCTAGATTACTAGAATCTAACTAATAACAGCTGCCTGAATATCTATATAAATAGGAGTCTGAATAGTTGTATTGTCTTCATGTCACTTATAATAGTGGAGAGACTTAATTAACTACTGTAAACTTCTGTATTTGTTGCTAACTGCTAAGTTGCTTGCCCTTTCACTGAAGAGGGAAATGGGCTTCCTTTATAGAAAGTCCCAAGTCTGTATGAGTCATAGATGACTCTTAACTAACTTAGTAATATATAACTGTAATGTTAGAAGTGACTTATTTCCTGTAAGTCAGAGGTGACTCCTATCTAATTGTTGAATCACATCTGTGAGTCAGAAGTGACTCAATTTCTTGAGTCATACCTGTAAGTCAGAGGTAAGTGATTCCTAGCTAAGTGAGTTATAGATGTTCTAGTAACATCTATGTTGATTAATAATAATAATAATGAGAAAAATAATGAAAATAACTATGTTCCTGCTCTGTCCTGTGTATTAATAGAAGTTACATGTGTATGTAATTTCCTATCCTTACATTCTCCCCAACTATCTTAAAGAATAGCCTGATTATTTTTTATTGCTAGAATTCAAGCCTTCTCTTCATTAATAACTCCCAGTGTCTTTGTCCTACTGGAAGCATTATTCCCAGATCTCTTTCTAAAGGTCCTGGTATTATTTCTTGTCTCCCAATATTTTACTATCATTGGTAAGTTAATATCTGCATATATCCAACTGTCATTGTTCTCATTATAACTCTTCCATTTAATCACATATTGGGGCTTTCCTGTTCCTGGTTCTCATATGTATTCCATTGCTTCTTCATCAGGATAAAATGATGCCATTATAAGGCCTGGTGGTCCGTTATAAGGCACAGCTTCATTATTGCTATTATGCCATTATACGGTTGATCATTACCGTTATGCCGTTATAAGGCAAACAGTGTGATAGTCTCCATTCAAAACGCTTTCAAGGTGAGATCCAACGTTAAAAAAAACTTTAATTATTGCCCTCCGCTATAAGTCAATTTCCCTAAACATAATCCTTATAATTTTCAACATAATATTTATGGTTCCAATCTAGTATTTCTAACTTATATGTCTCCAATGGTTAAGAGTCCGAAAACGGACTGAAACCTGTAACAAGTACAGTGGTAAGATAGATTGATTGATCGTTCAATAGTGATTCTTGACCGCACGGCTAGTCCGCTCGTTGGCTATGTATACCCGTCCTTGGTTGGCGTAGGGTAACGCTCTTCGCCAAAGTCCTTGTCGCCAACTCCTGTTGGTCAGTCGATTGGGTTGTTAGCTTGTCCGCTAGTCAGCTTGTCCAGTGTGGTCACCTCCTCCGATCCTTTGTCCTCAATCCTGTTGTTACCCTTACATTACTACCTCACCCCAGGTCACCGCCTTCGCGGTCCTTTATCCCACGGTTTTGTCCCAATATTTGCTTGTTTGTCCTTTTTCCTCCTCTTTGACTCCCCCTCCGCTTCCTTCTTTGATCTCGGTTTCCCTTGTCCTCCTTCCCATTGCGACGTCTCCAGCTTGTTCCATGTCTCCGATGTCGGCACACTCTTGCTTTGTCCTCCCGAGGTGAGCTTCTCCCCTTTCCATCTCCCCATAAATCCTCCTCTCACCCCTTCCTTTCTCTGTCTCCTTCCTATTTCTCGCTTCTCATCTTCCCGTCCCCCCGTAAATCCTCCTCTTACCCCTTCCTTTCTCTGTCTCCTTCTTGGCCCCCTGACATGCCTCCCAAGGCCGCCATCTCCACCCCTTAGACCATCTTTCTCCCCCAGCTGATGCAGCTATGAGGGGTAAGATGGAACCTGTTGGTCAAAGGTCTTAACCCCGCGTCTGGTTACCTTGCCAATGATCGTATCCGAACGATCTACACCAACCTCATGCCCTTCTTCCATAGCTTCCATTCCTTCCTTGACGTTTTCCATGTCTTCCACGCTAGTCACCGGGCCTTCCAGGCTCCAGGTAGCAAGTGCACTGGTGTCTCTCACCCTTTCCTCCTCGCCTGCGCTACTGCCCATCAAGTCTTCATTGCCGAACATGGTGCCGCCGTCCCGTGGGAGTATTACGAGACCCGTTTCCCTGGTGTCCCAGCGGTCCGGTTGTACAAGTACGTTGGTGCCGCCGACAAGGATGCCGAAAGGGTAAAGTGTTGTGACCTCCTAACCGAGGAGTATGTTGACGAGTACACCGCTGCCCTCACCGAGTGGCTGGCCGCCGTCCGCCTCAACAGGACTCGGGCCAGTCCCCCCAACGGCATCGGTGATGGGGTCGGCTTTGCCACTGCCCTCGCCGCTTGCGCTGCTACTGGTGGGGCCGCTGCTGGTGGAGCTGGTGCCGGGAGGCCGGTTGTGGTTGTGGCGCTGGCGCTGCCGTTTCCCCTGCCATTGCTGCCTTTCTCGCCACCGGTGCCCCTCCAGCTGCTCCTCCCGGTGGTTGTGTCCCTCGCTGGCTGCGTCTCGTCGATGGTGCTGGTTGTGGTGCGCCCGCTGCTCCTCCTGCCCCCATTGCTCCCGCTGCTCGCCCTGCTTGCGCTGCTCCTGCCACCCCCACCGCTTCTCCTGTCGCTGGCACCTCTTGTGGAGCCGCTTCTCCTGCCTCGGCTGGACTTTCCCGTACTCTCAAGCGGGGCGTGGCCGCGGCCGCGCTAGGCAACCCCCCTCCTTGGCCTGCCTTCGCCTGTGGTGGAGCCCGCGTCGCTTCCCGTGGTTGCCCTGTTCCGGGTGTCGCTGCGTGCCCCATCGTGCAACGTCCCGCCATTGCCCTTCTTCACGTTGCTCGCGGTGCAAATGGGGAGTTCCCTCGTCTACCCCGTAGCTCCTGCTCCTGCTGCCGCCATGCATGCCCATCCGGAGCTTGTTGCGGTATGCACCCGTCCCCCGTCCCCCCTGCCTACCCCATACTCCCATCCCTGTCTCTTACTGACCTTCTGGGCCCTGCCTTAGCTTAAGAATGAGGTTGTCAATGCCGTCTATCTTGGTGCTTTGTCCCCTGGGTTCCCGGAGCACCTGCGCCAGTCACTGCCCAACCTCCTCTGTCAACATGCCTTGTGGTTGGTTTGCGGTCGGCACTTGTGTCATCTCTTCCCTGGCCTGACTTCCTCCCTCGCTCGGGATCACCTGTTTCCCGCGATGGTTACACTCCTGGATCGTCCCCCTCCCGCTGCGGCTGTTCCGGTCATTGGGGTCGAAGGGAGCGACACCAAGGACAAGGATGAGGGTGAAAACGATGACGCAGACAAAGATGAGGAGGAAGAGGGGAAGGAGGAGGAGGAAGAGCACGGGGAGGAGGAGGGTGACTTTTCCGATTCTTACTGATGGTCGGTTGGCCTCTCCAGTCGTCCCAGCTCCTGCCTTGGTCCTCTGTGGTTGTTGTGTCCCCTTCTCCCTTGCCTTGCTTCTTTGATTTTTTTTTTTTCTTCTTTTTTTTTGTTGTCTGCTCCCGCCGTTGCCTTGTCTCCGTCTTGCTCTGCATTCTCCTCTCCTTCTCACCTCATTTTTCTCTTTTTCTTTTTTTTTTTCCATTTCTCGGCCGCGGTCCCCCCTCGCAGTGAGCGTCTCAACTTGCTCTTAGATAGATGAAATTCAGCTATCGCCTCTTCCGCTCCCTTCAGAGCCGTTCCTAACTCCCATGTATTGTCCTCCACTCCCCAGCCCTCCCATCTGATCCTGTACTTGTCCATCCCGTCAGCCATGCGTCGGTGTCCCGTCGGCCTTGCGTTGGTGTACCACGACCGCGTCGATGGTGAACTCCGCATCTTCCATTGTCCGCCGCATCGCCGGTGGGTGCCACTGCCATTTCGAATCTGTACTATCCACTTTGAGTGACCCCACGTTGATGGGTTGGTGAATGTGCCACGTGCTGGGTAAATCCTGAAATCAGGCATTTCTTGCTGCCGCTGGTTTGGTCAGCTTGAAAGGACCTATTCAGTGGTCATGAAGCTTCTTGCTGTTCTCCTTGCTATTATTGGTGTGGTTCATAGGTAAGTGGTCCATCTTAAGGCACACCAGCTGCCCTACTGCCAGCGTGGATGTGCATCGTCTTGCATTCATTGTTGCAGCCATGGTTTCCCGGGCTTCTTTGAGTTTGTTGTGGGCCTCCCGTAGTGTGTTCTGGAGGTGCTCAGCCATGGCTGCCCCTCGTAGGGCCGCTGGTGAGTCCTGGGAGTTTGCTAACTGTACCAGGTCGTGGTCTAATGGCATCCGTGGTGTGAACCCGATGTCTAGCTCAAATGGTGTCTTCCCCGTCGCCTCGTGGGTGGCCGAATTGTACGCAAACTCCGCGAGGGGTAACAGGTTGTCCCAGTCGTGCGGGTCCGTCCTGGCAAAGGCCCGCAGCCACGTGGAGATCACTTGGTTCGCCTTCTCCGTTTGTCTGTCGACTTGTGGATGGTACGCTGTGGTCATCGCTAGTCTGATCCCCATCGTACGTGTCAAGGCTCGGAAGAGGGCTGCGACAAATTGCGGTCCTCGGTCCGTAATGATGGTCTTGGGTACACCATGCAGGCGGATATAGTGGGAGATCAACAGTTTCACTAGCTTCTTCGCTGACAAGTCCCCCTCCGTCGTCGCTATGAAGTGCGTCCGTTTTGTCAACAGGTCGATTATCGTGACAATACAGTTGTTCCCCGCAGCCGACTTCGGAATTTTTGTCATGAAGTCAATGCCAATTTTCTCCTATTGTTCTGTCGGAATTTCAACCGGTGGGGCCAGCCCCATGGCTCCTCTGGTATCTATCTTCACCCGAGCGCAGATGTCGCATCCCGTGACCTATTGTCGGATTGTCCGGTCCATCCTGGGCCAGTAGAACCGGCACTGTACCGCCGCCAGCATCTTGGTCCTCCCGAAGTCTCCTGCCACCGGGCTGTCGTGTAGCAGTGCGCAGATCGCATTCTAGTTTTTCTTGTCCGGAATGGCTAAGCGGTGGTCCTCCGTGGTAATCAGGAGTCCGTCGCTGGTGAGTTTAAACCAAGCTGCTCTGGCTTGGTCTTGTGCCGAGGTTGGTTTCTCCCCCCCCGGATCCCCTTCCTCTCTAAGGATACGGATGACAGGTCTGAACCATTCGTCCCCTCATAGTTCTTACGAGCCACTTCCTTCCATTGTCCAAGGGAGGCGTCTTCCGCCGAGGTCACCACTGTTGAGAACATAACCTCCCCTGTTGCTTCGACATTTCCCCTGTCCAGTGGTCTACTTAGGCAGTCCGCGATCACGTTCTTTGTCCCTACGATGTCCTTGATGTCAATATTGAAGTGCGACAGATCCAGCATCTTGTTGAATTGTCTTGAGCTGATCGTTTGTTGCTGCATGATGTGGGTCAGCATGTGGTGGTCCGTGTAGACCATGATGTGGCTCTCCAGAATCATGGGTGCCCAATTCATGAGTTCCTTGTAGATCGCTAGAAGTTCCGGTTGTATGCCACATATCATGCCTAGGGGTCCAATAGATTGGGGGAGTCGTACGCAATTGTTCTCACCTCCCCCTTCTGGACTTGGGTCAACATGGCCACCACTGCTTCTTTCGATGTGTCGCAGTGGATGCTGAACTCGCAGTTGCCCCTCTCAGGTAGTGCCAAGATTGGCGCCGTTGTCAGTGCCTCTTTGAGCGATTGGAAGGATTTGTTCAGTCAAGCATCCCATTGTATGGGCCTCCATCTTGCCTTTCCACCCGTCAGCTCGTGGAGTGGGACAGCAAGTTCTGCGTAGTTGTCGATAAAACAGCTGTACCATCTGGTCATCCCAAGAAATTGTTGGACGTCCTTAACTTTCATCGGTCTCTTGTAGTCCCTGACTGCCGCCACTTTGTCCGTTGCTGCTCTGATGCCCTCTGTGTTCACTATGTGACCCAGGAATGCCACCTTAGGTACGGCCCTTTTGCACTTTTTTGGGTTCAGGTGCCATCCACCCTTATGGAGTGTCTCCACTACTCCCGTGACTGCCGTTGTCATGAACCAAGTTTCTAGTCTCACCCAAGACTACCCCGCACCCAGCCACCGTCGGCCCCAGCCTCGCTATCAGCCACAGTGGATCCATGTCCATCTGATCCTGACCCCCAACGAGTTTCGCTTACTACTAGTGTTACTCTACATCGCCATGCACCTAGCCTATGCTCTAGCCCGTTCCTGGTAACCGTTGCAACACGACAGCCCGCATCCCTGTCACTGCTCGACTTCCTAGTTCGGAATCTCAGAGAAACCAACAGAAGGTTCTAGTATCACGAATCTTTGCTGCGCAATAGCTTTCTATATGTTTCCGTCAGCTTCTATTATGTTCTAGTTGTTTTTTATTGCGCAGTTGATTTCTAATTCCCTTTGACTCATGTACCTTGCGCAGCCGCCGCGCAGCCTCTGCGCAGCCGCGGCGCTGCAATTCTGTTCCTGTCTTTCTAGTTCTATGACTCAAGAAGGATCTCTATATAAAGAGTCCTTTCTCCCTCTTGTCTTGACTTCTTTTCCTTTCCTCTTTACGCAACAACTTGTCTCTTTCTCTCAGTTGTACCTTAACAAGTTGTTATTCGAATATACTTTATACTCTCCTCTTCCGTGGCCTAGGCAGCCCTTCTTAATCCTGCCTTGACCAAGTCCCATGCCTAGTACCTTGACCACTCGCCGCTCAGTTATCCTTCCCGGCGGTGCCCCAGAACCTGCTCCTGTGCACCCTCTTGACCAAGTCAACACCTACACTCTCGCCATCCTCAACTGCCGCTACCCCTCTCTGATCCACGCCTATCGTCCCCCTTGGCACGGACACAACGGTACCTTCTTCGGCCGTCGAGATCCTGTCACTGGGACCTGGTCATCACACTTTGTTGCGTCAACATAACTGTCTCCGCCACACCAAAGCAACATCACGATGTCTCGTTCCCAAACTCCTCTCCCCCCGCTTGCAACCCCCTGGACCGACTACCTTGCCCTCCTCTCAACCACACAGTTCGTCGCTAGCGACAACCCAAGCCTCCCCAATAACCTCCGTCCTGACATTAGGACAAGCCTCACCAATGCGCACCTTCAAGGAGTTATGTGTGGCACCACCGGAACCTGGTAATCGCCAGTAATCCCCAACCTCACTGATGTCGACGAACTGAGCGCTGCTACTCAGTTACTCTATGCCCACTTCCAATCCGGATTCCACGCAGGTGTACAGACCAGACTCCAAGCCCTAGCACCACCACCACCCGCGCCACGAAACCTGGCCCCAAAGATTGCAGACCCCACTGCCTTTGATGGCACCAGGGACAAATATCGCCAGTTCATCCCCCAACTCCAACTGGTTTTCTCCTCCGACCCCACCCGTTATGCCTCCGACGCAGCTAGGATTGCTTATGCTGCCTCTCATCTCTCCGGAGGTGCCCAAGCGTGGTTCAACCCACACATGGACCCAGTCACTGGCCAAGTCCAGTTTCAATCCTACAAAGGATTTATCAACACCCTCCAAGCGGCATTCGACGACCCAGATGCTGAAGCAACTGCAAGAGAAAAGCTTGACAAACTCCGTCAAGGTAAACGAGACTGCTCTGCCTATGCTGCTGAGTTTGTCACCATTTCCACCAAGCTCTCTATGAACCAAAAAGAGCAGATTGCCAGATTCCGCTCTGGCCTCAACAAGGACACCGCTATGGCGTTATCCTACCAACTCAATGTTCCGGACACTCTGGCTGCTGTGGCACAAATGTGCATCCAGCTCGACAACAACATCAGGCGTGTACAGAATCAACACCACACGCCCTCCCAACACCACAACACCGCTGCCCCTCGCACCAGTGCTCCTGCCAGCTCCTGTACCGCTACAGGATCACATGCGGGACCTATGGACCTCTCTGCAGTTGAGGTTAAAAGAAAGCGTGGTCCTCTCACCCAGGCCGATAAAGATTACTGCCCCGCCAATGGCCTCTGCCTCTACTGTGGTGCAAAAGGACACTTTGCAAGTGTCTGCCCCAACAAGGCACAGAAGGTCAACGCTACCTCCAATATTGCCACACCAGCAGGACCACCTGCAACTGTGCTTTACAGCACCACCGAGACAGCCACTCCGGCAAAAAAATAACTGCCTCTTTGAAGACCGAAGACCCTTCAAGGAGTGCCAGGATGCAACCTGGTGTCTTCTCTCCTGAACCCTCTTGTGTTTGTTTTTCACCTTCGTGCACCTCTTGTTCCCCAATGTTTTCCGTTAATGCTTTTTCTGTTTTACCATCTGTTGATTTGCCTGGTGCTGGTTTTGTTGTTCGTGTTGAGTCGCGATTTGCTTGCAAGAGTAGGTTGCGAAGGTATCGAATCTCTGCTGCTTTGCGTTTGTCTTCTGTTCCTCTTTCTGGTGATCTCGGTTCCGAGTCACCTATGACTTTCAATGCTACCATCAATAATTCTTTGCCTGGAACCTGCATGATTGACTGCGGATCTACCTCCCAGTTTATCGACCTTGACTTTGCCTTGTCCTTGAACCTGAACCTTGATCTGAAACCTAAGCCGGAAGACCTCATCGTAGTTGATGGGAGACGCTCGGTTGCAGGACAGATAACCCACTCTTGCACCTTGAAACTCACCGTCGACCAACATGAGGAAGTAATAACCTTCCAAGTGACCAAATTGGCCGGATGGAACCTCATCCTCGCAAAAACATGGCTCCGACGCCATAACCCCTTGATCGATTGGGAAAAGAATACCCTTACCTTCGCCTCAGGATATTGTCAAGCCCACTGTCTCCCAACTCGACAAAATATCATCACCAGCAACCCTCCGTCGCCTGCCAATCACAAGATTGCACTCATCTTGCAAGCAGCAATGAGGATAGCTACCAAACAACCTGGATCTATGATCTGTGTTCTTGCCTCCCTGCCTGAAGAAACCCTAAGTACCGAGCCGGCTAAGAAATTGGTTCCCCTAGAATACCACGATTTTCTACCACTCTTCTCAAAGAAGAAAGCCTTAGTTCTACCCCCACATCGATATGTAGACCACGAAATCCCTTTGCTTCCTGGCGCAAAACCACCCGTCAGACGAATGTACTTAATGTCCGATTCAGAACTCAAAGAAGTCCGAGAATGGTTGGATGAAAACCTTGCAAAGGCATTTATCAGACCTAGCTCTTCTTCCAGCGCCTCGCCAATCCTCTTTGTCAAGAAAAAAGATGGTTCCCTACGCCTATGTGTCGATTACCGAGCACTTCACGACATTACACATAAGGATAGGTACCTACTCCCCAGAATTGAAGAAACCTTGAACCAAATCCGTGGATCCAAGTACTTTACCCGACTGGACCTGGGAGCCGCTTTCAACCTCATCAGGATTAAGGAAGGCGGCGAATGGAAAACCGCCTTCCGAACCAAATATGGCCTCTTCGAATTTATGGTCATGCCCTTCGGCCTAACCAATGCCCCAGCAACCTGTCAGCGATTCGTCAATGACACACTCCAAGAATTCCTCGACGTCTTCTGCATTGTCTACCTAGACGACATCTTGATTTACTCAAAGTCACGAAAGGAACACCAAGAACAAGTCCGTAAAGTCCTTGCCAAACTCTCTGAGGCAGGACTGTTCGTCAAACTCGAGAAATGCGAATTCACAGTCAACAAGACAACCTTCCTGGGTTTCGTCATCTCCTCTGACGGTATCGAAATGGACCCGGAAAAGGTTAAAGCTGTGATTGAATGGGAAACTCCTAAATCCGTAAAGGATATCCAGTGTTTCCTAGGATTTGCTAACTTCTACCGACGCTTCATCGAAGGATACTCTCGGATCTGTCAACCTTTCTTCCGACTATTGCAAAAGGACACCCCCTTTGCTTGGTCTTCAGACTGTGATCTGGTATTCTCTAAATTGAAGAAGGCCTTTACCTCAGCACCAGTCCTTCGACACTTTGACCCAAACCTCGAAACCATCCTTGAAACCGACGCCTCCGACTATGTGGTCTCCGGCATTCTGTCCCAAAAGATCTTAGAAAACGGCAAAACGGTACTCCACCCTATTGCCTATCTGTCCGAGAAAATGTCACCTGCCGAATGCAATTACGGCATTGGTGATAAAGAACTCCTTGCAATTGTGGTCTGTCTTGACAAATGGCACATGTACCTCCATGCTCTGCCAAAGCCGTTTACGATCCTCACGGACCACAATAACCTTGAATCCTTCAAGACCAAGACCCTCTTGAACCGTCGGCAAGCACGCTGGGCTGGGGAACTCGCACAATACGACTTTACTATTGTATTCCGACCTGGCGAAAAGAACGGAAAAGCCGACGCCCTGACCCGCAGGTCTGGAGACCTCCCTGAAGAGGGGGATGAACGTGCACGACCTGTGCGCGCCCTTATCACATCCTCTAAATTTTCGGAATACTCCCTATCTGCAGCATCAATCGGTTTCAACGACGAAATCCGAACCCTCCTACCATCTGATGCCCTGGGAAAATCCATCCTCCTTGCGCTCGAGAACTTTGAAACAAAACACCCAACAGTTCCCCTCGGGGAATGTACTTACAACGACGGCCTGCTTTACGTCAACAAACTCCTGTACATCCCAGACAACGAACTCCTTCAAGCTAAAGTTCTGAACTCTTGCCATAAACACTCAGCCGCAGGCCATCCCGGCCGAGCCGCCACCTACGAGCTTGTATCCCGGAACTACTGGTGGCCAAAGATGCGTAAAACCATCGCACGCTACATTCAGAACTGTGACACCTGCATGAGGATCAAACCCGCTCGACATGCGCCCTATGGCCTCCTGAAACCTCTCAAAATCCCAATCCAACGATGGAGCTCAATTTCAATGGACTTTATCACAGGATTACCTCTGTCCAACGGCTTCGACGCTGTTTTAGTTGTGGTCGACCGACTTTCCAAGATGGCCCATTACATTGCAACCACAACCGAATGCAACTCCGAAACCCTGGCCAGACTCTTTCTAGACAACATCTTCCGCCTCCATGGTCTCCCGGACTCCATAGTCACTGACCGCGGAACCCAGTTCATCTCCGAGTTTTCAAGATTCCTCTGCAAGCTTCTTGGAATCCAACAGAAGCTTTCCACCAGCTTCCACCCCCAGACCGATGGCCAAACCGAAAAGGTCAATGCAATCCTGGAACAATACCTCCGCGCCTATTGCAACTACCAACAGGACGACTGGTCCAAGTTGTTATCCATGGCCGAGTTTGCATACAACAATACCCTGTCCGCCACCACCGGAATCACTCCCTTCTTTGCGGTTTATGGCCAACAACCCCGCTATGAGATCCTTGCCAACCCCGCTGTGCCACAACCAACCCCAGAAGCACTCAAGGATTATGCTGAGCGCCTGTCGCTTTTGGATAAACACCTTCAAGCCGAAATATCCTGGTCCCAGGCAATCCATGCTGAACAAGCCAATCGTCATTGAATTCCACCACCTGCATACAAAGTAGGTGACGAAGTCTGGCTCTTGAGGCGACACATCCAGACCACCCGACCCTCAACCAAGTTGGATTATAAACGCCTTGGGAAATTTCAAATCATCCAGAAAATCTCGAGCCATGCATATAAGCTTGAGCTCCCCGCTACCATGAAAGTTCACCCAGTGTTCCACGTCTCACTGCTCGAACCCGTCGCCCAAGACCCCCTCGCAGGTCAAGTCCAACCTCCCCCTCCTCCAGTTATTGTTAACGAAGACCTTGAGTGAGAAGTCGAAGCGATTGTCAACTCCAAGTTAGTCCGAAGACAACTCAAGTACCTTGTCCGTTGGATCGGTTACGATCACCCTACCTGGCAACCCGCAAGGGACCTCGAGAACGCCCCAGCACTTGTTAGGCGGTTCCACACAGCTTACCCACAGAAACCCAGACCCGCCAACCTTCCCGCACCATGAGTGGTTCCTGGTACGACCCAATTATCATCAACGATGACCCAGAACCAATCCAAGAAAGATTGCTGGAGCTCTCCTCTAGAAGGGGGGCTACTATCATGAACCAAGTTTCTAGTCTCACCCAAGACTACCCCGCACCCAGCCACTGTCGGCCCCAGCCTCGCTATCAGCCACAGTGGATCCATATCCATCTGATCCTGACCCCCAACGAGTTTCGCTTACTACTAGTGTTACTCTACATCGCCATGCACCTAGCCTATGCTCTAGCCCGTTCCTGGTAACCGTTGCAACACGACAGCCCGCATCCCTGTCACTGCTCGACTTCCTAGTTCGGAATCTCAGAGAAACCACCAGAAGGTTCTAGTATCACGAATCTTCGCTGCGCAATAGCTTTCTATATGTTTCCGTCAGCTTCTATTATGTTTTAGTTGTTTCTATTGCGCAGTTGATTTCTAATTCCCTTTGACTCATGTACCTTGCGCAGCCGCCGCGCAGCCTCTGCGCAGCCGGGGCGCTGCAATTCTGTTCCTGTCTTTCTAGTTCTATGACTCGAGAAGGATCTCTATATAAAGAGTCCTTTCTCTCTTTCGTCTTGACTTCTTTTCCTTTCCTCTTCATGCAACAACTTGTCTCTTTCTTTCAGTTGTACCTTAACAAGTTGTTATTCGAATATACTTTATACTCTCCTCTTCCGTGGCCTAGACAGCCCCTATTGATTCTGCCTTGAGCAAGTCCCATGCCCAGTACCTTGACCACTCGCCGCTCAGTTATCCTTCCCGGCGGTGCCCCAGAACCTGGTCCTGTGCACCCTCTTGACCAAGTCAACACCTACACTCTCGCCATCCTCAACCGCCGCTACCCCTCTCTGATCCACGCCTATCGTCCACCTTGGCACGGACACAACGGTACCTTCTTCGGCAGTCGAGATCCTGTCACTGGGACCCGGTCATCACAGCCGTCCTGTGTGCCTGCGATCCCCCCTTTGTATAGATAAAGATATCATCTATGAACACTGGGGTGGCCGCCGCGTGGTCTTTCAGGACCTGCGTTATCGTCCTCATGAAGGAGTTAGGTGTGTTCGCGAGTCCGAAGGGCGTGACCGTCCATTTGTGGAGTCCTTGCTCGGTCACAAATGCCATTTTCTCCCGGTCCTCTGTTGCCAGTTGTTGTTGATGGTATCCTGACTTCAGATCCAGCTTAGTGAACAACGTCGCACCATGGAGGCTTTCAAGGAGGTCCTCCATGTGGAGTAGGGGGAAGTAATCCTTGATTGTTATCCCATTCAAACGTTGGTAATTGACGCAGAGTCTGAGACTGCCGTCTGCCTTCTTCACAAAAATGATTGGTGCTGTGTATGAAGACACTGAGTCCTGTACCCATCCCTTGTCATACAGCTCCTTGAGCTGTGTCTGCATTTCCTCCCGCTCTGGTGGTGACAATCGGTAGGGGCGAGATGCCGGCAGGGGTTCCCTTGGGTCCAGTCGAAGCTTTATCTCCGTCGGTCGTTCCTGCAGAACTCCCGTCGGCTCTGTGAACGCCCTTGCAAAGCGCCGTCTCATCTATTGTTCCAAGGCTTTGGGCAGCCTTTCCGCCGTCGCCTCTCCTACCGCGTCTTGGATTGCCATCATGTGGAGGAGGGCCCCCTCCACTACCACGTCCCACACCCCGTTGTGCCACTGATTGTCCGAAAAGTTGTATGGGCCGAAGGGGTTGTGTCTTTTGTCAGAATCCGCCCTTGGGGCAGGTCCCTTGCCTCAAAACTCTTCTTTCTCCCGATCCGCCCCTCAGTTCCTTTGCTCTGATTGGCTGTTCCTGCCTGGCATGCAGCCCCGCAAGATGTGTCGTCCCGTCTCGTCCCAAATAGTCATTATGTTCCTGGTGTGGTCAATGGTGTAGCGATGGTTGATGTCTACGTACCACGCCTTTCCCAAAATTAAGTTGTAACTGGTATTCTGGACTCCCGAGAAGAGACGAAGTCCAGAGTTGTGGTGTACGTGCATATCGCCACCTTCAGTTGCAGCCATTTTCTCTCCGTCGTGATTTTGCCTCCTGCAGTCACTACTTTCATCATCCCCTCCGAGTCTACTTCGACCTTCCCCGTCAATCCGCTCAGTTGCACGACTTTCTCGGCTAGCTGGGGATTAATGAAATTTGCCAAGGCTCTCGAATCTTCTAGTGCTCCTGATGGTACTGTGGTATGTCCCACGTGGACTAGTGTAGGTAAAATGAGAAGTGCATTGTGCGAGAAACTATATACATGTATCTCCTCCTTCGTCTCACTTCCTCCTTCCTTGTTCTTGTGCTGTGTACCTTCCGCACCCAAATCATAGCTATTTGGGTGCTCTAGGCTTTTCCCGACCGCTGTCCCTATGGACACTCCCTGGCGAAGTTTACTTCCTTGTTATACACATAACAACGTGGTCGTCATTGCGGTCGGTTCCTTTCCTCCTATCGGTTGTGGCGTAGCCTCCCCACCGAGTCCTGTCGCTGTGCTTTGATGACCGCTAACACAACGGTATCTAGGTCCATGGGTGTCGGTATCAACGCCGAGTGGATCTGTGCTTGTGCCTGGAGTGCGGCCATCTGGGCCAGCGGTGGGTGCGTCTTTCCAGTCGTCTGGAGGGCCCATATGTTCGTGGCATGCAGAAGTTCCTTGATTGTCACCACGCCGGTCGTGGAGTCGGCAGGTGCGATGATGCGGCAGAGCGTCATCCTGTCCTGCACTAGCTTCTCAATATGTATCGCTAGGTTCCCCAATACCCTCGACCTGTAAGCCTACATCAAGGACTCTTCCGACTCCTACGCAGCGCCGTCCTCCGATCGCGCCCTCAGGAGTTGCTTCATCGCGTTCTAAAATGTGACGGCATTCTTGACCGGGTCCGTTGTCCAGACATTGTGGAGGTTCGTCCATCCCCCCTCCTTGTTGAGCCGTTCCGTCGGGTTTCCGCACCGCTCCAGAAATAGTCATCGGAATTTCGGCCAATCCTATGGTGCCATCGTGTTGGTGCCTGTTCCAAACATGTGGCTTGCCCACTGCTGAGCAACCGATCCCAACGCCAGTCGCCAAAGAACCGCCAAGGTCCATCTGGTCACTGGGACCTCATGCGATAGCAACTCCAACTTGAGTCGTGCTATCCATGCCTTGACAATGAGTGCATTGTCTTTGCCCCGGAACTCCGGAATGCCCGGGTCCAGCAGGGTTCTGTTCACATCACGGTATGCAGCCCTCTCCTGGGGGGTTGTCCCTCTGCCGTCGGCTCCCGTTGGGAACGTCGTCGTTCCGTCGGCTCCTGTTGGGAACGTCCTCGTTCCGTACTGTTGTGGCTCCGGTCCCTGCGGTGCCCCCTTGCCATTGGTTATATGCTCTTGGGCCGTCTTGTGAGTCTGGTCCATCAATCTTACCTCTTACCCGTGGCCTCGTGTCTTAGGCTCCCGTGGGAGCCTGTTCCTCCTCGATTGCAATTTCCTGTCGCTGAGTCGACAAAAAAAAAGAGGTGTTGCTACCAATGCAACGCGTACAGCGGTAGGATAAATTGATTGATAGTTCGATAGTGATTCTTGCCTGCCTGCTTGGTCCGCTCGTCGGCTATATATATCCGTCCTCAGTTGGCGTAGGGTTGGGCCCTTCGCCGACATCCTTTTTGCTGACTCCTGTTGGTCGGTCGATCAGATTGTTAGCTTGTCTGCTAGTTGGCTTGTCACGTGAGGTCGCCTGCTCCGATTCTTTGTTCAATCCTATTGTTACCGTTACAACTGTCAAATGTTGTTGGATACTTGCTTTTTTTGGTCTTGAGCAAGGCCTTACCCAGGAACGTTGTATATTCGACGGCAAGACTCCTAGGTTCCCTCAAACAAGAATGCTTAATACCAGTAACAATGTCTGCCGGACCCAAGCCTTGTTTTTCAATTCTCAATCAAGTTTGGAGCGGTAACCACGCTATACCGGCCAGGTTAGTAAAGGGCAGTAAGCGCTGGGATTTGAACTAAACCTAGTTGAATATAGATATGCCAAATAGTTACTTAGTCCAGGTTGGTTGCTCCTAAACTATGGAATATATCAGAAAACTTGGTGATTGTTGAAAGTGAACACTTTTTAATGAGGTTTCTTAGAGGAGCGTAAGAATGAATGCTAATGCATTTGAAAAGGTATCTGTACAGGTATTTCATCACTGCTGATTGTGGTATTGTTCTTTGGGTGGGTAATAACTGTGAAATTGAGTATGGTATGGGTATCTTAATCCTAGGGACTTGGAAGGGTTATAATCCACACAAGCGAGCATGGCCAAATCCATGCCAATATGACCATCAATTGTATCCATGGTCATCTATCCCTTGGGACACAATTTTTCTTTGATGTAACCAAACTTCTGGCCAAAACTATGGCCATCTTGCTTGCAAGTTCTTTTGCTCGACAGGTTACAGCTCCAAAGTAATTCCTCAATTGGGAAATATCTTGATGTTGAAACAGAATCAAAACTGTTGGATTTATGACACTAGGAGCCCCTTACTTCCTTTATGGTCCGTGTCCACAGCAACTGCTGTAACCGAGTACTAATCTAAATTTCTAGAATTCACAAGCTAGTTTTGCTTGGCAGGGATCTGCAAGCATGCCCTGCAGCATGCAGAAGCACCCCGGAGAATCCTTAATTGTAATGAAAAGGCTTACAAGCGTGTGTTGAATATTCTAAGGTCTTTGCAGAATCAAAACAAAAGGCAAACAACAACCTCCGCGCAGTTGGAAAACGTCCAAAACTGTATACAAACCGTCAGAATTATCAAACAAGATCTTCATTGTAGGTAAAGCTACAACCTCTGGGAAACTCTTAAATGCGCATAGTTTCTAACCAACAACATTCAATGGACTTTGCAGGCATGTGAACCAAAGTGAGCGGTTTTCAAGGGTTGATTGCAAGTTTCCAAACAACACTAAACCGACTAGGCAACGCCCTCTCAATACTTAAAAGCGTTGGATTTTTGACTGTTGGTGACCTCACGCCGGCTTCCTTGAAAGAAAGATCTAACTTCCAGTCAGTTCAATGTATACACAGAAGCAGCGTTGTCGGTAGTGCTAAAAGTTATACAGAAACGTGACAACATATACCAGCGATGTACAAAATAAAAATCCGGAATGTGCTAAAGATCTGGAGAATAATCACCCTAGGCGCATTGGACGAGAACAATCTATACATCTACCGAAGAGTACGGAATCCAACCGTATCCGTATCAAGGAGGAGCTAGAGGAGGGGGAGGAGGAGGATGCCTGTTTATATGGCCTGTTTGCTTCATTGCAAAACGGGGACCCACTGTGCAAGAAACCCTTCACAGAGGAGAAGGACAAGGGGGCCAATTCCGATTATTAAAAAGTGGAATTTTCTGTAAAAGATTTAGAATCAGTGGACAAACCAGGGAAGGCGGGAGGGAAGACCTTAGATGATTCCACAGAGGAGCATGACTCTTTGGAGGCTCATGATCCTCTATATGACTGTTTCAATAATCCTCTGTTTCTAGCAAAGTTTTGCATAGGTCATGTTCACCGGGTCGAGCAACACCCACAGGTTTTCAAAAAATTGCCCTGATTAAGTCCATTTACCTTTCCCCTGGACTATAAGCTTGCGTGATTGTTCAACAGTAGTGGGATTTCAATGACAAAGATTGATGAGTTCTTCAAAGACGGTTTGGTATGGATTCTAAGCCCAAATCCGATGCAAAGCATCAGTTTTAAGTTGACATACACACTCAAACAAAAGCACGATAGCAGGATTGTAGACCCCCCTTGGTTTCGTGGAAAAGTTGAATTCACATTGCAGCCTAATACAGAGTATTTTCACCGCAATCCACTAGACTGTGAGGAGTACCTATTGATTCAGACATTGTATGCTCCACATATGGCCTGGGCTCCGGTTTATGGATATAACCTGGCAGGCCAAAGCATATATTCCGATATATCTACGGCCAATTGGTGGGCCAAGAAGCAGAAGACATTACCTAATGGAAGTACGCTCATTCCAGTACTTTTAGTGTCAGATCAGACATACTTAACTAACTTTTTTAGCAATAAAAAGCTTTGCCCGATTTCTATTTCTCTGGGAAATATTAAATCCGAATTTCGCAATAGGCCACCACAGCAAGCGTGGATCCACCTGGCACTTCTACCCATACCACCCAATTGCATGACCAAGATATGCAGATTTAATATGGAGGATTAGGAACTCAAGTCCCTTTGGATTTTGCATGAGGTGATAGGCAACCTCATAAGTCCGATTTCTAACGAAAAGAGTCACGACAGATACGAGATGCTATGTAATGATAGAAATTATAGGTATTGCTTTCCGGTAATTTCAACATGGCTTGCCCATCATATGGAAAACGCAAAACTCCTTGCAATTAACGTCAACCGATGCCCTAGCTGTACAGCTAAACCCAACGAATTACATACCATTTCCGACAATAAGTTCCCCCTTCTTGACCATTAATTGTATGTAGAGGCATTACAGACTAAGAACCATTCAACGTTGACCAATGATGAGGTTAAAAAATGAATCATGTGTTGTAGGATATGGATATACAACTACGGGACCTGGTACATAGGGACCTATTGCACAATATATACATTGGGACGTTTAAGTATCTAATGGACTAGGTTGTTGAATTTTTGGATGATAATGGTCGGTTATCCGACTTCAACAAAATCTGGAAACATCTTCCCCGTATCCTGGCTTTACCCCTCCAACAAAGGCATTCTTAGCGGTAACACAATGGCAAGGCAAGGAGATGAGAAATTTAGAGCGAGTATGTAAGGATAGGAATTTACATACACATGTAAATTCTATCAATACACAGGACAAGGCAGGAACATAGTTATTTTCATTATTATTCTCATTATTATTATTATTAATCAACATAGATGTTACTAGAACATCTATGACTCACTTGGCTAGGAGTCACCTATCTCTGACTCACAGGTATGACTCAAGAAATTGAGTCACCTCTGACTCATAGACATGACTCAACAATTAGATAGGAGTCACCTCTGACTCACAGGTGTGACTCAACATTAAGAAAGGAGTCACCACTGACTCATAGGAAATGAGTCACTTCTGACATCATAGTTAATTAGTTCAAAGAGTCACTATGACTCATACAGGCTTGGGACTTTCTATAAAAGAAGCCCATTCCCCCCTTCAGTGAAAGGGCAAGCAACTTAGCAGTTAGCAACAAATACAAGAGTTTACAATGGTTAATTAAGTCTCTCCACAATCACAAGTGACTTGAAGATATTACAACTATTCAGACTCTTAATGATATAGATATTAAGGCAGCTGTTATTAGTTAGATTCTGGTAATCTAACTAATAGCCACCTTTATACTATACCCAAACTTTACACTCCCTCCCCTCTGTTCCAAAAAGCGACTTATACCTTCAACAAGGTTGACTGTTGGTGGCAAAAGATTGTGCAAGCTTAAGAGCTACTCCCTGACGCCTGCAGTGGCATGATTTAAAGGCTCGGGAAGCTACACACATCTCCTCAAAGAAATAAACCCTAACATCCTTTCTGAAGGTGAGGTTTCGGGCGATACTTGATTCTTTCATCCTTTCCCAAGGTGGGAATTGAGTTTGACCCCATCTTTAAGCTCCAGTAGCCCACTACTACTGGACCTACCCCCATATTTTTGGGGGGGTGGGCACCTTTTCAAATCTACGGCCAGAAAAATCCAAAAACGGACTAGCTCCAACCTCAAATAACGCAACGCACATACATTCCCCCTTCCACACACCTGCACCACACACCCACTACTGCAGCCCCATTACATCATCACACCACATCCTCCGCTCTAACCCCAACGATGTCTACATCCGACGACGAGATGTCTGACCATTCCACCACCCCAACCCACCGCAAGCTGCCTCTAGGCACCCCAAACGCCATGAACCCTCCACTCTTTGCCCCCTCCGCGCTACGCCCACGATCGGGAAGCGAACCACTTGAAGCAACCATTGGGCGCACCCGACAAAGTGACCCCTTTGACATCTTGCGGTTCACAGGCCTACCATACTCTCGCCCAACAAGCACTACTGGGAAGCGCTAACGTGTACATATCCCATCATCGGTACCCCACTAGACTTTCGAACAAGCACTCCCTAGGGCCGCTCAAAGCCAGCTATTCCTAAGTGGAATCCCCCCAGTCATGTCTTCCAACATATTGGAATCTTTCTCAGATGACCCTGGCTTCACCGCACATATCAACTCCATCATGGGTCCCAACAGTTTCTCGTCATTTGACACGAAGGCAATTGTGCACACACTCCTCTCAGTTGTAGGTGGACTTACCGCCCGAATTACTGCACTTGAAAACGTCTGCCGCCACTCCCATCAAACCATGAACTCCAAGATTGATACCATTCAATCTCACACTTCCAAGACCGCCAACCTCATGCAGCACATCAAGCAGCATGAAGTAGCAACCAACCCGCCAGCCGGCTCAAAGCCCACCCCACCAACCACCAAGGCACCAACAACTACATCCCTCCCTCCCAAACCCAATCAACCCGCTGAGTTTGCGCTGGTGGAAAGAAAGAAGAAGGGTGAGAAGAAAGCACCAACAACAAAGACCGATGCCACAGCCCCTGCCCCTGCCGCTGCGCCACCAACTCCGCTATCCACATACCCCCTTGACCAACGTCAACTAGTGATCCCCACTGTCAACGCCGACAAGGATAAACTCCAAACCACCCTCACCTCCCTCCACGCTTTCCTATCCAAGGAACTAGTCAAAGACCGATCCGTCCTGCCCTTTGAACTCTGCATAAGCCTAACCGGGTCAATTGTCCTCACAACTGCCCGAAGCGGCCAAGCAGCCACCATCAGGGACAAAATCACAGCACTCCTCCCTAACATCTCGCATATCACTGGTTTCAGCCATGTCAAACTGGTACCAGCACGCGATGAAATTTCCTACCTCATCCACGGAGTCCCCGTTATTGAGGATAATTCCTACCTCAAGACGGTTTCAGCCCAGCTGAAACAGCTCTACTTCACTCCCAACCGTGTGCGCTTCCTCAAACCAGACCCTGCAATGCGGGCCACCGGCAAGTCAGGAGGCCGCACAGCTGCACTTGTTGTAGCATACACCAAAAACCCATTCGATATTGCAGGCTCCATAGTCTACAGAACCAACGCTCGCATCCTTAACAAAGTATGCAAGATGGAACTAATGATGCCCGGCGAATGAAACACCCTCTGCTCCCTCTGTCTCCAAGTTGGACACCCCTCCGCCTCATGCAACAAGCCCAGCCGGTGTGCATTGTGCCCCAAAAACCACGAGACCGCACACCACAAATGCCCCGTACCTGGATGCAAAAAGACTGGTCGCGCATGCTCCCATACACTTCCATCCTGTGTGAACTACAACAATGCAGCCGGTCACGCAGCCACCTCCACATTGTGTCCCCGACACCTACAACACAAACCAGCAACTGAAGTGGAAAAACCCACATCCGAGGCTTCAAACACCACCCCCAACAAAGAAATGGAATCCTAGATCATGCAACACAGAAGACAACAACCGCAATGGGGACAACGCCCCCCTCCGTTAGTTCGAATTCTCCAAGCAAACACAGGTAAATCCCTACAAGCATTCCTTGCAGTACTAATTGCAGCCGCCGAAAAGGGTGCGAACATACTTCTCATTCAAGAACCACCCAACTCTGCCGATGCAAACGGCTTTCATCAATTTTGCAGCCTCCCCACTAAATCTCGAACTATATCATATGTCCTCCAAAATAGCTTTCGATCAGTTTTGGTGACCTCCCCCAACCACCAAGACTACATCACATTGTCAATCACACCACACACCAATGGCAGGCAGGCCAGACCCTTTACAATCACCAATATCTACAATGAGCTTTTATCGCACAGCCATCGTAGCGATCACCCCACACACTCGCTTGACCTCCTTCTTCCAAACATATTCACACAGTCGGACATTGTAGCTAGGGACTTCAACAAACACCATCCCAGCTAGAATTCCAACAAACAAGCTTCTCCGTTCAGCCAGGAACTTGTTGATGGTGCATCAGCACACAACCATACACTTCTTAACACCCCAAATGACTACACCTCATTCCCTCTCAATGGAAACCAACCTGCTGTACTTGATCTTACTTTCGTACAATCACAGTCCCTTAGCCCAACACACTGGGAAATCCTACACCACCACCCGCTTATGGACCATAAACTCATTGCCGTTGCACTCCAAACACACGCATCAGCATCTGAGCTCCACGGCCACCAGTGGGACAAAGCCAACTGGGACCACATCGGTCCACAAATCACCTCCCTCCCAACAACCATTGACAGCAAGGCCCGCTTCAATGAACAATACTCCCGAATCCTCCAAATCCTACAACAAAACTCCCCTACAAAGCGAATAACCCGCTGGTCACGCCCTTGGTGGAACCCGGACCTTGCAGAACTCCAAAAGATTGCCGCATCAGCAATGCGGAATAAACGCAACGGAACTGGAACAAATGACCAAGCTAACCTTGCTCGCAACATCTACCTCCGCTCTATCAAACGGGCCAAATCACAATGGTGGACCCAGAAACTTGCAAACCTTGATCCAGGACACATATGGAAAACAATGCGCTCAGCGCTACCAAAACCACCAGCTGTCCTCCCAATCATCAACAATGCAAGAACGTTTTCGGACAAAACAAATACCCTGCGAGAACACTTCTTCCCCCCACCCCCACCAACCCTACTCCCACCTCCCCACTTTGCAACCCCCGACCCCACAACTGTCGCACAAGTCACCAGCGACGAAGTCACAACTGCAATCAAATCCATCCCTCAAGCTTCAGCACCCGGTGATGACAAACTAAACTGCGGCATCTGGCTCAAAATACACAACATCCACCCACCCCTTCTCACCTCTATGGTTGACTGGAGCATCCGCCACTCAACTCTACCTACCATTCTCAAACAAACACTCTCGGTAGTGATCCCAAAACCCGGAAAAGATGATTATTCAATTCCCAAGTCCTACCGCATGATTGCCCTCCTCCCAACACTATCAAAGATTATTGAACATTGCATTCTAAAACGAATGTTACCTCAAACTAATCTCACCATCTCCCCCACCCAATTCGGCTCACGCAAAGGATACTCAGCTATTGAATGCGTGCACCTACTCCTACAACGTGTATCGGAAAACACTCACCAACAAGTCAAATCCTCGGTACTGCTCATGGACGTGCAAGAAGCATTCAACAAGGTCAATCATGTTAAATTACGAGAAGTGATGACAACAAACGCCTTCGAACCTTACCTAGTAGAATGGATTCAATCATTTCTTACCAACCGTGCTGTGAAAATCACAGACGGGGCAGCAACTGAAGCTAACTTTGCAGCAGTAGATGTGGGTATCCCACAAGGATCACCGTTATCACCTCTACTATTCAACATCTACTCCTCACCCCTGTTCAAATACATTGAGGAGAACCCCCCAACACTCAAATACAGCTATGTTGACGACTTTGCCCTTCTTACGTCTAGTGAGTCATGGGAGGAGAACGCAAACAACCTACAACAGCTGGGGCTCGAGCTCCAACAACAAGCACAAACATCAGGGCTCCGCTTTGACATAAGCAAAACAGAACTCTTCCACTTCCCCTTCAAAAAATCCACCCCCAACAACAACCAAGCCCCCGTCACCCTAGGACAACACACTGTCCAACACTCCAAACAACTTCGATGGCTGGGAATCTTCTTCCAGGAAAATCTCCGGGCAGGCTACCACCTAAAACAACGTGGCAGCAAGGCAGCAACTACACTTTACCGAATTGCCCCCATCCTCAAACATCTACGTCTTGAACTGGCATCCAAGCTAGCAAAGGCCCTCATCATCCCCATCCTCTCCTTCGGCCTTGAAATATACTCTGGCCGCCACATCAACTACAACGAAATGGAACCAATCCGGAAAACTCTCCGCGCCATAGCAAAATGCATAACCGGCGCATGGCAAGCTTCCGAAATGCAAGCACTTTGTACAGAAGCCGGTATCCCGTCCCCCAACTCCCTCATCAAGGAGAGCGCAATCATGGGTGCCCGACGCCTTACTGCACTCACACCCCTCCATCCACTATACCAACATCTCCCTTGGGTCCGTCCGAAGTTCAAACCACCCCCTGGGTCGAAAAATTACCCTCCCAAATGGACTGCGGACATCAATGCCCCAAGATTGAAATACATCTACATCGACGCATTAGCAAACCACATTCACTCTGCCTGGGATCAAACGCTAACCCACCCCAACACCAACCTACCACTTCCACTTCCTCTCTCCATTGCATCGGCACTGCTTCGAAACTTCCGCCTCGCGGACTTTAACAACCGCCTCAACCCCCCTCATGCATACCCACCTAACGTCCAGCACAATACTGGCGCTAAAGGCCCACTACCACGATTTCTGGGACGATGGATCACCTGGGTCCGACTCGGCCACGGCTTCTTCCCTGAATACCTCCATCGAATCGGCAAACACTCAGGCCACTGCCCCTGGTGCAATGCACCTGACGCCAACCGACAACACATGATCATATCATGCCCACAAAAGCCCCACAACACCGACGCCATCATCGGACAACTCACATTCGAAGAACTCGTCTTCAACGACGATAACATCCAAACCCTCACTGAAGTTCTCAACCTCAACAAGGTTGGCCTTCGCGCAACAATCAAAGAAGAAGTATACTACCACCTTCAACACACTCGAACACAAACCCCACTCAACTTCACGGCAGCTGGCGACAGACTTGAATCATTGGTTTCCTTTATTATCTCTTTTTCTTGCACCCGTTCGCTGGTTTTTTGCTTGCCCTTTCCACCACATTTGTTTTTCTAGCGAATCTCGGCCTTCGCGCCATTCTCTTGTTTTTGATGTCTTCGCGAGAAAAATCGTCTTTTTTAGGCCATAGCCGAAAGGCTGCATGCCACATACTTTTGTACGTAACAAATAATATATTGGATTCAAAAAAAAAAAAAAAAAAAACTTGTTTCTTTCCCTACTACGTCGCTCCGGACCTTTGGCCCTCTGCTCCTTGGATTTGTTTGTCCTTGCGGCGGACCTTTGGCCCTTGCTCAGACGACAACTCCCTATCACCACATCCCTATTCCCCCTCCTCAACTCAATTTCCTGTCCTCGCGTCGGACACCCCCGCTTCAATTGCCAATTCCTCTACGATTGTATCTCCTATCGACATGCTGAGGGCGCCATCTAAAAGCCAGCCCGCAGGGCCTCCCAACAACCCCTTCATCGTCCCGATCGGCCAACAACTCAGCCCACACGACCCCGTGAAAGTGGAACCAGTTTCCGCTCACATACCCTCCCTCCCCTCTGTTCCAAAAAGCGACTTATACCTTCAACAAGGTTGACTGTTGGTAGCAAAAGATTGTGCAAGCTTAAGAGCTACTCCCTGACGCCTGCAGTGGCATGATCTAAAGGCTCTGGAAGCTACACAAATCTCCTCAAAGAAATAAACCCTAACATCCTTTCTGAAGGTGAGGTTTCGGGCGATACTTGATTCTTTCATCCTTTCCCAAGGTGGGAATTGCGTTTGACCCCATCTTTGACCTCCAGTAGCCCACTACTACTGGGCCTACCCCCATATTTCTGGGGGGGTGGGCACCTTTTAAATCTATGGCGAGAAAAATTCAAAAACGGACTAGCCCCAACCTCAAATAACGCAACGCAGATACATTTCCCCTTCCACACACCTGCACTACACACCAACTACTGCAGCACTATCACACTATCACACCACATCCTTGGCTTTAACCCCAACAATGTCTACATCTGACAACAAGATGTCTGACCATGCCCCCACCCCTACCCACCGCAAGCTGCCTCTAGGCACACCAAACGCCATGAACGCCCCACTCTTTGCCCCCTCCGTTCTACGTGCACCCTCCGGCAGTGAACCACTCGAAGCAACCATTGGGCGCACCCGACAAAGTGACCCCTTTGATATCTTGCGGTTCACAGGCCTACCATACTCTCGCCCAACAAGCACTACTGGGAAGCGCCAACGTCTGCACATCCCATCAACGGTACCCCACCAAACTTTTAAACAAGCAGTCCTTAGGGCCGCTCAAAGCCAGCTATTCCTAAGTGGAATCCCCCCAGTCATGTCTTCCGACATATTGGAATCTTTCTCAGATGACCCTGGCTTCACCGCACATATCAACTCCATCATGGGTCCCAACAGTTTCTCGTCATTCGACACGAAGGCAATTGTGCACACACTCCTCTCAGTTGTAGGTGGACTTACCGCCCAAATTACTGCACTTGAAAACGTCTGCCGCCACTCCCATCAAACCATGAACTCCAAGATTAATACCATTCAATTCCACACTTCCAAGACCGCCAACCTCATGCAGCACATTAAGCAGCATGGATTAGCCACCAACCTGCCAGCCGGCTCAAAGCCCACCCCACCAACAACCAAGGCACCAACTACTACATCCCTCCCTCCCAAGCCCAATCAACCCGCTGAGTTTGCGCTAGTGGAAAGGAAAAAGAAGGGTGAGAAGAAAGCACCAACAACAAAGACCGACGCCACAGCCCCTGCCCCTCCTGCAGCGCTACCAACTCCACCATCCACATACCCCCTTGACCAACGTCAACTAGTAATTCCCACTGTCAATGCTGACAAGGATAAACTCCAAACCACCCTCACCTCCCTCCATGCTTTCCTATCCAAGGAACTAGTCAAAGACCGATCCGTCCTACCCATTGAACTTTGCATAAGCCTAACTGGGTCAATTGTCCTTACAACTGTCCGAAGTGGCCAAGCAGCCACTATCAGAGACAAAATTACAGCACTCCTCCCCAACATCTCGCATATCACTGGTTTCAGCCATGTTAAACTGGTACCAGTATGCAATGAAATTTTCTACCTCATCCCCGGAGTCCCCGTTATTGAGGATAATTCCCACCTCAAGACGGTTTCAGCCCAGCTGAAACAGCTCTACTCCACACCCAACCGAGTGCGCTTCCTCAAACCAGATGTAAAGTTTGGGTATAGTATAAAGGTGGCTATTAGTTAGATTTCCAAAATCTAACTAATAACAGCTGCCTTAATATCTATATAAATAAGAGTCTGAATAGTTGTAATATCTTTAAGTCACTTGTGATTGTGGAGAGACTTAATTAAGCATTGTAAACTCTTGTATTTGTTGCTAACTGCTAAGTTGCTTGCCCTTTCACTGAAGGGGGAAATGGGCTTCTTTTATACAAAGTCCCAAGTCTGTATGAGTCATAGGTGACTCTTAACTAACTAACTAATATATAACTATGGTGTTAGAAGTGACTCATTTCCTGTGAGTCAGAGGTGACTCCTATCTAATTGTTGAGTCATACCTGTGAGTCAGAGGTGACTCAATTCCTTGAGTCATACCTGTGAGTCAGAGGTAGGTGACTCCTAGCTAAGTGAGTCATAGATGTTCTAGTAATATCTATGTTGATTAATAATAATAATAATGAGAATAATAATGAAAATAACTATGTTCCTGCTCTGTCCTGTGTATTGATCAAAGTTACATGTGTATGTAATTTCCTATCCTTACATTCTCCCCAACTATCTTAAAGGATAGCCTGATTGTCTCTCATTGCTAGAATTCTAGCCTTCTCTTTGTTGATAACTCCCAGTGTCTTTGTCCTACTGAAAGTATTATTTCCAGGTCTCTTTCTAAAGGTCCTGGCATTATTTCCTGTTTCCCAATATTTTACCATCACTGGTAAGTCAATGTCCTCTGCATATACCCAACTATCATCTTTCTCATCATAATCTTTCCATCTGATCAGGTATTGGGGCCTTTGTGTTCCTGGTTCTGTCTTGTATTCCATTGCCTCTTGTACCTCATATCTTGTATCTTCAACAGCTGAAGGGTATTTGTCTGCTCTGCTGGGGAACCTTCTGTTGTTGTTGGGCTTGTGTCTTTTGAGGAGGCTGCTGTGGAATACTGGGTGGATCTTCTTGAAGTTTGCTTCTATGTGGACTTCATAATTGTCAGTGTCTGGAAAAGCTTGAACAATACTGAAGGGTCCAATCCATTTGGGTTTAGTTTTACCTTTGAAGGAAAGCTCCAAATTTTTGGTAGATAACCAGACCAAGTCACCAGGGAGGTACTTCTCTGCCTTTCTTCTGAGTTTGTTGGCATGGTGAGTTTGGCTTTCCTTGGCTTTGGTGAGGTTTGTGATGGCTTGTTGTTGGAGGGTAGGCTTCATAAATGGTGCTCTGGTATTCATGGGGATTCCTAGCTCATTGACATGTGGGTTTTGTCCAAATCTTGAATTAGGGCCAAACATGATTTGGTAGGGGGAGAATTTCCTACTGCTATCATGTCTGAGATTCATAGCAATTTGGATTTTTGGTAACTTAACCACCCAGTTCTCTTCTCCATCCACTCTCATTGCAGTAGCCATTTCTATGATGACTTTGTTCATTCTTTCTGTTTCTCCATCAGTCTGGGGGTGGTATGCTGTTGAGAGGAGGAGGGTGATGTTGTGGAGTTTTGCACAAGCTGTCCAGTGTGCAGAGGTGAAGATTGGGTCTCTGTCTGTGACAATATCTTCAGAGTAGCCAAGCATGGGAGCTATGAACCAATCATAGTACTTGGTCAGCCACTCTGCTGTGACATTTTCTGGTAGTAGGATAGGGATGGTGTATTTGGACAGCCTACATACAATTGGCCAGACTTTCTGAAAGGTGGTTGGCTGAATTGTATTGCTGTAGGAGTTTGGTGGATCTGTGATGACCTTTGGTAGTATGAGGAAGTCCATGGTGATGCTCTGCCAGGGGAATAGAGGTACAGGCAGTGAGTGGAGTTTTCCTTGTGGTTTTTGAGTAGAGAACTCACTCTGCTGACAGTTAGTGCAGGTTTCACAATATTCCTTAATATTGTTACTCATTCCCTTCCAGAAGTAGCTGTGCTGGCAGTGGAGTAGTGTTCTGAGGTATCCTGCATGAATTAGTTCTTCATGGCTAAATTCAATGAATTTCTCAATCAAATCATAAGGTGCCAGTTCTCCATCACTGTCTTTAGCATCTCTCATCCATTTGGTGGGCAGAATCACTCTCTCCTTGTGGGATTGTGTGTTGGGATGGATGTAATAGAACCCATTTCTGTATGTAATAGAATTGAATTTTAATGCAGCACCTAAACTAGAAAATCTAGGGTCATGCATTAGTTTGTTGTATTCTTTGCATAGGGAGGTGTGAGTAGCAGGTTCTTCTCCAGGTGCACATATATCCAAAAATACAATATGCCACTTGGATCCAACATCCAACTTGGCCTCAGCTTTCACATAGAAAGAGTCTTTCCCAGACTCTACTTGTTTCCACCTTTCCTGCCCTTCATCACCCTCCCAGACAAGATTTTGGAAGACCCAGAAGAGGCCTTCCTCCTTTGCTTGCAGGGAGTAGATTTCTGGATCTAGAAAGAAGCTGGGAGGAGGAGGAGGTGTAGGTAGGCATGGTGCCCAGTGATGCTGGTGGGGAAGCACAGTGGTGGCTTTGTAGCCCACAGTTGCATCCCCAGGGGCCTTTGTAGCAGGCATCAGTTGTTGGTTGGGGGAGTCCCAGGGGGGGCAATCAGTAACATTGCAGTCCCTGATGGCCTGTTCCTGGGCCCAGGAGATTCCATGGTGAGTGGGGTCCTCATTCCCATGGGAGCCAGTGGAGAGGGCAGGGGAGTTGGGTCCCCTGGCCTTATTGTAGGCCCTGTTAGCTCTCACACTTTCCCAGTGTGAGAGGGTGGTCCTTTCCCACTCTTCATTGAGTAGGTCCAGGTCCTCTTGAGATAGAAGAGTTGGCTCTTCCACCTCACTCCAGTCTTGCTCCTCCTCTTCCTCATACTGACTCTCCTCAGAGTCATTGCTCCTCATCACCCATTGCTCCCACTCAGTTTCTAGGAAGTCCTCATCCAGGAGTTCTTGGGACTCCTCCTGGAAGTCCTTGGTGGTGTTGTTGGGGCACCTGGTTTGGTGCTAGAGGATGGCCCTTGGGCCATTGATAGACCTGCAGTGGCAGGAGGAGGGACCTTCTGCTGCCCCTGGTGTTGCTGATGCTGCTGCCTGTGTATAAGACATTTTCTTGGCTGTGTTAGAGGGTTTCCTCATATCATTTGTAGACATTTGGAAACTTACTTCTGGGTTGGTTGGTTGGTTGGGTGTTGTGGGAGGAGTGGTAGTAGTAGTAGTAGAAGAGGGTTGGACTTGGGTAGCTGCTGTGTAGATGTGTTGCTTGAAGGGTTCTGGCTGATCTGCTAAATCTGAAATAAACTCTGAGAGAGGGTAGGAAATGCCCTCTTTATACCTTCTACCTAGCTGGTCTGCTATCTCATTGCTCTCTCCCTTAATATGTTCTATAGTAAAGTCCAATCTGGATAAGATCCTCCTAGATCTTTCTCTTCTGCCTGATAGGTTGTTATTACTCATAATTGTGAGTAATGCACTGTGATCAGTCACAATTTTAAATTTTACCCCTGTTAATTCAGTGGCGAAATACTCAGCCCCAGCTACAATAGCAAGGAGCTCCTGATCTGTTGTTGAGTAATTGCTTTGTGCACCATTGAATTTTTTGCTAAAGTATTTAGCAGGTCTAGCCTGTTCCAAGGTGGGTCCTTGGCCAATCCATCCACCCACACCTACTCTACTTGCATCACAGACAAGGTATATGGTGTCATTTGAATTGTAATCAAGTGGTCTGAGGATTGCAGGTGAGTCAAGTAGCTTTTTAATTTGGGTAAATGACTCAGTGTGAAGTGGGGTCCATGACCAATCTTTAGTAGCCCCTGCTAGTTCAGAAAGTGGAGCCATGATGTCAGCTAATTTGGGAAGAAACTGACTCATATAGATAATCATGCCATTAAATTCCTGGAGCTCCTTCCTGTTTCCAGGGATTGGTAGCTTAGAAATCATCTCTACCTTGGTTGGATCCACTTCTAGGCCTTTTTCTGTAAGTATGACTCCTAGGATCTGCATTACTTTGAGGTTAATTTGAGACTTTGATTTGTTGATTGTAAAACTTTTCCTTTTTTAGGATGTTGTGTAACTGTCTCAGGTCTTTCACATGCTGATCCCAAGTATTACTGTAGATAAAGATGTCATCTAAATAGATTGCAACTGATCTGCCTAGCATGGGTCTCAGTATGTGACTCATGGTTTTTACCATAGTGGCAGGTGCATTGCAATCTCTTTGTTGCATGACTCTTGTTCTAAATTGTCCCATAGGGGTACTGAATGATGTGTACTTTTCATGGTCAGGGTTTATCCTGATGTTGTGATAACCATCAGTCAAATCTATTTTTGATCTGTATTTGTGTGATGCTACTCTATTTCTAATCTCATCCTGGTTGGGAAGTGGTCTGTTGTCCTTAATGGTGTTGTTATTCCTATCAACCAGGTCTAGCAGAAATTTAGGCTGATCTAGTTTGTCATGCTTAGGAATTGTAAACATGCAGCATGATGATGGATCATTGGATGCTATGATTCTGCCTGATTTCAGCTCTGAGTCAATTTTTTCATGCAAGGCTTGCATGAATTTAGCATTCTGCTTTATTGGTCTAGGTCTCCAAGTAATTGACTCATCTTTGATATTGATGTTGTGATTAATATCTCTTAGTGGGGGTAATTCTGTTGGTTTCTCTGAGGGGTAGACTTCAGGGAACTCAGCCTCAATATCAAACTCTGACTCTACTGTAGTGGAATAGGAATGGATTTCCTTTTTCTCAGCATTGATGGTGGCCCTTAATCTGTGTATGTGATTAAAGGCAATAGTGATGACATTGTTGAGTTGTGTAGGGAGAGTTTGGTATAGTGAGTGATATGTGGTTTGAAGCTTCAATAGAATTTGATACCCGGTTTCTATTATCGCTTTTTCTTCTATAGTTAGAAGATTAATTACTGATATGGTGGACTTCAGCTGATGATGTAAATTATTTTTAGCCTGTATGTAATGTTGTCCACTCTCTGTGTAATCTATAACCTTGTTGTATGCCTTGTTGTAGGCTACGGATGTTTGAATGCTTGGAAATTGGTGTGATGTCATCACTTCCACCATGTATAAGTAATCTTGTACCCATGTTAGATAATGGTCTAGATCATTCTGGATAATTTTCCAAGCTAATTGTTGAATGATCATCCTTTCCTCATATGGTGTGAGTGAGCCTGATTCTTCTACATGTGTGGCTGCAGAGGTGACTCTTCTTTTGCTGATCTTTGTCTGAGGAGCTCCTCCAGTCTAGGGTTTCAAGGTGTATGTGAGTCCTTCCTTCCTTGTGACAGTAGTCTGCATGGTACCAATATTAATCATCGCCTGATTAGCCTTCAGGGCTGGATGTCCTAGGATGACATCCCAGTCACTAAGGTTAGCTGCCCAGAAGGTTCTTTCTTCCTCATGCTGTCCATAATTAATAATTACTTTGGCAAAATGCTCACACTTACCCTTGCTACCTTTAATGACTGTGTTGATAACAACTGGTTTAGTTAATTTCATCATGGGTATGTTATACAGTGTGCAGAACTTAGTGCTTATTAGATTTGCACCTGTGGTCTGATGATCTATTAGAGTGATGGCCTGATTTTTGTTGATAGTGGTGATAGCCATCAAGTGTTCTGTTGTCTTTAGCCTAGGATTGTAGCTTGGTGGTGTGTCCATAATTAATTTGTTTTTTTTGCCAACTGTTGGTACTTGTCTTACTCTAGTGGCATGGATATTTATTGCATCATAATCAGTTGAGTCTTTCTCATAGGTTACTGATAAGGCATTAGATTCTATCTTTGGTGATTTGCAATCAAATGACAAATGACCCATTTTGCCACAATTGTAACACTTGGCATTTCTGTTAAGGCCAGCTGGAAGTGGTTTCTTTTTCAGTAAGCCCCAATTTGTTGGTGGGGGTCTTGCAGGAGGTAGAGGTTTGGTGTGTGTCTTAATTCCTGCAGGTTTATTGTTGGAACCAGTAGGCTGATGTACAGGAGTTCTTTCAGGTTTTTCTTGCATGGTTTTCCATGGCTTTCTTTGTGGCTTATCTCTTCTGTCAATATGTGTATGACTGTGCATATTAGTCTCAAATTTTTCCAGGATTCTGATTAGTTTATCCCATGCAGTATCCACTGTTATGAAAGTTCCTACAGCTGTAATCAATTTCTGGTCTAATGCATCAATGAACTTGTGATACTTGACAGGGTGAGTAATTGTTTGATTACCCTCTGTATCTATGAGTAATAGTTGAATCCTGTCCAGTTCTTTTGCAAATTCATGCACTGTCATTTTTTTTCCATTTTTGTACTGGTTGCATTTGGCCCACACCTTCCATAAATCATCCTTGCTTGTGCTGGGAATTAGCTGCTCTCTGATGTTGATAAAAGCCTGGAAGATGTCCTGGTTTTTTGACTTGGTATTGTTAACATACTCATCCAGCACCGTTTTTGGTCCTGCCTCCACATAGAAGTCCAGATTATCTACTGCTTCTACTCCTTTAAGCTGTATACCATTCAATTTCAGATACTTCTGTAAGTAAATACACCAATCATCATATGTTTGTGCATTCTTCCATTTAGGATCATCATTTAATTTCTTTGGTATTTCTACTTTGATCTTTGGAGGCTTCTTTGGTGTTTTTCCTCTAATTGAGGTTTTGCCTGTTGTTTTTTCCCAGCTAATTTGAGATGGTGTTTTTTCCCTATTAGATTTCATCTTCCTTTTCCTGGCATTGGAAGAGGAAGAGCTGTTACCACTGTCACTGCTATCAGAATCACTTTCTGAAGAACTTGGATCAGGTGGGTCTTCAGCATTCTTTTCATTTCCTGATTCCTCTGAATCAGAAAGTGATATTGCTCTATCCTTTTTTGATCCATCTCCTGTCTTTTTCTTTTTTGCTCCAAAGAGATCTTTCTTAGATTCTTTGAGTTTCTCATTGGCTTCCTTATCCTGTTGTGCCTGTTTCTTTTCATTCTTCATTCTGGGTGTTGCTGTGAATTTTACAACTCGAGGTACAAGTACAGGAGTGTTGTCTTTATCCTTGTCTGGTGTGTCTGGTATATACCTATAGGTAGCAATACCTAACCAGTTTCTGATTATCCATGGAATTTCTTCAACACTGTTGATACTTTCTACTTCAGGTTGGAAGTCTGCAATTCTTTCCATGAATATTTTCTCATCTGCTGTTTCTTCTAACATTGTCTTTGTCATATCTTCTTTGGTTGTTTCCTCCAGTGGTTGCTTATTTGCAGATTCTGGATTCCTTTTTATTTCTGTTGCTGTGATTCCCCACTCAGCTAGGGAATATTTTGCTATTATTTCTTGCAACATCTTTCCCTTCTTTTCTGTGTAATGGTCTGCTTCTGCTTGTAGTTTACCTTCATAGATTCTGTTGGTGAGGGCTTGTTTTTGGATTCCAGGTTTATTTGCTTTGATTATGAAGATATATTCTGGTGTTGTTATAAGCTGACTTATTTTGAGTTCTAAATCTGCAGTCTTTTTACTGGTTTCTCTCACAGTACTCCAGTTAACTACTACTGGAATATTTATTTGAGCAGGTGTTTGAGATCTTGAAGGTTGTTTTCCTTTTGATTTCTTTTTCCTTGGTGTTAGAAGTTTGGGCATTAAGGAGCCCTTTCTGCTCCTGGTTTGTGGTGGTGTGGAAGTCATGTTGCTAATGTTTATTCTTTTCTACAGATGACCTTCAAGTGTTATGTTAAGCCTGTTAAGTCTCCAGGCAAGGTGTCTAGTGTTGATGTTGTTCTGAGGGGGTCTAAGGAAATTCCTGTTAAAAGGAATAGAAAGGTCTTTTTCTGGGTGACACCTAAGGATTTGGATGGATTCCTTGAGGAATTTGCTGGAGTTGCTGTTACTTGAAAGGTATGTAAGAATAGGGATTGTTCTGAATAGTGTGCTGAAAGGTATAGGTGGTTCAGAAAACTGGTGGATCAGGGGTGGAGGTATGATACTCAAGGGGTCCCACTGATTGAAAAAGAGCTCTACCTTCTGTAGATAAGGTCTTTTTAATTCTCAGATTTACTTTCTTTAGTATTTCTGAATATCTAGATACTTCTCCTTTTCTAGGAGAATTAAAGAGGCCCTAGGTGATCAGTCTAGTCCTTGAGGTAAGGTTTTTATATAGGTTAAAAAATGTAAAGTTTGGGTATAGTATAAAGGTGGCTATTAGTTAGATTTCCAGAATCTAACTAACAACAGCTGCCTTAATATCTATATAAATAAGAGTCTAAATAGTTGTGATATCTTTAAGTCACTTGTAATTATGGAGAGACTTAATTAACCATTGTAAACTCTTGTATTTGTTGCTAACTGCTAAGTTGCTTGCCCTTTCACTGAAGGGGGAAATGGGCTTCTTTTATAGAAAGTCCCAAGTCTGTATGAGTCATAGGTGACTCTTAACTAACTAACTAAGATATAACTATGATGTCAGAAGTGACTCATTTCCCGTGAGTCAGAGGTTACTCCTATCTAATTGTTGAGTCACACCTGTGAGTCAGAGGTGACTCAATTCCTTGAGTCATACATGTGTGTCATGGAGTCGGGTAAGCTAGTCCTATTCCACTCTAATGCAAAAGACCGGGGACTAACCGTGACACGGACTGATCATCCACATGCTAGTCAGGCAGCTATATTTGGAGTCGGATTTCTATAAAGTTCTAGCCGCATCTCTAGTTGGATTTGTCAGGCAACTACCCCGCTTTGTGGCTGAAGTCGTAAGCGAGGTAGCTATGGTTTTCAGGGTCAAATGGACTCCCCGCGTTGAATTCTTATTTCCTGTCATGTATTTCGTTTAGTAGCCGGTCGGCTATGTATACCCGACCGCCCACTTAGTTTAGACGTACAAGAGAATAGCGTTGTTCTAATTATCTATCTACTTTACACTTATATTGGATTGTCACATCTTTAGTACTTTGTACTTAGTGAATATCTTGTCGCACCTCTTAGTACTTGGTACTTCTGCAAATAAGTCGATTCATCAAGTGAACCGTAACATCACAACGCTACAGTCTTACACCTACCACGACATCATCATCAACATCAGAAGATGTCAAACCACGGACGTCTTCCCGGCACCCACCGCTCAGGTCTTCTCATGGGAGGAGACAAACAAATGGAGAACCCGGAGGCAATGGTGGCTATCACCAACCCACAGCGAGGACAACCACAACTCAGGCGTCTCCTCCCCTTGATTGAGGATGCACCCAGCCCAGTATACAGCACCTCATCGGAGGAAGAAAAAGCAAAAGACCAAGATTGCGATACTATCATCCACTCTGGGGCGGCAGCAAACACCCCAATCTGAAGGCCCGAATCTCGCGCCCCCTCAGCACTTGCAAGACTCAAGGACAGAAATCGTATCTCCAGGGCAGGCTCCACACACTCCGCGCCCCCTTGACCAACCAATATTACAAGGGAGCAAGCCGAACATTTGGCGGCAACTCTCCGAACCGAACAAATTACCTGACAAAGCCAATCTCAGACAAGAGATTCCTGCGTCAATAAAGCCCACCATAGAAGAAGCGCTGAAACAACTACAGGAAACCATGCTGAGGGCTATTGCAATGCAAATGACCGAAATGGAAACGAGATTCAATGGTTCCCTCCAGGAATTACATCAAAAAATTCACCAGGTCAAAACTGACCTCACCAGCCAAGAAATCGAGAACACTGGCAAACTCGAGAGGGCAATTGGGGCAGTGAGAGAAAGTTTGATCAGAGAAAAGAAGAGCCAAAGGGAGCAGGTCAACGAACTTGCAGAATCATTGGAGCAGGTCATCAAGCGCATTGACACCATGGAGAAGAGCTCCAAGCATAAATCCGTCGCCTCCTGGGTTGACAATGTCGCCGCGAGCGGAGCACAGGACAAAGGAAAAGCAAGAGCGGTACCACCCGCAGAAGCAAAAACACCAGCGGAAGTAGCACCAGCGCCTTCCCCGAAACTCCCGCTTTGCGAACAAATACTCGTGGGGAACTCGGGTCTCTTCCCCGCGACACAGCGGTTTCAGTCTGGGCCACTGCCCATCCTAACATCGTTGGCACCGCCACTACCACCACCAAGGAGACCACTGCCAGCCTAAGAACAGGTCTTTGAACCTACTAAACCCCCACGCAGGTACGAGGAACAAAGACCAGAGTTCAAGCTAGACCCACCATCAAAGTTCTCTGGTAAGAAAACCGAATTGGAGAACTTCCTGTTCGCCATGAGCAATTACATCAGAGCCAAAAGAATCACGGAGGACAAGGACCGCATCACCCTCATGATCTCCCGATTCGAAGGCGATGCATTGACATGGTGGAGAGGAAACGATGGGAAAATCTGCAGCTGGGACGATGCCACCCATGGGCTCCGCCAAACCTATGGGGACCACCAGGCCCAGCAGCGAGCAACAACAGAGCTTCAAGCTTTTAAACAGACAGGAAGCATCTCGGCTTTCTTCACCAAGGTTGAAGAACTCAACCTTGAAGCCAAAATTCCCGTCAAAAACCTCCGACTAACGTTGATGCCTAACCTCTGCATCATCCTTCAGCACGCTGTCGCCTCTCAAGTCCTCAATAGCCCCACTTACCATCAGTGGAAAAAATTGTGTATCTTGATCGGCACACAGGAGGAGGCAGTTCCCCAGGGCACACGCAACCAGGGAAGCAACAACAACAGCAGCAGACCAAGTGGGCGAAACGATTGCGCACAAGGCAACAGCAACAACAGCAACAATTGGGAGTCTCGGCCCCAAACAGGCGATACAATCCCGAAAGAAACCATGGCTAACCGTCGTCGAGATGGCAAATGCCTCAAGTGTGGTGTCTTCACACACCAGGTCCGTACCTGCACCAGCGGTTATAAACTTCAATCATGGGAAAGGGCCTCTTCCCAAAATACCAACACCATACCCACCCGCACAGTCAAGATGATTGCTGCGGCCCCAAAACGCAAACGAGTAGACGAAGGATCATATACCGTCGCCAATTTGTCGCGCAAAAGGAGGTCGCTTGAAATGAAGACTGTGCGAATCACTGAGCTGGACTCAGATTATGAAGAGGAGGAAGCCGTGAGCACCGACCAATCGGGAAACGAGTAGTGGTCCCGCCACCGACCGTCGGAAGGACCCCTCGACATACCCCACCCCTGATGGTCATGGTTGCATTAAAAGGAGGCTTCAGGGCAGAAGCGGTCATTGACCCAGGTGCTACTGCCCCAGTAATTGGGTGGAAATTGGGAAGGAAATTGGGTTTGAATAGGAGAAAGGAGCCTGTGCGAATAACGCAGGCTGATGGAAAAGGGTTAAGTGGAGGATCTCACGTCTTTAATTCTTCCTTTAGGTTTTTGGAGCAGGACTCCGTTTCGGTATTGCCAGTGCCTACTCCAACTTTAGCACCCTTACCTCAATCTACCAAGTGGTCGCTAGACGCGGAAGTATTGGACATTGGACGGAGGGATTTAATTTTGGGTCTTTCTTGGTTAGAAGAGCATGGATTTTCGGTGGATACTGTTGAGAGAAAATTGGTTAGGAAGGATGGATTTATGGTAAGTTGTCATCAGTGGAACACCTCTGAGATAACGCTAGTGGAAGGAGAGATGGAAGGAGGGGATACTGTGTTACTGGTTGACTGTGATGACCAGGTCCCAGTAACAGGATCTCGACGGCCGAAGAAGGTACCGTTGTGTCCATGCCAAGGGGGACAATAGGCGTGGATCAGAGAGGGGTAGCGGCGGTTGAGGATGGCAAGAGTGTAGGTATTGACTTGGTCCAGAGGGTGCACGGGAGCAGGTTCTGGGGCACCGCCGGGAAGGATGACTGAACGGCGAGTGGTAAAGGTACTGGGCATGGGACTTGGTCAAGGCAGGATCAAGAAGGGCTGTCTAGGCCACGGAAGAGGAGAGTATAAAGTATATTCGAATAACAACTTGTTAAGATACAACTGAGGGAAAGAGACACGTTGTTGCGTGAGGAGGAAAGGAAAAGAAGACAAGACGAGAGGGAGAAAGGACTCCTTATATAGAGATCCTTCTCGAGCTATGGAACTAGAAAGACATGAATAGAATTGCAGCGCCGCGGCTGCGCAGTAGCTGCGCGGCGGCTGCGCAAGGTACATGAGTCAAAGAGAATTACAAATCAACTGCGCAATAGGAACAACTAGAACCTAATAGAAACTGACGGAACCATATGGAAACCTATTGCTCAGTGAAGGTTCGTGATGCTAGAACCTTCTGGTGGTTTCTTCTGGATTCCGAACTAGGAAGTCGAGCAGTGACAGGGATGTGGGCTGTCGTGTTGCAACGGTTACCAGGAACGGACTAGGACGTGGACTAGGTACATGGCGAGTTGGAGTATTGCTAGTAGTAAGGTGAACTCGGCTGGGGTCAGGATCAGGTGAACATGGATCCACTGTGGCTAATAGCGAGGCTGGTGCCGGCGGTGGCTAGGTGCGGGGTAGTCTTGGGTAAGGGTGGAAACTCGGTTCACGCCCCTTCTAGAGGAGAGCTCCAGCGATCTTTCTTGGATTGGTTCAAGGTCGTCGTCGATGATGATCGGGTCGTACCAAGATCCACTCATGGTGCGGGAAGGTTTTCTGGTCTCGGCTTTCGTGGGTAAGCTGTGTGGAAGCGCCTAACAATTGCTGGGGTGTTTTCGAGGTCGCTTGCTGGTTGCCAGGTAGGATGATCGTATCCAACCCAACGGACAAGGTACTTGAGTTGGCGTCGGACAAGTTTGGAGTCAAGAATATCTTCAACTTCCCACTCTAGGTCTTTGTTAACAATAACAGGAGGAGGAGGAGGTTGAACTTGGCCGGCGAGGGGGTCTGTTGCAACAGGTTCCAGGAGGGAGACGTGGAAGACTGGGTGTACTTTCATAGATGCAGGAAGCTCGAGCTTATATGCGTGGCTGGAGATTTTCTGGAGGATTCGAAATTTTCCCAGGCGCTTAAAGTCCAACTTGGTTGATGGGCGAGTGGTGTGGATGTGTCGTCTGAGTAACCACACCTCATCGCCGACTTGGTATGCTGGTGGGGGAAGGCGATGTCGATCGGCTTGTTCTGCATGAATCGCCTGGGACCAGGATATTTCAGCCTGCAGATGCTTGTCCAACAGGCTGAGTTTGGCGGCATAATCCTTGAGTGCTTCCGGGGTTGGCAATGGAACTGCAGGGTTGGCAAGGATTTTGTATCGGGGTTGTTGTCCGTAGACGGCAAAGAAGGGCGTAATTCCGGTGGTTGCCGAAAGGGTGTTGTTGTATGCAAACTCGGCCATAGTCAAGAGTTCTGACCAGTTGTCCTGTTGGTAGTTGCAGTAGGCGCAAAGGTATTGTTCAAGGATTGCATTAACTCTTTCGGTTTGGCTGTCGGTCTGGGGATGGAAGCTGGTGGAAAGCTTCTGTTGAATTCCAAGGAGCTTGCAGAGGAACCTGGAAAACTCAGATGTAAACTGGGTACCACGGTCGGTAACAATAGAGTCAGGAAGGCCGTGAAGGCGGAAGATGTTGTCCATGAAGAGTCTGGCAAGGGTCTCGGAGTTGCACTCGGTTGTAGTTGCAATATAATGAGCCATCTTGGAAAGTCGGGCAACTACTACCAGTACTGCGTCGAAGCCGTTAGACAAAGGTAAGCCAGTGATGAAGTCCATTGAAACTGAACTCCATCTGCGGACTGGGATTTCCAAGGGTTTCAGGAGTCCATAGGGGGCGTGTCGTGCGGGCTTGATCCTCATGCAAGTATCGCAGTTCTGAATGTAACGTGCAATGGTCTTGCGCATCTTAGGCCACCAGTAGTTCCGGGAGACAAGTTCATATGTAGCAGCTCGGCCTGGGTGGCCAGCGGCGGGGTGTTCGTGGCACGAGCTAAGGACTTTTGCTTGAAGTTCTTCGTTATCAGGGATATAGAAGAGTTTGTTGACATAAAGGAGGCCATCATTGTAAGTACATTCTCCGAGGGGAACTGTTGGGTGCTTGGTTTCAAAGTTTTCAAGGGCAGGAAGGATTGATTTTCCCAAAGCGTCGGTTCCAAGGAGGTTGCGGATCTCATTGTTGAATCCAATTGAGGCTGCTGACAAGGAGTAGTCAGAAAATTTGGAGGATGGGATTAGTGCGCGTACAGGTCGTGCACGTTCATCCCCCTCTTCAGGGAGGTCTCCAGACCTTCGTGTCAATGCATCGGCTTTTCCGTTCTTTTCGCCAGGTCGGAACACAATAGTAAAGTCATATTGCGCTAATTCCCCAGCCCACCGTGCTTGCCGTCGATTCAGGAGTGTTTTGGTCTTAAAGGATTCGAGGTTGTGGTGATCTGTGAGGATGGTAAATGGCTTGGGGAGTGCGTGAAGGTACATGTGCCATTTTTCCAAACAAACCACAATTGCGAGGAGTTCCTTATCACCAATTCCGTAGTTGCATTCGGCTGGTGACATTTTCTCGGACAGGAAGGCAACAGGGTAGAGGACAGATTTGCCATTCTCAGGAACCTTTTGAGAGAGGATGCCGGAGACCACATAGTCGGAGGCATCAGTCTCAAGGATTGTTTCAAGGTTTGGGTCAAAGTGCCGGAGGATTGGAGCGGAGGTGAAGGCAGTTTTCAAACAAGAGAATACTGCATCGCATTCTGAAGACCACGCAAAGGGGGTATCCTTTTGCAATAGTCGGAAGAAGGGTTGACAGATCCGGGAATAACCTTCAATGAAGCGGCGATAGAAGTTGGCAAAACCTAGGAAGCATTGGATATCTTTGACCGATTTTGGCGTTTCCCATTCCACTACCACTTTAACTTTTTCTGGGTCCATTTCGATACCTTCTGAAAAGATAACAAAACCAAGAAAGGTGGTCTTTGTTACACTGAATTCGCATTTCTCTGGTTTGACGTAGAGACCAGCTTCCGAGAGCTTTGCAAGAACTTTCCTGACTTGGTCTTTGTGTTCGGCTCGGGTTTTAGAGTATATCAATATGTCATCCAGGTAGACAACACAAAAAACATCAAGGAATTCCCGGAGGGTGTCGTTCACAAATCTTTGACAGGTGGCAGGGGCATTGGTAAGTCCAAAAGGCATGACAAGAAACTCGAAGAGGCCATATCGGGTGCGGAATGCAGTTTTCCACTCATCGCCTTCCTTGATTCTAATGAGGTTGAAGGCGGCTCGGAGATCAAGGCGAGTAAAGTACTTTGAGCCTCGAATCTGGTTCAATGTTTCCTCAATCCTTGGGAGTGGGTAGCGGTCTTTGTGGGTGATGTCGTTAAGGGCACGATAATCCACACAAAGTCTTAGGGAACCATCTTTTTTCTTGACAAAGAGGATTGGCGAGGCGCTGGATGAGGAGCTAGGGCGAATGAATGCTTTGGCAAGGTTCTCATCAAGCCATTCTCGGACCTCCTTGAGTTCTGAATCGGACATTGAGTACATGCGTCCAAGAGGAGGTTTTGCGCCTGGAAGAAGAGGAATTTCATGATCGACATATCGGTGGGGAGGAAGTGATGATGCTTCCTTCTTAGAGAACAAGGGCAAGAAGTCATGATATTCTGGAGAGACAAGAGCTGAGGCTGGTTCGGGAGTGCTGGGTGTTTCTGGAAGGGAGGCGAGTACACAAATCATTGAACCGGGTTGTTTAACAGCGACTCTCATGGCAGCGCGGAAGATAACTGCAATTTTGTGATTTACTGTACTGGGAGGGTTGCTGGAGATTCTATTTTGTCAAACAGGAAGGCAGTGGGCCTGGCAGTAACCAGACGCAAAGGTAATGGTGTTCTTTTGCCAATCAATCATGGGATTATGGCGGCGAAGCCAGGTCCGTCCAAGAATTAAGTTCCATCCGGCCAATTTTGTCACTTGGAATGTAAGAACTTCCTCATGTTGGTCGACGGTGAGTTTCAAGGTACAAGAGTGGGTGATCTGGCCAGCAACCGAGCGTCTCCCATCAACAACGATGAGGTCTTCTGGTTTTGGTTTCAGATCAAGGACAAGGTTCAAGGACAAGGCAAAGTCAAGGTCGATGAACTGAGAAGTAGCTCCACAGTCCACTATGCAGGTTCCAGGCAAAGAATCATTGATAGTAGCATTGAAAGTCATAGGTGACTCGGAACCGAGATCACCTGAAAGAGAAACAGAAGACAAACGCAATGCAGCAGACACTCGGTATCTTTGCAATCGACTCTTGCGAGCAGCAGGCGATTCGATAGGTACAACAAAGCCTGTACCAGGCAAAACAACAGGAGGTAAAAGAGAAAACGAATTGACAGATAAAACAGACGAACATTTCGAACAAGAAGAAGAAAAACAAACACATGAGGGGTCAAGAGAGAAAACACCAGGTTGCATCCTGGCACTCCTTGAAGGGTCTTCATTCTTCAAAGAGGCAGTTAGTTTTTTGCCTGATCGGCGGTCTCGGTGGTGCTATAGAGCACAGTTGCTGGTGGTCCAGCTGGGGCAGAGGCGTCGGAGGTAACGTTAACCTTCTGGCTCTTATTGGGGCAGACACTTGCAAAGTGTCCCTTTGCGCCGCAATAGAGGCAGGGTCCATTGGCACGGCGGTAGTCCTTGTCGGCTTGGGTAAGAGGACCTCGTTTCCTTTTGACTTCAACTGCAGAGAGGTCCATTGGTCCAGCGTGTGAACCAGTAGCCGTAGAGTTACTGGTGGAGGCTGGTGTTCGGGCAGTAGTGTTGTTGTGGTGTTGGGAAGACGTGTGGTGTTGGCTTTGCACATGTCTAATGTTGTTGTCAAGCTGAATACACATTTGTGCAACAGCTGCGAGAGTCTCGGGGACATTGAGTTGGTAGGACAGCGCTGTTGCGGTATCCTTGTTAAGGCCAAAACGGAAGCGAGCAATTTGTTCCTTCTGGTTCATGGAAAGCTTGGTGGCAATGGTGACAAACTCAGCATGGTAGGTGGAACAATCCCTTTTACCCTGCCGGAGCTTGTCAAGTTTCTCCCTAGCTGTAGCTTCAGCGTCAGGGTCGTCAAAGGCTGCTTGGAGGGCATGAATGAATCCCTCGTAGGATTGGAACTGGACTTGGCCAGTGACTGGGTTCATGTGTGGGTTGAACCACGCTTGGGCACCTCCAGAGAGGTGAGAGGCAGCATAGGCAATTCTAGCTGCGTCGGAGGCATAACGGGTGGGGTCGGAGGAGAAAACCAGTTGGAGTTGGGTGATGAACTGGCGATATTTGTCCCTGGTACCATCGAAGGCAGTAGGGTCTGCAATCTTTGGGGCCAGGTTTCGTGGCGCGGGTGGTGGTGGTGCTAGGGCTTGGAGTCTGGTCTGTACACCAGCGTGGAATCCGGATTGGAAGTGGGCATAGAGTGACTGGGTAGCAGCGCTCAGCTCGTCGACGTCAGTGAGGTTGGGGATTACTGGTGATTGCCAGGTTCCGGTGGTGCCACACATAACACCTTGAAGGTGCGCATTAGTGAAGCTTGTCCTAATATCAGGACGGAGGTTATTGGGGAGGCTTGGGTTATTGCTAGCGACGAACTGTGTGGTTGAGAGGAGGGCAAGCTAGTCGGTCCAGGGGGTTGCCAGCGGGGGGAGAGGAGTTTGAGAACGAGACATCGTGATGTTGCTTTGGTGTGGCGGAGACAGTTATGTCGACCCAACAAAGTGTAATGACCAGGTCCCAGTAACAGGATCTCGACGGCCGAAGAAGGTACCGTTGTGTCCGTGCCAAGGGGGACGATAGGCGTGGATCAGAGAGGGGTAGCGGCGGTTAAGGATGGCGAGAGTGTAGGTATTGACTTGGTCCAGAGGGTGCACGGGAGCAGGTTCTGGGGCACCGCCGGGAAGGATGACTGAACGGCGAGTGGTCAAGGTACTGGGCATGGGACTTGGTTAAGGCAGGATCAAGAAGGGCTGTCTAGGCCACGGAAGAGGAGAGTATAAAGTATATTCGAATAACAACTTATTAAGATACAACTGAGGGAAAGAGACAAGTTGTTGCGTGAAGAGGAAAGGAAAAGAAGACAAGACGAGAGGGAGAAAGGACTCCTTATATAGAGATCCTTCTCGAGCTATGGAACTAGAAAGACATGAATAGAATTGCAGCGCCGCGGCTGCGCAGTGGCTGCGCGGCAGCTGCGCAAGGTACATGAGTCAAAGAGAATTACAAATGAACTGCGTAATAGGAACAACTAGAACCTAATAGAAACTGACGGAAACATATGGAAACCTATTGCTCAGTGAAGGTTCGTGATGCTAGAACCTTCTGGTGGTTTCTTCTGGATTCCGAACTAGGAAGTGGAGCAGTGACAGGGATGCGGGCTGTCGTGTTGCAACGGTTACCAGGAACGGACTAGGACGTGGACTAGGTACATGGCGAGTTGGAGTATTGCTAGTAGTAAGCTGAACTCGGCTGGAGTCAGGATCAGGTGAACATGGATCCACTGTGGCTGATAGCAAGGCTGGTGCCGGCGGTGGCTAGGTGCGGGGTAGTCTTGGGTAAGGCTGGAAACTCGGTTCATGACATTGACGCAGCCTCCCATTACGCTGATTACGCTCGAGTGTTCTCATCCGAGCAAGCCAATAGACTACCCCCACACCGAAAATGGGACCACGAGATCCCCCTCAAAGACCCTCAATCCAAAGTCCTTAACGGCCCAATATATAAGACCACTTGGGAAGAAGACGAGGCTCTCAGGGCATACCTAGCGGAACACATGCCATCAGGGAAAGTGCGGAAATCACGGTCAGCAGCTGGAGCACCAATCCTTTTCGTCAGAAAGAAGGATGGCTCTCTAAGACTCTGCGTGGATTATTGTGGGCTCAACAAAATCACTACGCCCAACCGATATCCCCTCCCCCTGATAAACGAGCTCAGAGAGAAAACTCAAGGCTCAAAATGGTTCACCAAATTGGACCTCAAAAATGGTTACTACCTCATCCGGATCAAGGAAGGTGACGAATCGAAAATGGCCTTCAAGACTAAGTGCGGCCCATACGAGTACACCGTCATGCCCTTTGGACTCATCAACACACCCTCGTCTTTTCAAGAGATGATGGACGAAGTCCTTCACGGAATCGAAGAAGAAGTCCACTACCTGGACGATATTCTCATTCACACCTCCGGAACCGAAGAGGAGCACCAAGCAGTTGTTGAACGAGTTCTAGAAAGACTCCTGGACCACGATCTTGCAGTCAACCTCAGCAAGTCGGAATTCCATGTCTAAGAGACAGTATTTCTTGGATATGTTGTCAATGGATCGGAGATTAAGATGGACGGCGCAAAGGTCAAAACCATCGAGGAATGGGCGGTCCCGCAAAAGAAAAAGAACCTCCAAGCATTCCTCTGTTTTGCCAACTACTATCGCCGGTTTATTCGCAACTACAGCCAAAGAACCAAGCCCCTAACCGAATTGACCAAGGACATCCCATGGTCTGGGGGAGCTCAGCAACAAGAAGCATTTGATGAACTCAAAGCCGAGTTTCAAAAAGCACCTATCCTGGCACAGTGGGATAGAAACCTGCCCACGCTCTTGGAAACCGATGCATCCAACCAAGCGGTGGTAGGCTTCCTATCCCAGCTACATCCAGCAGACCCGATGGACCCATCGAGTAAACCAGAATGGAAACTGGTAGACTATCATGCAACGACCCTCAAAGAAAGCGAGCGCAACTGGCCAATTCACAACAAAGAACTTTGGGGAATCGTCAGTTCAATTCTCCATTGGCGCTCGTGGCTCGCAGGTCTACCTCATGTCACGGAGTCAGGTAAGCTAGTCCTATTCCTCTCTAATGCATAAGATCGGGGACTAATCGTGACACGGACTGATCATCCACACGCTAGTTAGGCAGCTCTATTTGGAGTTGGATTTCTATAAAGTTCTAGCCGCATCTCTAGTTGGATTTGTCAGGCAACTACCCCGCTTTGTGGCTGAAGCCGTAAGCAAGGTAGTTATGGTTTTCAGGGTCAAATGGACTCCCCGCATTTAATTCTTATTTTCTATCATGTATTTCGTTTGGCAGCCGGTCGGCTATATATACCCAACCGCCCACTTAGTTTAGAAGGACAAGCAAATAGCGTTGTTCTAAGTAACTATCTACTTTACACTTATATCGGATTATCGCATCTTTAGTACTTCGTACTTAAGTGAATATCTCGCCGCACCTCTTAGTACTCGGTACTTCCGCGAATAAGTCGATTCATCAAGTGAACCGTAACATCTCAACCTTTCATCGTTCATACAAACCACCAAGGGCTCCAGTACTTCCAGACAAAGCAAAGACTGAATAGTCGTCAAGCGTCTTGGGCTGAAAAGCTCAGCGAATTCAACTTCACAATTCAGTACTTTTTTTTTTTTTTTTTTTTTTTTCAATCATTACTCGAGTGCAGGCGTGAAAGCCTATGTCAAGCCCCCTGGTCCCGAAGACCTTAATTGCCTGGGAAAAAGGCCTATATAAATCAACTGCCTAACTCAAGTATACTCCGTTATCCTCCTACATGTATGATAACACAAACAAAATTTCCATCAAGATATAGGAATGAATCCAACACTAGAAATTATAGGGAACCATCAAGTGTTGACCACCTCCAACTCAAATTCGGGCCCTATTGCCCACCAACACACTATTTTGGAGATAAACAACTACTGAAGAGGCTGTCTTCCCTTCTCTCCTGCTTGCCCCCAAGAGCCAACGTACCCCTATCACTGACCCAAGTCTTCCTCCCACTGTATTTGCCACCCAGCCAACATTCCAACCTGTTGGTATAGCGTGAATGACCACTGCTTTGGTCATTGCTGCCTGAGCGGGTGCAGCTGATCTCTCCTTTTCCTTTTCCTTTCTTGCTTCTGCTTTCCTCCAGTTTTTGGGTGTTTCCCATGGTTTTGTTGCTGCACCAGTTTTTGAGGACTGTCCTCCTGTTGGCGCTCCATTGGACTTGAGTTTCCTTTTGGGCGTTGATGGTGATGGTGCTGAAGGTTCTGCTGGTGGAGTGGATGCCTCTATCATTTCCACATCGTTGTCCACTACTATCTCTGGTGTTGGCAGTTCCTCTACCAATGTCACCACTGGTGAGTAGGTACTCAAAAGCTCCGTCCCCCTTTTCTCTTTCTCTGCCAACTCCTTCTTTTGGTTGATGCACTGCAGCCTCAGTGCTTTCCGGCTCTCCTCTAGCTCGTCTCTCTCTTTTCTCCGCTTCAACTCTTCCATTACCCCTTTCTTTCTTTCCCTCACCTCTTCCTCCAGTTTCTTTTCTAGCTCCTCTTTTTCTCCTTTCAACCTCCTTAAGCTGTTTGTTGCCTCTCTCATAGGCCCCAGTAGCTTCGCAAACTCCTTCTTCTCATTTGCGAGCTCCTCCTCTGAGTCCCTTAAGGCCTTCTTCCCCTCAAGCCCTTTTGCAATTAAAAATTTAATTACTACCTTGGTGTTCTCTTTCTCCTCTATGTCTCTCTGCCTCCTATACCGTGATGATTTTATATAACACTCGTAGAACTCAATGTAACCTTGTAAGACCTCCTCTGTCTCTTCGTAGTTTAGGTCCATTGTATGAGAATAATGCTGGGTAGTGAGAGTATTGATTTCGGTCCTGCCCTTTGAATGGTGCGTTGTGATTGGTTGGGGTGTTGGTTCCACCAATGAAGTGTTGCCACGTAGTGGTTGCCACGTACAAAAAGTGGGGGAAAATGTTAGTTGAAATCAGTTGCAACCGTCCAAAGTTGAAATGGCTGGGGAAATTTGTAAATAGAGGGTATTCTGGATACAATTTAGATAGATAGTCTCAGGAGAGTGAGAGCTATCTAACGGTATCTTTGGTTTATCTGTAGGCCGACTGGATGTGAAGTTGGTTTCAAGAAATCCGTCCTGCAAGTTGTTGTCGGTGCACAATTCAGTACAAACCTGGGAGTAAAATGGGGAAGCCAGATGCATTGTCCCGCCGCTCAGGAGAAGAGAAATCTGGAGCCGACGCCCAGCTCTTCAAAGATGGACAATTATTAATGGCTATTGAAAGGGATACTCACCCCGCTGGACTAGACACTGATGTCGCCAGTTGGAAACGGAACCAAGAAGGCCTCCTCATCGTACCTTTGGAACACCACACCACCATCCTTCGCCATTGTCATGACTCACAAGTAGCAGGACACTGGGGACGTCATCGAACTCAAGAGATTGTATCAAGAGATTTTGTCTGGAATGGATGGATGGAGGATGTTGCCAAGTACGTCGCCGGTTGCTCTCGTTGCCAAAAGGCAAAGGCCAACAGGCACTCAAAAAAAACCAAGTTGGTCCCAATGCCAACTGGAGAAAGACCGTGGGAGGAGATTGCAATGGACTTTGTGGGAGGACTGCCAGAAAGCGACGGCTATAATGCCATCTTGGTCGTCACTGACCGCTTCACAAAGATGCAGCATTATATGCCTGCAAAAACAAGCTGGACCAGCGAAGATGTCGCCAACGCCTACCTCTGCGACATCTGGAATCTCCACGGACTCCCAAAGAACATCACCTCTGACAGAGGGCCTCAGTTCGCCTCGGCTTTCTCCAGGGCACTTAATGATAAACTTGGTATCAGACTACGACTTTCCACAGCACACCACCCCCAGACGGACGGACTTAGCGAGAGAGCAATCCAGACACTCAAGCAGTACCTGCGGATCTTCTGTCATGACCGACAAGACAGATGGGCACGATGGCTACCGCTAGCAGAGTTCGCACACAACTCGACTTTGACAACGCATGGATACAGCCCCTTCAGAAGTCTCTATGGCTTTGATCCACGCACCATCCATGTGTCTGAAGAGCCCTCTGCAAGTCCCGCCGCTGAGGAATTGTTGGATAGAATAACTGCTATCCATAACAACATCCACAACACCCTCAAGCACATCAACGATAGGAGAAGTGGATTAAGTTTGGACAAGGCAAGATCATACAATCTAGGCGATAAGGTACTAGTGGACCAACAAAACTTGACCATCAAGTCAGAGAACAACTGAACACTCACTTCAAAATACATCGGTCCCTTCACAGTCAAGCGTCGAGTTGGTTTACATGCCTACGAAGTGGAAACTCCCGATAGGATTTGCCTCTACAAAGTCATTCATAGCTCTCTCCTCAAGCCATTCCGGGAACGCAACGAAGACCAAATGGACATTGACGAGGATGAGCAGGACGAACTGTTCTTTGTTGTGGAGAAGATTGTCAATAGTCGCCGAGTGCAAGGATAAGTTCAACACCGAGTCAGATAGCGAGGTTTTAAAGAAGAGGCAGACACATGGGAACCGATTGAGCACCTCTCGGATCCTGATGTTATGCAATTGGTTACCTCGTTCCATCGAGAGTTCCCTAGGAAACCAGTGCACAGGTTACTGGAGGAAAGGTTGTGAACCCGCTGGGTTCTTCTCGTTTGCACTACTGTTTAATGAAACAGTAAGTACTCTCGTTACAGTTATTGGTTAATGTTCTATACCTTTCCACGCCCTATAGCGATCCCCTATTTTTACCTTGAACGGAGGGACAATTCAAGGGTTTTGGGGAAGTCTCCAGGAGTGATTTTAACGGTGAACAACCAATTTAGGACGTGGCATTATTCTGGCAACGTGGACGCAATAGCGTGGAATGGTTTAAGGGTTTTAAAGGTAGCTCTTACATTCCCATTACACCTCTCATGGACGATGAATTAACTGAGCGATCTAGGGAGATCTCGGTTTTTTCCTTTTCGGAGGTGTTACTTTGGGGACCAAAGTCTTCAGAGGGGGGGGTAATGTTACGGAGTCGGGTAAGCTAGTCCTATTCCGCTCTAATGCATAAGACCGGGGACTAACCGTGACACGGACTGATCATCCACACGCTAGTCAGGCAGCTATATTTGGAGTCGGATTTCTATAAAGCTCTAGCCGCATCTCTAGTTGGTTTTGTCAGGCAACTACCCTGCTTTGTAGCTGAAGCCGTAAGCGAGGTAGCTATGGTTTTCAGGGTCAAATGGACTCCCCGCGTTTGATTCTTATTTCCTGTCATGTATTTTGTTTAGTAGCCGGTCGGCTATATATACCCGACCGCCCACTTAGTTTAGAAGGACAAGCGAATAGCATTGTTCTAAGTATCTATCTTCTTTACACTTATATCGGATTGTCGCATCTTTAGTACTTTGTACTTAGTGAATATCTCGTTGCACCCCTTAGTACTTGGTACTTCCGCGAATAAGTCGATTCATCAAGTGAACCGTAACACTGTGAGTCAGAGGTAGGTGACTCCTAGCTAAGTGAGTCATAGATCTTCTAGTAACATTTATGTTCATTAATAATAATAATGAGAATAATAATGAAAATAACTATGTTCTTGCTCTGTCCTGTGTATTGATAGAAGTTACATGTGTATGTAATTTCCTATTCTTACAAGTACCTTGACTATCTGCTGCTCATTCATGCTCCCAGGTGGTGCCCCAAAACCCACGCCTGTGCACCCTCTCAACCACATCAACACCTACACCCTTACCGTCCTTAACCACCGCTATCTCTCTCCTATTCACGTCTATCGTCCCCCTTGGCATGTACATAAGGGTACCTTCTTCGGCCGTCAAGATCCTGTCACTAGGACCTGGTCATCATACTTTGTTGTGTTGACATAACTGTCTCCGCCACACTGAAGCACCATGGCCAGAATTGAAAGATCCGTTACCTCTCTCGCACTAACCAACAAGTCATGGGAAGCTTACATTACCTATCTTAGCTCACACCCAATTAGAGTAGTCTCCATCCGCAATCTCCCCAATGACACACCAACAACCCTCCGAACTTCATACAACACTGCTCATATGACTGGCGCCCACTGTAGAAATACAGGACAATGGGTAGCACCACAAATACCAACTATTGCGAATGTCACGTAGCTCAACTATGCCAACCAAGCTCTGTTCGCCCACTTCCACTCTGGATACCAGTACGGGTTTCAATAGAGACTCTAAGCCCTTGCACCACTACCACTTGCACCACGGAACCTGGCCCCAAAGATTACAAACCCTACTGCCTTCGATGGAACCAAAGACAAATACCGCCAGTTTCTTACTCAACTCCAGGTGGTTTCCTCCTCCAACCCCACCTGGTATTCCTCAGACCTAGCTAGGATTGATAATGCTGCTTCTCATCTATTTGGAGGTGCGCAAGCATGGTTCAACCGTTATCTAGACCCAGTCACTGGCCTAGGCTAGTTTCAATCCTACAAAGGATTCATCAACGCCCTTCAAGCAGTATTTAACAACCCAGATGCTGAAGCAACAGCAAGAGAAAAACTTAATAAACTGCAACAGCGCAATAGAGATTGCTCTACCTACGCTGCTAAGTTTGTCACCATCTGTACCAAAATCTTTAGGAACCAAAAAGAGCAGATAGCTTGCTTCCGCTCTAGTTTCAACAAAGACACTGCTACCACACAGTCCTATCAACTCAATGTTCCTGATACCTTGGCCACTGTTGCAAAAATATGCATTCAGCTTAATAATAATCTTAGGCATGTACAGAACTCACACCACACGCCAACCCCACACTACAACACCCCACAAACAATTGCCAACACCAGTACTACAACTGTTATTGGTTCACAATCCGGCCCAATGGACTTCTCTGCAGTCAAGGTCAAAGGAAAGTATGGTCCCTTCACCCAAGGCAACAAAAACTACCACCGTGCCAATGGCCTCTGCTTATATTGCGGCGCAAAGGGACACTTTGCAAGTGTCTGCCCCAACAAGGCACGAAAGGTCAACGCCACCTCCAACATTGTTACCCCAGCAGGACTACCTGCAACAGTGCTCTACAGCACCTCCGAGACTGCCCCTTGGCGTGAGTTGCACAACCACAGTGTGTAATAAGGACCAGCCCGTTATATCCTTTAAATCATGCAAGTTGTGCATTCCTAGCGAGTGACCACGGTGAAAATTTCCCTCTTCGTCTATTTCAATAATATTTTGCCAATCCACTGCAGAGGCTAGCATGTACCAACTCGGAAATTGGCTTCTTACGAAAGATCCGCTTCCAGTGGTTCCAACTTTTACATTCTGGATATGACAACAATCCTGACTAGGGACTATCTGACCAAGACTGTGAGAAATCCAACCGACGTTGAGCAATGTAAAGGGCGCCTAAACCCTCCAAGAGCCGTTGATTTGGATTTTTCATGTCGGTTAAACACAGAGCAGAAGTTATATCCTCCCTTAGCCGAGTAAGTTTCTCAAATGGGATATTTTCGCGGTGGAGTTCGTGGTCCTCTAAAGAATGTTGCGTGGCAAATAGGACATCAATCATGATTGCAGTCAAGTGATGCCAACATTGCTTCTGCCTGACAAACGAAGGACTGCACTCCTGATATAGCGCGAGGTATGTTGGTATCGTTTCTTCCCATTTTCCTCGCCCATCGCGACCAGCCATTTGGGTTCGAACATAGTCTATCATTGCGTTTAGCGGAAGTTTTCTGTGATAACTGAGTGTTTCGACAAGGCATAGGTAGATATCCTTGTGCTTCCAAGGCCGGTATCAGCAATCTTATCAATGACACTGCTGAGCTTGGGGTTTTGAAATCGCAGTAATCTTAGCGTGGCCGGATTTGCGATATACCCAGTCCTATTTGAAGCAACGGTTTCGCCGCCAATTTTGAGGCAAGGAGAGATGGCCCACAAAAATGCAGAAAAGATGTGATGTGCGGCAAGATTGTGTTTTGTTCCAAGCACAAGTGATATCGAGTATGTTGCTTCCCCGTCCTCTTCCTCGACCGACTTCTTATCTGTTGGCTCGTCTATTGTAATACACAATAGTTTGGTCAGCTGTTCTGCGAAAAACAATATCCTTCATCTCGTGGTAGAGTACCCACCATCAATAACCGTCACGGGTCCTACAAATCCAATGGTGTCCAAAAGTTCAAGTTTGTTTTCATCTTTCTGGCTTTGCTCCAGGTTTGAGGCATCGGATGGCATCCACCATAATAAGTCTCTATCCAAGTTGCGGTTGCGAGTGCGACTAACAATTCGAGTTGCTTCATGTAGTATAACCGCATCTTTTTGAACCCACGTATTGTTTTTGAGTTTCTTCTGTATATTTTGCACGAAAATATTCCCTTCATTCGACCCTGCAGAATTTTTGATGCAAAACATCCATAATGACATTACCGCATCGAGTTCTATTACATCAATGACCCACTTATTGCGATTGGATTTTAGCTGCAGTCGAAGCACTTCTCGCTTCCCTTCTCCAACGTCTATTTCAAGAAACCACGAAAGCCTATTTGGCCCAGAATTTTCCAACTTTGGGGCTGAATCGGGCACATTGCTGTCGGGGTCCTGGACAACTTGAACTTCATCAAATAGATTATCCATCACAATCTGCATGGATTCAGCAAGGGCACTCGAAGTATCCAATGCCTCTCCAGACCATTGTGCAAGGGTGCCTAATCGCTGTCGTACTTGCAAGACATATTGCGCATATCCGACTTGGTTGTTGCTCGTTAGCTCAGTCTTATTGCCAGTGCGTTCTTTTTGGCTAGAATATCGCTCCCCGTTAATACCCTCCATACGGGAGATTCCTCTAAACGGCTGGTGTGTGATTAATGGGATCCTTGTGATTCACGTCTGACCGAAGGTGACTGATTGATACCGCTATCTGGAAATCTTTCGGCATTTCCTTCATTATTTCTCTCGAGAGCTGGATATTGACGAAGATCTTTCTCTGAATTAGGCCACAGCCAGCCTTGGCTCTTCTCTGTTCCATCGGGTTTATCTTTGCGCCTTCCAATCCACAAGGCAAGCCAATCCAGTTCATGCCCTTCGGAGAGATTCATTGAAAGAGGAGCTTCAACAATTCCACGCCTAATCAGGCCACGGCATGCTGTCATGATAATCACACAAATCAACTGCGCGATTGATGCTGACCAATTCAGACCTCTAAATTCTTGAAACTGCATGATGAATCCAAGAATGCCGAAAAGTGTGCCGATAAGACTATCTCTTTGAATTTCCGAAGGGTTCTGCTGCTCAGTTCGATGTGATGTGATAATTTCCCCTTTGTTTTTCTGAGAAAATATGACGTAGGAGTCGAATGTTTGGTCATTCACGACGTGTGAGCGTTGCACCCAGAGGATTGGAAGAGGCTCATTAGGATTTTGAGGATGTGTTCGAACATATTTCTTTTCCACCGTAGCCTGTTCCACAACCGTAGCGCAAATAATCATGCCGACTTTGAGAAGTATCGTTCCTGATGCCAAAATTGGGTAGGCATAAGTCGCAACTGGGCGTCCATCCTTCCGAAAAGCTTGAAATACACAGACAAGCCAACAAATACCAGCATCCCAAATTGTAGGAGTATCCCAAGAACAGCAACTGCATACAATTCCCCCTTGCGAGTGGCGGTGTGAACATTCATCGAGATATTCGGTGCACAAGAGTTCTTTCCCTTCCGCATCTGTGGTGAGGTCTTTTGAGCCGTTGAATTATCTTGATCGCCGGGGGCTGGATCTGGAATAGGCGACCTTTCTACGTCGGGATTCTCTTTCTTCGTTCTGGTGAACCTGGGTATAGAATTGCTTATTTTGAATAATAAGCCTTTATCTGGTTCTAAATTCAGAATCCATGCATCAGTTTCTACTTCTATCAATTCAAATATTTCCATGGAGGTATACTCACCACACAATTTTAAATGACCCTGCTGGACAGCTTCTTCAATTGTATAGAACCCCAGGCTCTCTTCATTCCGTAGCTCATCAATGTACACGACTTGTAAAATCTCTGGCCGCCCCATTGTCCGGACAATGCCCTCTCCATTCCATAATTCGCAGACTTCTTGAGACGTAGAAGACATCAATTCCATTTCGACTGTTGCACGGTTTTCCCGAGCTCTTCCAATCAACGCCTTGAGCCATGGAGGACCGCCGACACGGATGGCTCCGACGATGGCTGTCAAGATTCCAAATGGCGCGAGGGCAAAGATGACACTGTCCAACCAGGATGCTAGAGATATTATACAATTAGTTCTTGAAAACTGAATCCGAAAACTTTGACAGCTGTGCAATAGCTACTTACTGGATTGGCTCAAATACTGCTTTGCAAACTGTTCCCCGAAAAGAGTAAGGAGACTATACAGCAGAATGGTCTAGTTAGCCAAAATAGAGATTTCTGAAGTGCATCGTGCTACATACGGCGCGAGATCACTGAATAGATTGTTGGAGAAATCATCGCCGTTATCCCCAGCACTGACGACGGTAGCAAAGCTACATACGACAATGGTAACTCCCCACATGGGATGCCAATGGCTTCCACCCATGGTATTCTTAGTTTTTGGAGTCTATTGAGGACCCGTGGATAAAGTAAAGTTTGCAAAGAAGGCGTGTGGAGTTTGTTGGAATTTTGGTGTTCGGTATTCTACTATTGAAGGGTGACTGTGTCTTGGGGAGGTTGCGATTGATGCTTGCCGAACATATAATTCTTGGGTGCTACTTATATACACGACTTCCTGAATATCCCAAATGGGAGTTCACGGAAAATCATCAAGACAAGTAATATGACTGGCTGCGTGGAGTCCTGAGACTCTGTACGTCATGTTATGGTGAATTTTTGGGAGAGTGGCTCAGAACTGGTGATGGAACCAATTGACTTCAAAATTAAAAATAGTGCAAGATCTCGATCAACCGAGATGTAATGATATTGTCGCGGAGGCAAATTCGCCTTTCAAAAAGTTCATGTAGGTAGTCAAACATGCATGTGCATGCGAGGTTACGATACAGATAATTATTCATCTCATACAAATATGTCATCTGGGTTTGGTGATTGGTAGTTGGTGTCAAGTTTCAAATGTGCGCAGGGATTGAAACGTCCATGTTGACTAGGGCTGAAAAACCACATGTGTTCAACTGGGCATACACACCTACCGTTCTACGAGTTTTAATGACCACGACATAGTATACTATGCCACACATGCATGCGGCAATATAAACTCAATTCGAAATGCATAGATGTTTATCTTTTTAGTGATGAAGCAGCCTCAATTTTCTTTCTCTTTTGTTATATGACACTCATGGAAATAAGCTCAATGGCTCGTTGACATACGAATTGCATTGCTCCAATATGCGCTATTCCTACCAAATCATTAAAATCTGTTAATAAACGTGTTGATGCGGTGCCCTTCATGCGAGAATCTGCAAGAAAATCTGTTCGCTGTCGCATTCTTTCGTCTGCTGCCTAAAAGAGGGGTGGCTCGTTCGTCTTCAAGACAACTTCCTTTGCTTTTTAGTAACGAGAAACCTAGCTAGTCGCTAGATATCGCGGAAGATCATCGCTTCAGATAATCGCCACATGTGAACGAATTTTGGTTTCACATGCAAAATGGAGCGAGCATATGACTACCACCTAGGCGAGGAAAGTACGACCATCATCACATCAAGCAATCACATCAAGCACAACGTTGACAGGCGCAGAGCGAGATCGAAGATGTCCGTTAACCTGTCTCGCGATGGACAAACCACATGGAAACACGATTATCATGTTCGGAAAAAGTAATGAAAGTGATTTATGAAAACGATCATCAGCGTCAGCATCTAAACAATGTTCCAATCAAAGGTGTAGAATAGAAATAGATATAGACTCATGACGTGCATGCCCACGGGGAAAAAGAAAACCAAAATACCCCGGATGTAATTTTATTCAATATTCGAGGAATCGCAAGACCACGATCGTCTGATCTCCGTGAGTTGTTTCTTTAGAAAAACTTGCCATGTCATGCATGCACTTTGGCATTTGAAATTTCCCAAGGATGCACTTTAATACATATATGTGTAATATATGCCCAATCGTATTTTCAATGATGGACTCTAGATGACATGAAAAGTATGGGTTGCAAAATTGATCATCCATCAGCTCACTTCTCTCGCGTAGTCGGCTCCATTATGGTCGTCAATTAAGACTCTCAATTGTTCCGATTGGAATTGAGAGATGTGCATGAAATGGGACTAATCCGCACACAATCAACCTTTTTAAGAGCCATTACTGATGTCACAAAGAATCGGGGCAACAGGCTGGCTGTCACTCAAACACATCATTGGTAGTACAAGATGGGCACACAATACATTTACATCTTCGTGTAATTATTGACCCAATTTTGACATCTCAATACGTTGATTAACTCTTAATCGATAAGAGATACCTAGACTTTAAATTGAACAATAAAGATGCCGCCTGCCTAGCGCTGTGACATGATATGTTTATGCAACGTTCACATATTGATTGAATAGTCATTACAGAGTCACCAAGAACTGCAATTGTTAAGATAGAGGCATATATCCAGATGGAACAACTCAACTGCGTTTCTAGCCTGGTCTGCGTTTCTCAGATCTAACCCAACTCTTTTTCGGCCACCTACATAGTCACAAAGGTACCGCGATCGCAATCGTCAATCAACCTTCAAATTTTCCTTCACCCTGCTTCCACATTTTGGAATATCCGAAGTTGCATATCCAGGTTACGAGACTTTACATTCAACTCCTTAGTCACAGTTGTCGCGATGAGATGCACATTGACTGAAGATTCTCAAAACATTCATTGGAAGCCGCTCATGAAGCTAGTGAGTAAGAGGATATGATTCGTAAAAGGAATCTTTCCGGCCAATTCAGCGGAAGCTGTGCAGCTTAATAAAGGGATAAATCCTACTGCTGCTTTTTGCTTTTGCATCATCGAAGTGCCAGAATTGTTTTTTCTGGGGTTTATTTGCGGTTGTATTCATCGATATGGAGGGAGGGGGGCGGGGGTTAGAGTCCTCTTGCGTAGCTAGCTACATAAGCTGATAAGAGAGACAATGATTTTGAGATTAAGAATTGTCTAGAGAAGGTGAATTTGTCTGGAGAAGGTGTGATTTCGAGAGATCCATAGTGGCTAGACATGAGGTGATATATAGGTGGGGGGATGCTAGCAAGTAACTAGTTCAGGTTGGATCATTGCAGAGAATATGAAGGGCGGGGGACAAGATGTGTATAGTCTCAAAAGGTGTATCGAGTAGATTCGCGTTGACACTTATAAGACGAATGTGGCTCATTTGGAGAAAGACCTGAATTTTTCGATTTGTAGGAAAGAAGATACATCTTGATAAGTGAAGACGCCTGTATTGTGATTTGATTTAAGCCAAGATTAGTTGTTACTGGAAAGCATGTTTGTGAGTTCATACATCGGGGCCGGAATATTGCGATGGTAGTCGGCAGGAAGGAACAACAGAGAACCGTCGATATGTACTGCCACGTCTAGAAGCAGCTATGTGGTCAATGTAGGAAGGTGAACTTTGGTAAATTTTTGAGGCACGGCGGAGAAAACAATAGATGGAGTCTTTCGGCAATTAGGTACCTCATTTTATTGGTATTCTCTAAGTTCTCACAATCCTATGAATCTCTTTGTACTCGGGTATTTCAGCTGAATAGGCCAACAACGGAACTCTTGCATCAATTGGAGCCGTTTTCAAACCAGCGGAATATCCTACGGTACAAAACAGCGGACTTAGGATAGAGCAATAGGTGCGTAACCCTTAGATTTGGATGTTAGAGCCCAGGAGACGTACATATGGCCACCATGTACACCATTTGAAGCTTAAGTTAGATTCCGAAGCTTAAGTTAGATTCCGAGTTTATATTAAAATCAAAAGAAAAAGGATGTGAGTCCGGAGCCTGAGAGGACTCGGACTCAAACTCAGACCCAATCCTCAATCAATTGATCACTCAGATCCAGATACAGACCACTTACCCATTTCCACTTTGACATACTGCTGCAGAAGTGGCAAATTATTCGGTGGATGTGGCAGAAGCACTACTCGAGTAAAGACAAGGATAGCAGAAGCAGCGGAGGCAGCGGAACTCGAGCAGCGGAAGCAGTGAATGCTGCGAAGACCGGGAATGATTGGGCAGCGCGGAAACTCTCTACGCTGCGGAAGCTGTCTATAATGTTTATGCTGCAAGGGCTTTACGGGAAGCTCTTTACCTTTAACCAGCTGCAGGTAATCATGCTTAAGTTAGACAACCTTTACACGAGAATTGACATACTGTAGTCTCTCCCCAGCTTACCAAAAGTCAATATAGCTCTATTTATGCTCTATCCTTCATGTAGTCTATCTTAGAGCTTCATAGGCGTACATGGCTGCTTATGTCTCTATTGCAATAAGATAGATCCGGGTGGCAATATCCTACGCTACAGGAAGGTATAGCCTAAGCTTTCCCCGAATTTGTATGGTGCCTTTGTACCGTAGGGATTAATACATACTCGCCTCAGGCAAAAAGTATTTTGTAGGCTCCCTCGGATCAACGTGTGGCTGACAGGATTATTCCCATACAAATTCTTCAGCGCACGTCCCCGACTTACCAATTTAGGGAATGATTGCTCTACCACGCTACCAAATACTTTATGCCAGAGGCGAGTATGTTCAGCTAGGCTATGAGGTGGACATCCTCGGCGCTCAAAATGTACTCGTACACGTTGCTTGGTTGTTGAGTACTGTCGAACGCCCAGAAGCGATCCGAGACCTAGAAGCGACCCATGTTTTGCTTGCGGTTTTGGCAAAAATACAAAAACCAGAAATTCAGAAAAAAATCATTTGTATAAGAAATAAATTGGAAGTGAATTATCATGTTATAAATAGTATATTTTGAATTATTTGCTGTAGATATGTGGAAACTGACTGTGTGGTTAATGTTGCAAGTAAATTCGCATTTTTTCGATTTTTATATCTATTCCAATATCTGCCCTATCAACAATATAGCTATATTTACGTCTCTCCACTCGCTCTTCCGCTCGCTCTTCGCCTCAACCTTGACTTACGTCTCTCCACTCGCTCTTCCGCTCGCTCTTCGCCTCAACCTTGACTTACGTCTCTCCACTCGCTCTTCCGCTCGCTCTTCGCCTCAACCTTGACTTACGTCTCTCCACTCGCTCTTCCGCTCGCTCTTCGCCTCAACCTTGACTTACGTCTCTCCACTCGCTCTTCCGCTCGCTCTTCGCCTCAACCTTGACTTACGTCTCTCCACTCGCTCTTCCGCTCGCTCTTCGCCTCAACCTTGACTTACGTCTCTCCACTCGCTCTTCCGCTCGCTCGAGCCGGCCTGACGACCGTCTCTCCCTCGCGGGGGTTTTCGGGGGGGTTTATCTCCATTTATATACTATCTATCCATGCCACACCGTAATCTGCCGCTTGGTGTTTGTCGTAGGGCTTACCCTGGACCTCATCATGCTCGCACTCGCGTTTCGCCAGCGGGTCTTCAAACGCCTCGAGCTGCGTACAGAGGGAAAATATCTGGCCACATGGGTGGCGAATCTGGGGAGTTTCCAAATCACATGGGGAAGGTTGGCGCGACTGGACTCGGGTCCATGGTCCGCATTTGGTCATGCTCGGTCCTGCCGCCACCTTGGATGGTTCTTGTATCTGTGCTGTTGTTTCCCTTCGTTCACCTACACTCCCACCCCTCACATCTGCTCACACTGAGCTTATCTTACCCTGAGCTGATTTCTGGCCTCTTATACCCTTTTACACACATACTTGAACCTCTAACCCTCGCATACACATACCCTTTTTGCCTTCTGATATATTTTCTTTCCCCCTATCTAATACGGCTGACAGAGCTCTTTAACTACTCGCGGTTCGTTAAACCCTTCGTTGCCCCCCGTGTAAACCTGCTATACATCTATTCTGTCTGCGTTTCTTTTATATGTTTTGCCTCTTACTTGTCGTCTGCAACCCCCCGTGCTCATGTTCTTGTCCGCTTATTCCTGCCGATAACAGCTGTCATGTCACTGGTATTGCTTTGCCCTACCCGAGAGGTGGCCTTACATATCCCCACAACCACTCTGGCCGAAGACATAAAAGCAGCATGCAGGGCCCTCAAAGCGGTCCCATCCGGTACGAGGCTTCAGTGTACGGTTATTGCGAGAGAAGCTTTGTCATCCCTCAACGACCCGGTGACGGCGTACAACCTGTTAGAGTTGCGAGAATTCTGGGTGAACCCCGACGGCTCGAGACATACCTGGAGTGCTCTGGCAGAAGGAGAAACAGTGGCCATCTTTCCACTGACCCCGGAACTGACTGAACAAGCGGACTTCGGACGCAGACAATCAAAAAGAAGGAAGAGAGATTCCACCGCTGCACCCTCTAACCTGCCCCAATTACATCAACTGGGCACAATGCATCCGGCCCCACGAGGAGTTCAAGTGGTGGACTCCCAAATGCCACCGACATCGCAAGAAGACGCATCAGCCCCTGCAACCCCAGCCACACCGGTGGCCTTATGTCCAGCAAATGACCCCCTTATGGCATCGGCCGTTTCTTCGGCGTTGGAGGATCTCCGGAGAGATAACCAAGTGTTCAGAGAGTTCATGTCGAACTTCAAGGAGGATTTACTGGTGGTAGCTAACGAGTCGGAGGACTTGAACAAGCGTCTTGGGAAGGTGGAAATGTCTGCCAAACTGGCAGCAAAAAGCACGAGTGAAATCCTTAAAGGTGCAATGAAAGTGGATAAGCGCCTGGATCTTATTGAAGAAAAAGTCGACGAATTGGACGTTATATCCAGAGAAAACGAAGATTTGTTGAGAGATTTTATTATGAAAAGGGAGGCTGCACACGAGGAGCTGGAACAAACGGTGGAAGAGCTGGACACCAGTGTTCGTCTCTCAAATGTGGTCCTCACGGGTTGGCCTGTGAACGCTTTGGAAATGGCCGATTTCCCTGCCGACGCGAGGGGAGCGGTCAGAGATGCGGCGTCGTTTCTGGAAAAGATCGGTTTTGGCGGCAATTCCGTGGGTCAATTTAAAGCAATCCGCCGCGGCCGGTTTCTTCCGGGAGCTGCGGTGCCGCCTTTGGTCATCACGCTGGAAAACCAGTTTCGCGCGGGAGAAGTGTGCAGAGTGTTTTGGAGGCATCGCGCCCAAGCACATAACAAAAATCTACAATACCACGCAAAAATTGATGTACCAAGAAAAGAAAGGGTGCGAATAAAAGAAACACAAAAGGTGGTGAACGTACTGAGAGACGAGAAAAAACTTGACGCGAGGTACCGTCCAGGCGGGAAAATTGCTATCTTTGCAGGCAACGTGTTCCTGAGATACTTGGATCAGTGTCAATGGCCGCCGGTGGACGGGGATGTGCAAATGGGTGAAGCGTCACTGCCGGCGGATGGGGATGAACCGGCGGAATCACCACAGGCAGCAGAGAGTCAAACATCTAGCCAACCCCGCTCTCGAGGTGTCCCCCGCGCAGTGCCTGCTGAGCAGGAAAAGACGGATGGACCTCATACGAACCATGCCTCCCTTCGAGGAGCAGGCGCCCCACAACACTTCTTGCACCTTGTATATGGGGGGGATGCCCCGGAGGCAGATGACAAAATCATGGAGTGCCTTGAGGGGAACCTGGGACTGAGGGGTGGTGCTAGCCTGGAGAGGCTGGACTCCTCTCAAGACTGGGAAGATTGGGAGGAACCAGAGGTAGATATAGATATGCGGGATAATGAGGTAGATGTGGTTGGCAATGCGGAGGATGTGGATCAAGAGGTTGCCCTCGAGGAAGAGGAGGGAGAGGATCTAGCACTGGAGACGCTGATGCAATATACTTACCCGGAATTCGGACCGGAAACGGAGGATCAACTGCAAGCGAGACTGCGCGCCTTGGGACCACAACGCTCGGGAGAATGGGATTACTACTTGGCAAATATGCACGGAAGCAATGACGAGGAATGGCCAAGCGAGGACCTTTTTTACCAAGGAGTGCCGGCGGGATTCGAAAGATTGAAGTTGTTATATTGGAATGTGGGCTCTTCTTGGATGCGCAAGCTGGCGCAATCTGACGAATGCCAGAGTCTCTTTGAAGTGTCAACGGACTATCACATTGTGGTGATAGCCGAGCCTTGGATTCGTCGTGCTGAACTACCCCAGGTTCAGGTGGATGGCTGGACCCTTTTTCCTTCTCTCCACCCGCAGCCAGACCTGTCTCATGCGGCGAGCTACGGTGGGCTGCTGCTGTATGTGAGGAACGAATACATCAACGCAGACTTTGAAATAATTGATACATACGACTCGACCTACACAGATGTGATCACCTTTCGCTACAAAGACATTTTCTACTGCACAGTTTATATACCCCCAGCTACGTTGAGGCTGGGTCGCTTGTCTATTCCGGTCCCGTTTGACGTGGTGGTGGCGTTCTGCTCGGCTCATAGAGATGCACTTTGCCTTATTGGCGATCTCAATGCCAAATTGGCCTTCTTCGACATCGACACGTGTGACGACTGGGAATCTGATGCAAGAGGGGAAGAGGTTTCCAACCATATGTGCACACTGCGTCTCAAAGCACTCAATTTTACTACTCCCGGGAGCTCGGGTGCGACATACATGAGAAGGGGTTTTCGGGCATCCGTCCTGGACTACGCGATCTGCTCACAGGTTTTTTGGCGAACTTCCCGCATGGATCTGTTGGTGCTGCCTTTTCTGGAGGACTCGGATCATGCACAACTGCGCCTGCGTACGTACTTCAGGGTGGAACCGGAGGCTGGGTTGGTCGGTACCCCCACTGCACAAGGGGATAGAAAAAGAGACAGGGGCAAAGATAATGAATTAGACGAAGACGCGAAGAGGCTTGTCAAACGAGCAAGGGAATCTATGAAGGAAGACATTTCGGGAGCTGGGGCGGGGGGTCACTTGGGCAGCTGTGACTCGAGCGGTGCCCTGATGGAGAATGTGGAACGGATGTCGGAATGGCCTGATGAATCTGTGGAAGACAACGATGGTGAGAGGCAAGACGTGGGGTCGGACGTCCGGTTGGAAGACAGAAGAGAGGTGGTTACCTGGAAATTGAAATTCCGCGCAGCAAAGACAATCTCGACAAGACGTCGCTTGATGAAACAGATCCAAGCGGTGCCGGGCTTCTTTAAATCGAACGCTTTGATGGAAATATATGAAGAATCTATAAAACGAGTCTCCTCACTTCGGAAGAGAGCAAGAGACGAGAAACACATTAAACTCTGCGAAGAATTGTCAAGATCTCGCGGTTCGAGATCATACTGGACACATGTCAAAGCAGTTATGAAACGAGGATTATCACTGAGGGGGGTGGATAAAGAGGTGGTTGCGGCCAAAATTAGGTCAATTTTTACTCGTCCGGTGGAACTGCAGGAAACTGGGTTGAGGATAGCCATGCTGGGCGTGCCGGAACCGGAAGTCCGTCACCCTCTGTTGGATGACCCGTATACTATGGAGGAGGTTAAAACGGTGATATCGGAGACGTCGGACAGTGCTTGTGGGGAAGGTGGTCTCACTACACAGATTATGAAATATCTAGATATTGCGGAGGTCACGGCATTCTTTGAGAAAATCAGATGTGGGGGATTGACACCGGAAGCCTGGTGCAGAGCAGAGATTGTCCCTGTACCCAAGCCGTCGGGACAGCCGGATGACATCCGCCCTATATCCATCCTCCCGCGCTTGAGGAGGTTGTACACCGCGGTATTGGCGAAGCGCTTGTATGCGTGGACTGATGAAACGGGTGCTTTGCCGGATTGCCAGGGGGGTTTCCGTCCAGGCTACCGCACGGCAGACAATATCTTCATCCTACGCTGCTTGGTGGAGCGATCAATTGCTCAGAATACCCCCTTGTATCTAGTTTTGGCGGACATGACGAAGGCATTTGACCTGGTGGATAGGGAAATTCTGTTCGGCTCGCTGCGAAATATGGGAGCATGGGGTTCGCACATGCGGGTGTTGGAAAGGATGCATGCAAAGGCCAGCGGTGCGGTGCGAGTGGGCCCCTGGCTGTCAGATTTCTTCGACATTCCTCAGGGAGTGCAACAGGGGGACCCGATCTCACCTTTGCTGTTTATTCTGTTCATCTCACACCTCAATCTCGCAGATGCGGACGATCCTCATCTCTTCTCTCTCAGAACAGTCCCAATGATGCTCCTTGCGGATGACCTATCGTTCGTATCTTGCACTGTAGCTGGACTCCAGAGGAAGACGAATGCCATGATGAAACAACTGGAAGAGCTGAATGTGGTATTGTCGGTGAGGAAAACCGTTACAATTGCCTTTGGTGTTCCGCGGGACCCGGTTTTCCGTTACGAGATTATGGTCGGGGATGTGGCTTTGAAGGGGGTGTACGAGGCAAGGCATAATGGGTGGTGGCTGGTGGCTGATTCGTGCTGGAACATGGAGGGTCACCTCCTGCGGAAAATCTCAAAAGCGACGCAGGTGGCTACTTCATTGATGGTTCTCAGGAGGAGGAGTCTGGGTAACCCTTCACCAAACCACTTTATGAGCCTTTACAAGGCCATTGCGGAGCCGGCATTTGTGTATGCGGCTGAAAGCTGTGTGGGAGCTAAGGCCTGGCTCTGGAAGCGAGTTGACGATCTACAAGTCAAGGCTGCGAGATTTGCACTAGGGGTACCACAAACCTCCAACCGTCTGCTGGTGGTGACAGATCTGGGTGAGCTGCCTGCGTCCGATCGGGCAGTGAATCTGGCGTTGAAGTTTTTGGTCTATGCTCTGCAATTGCCCCCAGGCAGATTGGTGAGAGTGGCAGTCATGGGGTCTATGGATCTGGCGAGAGCGGGTTCTTCCTCGTCCTGGTTCTCTGCATTGAGAAGGCGCGTACCACCGGAGGTGCTGGGAGAATTGAGATGGGGAATTCCCTCGCTGTGTGATGAGGCATGGGTGCAGTCTCTGCCCGAGAGACACGAGGCCTGGGTAGCATCCCGAGTGTCTGCCAGCCTGCATGATCAACTGAAATCCTCGAGATACTCCTATCTACGGTCGTGCCCTCCAGTGATCTCCCGTTCAAAATCCTTTTCGTTGCGTCCTCAACCGTACACTTGCAGGAAACCACACGAGGCTAGAGCGGTGGCTAGACTCAGAACGAGTACACATGGCTTTGCGGTGGAGAAGGGTAGATATGTGGGGCTACCTAGATTGGAAAGGAAGTGTACGGTATGCGCTGTCTTGGAGGATGAGAGACATGTTCTTTTGGGGTGCTCGAGATGGCAAGGGGAAAGGAAGTTGATGTACGATCAATTACAGGGGGTAATGGGCATGTCTGCTATGAGACTGTGGGAGGAGTTTGTGGAGCCTAAAGGGGCGAATGCGGAGCTTATCTGCGGGTTTTTATACTATTTGGTATCTAAGTACTGAGAGGAGAGGAGGTGTCACGGGTATGGTGTGAGAGCATGTATCACGGGTATAGATGAATGGGTGCATGGTGGATAAGTGGAGAACAGGGTATCACGCGTGTGTGTGATGCGGTCCAGTGGGAAAGGAGGAGGTGTGGGGGCGAATGTGATGTGTGGAGAATGGGGTCTGGGCGGGGGTTAGAATGGTTGCTAGATGGGTAGAAGGGTGGAAAATGAGGTATCACGAGCAGATATGAGGGTTCTGAGCGGAGGGTTGGATCGACTGCCAGTTGGTTACATCGGCTGCCAGTTAGTTAGAAGTGTGGAAGATAGTTAGAAGTGTGGAAGATGGGGTATCACGAGTGGAGCGTGTTTTGTTTGGTTTATGCTTTTTCACGGGATTTGTGTTTATAGTTGTTTTTAAATCAGGCAGGGATTATTTCCCAATGGCCTTAAAAATAAAAAAATAAATATATAAGAAAGTTTGTATAGTTAACTGGTACAATATACATTTTCTCTAGCCTCATAAGTACACAAATACCTATTTTTGTCATACTGGGCCTATTTTTTTGCCCTCAAAATCGTCTCATGCTCAGAATTTGCCCACCAAGCACTCCAATTCTGCTGCAAGGGAAGCAAAATATCTATATTGATATGGTTATATAGATTATACAGTCTGGTGTACATAGCGCTTTTATTAAACAATTTATAAAAATCAACAAAATGCGAATTTAGTATGTAAAAAGTGTATAAAATAAATCAGTACTTGCAACATTAACCACACAGTCAGTTTTCAGATATATACAGCAAATAATTTGAAATATACTATTCATAACATACTAATTCACTCCCAATTCATTTCTTATTCAGATCATTTTTTTCTGAATTTCTAGTTTTTGTATTTTTGCCAAAATCGCAAGTAAAATATGGGTCGCTTCTAGGTATCAGATCGCTTCGACAGTAGAGTACGGCCAATTGATAAAATTTCAATCTGGTCGATTGTAATTGAATATTGTACTCTAATTGGCCTCACTAACCCAATGAAACCTAGAATACCTGCTCGAGTGCTCCCTTCACAACGAGAACCCGTGACATTTCCTGTCGCCGGCCGATAAATTCTTTGGGCATGGCTTGCCGTCACGCATCTCGGGATGTCCCAATGAGGGCACACTTGATGAAAAGCGCTACGTCCAGAAAGGAAAATCAAACGACGATCGGAGCTAGTCTCGTGCCATCGGAGCCTTAACTCCCTGCATTGATGTGCAGGCCGAAGGTTAAAATTTCCCAAACCAAAACATGTTCAAAAGCTTTTGGTGGTATTTGCGGCTGAACGCTTTCTGCATCGCAGTATAAAATTTTCCTAGAGGAACACGCAAATACGAGAATGGCTTGCCTGAAACATTACTGTAAGCTCGCCAATAAGGTTCTAGGACAATGATGGAGGGAAGCCAACGCTTCTGCACCCCGCATTATAGCTTGTCTTTACGCGTGGCACGCTCCAACAAGTCCAGCTCTGACGATGGGATCCCAGGTACCACGATGATATGCTATCCATATACAACGGCCACCGCCTCTTTGTACTCCCTACTCCTCCACCATCTGCGATTGTTTGGTTTGAGTGAGAGGAAAAGTTTCAAGCGTGGGTGTGACGTAGGGTGAATCGTATCATTTCTTTTTCCCCCTTAGTTCCGATATTCTCTCCTGTGCGCTCGCGTGCACAGACGCGCCGACAACGGTTTTCTCCTTGCTTCGACGACACAACATCACCCTGGAGCTTTTCCAGCAATATCGATAGAATATCAGGAGAGACATTATCTGAGATGGTGTTACCGGACACAGCAAGCCGTTGTGCGCACTTTGGCCATACCCGTATGTTATTCAGTTGCATCGCGCAGCCTACCCTAGAAGATTCCTCGGTACACCCCCGGCTGACAAAATCAACTCCCCTCTAGTGGCCGTCCTGGGAGAGAAAGCCTACATCATCGGCGGAGAAATCATTGGCAGCGAAGGGGCCAAAACAGAAGCGGGTATATATCTCCCATGCGTCGAGACCCGATGATCTCTCGCGAACCATCGAATTGGGCAATTGGCCATTCATCTCCCACTCTTTCCAACGGCGCCCTTATATCTGACCTCCAATAGACACCCAGCTCTATGAGCTCACGCCCTGGGGCGCTGCGGGGGACAGCGGCTCCAGTCCACACAATCTCAGCAGCTATCCACTGTCAGAGAGGCTTCCAACTCTGTCTGGTGGTGTCCTCTTTCCAAACCAAAACACAAGCGCACTCATATATCTCCCGGGGAAACCTTCAACCGCTGAAGCACCACCAGGCAGTCCGGCTCGACATATTCCTCGGCTGCCCTACCACAACAGACTGTGGACTCTCGCTCCCCCGAACTGGTCCGTCAACGAATACGAGTACCCCCCACCCCCCTCTCTCAACGTCTCGTATGCATATTCCGCCAGTGCGGTTGACGAGGGTCGTAGGATCGGATATATTTTTGGAGGATTTTTGCTAGAAAGTGGGTGGAATGAAAATGGGGTCATGGTTGGGCCTAGAAGTGAGGTGTCGGAACAGTATAAGCATTCGCCTGCCAGTGCGGTTCTTCTCACGGTTGATTTGAGTGCTCCCGAGAGAGGTGCTATTGAGGCCAAGGTTGATGGAGACGCTCCAGTGGTTGGGGGCGACGGGAAACTACAAGGAGAATTGCAGATGGTATTTGCCGAAGGTTATGGGGAGAAGGGAGTGCTGATAGTGTTATCGGCCACTGGGTTCGGGGAGGTTTGTCTCAAAGCCATCTATTTCCAAGTGCTCACACATGCCCTTTGTGAATTAAATCCAGAAAAAAACAAACATTCTGGGCAAAATGGGCATTGGGTAATCACATTGTGCTGACGATACATTCAGCGTGTAGCAATGATCCACGACCTTGCCACAAACAAATGGCACAAACAGACATATACCCCAATACCAACCTTCACGAATTCTTCAATCTTGGACTGTGCGATCGCAGTCGCGGCTCCAGACAGGTCATCACTCAACATCTATACATACGTCCACAACCCAGATACCTCTAATCCGGGGTGGAATACAACATCAATGCACATCCTCACGCTTCCCTCGTTTGAATGGATAAACGTACCACCACAACCTCGAAGCATGTCAGATGGAAGCCCTATTCCAGGTGGAGGGAAATGCTTCAAAGTTCCGGGAGAGCCGAGGCAAATGGGAGTATTCGGCGGAGGAGGAGGCGGGGGGAGAAGGGGCGAACAAGGCTGTCTTCCCAAAGGAGAGCTTGTAAGGGTATTTGACCTGACCAAACTAGAATGGATCAATAGCAAACCGAAAACAAAAGGCGAAGAATATGAGGTACCAGAACCTGTATATAAAGCTATTGGTGGCGAGTATGTTCTCCGTTGTTATTTTGACCTTTCTCCCTACATCTTCAAGGACAGGCACTAACTCACACCGTTTTTTTCAATAAATAGCTCCAGTGGCCATGCAACAAGAACGGAACCCGCAGGAGGTTTCACGGAGCCAACCCTCGCTGCAATCTTCGCAAGCCAGAGAACTCCAAGCACATCGGGCTCTTTTAGCGCCGTCCCAACGGAAAACTCGACCCTGGGATACCCTCGACAGCACAGCACACTCCCCCCTGCAAATCTTGGCTGGATCCTCCTCGCAATATTTGGAGGGATCGTCTTGATGACAGCTGCATGGGTTGCGTTTCGGCATCGCGACGAGTTGAAAGGTGGCGATGTGAAAGAGAAGTTGACTGATGATATGGAAATGAACATTGTGGTGCAACCAAAAGGAGCAGAAGAGTCCGTCCCACTTGCAAGCGCAGGTGCAAACAATGGCCAGGCTCAAGCGGCTCGGACACCTTAATTGATAGGAAGGCCAACCGAAGAGACGGATGATAATATGGAATTTTCTTGGGAGGTGGGCATTGGACAGGCTTGGATATCGATGATGGGCTAGTTTTGGTTGAGCAATTCGAAGAAATCTCAACTTATCATTGGATAGCTGGAAGATGATGATATGGGAGAGGCGGGGGATCGCATGCTGGGATATCTCCCTTTTTATTGAACATGGGCTTCATGAACTTTCTTTGCAAAACTGTTAGGAATAATTGGGTGGAGAGGAGGGGTTGGATGGGGGGTATCTATGCATTGTTTCTTTATCTGGAATACGTACTTAGGATCACACGGTTGAATAATATACTTAGTGAGGGAGGGAATTTACAATCTCATAATCAGATGAATGGAGGAACGTTAAAGAGTTACATGAACATAACTATATATTTTCGTGAACGATATTCGTGGAGACACTGGAAGCTGAATAGACGTAATTTCCGTTATGATTTTGCTACAAGCAGCATGTGGATTGGGCAGCGGGTGCCTGCTTCAGAGCTACTTACCTCCTTGCGATTCAAAATCAATTGTCATGCAAATGGAGATGAGTAGAGACATAGGGCGCCGAAGGTTTGCAAAAATAAAGAAAACATCCTGCTCATGAGTATTTTAAAAGAAGATTTGAAGGAAAAAAGAATGTTCCGTCACCGGGAATTGAACCCGGGTTCTCAGAGCGCACAACTTCTATGAAGAATGAGAGTCTGAAATGCTAGCCACTACACCATGACGGATTGGATGTGAATGATCCTTTATTTTGCAACGTGAAGCAATTCCATAATCACAATGCTCCGGACGCAGGTTTGGGTCTCTCTTATACATTGCGCATGCAAAGCTACATGTGTCTCCAATGTTCAATTCCTAGCCCTTGGTGAAGATATAAGTCTAAGATAATGTATCTACTTTGGCAACGAGGTACTTTGAAATATTACATCCCAAAAAGTACACCACCTCCGCACATACCTCATACATTGATATTGAGGATGTGATTGCTTACATTGTTCAAAATGCCTAATATCTCCTCTGGGCTCAATATAGTTATGATGGCAATATTACATCAAAAAAGAACATCTGTTATATATAGCTTATAAGCTGGGAAATACTACACACAACTTGATGCTTTCTGGTTTCCCGGGAATGATATATCTCTAACATCAAATACACAAATAACGAACAACATAGAAATTACTTGTTTTCCTTTGCTTTCTCTGCCACCTCCTTCTCCGTCGGCTTTTGCCCATACACGAAGTATATTTAGAAGTAATACCTTGCCTGGCCATTTTCGTCAGACTCAATTACATCGTCGCATAGTTTCTTGATCTTCTCGACGGACCAGCCCTCGCGAGATAGAAGATGTAAGCCAGAAGGATAGAGACTGTCCTGGCTTCCCAGTCTTCCCCACCGGCCAAGTTCCTTAAGTCGGGCGTCTTGCGGGCGTGGTACATGTATGTCACCATAGGGTGAGCTGGGTCGGGTGTAAGAAGTGGTGTGCCGTCATAGTAGTGTGGCTCACAGATGTATTCTTGGAATTCAGAGTAGCCCCCGGGAGCTGTTCTGCTATATTCACGAGAGATATTATTATGACTGACCACATATAGAAGTGATAATGTTTTTCTGGTTATTACTCGTGTACTTGGCCCATGAGACGGCCCCAGTCAGCTATGACCCCGCATAGAGAGCGAACATGTATATAGTCGAAATAGTTGTCATCCCAGGACCAATCTTCTTCGGCGTCATCAACCTCGAATAATAGGTTGCCTGGTGATCACTGTGGTATCTCCGGCCATTCGAATTCGGTAAAGCTGAATATCGAACTTGTGATATATAAGACGTATGTCGAGTCGACGGGTCACAGTAATCGATCACCAGTATGTGTATGATTTGTAGTAGTAAATCTGTGTAGTTTCTAAGCCCCCTCCGCCCCTCTCTCAAGGGGTCCATCCTCCATCCAAGCTAGCTAGTACCGTCTACTTCCTATCCCGGAAGGTATACATGATCCTGAGGCTAGTTCTCCCTGCCCCTTCCTCCTTTACCGTCCTCATCTTTCACCGTAACATGTTAGAGGCGGTAGATGAGGAAACTTGGCTGATCAGGCATTAATTTCATGTTAGGGCTTGTTCATAAAAATGAGGCGATCTAGGGTATTTACACTCCGAGCCCTTCATCAACTGCACCTGGTCCGGATACAATCCATTCTTCCTATGAATCCGAATCCCTAAGTAATAAATTCGATTTTGCAGCTTCGGGATTGATGTAGGGCGGTAAATGGGAGAAAAAAGGAAGATTGAACTTATATCGATTTCAACACTTTCATTTGCTCCAAATGAATTCTCCGGACCTTCTGCTTTCGGTGATGCTATTGGAGCCATATTTACCTACTCTTCTTTTGCAAGATGCGGATTAAGGTTGGAAGTTAAATTTTCAAAATTGAATAGGTCCTATTTCAAGGTCTAGTGGATGCTCGCCTGGTCGATGTCGTACCAATTCACTATTCCACAGTCTCGCACTGTTTAGTGGACGGACCCTCATCTTATATACTAAATAGACCATTTCCCCTCATTGTTTAGAAACCAAACCAAACTTGGCTTCGATTTAACCCCAGCGAGACTAAACCTCACTACAACGAATGCACCCGTCCCAGTTACTATGGGTTCATTGCCTTTCATACTGCTGAAGTACTTTACTCTTGTCGCCGCTAAAGGTTTATGCTAATGATCTCATGACTATGCAGGTTAAGCGAATCTGGTTAGGGCTTAGGGCATGCATCACATGACCCACAAATTAATGCAGGGGAGGTAGACTGAGACAGGGTGGACGGAGGATTAGATAGTTGTAGATCCTTACCAAGAACAATTAATTAGCCACGACCGTGAGCCCACCCACTTTATCTACTTGCAGTGCGATCTTTGACAACTCTAGAGCAATAACAGTTCTCGACGCAACGCTACAACACAATGAACTCCAAGAAGGAAGAGAAAATTTTGGAAGCTATTCAGGCACTGGAAGCAGTTAAAATGCCATCTGTTAGGACAGCTGCTTTATTTCATGAGGTCCCAGAAACTACTTCTAGGAGTAATTTCCATCTGGGGAAATTAATTAGCGAGTTTCTTGTGATCGGGGAACCTTTTGCTAACAAAATCTTCAGAAAAATTTTGTCTTTTGAGAAATCCAAAGCTCCCCTAAACATAATTTCTCATGACTTTTTAAAATTATTTTCAGCAAGTATTCGCTATATAAAATTCAAGAGAGAACTGTCAGACATGCTGCGATCACCCAGAGCACCCGATCACAGGATCACGAAATACTCGTTCCCCTGATGATGCATCTAGTGGTTGCGAATGTTTTCCGAGGCCATCGATTCTATTCGGGCCACGATGCCCTGCCCCACCGCACATAGCCACTGAATTTGTTCGTGTTGGTAATCTTACAAAACTTAATACCACTTACTCCAACATTGCCTTGACATTATATCACTTCCCAGAAGACGATACCCGTTCGGCTACAAGAGCGAAAGCAATCCGAAGTTGGGTTACTCGTAGATATGCAAACATCATGCTATCATTTCTGGACCTGTTGCATGAAATTCAACCATCTATAACTAAACATTTTAAAATAGAGCCTTGTACGCCAATCCCGTGGATACAAATACGTCACATGTCGCCCAAGATCAAATCTTCATATGTCCGTCCTCCCTCGCTCGTATTCCCGCAGACATTGTCGATTCGAATCTCTCTTTTACTTTCATCCCCAAATCCAACCTTTTCTCTCGACCACCAGCCTAGGCTTTTTTCAGAGGTCCGCACCCAATACCCCGCAATGCGGGCTTTGCGCCAAACTTCACGAGAGTAGGGGCCATAATTTTTCCAACAGGGCATATTACTTTATCAGCAATGCACAAGGCAGGATTAGTCGGGTTGTTTGTTTGATTCTTCGGGCACTTTTTATTTGGAACACACAAAGTTGTTCCGAACGTTGTTTTCATTGTACACCCCTGCGGGACAGAAGGGCACTTATTTGGGGCGATAGTTGGCTTCTTTTTCGGGGTCAATACGCGCTTGTTCAATGCGGTGGGAATGTAGTCTCGCTTGAACGGGGCGGTGCAGTGATGCAAAGAGTCGATATAGGTTGCTGAGAGTTCCTTAATTGCTTAGCTTCTTTCATTCATGTGGTCATAGAAGTCACAGAGGTGGATGCAAACCCAACGCATATGCGGCATAATTATCTGCATTCGCCTTCTTTTCCTCCCATTTAAGTCCGTCCAGCTGTTCAGGCTCATATGCTAGGTCGGCAGTGCCCGCAAATCCATCGGGACCATTGATATGGCCTGCCATGGCAACGGTATGTGTCATTTCGTGAAGCAGGATACTAACTATTATTATTTCAGGTTATATGTTAGCTAACCACACTGCGCACAATAATTCCTCGATCGTACGCTGGGTGTACTCGGGTTGTGCAGGAAATACTGCAAAATTGGCTAATTTTGCAGGGTTTCGTGGGAAATAGTAGAGTACGAACCTGTAAGATAGCGTAAAGTCGTTTCAACCGAAGCGAATGTGAAGTCACTGGCCTTCACATGATGATTTAATGCGAAAAATGTTCTGCAGAGATAAATTCTGCTAAACCCAGCTGCGACGAGTGCCGAGAGTTCCCTGTATATGATATTGAGCCCGTGTTAGTACAGTACATTCCGCACGCTTCCTTTTATTCTGCCGGCATAACGTATAACACATCCTTACTTACGTCGGCGATCCACACCCCATCACATCTGTTTCGTCCCCGCACACAATATCCAACTGTGCACCTTTCTTCACAATGTTGTCGAAAAGCTTGAACACGACTGGGTGGATAACCTTTTCGTCCGTGGCCGCTACGTTGCTGCCAAAATATTTTGCGAACCGTGCCTGGTGATTTGCAGCGAGTGGTAGTTTGAGAGAGTCTACAGCATTCACGGCCAGGATATTTATCACAAATGTCTTAGCCTCGTTCATCACTTTCGTTTCCGCTGGCGTGCAACCCCTCCATTTTCGGCCATCAATGCCTCGTGCTTGAAGGCGGCCAGTGATTGGCTTCGCGGCAGTAAAAGAAGGGAGACTGAATGTAATGAGTGCAAGGCTCAATATGATATTGAGTATCGTCAACCGGCGGGGAGATTTTGTGAATGAGAACATTTTGAGAGCTGGGTTGAAGACAGTTACGATAAAGCTTGGATATCGTTGAAAGGACAGATCGAGTATGAGATCGTATGATTGATCGAGTATGCAATGTATTCTCTAGCCAGCTAGAGATAATTCCACTGTTGATGCTTATGATGATACTATCTATATCGTTGGGGGTTGTGCTTTATATATTCTGCTTTTGCTATTGGTCTTTCATTGACCTGGAAGTTTTGTATATTCCGAACACATCTACATTCCCACGTCGGGAAAATGCGGTGGATATCGCCTAGGCCTGGTATGTCTGGAGTTCCACCTTGACAAGTGATTATTTGTCGCCTTAGCCTTTTGGCCACTGGTATCAGGTCAGACTGCTCACCAAAAATAGGCCTCATGAACGGTTTACCGTTGAACTTTAAAACATGTACAGCTGCACCTGGCTATACCGGACGGCGAAAATCTGCCAAAAGCTGTCCGGTATAGCAAATGCAAGCTAAGGCTCCTTGTGGGGAATTATAAGGGCAAAATTAAAGAGATTTTAAAAATACTTAATCCCATTTTGGACCTAATACTTACCAAAACAGGCGTAATTTGAAAAATTGGGGGGGGATTTTGCCCGACTGCCCGGAATAGCCAATATACTTTGTATGAAAACAGGGATTTTTAGTTTGAAACGTATGTCAGCGAGTGGTATTTTGGTGGTAAAAAGTAGAAAACCACAGGTCTCGAGGGGTTGTGTCCGGAATACCAAGGTTTCCGGTATGTCGAGGTCCGGTATAGCCAGGTGCAGCTGTATTGCGGTGTCTATACGAGTACCCGGCAGGTGGTCGCAATGTGTGGTGCGAAACTCGTGGCTATTGTTCCATTTTGGCCTCCGGATTTAGAATATCCCCCCAAAAAGCTGAAATTCAATATTCAATCATAAATCATCACCAGCCCTCGTTCCAATATAGTTGAAATCGAACGCACCGACTCCAAAGCTTGTCATTTGCATAAGATCAATTCATGTCACTATATACATGTGGAGTAACTGATGAAGGGGACAATGTATCAGCTGCCCAGAACCTCAGTTTGCTTGCGGCGGTTGGGGGAAACTGTGGGTTCTGGGGAGTAAGGGAATCCTAATATACATTTTCCATTGGATCATCACTCAGGATTGACAAACCCACTTTGTTGATCGGCATGTGCTTGTTGCCGTAAATCTGCTTACCATGTTTTCAAAGTTCATGAACATTGTTTCAAAGCATCTTGAGTGCTGTATCTCTGAGCCACATTGAACGCACGATTGCCCGGATCCTCGGCAATCGAAGATCCGGGCAATCGGTAAGTACCTGGCAAGACAACCCTCCAGTCTCGAAACCTTATTACCGCCGTAACTCAAGAACAAGGACCCCCTTCAATCATAAGAACCCCCCCTTCAAATTTGGTGTGTACGCTTTGACTGGCGTGTCGGTTGAGCTTGGGCTAGCTGTGGGGACAGTCCACCGCTCGAGAATAAGAACCGGTTCGTGTTCTCGAGTTACGACGGTACGGTATCTATTCCCACCTCAAAGCCACAGAGTCTCCGCGCGCAAGCCCTACACGAATACAGGCACTGGTGCCGAATTAAATTTTTCAAAATTTCCTACCAGGCTAAAGGCGTGTAAATTAAGCGCTCAATCGATAAAGGTTTTTGCTTTTGGTGTGTGGAGCCCGGTGGATATTTACCGGTACCTAGGGTATACTCGTCAACTGAAGGCGTTTGTGGACACGCTAGGGCGATTTGTCTATGCACAGTACAATTTTGGTGAGAATTTATCCCAGTCTTCTTAGCGCTGTCCACAAACGTCTTGTGACGAATACTCGCAAAACTTGAAACGTCTTTCTCTAGTCAAAAAAATATACCTGCAAGTGAGGGTTACTCCCGTACTAGCTTCCACACTGTACTCTAAGGTGCCCTTACTAGTACTTTATGTAGTAACTACCTGGGTAGTGACTTCTGTATATAGAAACGCGCCCTTGACGAAGCTAGAAAGATCACTCATATTCTCTCACACAGACTCTTGACCCTTACACATACCGTATTAACTGGAATTTTATGACCTGCGCTAGCAAGGTTGGATTACTACAAAAGGCATATCTTGAGACAAATCAATTGCAGCACAGACTCGAGTTTGAAAGGTGAGCCACAGTATGACCCTGCTAGCGTAGGTCATAAAATTCCAGTTAATACGGTACCAGAAGATTTGTGTATGATATTCCGCGACAAGGCCTTAGAGAAGTTGCCACTCGAATGGAATGGATCCCATGATTGCTTCATTCGCTGCTTCCAAAAGCTGATTCAATGAACCGATCGGTTGATTGTGTGGTATGGTGGTTCACGCGGTGAGTGACTGCAGTCTGAGGATTAATTTTATTCATACCCTTATAATAAGTATAGTGCATGCCCGGGTTAATTATCCATTGATGGGAGCATTAAGTTTGAGCTCGAATGAACTATAACTTACCATGTCACCATGTGACAAGAGTTCCTAAACCGGAAACATTTCGAAGTCTGTGAAAATGTACGGCGACTTGTGAATTACTTACTAAGTTGTAATCAACGCAGCTCATTTCATAACCCTAACAAGCATTTACCTCCACCTTGAACGCAGACTCGATGCAAGGCAGACATTTTTGCCTTGTAACTTCCGAGGTAAATGGCCCAATTGGCAGTTCTTCTTTTGACATCCTTATGTCTCTTACATACTGTGACTGACTGCTCGATGGTACAGACTGGTCGATGGGACAGCTAACCTGTTTTCCATACAAAAGGCCATGAAGATCAAGGCGCTAGGGACTCTTTCAGCAGCAAAAGTTAGCGTTGTCCCATCGACCCATCTGTCCCATCGACCAGTCAGTCACGGTAGTCCATTGCACTCGCCAAGTCAAATGAAGCTCATTACTAGCTCGAGATTGTGTAATTCGTTACATGTATCCATTTCCCCTAGTCAGATTCAGTTCAAGCCAATAAGACCGATTTTGACGGTAGAACAGAGTTGAGGTATCTTCTTTTTGGAAGAAGTTTGGGCTCCAAAATTTGTACCCGGGACGATACCACTGCCAGACTTGAGAATCGGGGCTTGTGGGGGCAAAGGGACGAGACTTGGCAAAGAAGGCCCTGTTCCGCCCCCGTAGGAGGGGTACTGTAGGGAAGTTTAGCAAGGGAGGTGGAGGAGTCGTCAGGAGAGCCGGATAAGGAAGGTTTGAAGGGGGAAATAGCTACATAGTTAAACGGTTAAACGGGAAGGTGGAAGTTGAAAGAGGAAGTTGGCGGTATTCCTTGGCATATTGTAGCTACATAACGTGCTGTAGGGGTCCCGAGTGACCCCTAGTCCTGAGTCACTGAACAGTTTTCTATGATGGTTGCAACGTGCACAGATACCGTAATATCTCAGGGAACTCGGTCAGTCGCCAAGTGCAAGATCGACAGAATTTGACAGTTGCTTAGGCTACAAACAGAGATTGAGCTGCCTTTTCGTATCATTGACCATCCTTCGTGGAGAGATCAACATTGCTAGGAAAAGATCGATCGTTGCAACCGACTTGGCGACTGACCGAGTTCCCTGAGATAATACGGTACCCTTTTTTCAAATTTGTATGTGACGACTCGGGACTGGGAACCCCGTACAGCACGTTAGGAAAAGATGACTCTCCCAACCCCCCCGACCCGCCACCGTTCATCCTGTAATCCCCGGGCATGTCATGTCCTGAAAAAACTTTTTGTGTTTGACCGCTGAGTCCCAGTCCCCTCGGCCCCGATTGCCCCGCGCCTCGTCATTCCCTCTGCATGCCCACGCCAAGTGTTGGCCTGACTGTTCAGGGTTGCCGCAAAGGTCACATTCGGGACTGGCTTGGTGGCGGCCGTGGGCCCTCCAGGTGGCCTGTTGAGCAAATCCCCATGTAGCCTATAATCGGAAGAACAAGGACACCGGCGTGCACCCAGCTGTGCAGGCCATTGCTAGTGAAAAACACATGAGGGCACGAAGTTCTTATGGCTCAAGAGCTCAGGAGAGATCAGGATTCAAATTCAATTCGAGGACAATAGATATGACGGCAAGATCTCATCATTTACTAGCTTCTCTGGAATATGCAAGATGTAGCGGTTACTGAATATGCAGTGTACCCAAGTATCCGCACTTCTTCCGTCATGAGCAAATCATTTGAAACAGTGTTGGAATATTCAAAGGAAAACAGAATTAAATATGAATTGAGGACCGCGAAATACTGGAATAAAATGCAACTATGCACTTGATATTTGAATTGGTTATATTTTAGTGAGATGATTTGCAGTTAAGGCTGCACGATCTTGTGCCTACGTACTCGGAGTTCTAATGCACGTATGATTTCTCCACCTTTGAAAGGCTACGCATGTTCAACGGTCGGGTATTCTAATACCGTATGAACTCGAATTTTACCACCTCGCGGGATGTAGCAATGGAGACAGTTCATTGGCTCACTCAGCTTAAGACACGGCGTTCTGACGTTTTTATGTCTGTGCAAACCCTCTTCTGGGGATAGCGCCAGGTGGTACTCGGGTCCTACATAAATTATTACAAACTTTATTCTTAGCGTCCCCTTTTACGGCAAAGCGCCGGCCCGATTGGGCCTGGCGGATTTGCAACTTTTTCTGCTACTTGCAGTAAGGCGCTTTGAGGCAGGGGGCACGAGACTAATGCAGAGCACAAGAAGAGGATAGCGCCAAAACCAGACAGCTGATTTTTCTTGAAAACTCGGGGGGAAGGGGCCTGCTTATATAGATTTGACCCCTGTTGCCGTGATTAAATCAACACATGCCTGAGTAATGTGAGGGATACCTCTCACGTGAGTACCCCCCCTGTGTGCGCCAGGCCTGAAAAAGACTACCTCCATATCGTGCATTAGCTTGCGTTTGCAATATTTTATGTCGGACCCGAGTAAAATTCGAGTTCATACGGTACATGAAGAGCAATATTGGATACCGGTTTGAGTTTCTATGTCAATGTACGCTTTAATATCACCCTTTTTCACTGCATTTGTCCCTTTGAAGGGAAAGCGTGCCGTAGGATATAATCGACGATGCTATTAAATTGAGGCCTGCATAGGCAATTTATATTTATATTATGGCGATGAGTCGCGATCAGGGGGCGAACGAACGGTATGAGCTACATTGAAGCCATTCTTTTTTTTCGTTGTTTACTATACACCAGTAAATATCACTAAAGCAATGCCATATATCGAGGGCACGCTTTAAATTGATATCTACGACCATAGACTGAAGAACACGAGGCATCCCGTCCGCTCTGCCATATCTAAGCTTCAGATCGCCAGGCCAGTACTACGGTGGGTGACCACGTGGGAATCCCTGGTGTCGTAGGTTTTTGTTTTTTGGCTGTTGAATCCTGCTCCGTTAATCTATTTTCCTGTTAGCCTTAGTAATGGCACGTGACAGGTTGAAAGTGGAAATGGTCTTTCAACAGTACTACTGCTGTGGTTGGTCAAACTTTATGAGGCGATATATCGTAAAACTCTTGATTCTGCATGGGGAAGTGAAATTTTTTTGGGAAAATTCGTTCTTGCGATCCACGCACTTTCTGGGTTAAGATTTATGATAAGTATATTATTCGCCGGGTTTAAGGGTATAAGGTTATTTCAAATACCGCGAGTATCCTCAATGTCATGAGTTACAGGGACATCTTGGGGCTTAGATTGGAAACCAACACAAAGGAATATCAGCACATCGATTGATCGACTACCATTTACCCTGAGAATACAATGGAAGGAATGGGAGCGGTTGGTAGCTTTTCGACGAGGGGATGAGGGTACAAAAGGCAAGAATGGATGAGTTATGGGCATGATAGACGGTGGCAGATACGACTGGCCAGAGCCAGACGTAATTGAAGGCAGCGACTCTTAGCTATTTTTTCTAGTCTAAAATCTCCTCTGGGGTTACTTATTTGAATTTGTTCATGAATAAGGGAATGCTTTTACAAAGTGCCATTGTGGGCCTAAATCATCTGTGGGACGCAGGCTTTTGTTGCTATATAGCGACTTTTTTATAACGTTCATCTCTGATAACTGAAAAAATAATGTAGAAATAATTACAATTCAAGCGGCCAGTCATTCCAAAACATTTAGACGCATGAACAAGACAATCTCTCTCGGAGAAGAATAGAGTTCCGATGAATCGATGCTCCAAAGATAGTTTTGGGTACTCAAACAACTCGAGGACAGAAGATTTCGGCAGTTGATCAGGACATAGCATGTATCTGGAATGCCTCAACTCGAGTCTTTTGTGTTTTTGGGGACGGGTAGTATATCAGAGTTTTTTGTACATGTATGAATTTCTCTTCTCGAACACTCAGGCGCAACTGATAAAGTTCTCTTATCCAATATCTTAATCGAGTACATGTTTTGGTCTACGTTTAGAATATTAAAACTCGGAGATATCATCGTTCCCTCGGTTCGCTGTGGAGGCACAGGTTCTTGCGTTAGTGCCGGATTATCCTCTATCCTGCCACTTTTAGGTTACATGATTGCTTTCATGGCTCGAAGGGTCCTTTGCCAATCTATGTTAGAATGTATTGCCTGATTACAAGGCTTTGTCTGGAGTCTCCGTACGCCCAGGCAATTGTTCAAACTCATAAACGCTGCACAAAGGACATAAAATTTTGACCCTTACTTAGAATCCGAACCTCCGACCAGATATTTGGAGAATTTAAGTTAGCTTCCTCGACCCTTATCAAGGGGCACGCCCCATTTCAGAGCATTCGGTAAGGTTGCTGACGAAACTCGGTCGGTATGTCACAGGATTACGATGGAGATAATTCGATAAAGGTGCAATCTACAAATTTATTTTCTTGTTCGTGACGTTACGTACGGCCTACAAACGGCAAAAATTACCCACTTGCGGAAAAGGCAAAAAGATCTTGACAAGAGTGGGACTTGAACCCACGCAGGTTTCCCTACCAGGAGATGTAATTAAGGTGTTCCTTAACCTGGCGCCATAACCAACTCGGCCATCTTGCCTTTGATATATGTTCATCCGCATGAAATTATAATTATAATACTCCGTGCATCTGAATTTGTCCCGAAGCTGGCGACTCACTTGCCAAACCAAGATATGAAGCTCAATAGCCACATTTATGAACCGATCATTTGAAGGGTGCTCAATACGGATCTCGACCATGTGAATAAGATCCGCGGAAAGCCTACGAAAGTGGGCCCTGATGACAATACTTAAACTCTACACATAATTTTCATCGCCACGATCGGCCTCCACAAGAATATCGTCCTTCTGAATTTGGAAATCGACATAGCATTAGATTGACATTTTTGAGCATTCCCAGGTTCTGTAGTTCAATTCTTTGTAGTGATTTGGCTAACTATAGAGTATCACGAATGCCGGTGATAAGACGCCCAGTCAAACATTTGGAAACGCAACCGCGGAAAGTTGCGTTCAATATATATTTCCTCAATAGGAGGAAAATGACCTGGGCCTCACTATCCATGGTGTGCTTCAGTGGGTTCGATAAGACACCAAAGATCATTCGAACCGAGCGATAATATTGATATCCGACGTGACCCATATCCGAACAAATACTGTTGCGTGCTAACACCGAAATGTTTCGGAAATATGGAGCCAGAACTCCGCGTGTGACATGCCACAACAGATTGCGAAACATAGCACGCTAATGCATTATATGGATGCATTCAATTTAAGCTTATTTTGACTTCTGGTATGGTATCTTGCCTAGTAGACAGCAGCCACCAGTGTCTTACTGGACCAGCAAAGAGGCTGGATTTGGGTTTCGAAATCGTTGGGTGCGGCCGCATTGTAAAAGGCAAATTTTCAAGTCTTTAACCAGACATTGCAACCGGATAAGCACTTGAATCGACCGACGGGCGGTTTTAGCCATGACCATCTTCAAAGGGGAAATTTAGAGAAGATACGATAATATAATAAAAATCGATTCAATTGCTTCATGGGAAAAAAACCATAAGTCTTTGATCAAGTAAGAAGAAATAGCCCATAATATATCCCAATCCTGACCCCATTTGCTTTGCTACATAAATCCTTGCCTTCAATACCTTCCCGTGTCCCAATAAATATCCCATATCCACCTCCATGGGTCGGAAAATCATAATCATCGTTAAAGAGCAAAAATGAAAGCAGAATTTATATGAAAGAACAGAAAAACACAAAAGTGCAAACCAAGGCAATGAAATAAAACACTAGCAATCGCCTGCAAAATCCCAGAAATCGAAAATCACAATATCAGCCAAGATGGGGGAGAACGTCCACCCAGTGAAGTACATCGTAACTTCCCTTCTCGACTTCTCTGATACTGAAATACGCCTCAAACAACATAAACGCCCTTGCCCAAACCCAAGGAATAACACCAATTGTAATGGCAACCCCAACAATCCTGATACCTTGCCTTCCACACCATCCTAGGAAAGAGGCCCATAAGGTGATGATTTTGAAGATACCACGGATTTTTACCCACCATGGCTCCTCGCCCGTAGACGCGCCCTGTTTTGCTGCAGCTCTCGACAGACGGCGCATGACAAAAAGCCAGAAAGACCATAGGAAAGAAAGGTAGACCAAACAGGCCATTCCGAGGGTAGTTACCAGCGTGCATATATTCCAAGTCATGCGTTCCCATTCTGTTGGGAAATACCAGTTCCAGGCACAGAGATGAATGGCTCCATAGGAAACCGCACAGATGTACCAAAAGATTGCAAAGAGTGGATAGTCGTGCCAGCTAAAGACCAAGTGCAAGATCATGCTCGTGGCGCAGCGGATGACCTCGTAGGGCTTCGCAGGCTTCATCATGTTCTTGTAGGTATATTTCCCGAGCGTGGATTCCGATGTTGTGTAGTAGTTATTCATACCCTCGTCTTCGTTTAAGTGGGTGAGTTCAGACCACCAGCGGACAATTGAGAAACGGTGCGTGTGAGGCGGGATTTTCTCGGTATTGTCCTTGTCTTGGCGTACGCCCATGCGCTCTTTTTTTCCATCCTCCTTCTCATCTTTCAGCTTTCGCAGAAACCCACTGGTTGTCATACCGACACGCATAAAGTCTCGATAGACCTTCTCCACCGACAGGCCGTTTGTCACATCCCAGGTCTTAGTCTCCATCATCTCATTGTAGTTCTTCTTTGGCAGGTTGATGGGAGTCATGACCAGAATTGAGACTGGCTTGTACCACCAGTACATGTACTGGGCGACACCGATGGCAATGCGGGCTGCGGCGTGGAGTTCGAGTGCCACGATCGGCTGATTTGCGAATGCTCTTGATACCACCTGTGAAGGAGATGTCAGCCAAATTCAAGGTATCAGAAATCAAAAGAAACCTGCCTGAATAATCATCCATCCTCCCTGGGTCACTAATACGATTTTTGCTAGGGCATCGGACTTTGAAAGATCGGCGAGAACATCTGCATTCATGTCGTTGAATTGATCATACAATTGCAAAGCCTGGTCCTTGGGTATCCTATTTTCCTCTGGAATGTGTTGCTCATACTCCGCAGGCTCGGTAGCATCTGACCTGGATCGGAACAGCGATGCAACCCAGGTGAAGAATCTTTTATACCAGGCCCGCTTCTTTCCGTCTAGGTGCAATGTCGTTTCATGCTTCTCACCTTCGTAGTAGTTGGTGAGGCAAGCAAGATAGAATAGGCCATGGGGAGTTAGGACCTCACGAGGCTTATCATGATGTTTCGCAACCCCTTTCGCACTACGGCATTCCGAACACTTTAACCGTTTCTTGGAAGAGTCAAAATTGTCTTTGTGATAGCGGATCCTTGTGCAGTTAATTGACGCTGTCCGGCGGCGGATGGTATCTGGCTTATGCATGGATTTGTCGAGTCTTCTCTTTCGTCCTTCCTCGCAGCGGGGCCATTGATCCTTGCCATCATTGTCAACCTCTTTGCAACATTCATAAATATTTCCATCCTCGTGCTTCTCGTTGTTGGACTCTTCGTGCTTGGGACGGTCTGTTCTAACTTCGACCGGGCTGTTTTGCGGTGAGCGTTGCTCCTGGATCTCAGCGGCAGGGACGTTTTCCCCTGCCGGTTTGTTGATATCGGGGGAACCGTCATCATCAACCTCACTGGAAAGATATATTGCATTAGCCATCAAGAACAAGGGTATTTAGGTGCCTTTCTTCTGGGGGGGGGGGGGGTCCATACATATAGAAACCGCCCATGAGGGCATAAAACGCCATCGACATGTCCCATTCCTTGAAGGTGTCAGTTCCCCTCTCCTTGTCCAGCTGCTTAAGGCCTTGGAGAAGCCGTGATGCCGTCATGTGCTCGAACATGGCCATCATAAGACCCAGCTCTGGCATCGCAACCGAGAGCCCCGCCCAGACGACCTTGTGTGCCGTTGACTTTGCCATCAGCCTTCTCGCGCTGCCAATGACCAGCCACAAGACGGATAATCTAGCGAAGAACGAGACCGACTTCTTATCGTGCTCGCACTTCCCCATGGCACTCTTTCCTTCAGGCAGTGGATGCGTGGCTGCATTCAAATTCCTACGGAAATCCTTCTTCTTTGCGCGCTGCAGACTCTGGCTCGCAGACATCTGGACGTTGACGATGACTGCCGACCAGGCCGCGAGGGCGATCGTAAGTGTGCATGAAAAGAGGATGCTGAATGTGCCTCGCCGCTCTGGCCCACTCTGCCAGCTGTTCTCCTCCCGCTCCTTTTCGAATCTCCGGGGATGGTCCCACGGAATCTTGAAGTTTATGCGCTCCTGGAATGGACGCTCTCCATTCTGGGCGGCAGCTCTGTTTTCGAGAATTGGTATCCTTGACCTGGGCACGGCAAAGAGGCGATGCTCGACGGCCATGGACATGGACGTTGGCACTGCATCACTGACGGAGACGAGGGACGCGAGGGCGAGGGCGAACAGGAGGCTGGCGGTGGGCAGCCACTGCTTCCGCGTCTTGAGTTGTATCATGGACAGGGAAAGAAAAAAAACTCCTGTGGTCCAATTGCTTTAGAGGATTGAAAAATGGGATCCCCGGATTGATCTTGGTGGTCCAATATTCCCACTATGATTCAGAGCGCATCGGGGGAGACTCTGCCATATGTACCAATCTATAAGTACGGTAACCCACTGCTCGCTGGCTCATCTTTCAGGCCATTCATCTCACCCCTAAATGTAATAGATATCTGTCTAGCCAACAGCTGACCACGCGATTGTACATGTCTAATTACTCTCATGCAAGTCGAGACCGTGCAGTGTACTGACTGGCTCGCATCTGGCAATAAAAAAAAAACAATGCAAGCGTTGATCGTTAAAAAGAAAACCCCATAAAAAGAAATATAACCAGAGCTCGTATTTTCTTCCCAAGTCTCGTCAATCGACTAATCACTACCGCGAATTTAATCGTAGATCATCTCACCCGCATATTCCACTCGAGTGCTCAATGTCTTGTTACTCTAGAAAAAGTAATGTAAGGTAAGTAGTATCGCGGCCTACTCGTATCATTCTAATCTGGAACTACAACCCCTCTCATTCCTAAAGTTCCCATTTAACTTCAGCTGAGTGGTTTCCGAGCACGGAAAAAGTCAAGATGAAGGCCATGTAGATATATACGCCGGAAGCCTGTTGCCTGGATAACTGAGCGGGACGTACCGTTTATGGCAGCCTATTTGTTCAAATTTGGTAACTCATGCTAGTGATGTTGAGAGCCATACGGAGCACATGCATCAGCCTTTGCTGCTCATGATCCGTCTTGAAAGATGCCGATTGCAGCGTTCGCCCTTGGTAGCACAGGCTGACTCGAGTACAGAAAAGTGATATTTATCTAATAGGGACTCGTTTAAAGAGAGTTTTCTACTCCGGATACCAGTCAGCGTAGGTCGGCACCTTCCGTCGCACCACCAAGATACCTATTTACAGATACATGTTCAACACTGACTTGGGATGAGTGTTACAAGGTCTCAATGTTCGTATCGGATGAAGGAGCACGAGCCAGTAGAAACACCGTTTACATGCAAATTTAAGCTTTTGCGGCAGAATTACCCCGACTTGTCAAAGTTCGCTTGTGGGTTAAGCATTTGGCTAGGCCCGGAACGAGCTTGATGGGCCAAATACTCTACTCTCCTCCAATGAATGAGTTTGCTGTAAAAACCAACATGAAAACTAAAAATGAAAAGCAAATAAAATCAATCAACAGGAAATGGTGGGCCAATGCACGTGCTCCCTTGTCCTTGTCGCATCTAACCACACTTCAGAATCTCAATCAACCTTATGTGGTCCAATCTCGCAACTTGCCTGAAGCAGTCTTGAGGGCTGATTGAAAACTGGACGGGCGATCCTACAAACCACTCTACAAGACCTATCTACAGCTACCAATATACTTTGTTTGTTGAAAAAGGTATTGTACCTATGTATCATGCTGCTCCTATACAAAAAAGCATTTTTAGTTGTCTTGACAGCGAATTCCTGACACATCTGCCGACATAAAATATGGATTTATTCTTCAATTGGTATTCGAGAGCTTGATTTAGGTTCGCAGAGTCCACTGTGTGATCGTCGGTAAAGCGAATGTGGCGATTCGCTCATGCATGAATATCACAGCTTTGCATATATGGTCACCACCAATTGGTATCCGGGTTTACTTGAATTCATTATCTCGTCTTGGGGCAAATAGGTGTTATTACCCCGCAAACTTGAAGAAATGCCAACTCGCATGGCTGTGTCGACGTCTCATGATGTGGTCTCTGCAAATGTGGAGCATCTATGTGTCCAATGCTGAGGGTATTGTACTCGAGCACAATGGTACCTACTTCCACGATATTTTTATCCATTGGTGTCATGCTGATTCATTTGTGTATATCCCACCCGTGCTCCGTACTCTACAGTTGAAATAAACTCATCCAAAACCCGCTCAGATCGCTTGATAACCAACCGATAGCACCGTCAGCTAGTGTGAGTTAGTGGTAAAAACAAGCGACTGTCGGCCACAGACGACAACTGTAGCTCCCCTAACGTCAGAAGCTTAAACCAATTTCTGAAATGCTAAGTACTCGTATGCCGGCAAAGTATTGGTGGAAGGTAGTTTAGAGTGTTACTTGACTCTACGAGTACTCGAGTACAATAGAGCAAGGAAAGTGATTGGACACTTTGCTTGGCGCATATATACAAATTCATATGTGGAATTCCTTGTGCTGTCCGATCACTTTGCTCGCTCATTGTACTCGAGTACCTCCAGTGACAAGTGGACGTGCACATCGCTGCCAATTGAGATCAGAGTCTGGGTTCATAAAAGTGCGACAAGGATGCAGCAGAGTACCAACGCACAGTGTGACGAAACACACCGCCGCGCATTCGCCTCCCCCAAGAACTTTTAAGACAGTCGTCGATCAATCTCAACAGCTCCACACATTCTTTTTTTTTTCTTATTTGTATTCAACCACAGCTCCACACATGCATTGTGTGTGATTCCCCGCCCTTCAGCCTCCCAAGGAGCCTCAAAACATACTGCCAAATGGAGGCTCAAACTCCACCAACAGAAACGGCAGACGGGTCAGATAACACTCCCTACCAATAGTAGAGTAGTCGCAAGGAGTGCTGGCACACTTGTCGGGTCCCGTGGCTGTCGTTCCCGTACCCGCCACCGGTTGCTGGGACACTAGCAAACAAGACCACCAGCCATCTCTGGTGGTAAAATGGAGCTCATCGCCAGTGTCACATCAATATTGACTCTAAAGTAAAATTTCCGTGTGGTTCGTGGGAGGATTGTGGATGTTTTTATTCGTTCTTGAATTCAATTTTACTTTACAACGTGAATACCGCATTATCTGGCGAGTCACAGCCATCATCGTTTTTCAAGACAGACAAGTCCTATTCAATAGAAGGCAAGTTTTTCCTACACTCTTGATTGAGCAAAATCATGTTTGATGAGGAGATAAATTATAAAATCAGATGAAAGTTGAAACTCTCAAAACCAGACCAATGTAGCAAGACAGATCTTGAAATTGCGGTGATTGGGTCGATTCTTGTCCGCATTAGAATCAGAGGGTGATTATCAGAGTGTAATGTGAAAGATTGAATTTCAGAGAATCCATTTACATGCAAGAAAGAGAGGCAAATTTCAAGCAAAGAACCCAAGGTGGATGTTTCTGATAATTAATTACATAGGTAGGAATTAGTCTCCGTTCATCATACGCTTAGGGCTTAGCCCTCGAAGTAATGCTCCATATCCTTCGGGGCCTTCCACCAACTTATTCATGGCCACCCAAGTGCCTCTTCCGTCGTTCCACAGTCTAGATGCAGGTTGTAAGGTTAATGGGTAGACTCGTGGAAAACCCTCAATGGAGGAAAGCCTCGATTCGCATTCGTCGGTCGTTATTGAAAGTCACTGATGTTTTTTGATGAAGTGCACTACGGCCAGCCTCTTGCAACAGCTCCAGGATGGCCGTATGCCCATAACGAGTTGCAAGTGTAATTGCGCAGTCTCCATTTAACTAGTTCCTCGCGTTGATATCAATGTCACTTCGCGAGAGTAATAGTTTGACTAAATACTCATGGCCCACAAAAACTGCATCCATCAGGGCTGTTTCTCCTTTACTATTTGCCTCATTAACACGCAATCGTTTCTGCTGTAAAAGCAACCTGAGATGCATCTCACGCTTAAAACAGATAAGTATAGACAGAATGGAGTGTTGAACTTCTCCGCATCTTGTGTTGATATCCAAGTCTGGGCGGGAAAGGAAGTGAATGAAGACCTCAACCGAGCACATAGTTGCCGCGTGAAAGAATGCAGTGGTCCCATCCTTGTCCAAGGCAAAAGTCCAGGATGCCTCGACGAGTAGGGATATTTTCATGATCGAAATGAACTGTACCGATGGTGTGTCTACTTGTTCCGCCGTTGATTTAATCTCGGCGGCAAGTGCATGTTGTAACCCCTCAAACATCAAGGGGCGGTGCGCAAGATGTAGCAATATTAAAGTATGCCTGCCAATGTTCTTGTGTTCCGGCTGTTTCAGTATCCGTCCGACCGGATATGTAATGCAGGTAGTAGGAACCTAATTGGATCTGATAAGGTAAGATTATTATCTTTATGGGATAGGATTACAAAAATTCCCCTCCAATTTTTCATAATCGTATGCAGTATTTCGCCTGCAAGCCGTTCGTTCATTTTCGTGGAATCTATCTCGATGTCTTCCTTGATCGCGTGCTCCACCACAGCTCGAATATCATCCAATTCCGGCGAAATAATGATATTGCCCCACACTGGTCTGCCGAAAGTATTTGAGATATTATGCTCTACTGTTGGCCTCCCAGTAAAAAAATACTTTGTGCCTGTTACCTTAAGTAGTCATTAAGCACTTTCAAAAGTTCCACTCAACTCGGGGTTCTAATTCATCCAGAGCATCGATGCAAACGATTTCATTGTATCCATTCAAAGTTTCTCAACAACGAACGCAACATTCAGGGTTCTGCTTTGCCGTTGTGCACGCAACACATGCTCTCGGATCGCAGCAGGTGTATCGCAAGGTAAGTAGAAACTGATTGAAAAGGCTGCCTAGAATATTGGTCACTGTCTGCATGGACGTGTCACGATAGTCGCAATACATCAATGCAACGATGGTGCCTCGAATTTGACTCGATTGACATGATCTCAAGTGGTCAACCACAATTGACCTTTTGTAACACAAATATGTTAGTCAATTACCTCCGCCACATTTTGCAACCTTAGAGACACAGGAGGACACAAGAAATAACAAGGTGAAATAATGAGAAATAAACAGTATCATATATGGGAGTTGCAACATACGTCATGCATGTTTTTCCAGTGCCGGGGTGGTCGTAACAGCACAGAAGCCTACTTGTCTTGTCTTCGATCTGAGCCGAATTCCGCAACGATGCAAAACGCTTATCATGTAGTAGCCAGGAACCAGTACCATCTTATCGGCTGTCACACACGTCTCGGTGTCTTTTCATGGGTTCTAGCGGGAAGAGCTTTTGTAAAATGGCAAAAAATATCGTTCTCTGCACATGAATACATCAGCAAGCGTAACATCTTAGTCGAAATAGGTTGAGAGGTAGATATACGGCTGTAATTGAACTCTGTATGGTAATATACTCAGAGTTATCAGCATGATTATCAACCCCGTTCCTCGTACATGGCTTTGTTGTGAGACCAAATGCTGATGCTTTTATCGACTTTAGTTGCGTGGGTATGTTAACGAAGTGAATCCGCTACTGCCCCATCCAGTATATGGCTTGTTTCCGTCAGTAATGTGGGATCAGATGACGAAATTCGGATGTTGCTTACCATTTGCTGAGCCCTTGAAAAACTTGCGTGCATTGGCCACAAAGACACTTGATACAGGCGGCTGCCGCCATACGTAGTTTCGATATAGACATAAATCCGGTATAGTGAAACATAGGCCTCATAGCCCCAAACTTCCCATTTACACCAAGAAAGCCATTCGATATAGGCATATATTCACTAGAATCATGCGATTGCTAGTTCTGAGGGCATGATTATGACGGAAGTGATCTGAATTCAGCTTAAATCAATGCTGCATCTAGATGGTGACTTTCGGCCCAAAATTTACGGAATAACAGGAGGATTCCTTCCTTTATTGCCCGAAACTTGAGGATAATGGCCATGGGTTCTTGATAATGTACGAGCGGTTCAGGGGTTTATCACCAATAAATCGGCCCGCTGGAGAGATCAGAGCACACTAGGCATGTCATGTCCATGAGAATGTGTATGTAAGACAAAATTTGCATATAACCCTCTCGTGAGTACTCAGAAAAGACACCCAGCTTAACTGACTTCACCCCTCCTCGCCTTCTTATCTTTTTGTTCTTCTGGGTCGCTCCCAATTCCAATTCTGCTCGAGCGCACCCACGACCGCGGAAACCGCACAAAATAAAGACCGACAGCGGATAAAATGCCAAAAGCCACGCCATGGAGGACAATCGGCGGCTCGGTGGCATAATCGGCAGCTGGCTCAACTCCAACAAGCTACCTCGTCAATCTTGAACAAGCTACCTCGTCAATCTTGCATCCACTATTTGCCGCATCACTGCCCCACGATTTTGACTCAACATCCCCCATTTCACCTTTCCAATGTCCCACTGACCCCCCCAAATAGTAACAATACAACAATAACCCGAACCTGCAACATTAGACCCTTCACTAGTTGCCCCAATTGTGCCACTATTCTGTTGGCTACTCTCACGAGCCTGGCGGCGGCAATGAAGGGATGTGTGATGCCGTTCAGGGAAGAAAGAGCAAGCAGGTTAGATCTGCGGTTTGCTGGTATGGCTGCTGTGTGTATTATGGTACATTGCTATCGTGATAATGGGAGCAACTTCAAGCCGAGGGTGGAATCTGTGGTCACACTGAACCGTCTTCTTCGAAAAAGTGCTTTTATAAGGAAAGAAGAAAACATGATGTGGATAAAAGTAAGTACTGATGCTTGCCTGACACTGCCTAATCGGGTGAATTATTTATTTAACCCTCTATCATAAAGCCTTATATATCGTGCATCTATATACTGCTAACTCCTTCATCCCATACCAGCAAACTCCTACATAAACCCGCAGCCCCAACATCACGGTCACTCCACCGAACCTTCCACCACCTATAAGCACTGCCCCTGCGCAAATCTCGGATTCACCGTTCATCGTCATCCGTCGTTGATGAAACATACCAGCAGTCGGTTGATGGTGATTCATTCCCCTACCCCTATCACCTCCTCCTGCTCTTCCGGAAGTCAGATGAACTCTCATCTCTGGCTACAACTTACAAAAGCAATATCTAAGATATCTCCCGCCGCCGAATAGGAATTAATTGAAATTCCAGTATATACCGGAAATGCGAGAACTATCGACAAGCAAGCTCGCCGAAGGTATTGCATTAGGAAAACATGTCATGTGTCCATGGTAACATACCATCTGCATCACTCGCACTCAAGACCGCATATTGCGAAATATAGCGTCGGCTGCCGAGGTAAATAAAAAAAAGAAAGGAAGACGGATATGATCATGAGCCTCGTCGATCAAACCAAAGCTTTAAGCCAAAATGAAATCATCCCCTCGAGACTATACCCCTTAGCTCTTGCGGAAATATCCTCCAACATACCCCAAGTACGAGGAACGGTATTCCCACATTTACCACACTAATATATGACCAAACGCCGCTCCACTGCACGCACCATCTCCATGACCGAACGGATAATCATGAAATACCTTCACAACACCTAATATGAAATCCTTCACCACCTGGGAAGTCTAGATGATGATGCACGCCCCCATGGAACTCAAACAATAAACCCCGCCGCCCAACTGCAGCAGCAGCAGAGATGATCCAATAACTCTGCGACGATCATCCGCCACCGGTACATAGGGTAGGCACCATCTCGACCTTATGTCTGGAGGTATAGATACGGTAGGTATACTACGATCGATGGTACATACACAGGTAATACAGCCCCCTCGGCTTCGGTAGATGATGCGAATCATGGGGAGGTTGCGTAGGGCCAGGGGACCCAAGTACTCGAGTAACTACAACCAAGTTAGAGTAACTCATTGGAGGTATATCAGAGCGGTATATAGGTATGCATGCATACACATACATATTTCAAGATGGTGATCAAACCAACTGCAGCCTACCCACGCAGGTAGGTACTCGAGTTTGATTTTTTTTTAAGAATTAAACAGGAAAATGTTTGAAACATTCATAGACTACTTAGCTAAGTAGGTGGCTTAGCTATGACTATGAGGGCCACGATATATCGATACCTACATTTCTACCCACAATTGGAATATCAAAAAAATATCAAAGACTTGGGCTAGGCCTGGAAATGCCGCCGAATTCCCGTCCCGTCCATGCAGGTGACGCCCGCCATAAAAAAATATATTCGCTATATAAGAATGTCATGATCAATGACCAAGCCCATCTGCTATAAAATAGAGGTCGCGAGGCCACCCATTTTATCCCTGTTTGGTGAATTAACTCGCGAAAGATATAAGAAATCCTGCTCGTTGATTAATTAATTGTAAAAGAATAGGTTACGCTGGTGCAGCTGAACAAAATTATAACTTATAGGGAGGCGCAAACTGTCACGTATGTGTAGCTAAGTAGAGTATAGACAGACAGCTTGTCCTGGCCGTGAAGGAGAATCACATCGACGTACATTCCCCGGCTTAAATACCTACGACTGCTTGTTTAAATCACCCAATCACCCAATCACCCCATACCTACCTGTTAACCTGCATCCAAAATTCAGCTCAAAATCTCAACTCAACTCAACGAAATGGTGATCCCACTCCCCTCCCTCCCTCCCTCCCCCATCCCCAGACCACCATTCCAGCCCTCCGTTTCAAAGCCAAGACTCGGTTAACCCTTTTCAGCGGCGGGGAATAATCACAGCCTTGTGGGTCCCCTGCGAACCGACTTGCCTACCTACTTACATAGGTACTCAACCATCAACTCCCCAATAGTCTCGTGCCTCCCCAAACGCACTTGTTATGGTTTCAAAATACACCACCACCACATGGAAAGCCCGTGCGTGCACCACATTTCTCACGTTCCACGGCCCCCATCGCCCCCTCTTACTTTATGCATATGCATATGCATCCGAGGTTGTAGGGTACTCTACCGGTATGTACTCGAGTACCTATATACAAGGGCACAAGGACAGGCATTAATATTTTCGGATTTTGGAAATCCCAGAGGCGGCGTGCGTGCGGCGAAGAAACAGGTTATGTAGGTATGTATCTAGGTACTTAACTTACTCTGCCGGATTCGGTACATGTAAAGTACTCACGTCGGTTAGAATATATACTCGAGGCCCATGCATGCAGGTAGACGTTGGGGAGATACAGTAGATGAATACCTACCTATCCTACTCCGCAAATGCTGTAACCGAGATATCATATCATATCATATCGACGGTCGGTACTATTGGCAACACACACTCACTCTCCACCACAACACACACACACACACACGGCTTCGGCACATGGGTGGGACCGGTTTTGTCTTGTCTTGCGGTTGCAATGGGCAAATCTGTTGAGTTGGATTCGAATATTCTGATTACATATGTACCTACTTATGTACTCGAGTACATACTTCCTTACTTGGCACGGAAGAAACCAGGCACGCACGCACTCCGGCTACGGAGTGGATAGGTGAAGGTTTCAGAATCACACGTATACGGTATTCGGGAGAGATGAAAGGGTCTGGTGATTTCCATCGTCAAAGATTACTCTACATATGTACTCTATTACTCCGCGAGAGGTCTGGGGCTCCCCGGAGGGAGCTTGGTGAGACTTTAAAGCCAAGCAGATTCAAAAGAAGGCAGACACGGCTTTAAATATGTGGGGGCCAGTGTTGTTGTACTGAGCGATACACCATGGGATATTTTCTTCTTCATCGCAATGCCAGCGGTAATATATGCTTCTTATAAAGGGAGTGATCTATCTATACAGTCCTTGAGGAGAGTGTGAATAGAGTACTCATCGTACATACATGGATGTACAGTAGCGCCATCATCCATCCTCAACCTCCCCCCCCACAAATTACCATCGACTCAAACCAACCTTAACGCAGAACATACGCCCATGCATTGCAACAACAATGGATAATATTTTATTTAACAATAGATATATATCATAACCAAGCAAGCACCCTAGGTACTTTATTTACTGTACCGAATAAACCTCATTGCAATCCATAGCAATGGTTGGGGTTGGGCCCTTGATTCCGCTCGGGGATCGCAGCCTCGAGGCTAGGGATCGCATTAGTTACAGAATTATAACCACATGTGTGAATGAATGCATGCATGCAGGCACCAAATATTCGGTAGGTATATAACATACATATCCAGGTATGTATGTATGTATGTACATGTACCTGTCCATAATTAATCTTTACCTTCCAAGATACAAGGGTATGTACCGGTCAGGATACATATTTACATACATACCTACTCTAGAGACTCTGGATAAATTATAAATTCCTCTGACCGGTTGGATATATAGCTATAGAGTAGAGCCTCCATTGCATTGCAACGCAACGTTAACCCATAGCCTGGAACTTATTGTACAGTACCTAGCTAGTAAGTAGGCAATTAATTCTGCGATACCGACATAGGTACCTACCTGGTGGGAGGTAGGCACGAGTATATAAATATAAGCAAAGTCGACGTGCTGCGCAGTGTAACTACTCTGTACCCTGAAACTTGAAATTTTGGTTGAACGCGCATTGAATGAAACCCTTCCTTCCTTCACCACGATAAATTGAAAGACCTTGACCTTCATGAGGATGCATGTGATTACAATTACAAAAATTAATCGAATGAGATCACTCACTCACTCATTCATCACACGGCCGACATTGCAGTTACATATCGCATGTGGCTTGGATAGGTACTTACTCTAAAACAGATCGATATCCAACAGCCGACCGAAGGGGAGATGTACTCGACATAGGTACTCGAGTACTCTATCGGCAAACAGTAGAAAAAAAGAAAAAAAAAAAAGTGGCTGGCCAACTGCCATTCATGAGGGAGTCTACAAAAAAAAAGAAAAATGTCGGTTACTATGATTTAAAATTTAATCAGATGATGGTGATTTCAATCATTTATCTCGCATGGATATATAGAGTACCGATCATGATCATGCAGAGAGTACTCCTTGAAGCAACCCCCCCCCCCCCCCCAACCCAAAAAATCCGGGGGGCGATACCCACGCTTGCTTTCTTTTCTTTTCCCTCCTCCTCCTCCTCCTCCTCGCGAAGCTCGCTTGTAACTTTTCTTCCGATTTGGATGGCCATGGATGGATGGATGCTTTTCACGTGGCACGACTGCGGAACTAAAACCAAATAATGTATTGTATGTATAGGTACTCGAGTATGTATCCTGTAGGTAGGGAGGTATGGTTACTATACATACAGTGCAGTGCAGTGCAGGGGAATTCGATATCTGTAGGCCTGGCTTGTTTTTACATTATAATTACATCTGTGCCAGCCCATGATTACTTACAATGAAATAATAATCAATTATAATTATAATCAAAAAGCCAAATATATGGCCTGGGCTGGGCTGGGGTTGCAATTGGGTTGGGTTGGGTTGGGTGCATCCATGCATGCATGCATGTATGTATGTATGCACTGATCGCTTGGGTGATGGGTTGGGTGTATCAAGATCAAGATGGTAGGTATAGGAAGATGATTATGATTATGATGTTCGAGTTGAGTTGTGATGTTGGTGATGGAGGGAGGTTCCGTTGATGGGTTGAGGAAGAGGGGGAGTAAGTAGGTAGGTCTCTGTGCGAAGGACTTTACACAAATCTTGAAGTAGGTGTGGTTTTTTTAGTGTACCCGAGATTTCAAGCGGGGGCCGTTGATCAGGGAGAGGCTTCGCGCTGTGGTAGAGTAGGTAGAGTACCTACTGGTGGTACTCGAGTAGATTCAAGCGACGACTGGCGGGGGAAGCTTTTGCAAGTTACCTGTATCGGAGTTTACCTCTCCTCCACCTCCAACTTCTCCCAGGTTACATACCGGCCTCAATAACTACAAACTACCTAGGTACTTAGGTAGAGTATGTATGTACATACACTAGTACCCATGTACCTCCAACGGCATATTAACCAGATTTATGATTTCCATGGATGGGGGACAATGGGATTGAATTGCAATTGACCAGGATCAAAAATGTCACACCTCTAGCTACCCGGCAACACAAAAAGATGCCAAGGCCCCCCACGTCCCACGGCAGCTTGGATTGTGACATGTACTGTACGATACATTCCTTGTGTCTCGGTGTGTACTTGGCAGGCAGGCAGGCGCCTCATGCATTTTATCCGATCCTCCACCGCCGCTCCCCTCCCCGAATTTCATGTCATACATGGCATGCTTCATACATATGTACATCTTCAGCTTCGGCAGCTGTGTGTGACATGTGGTTACCTAACTCCCGGTCACAATGATTATGGTACTTCTTTTCTTCCCTTGATGGTGGTCCTTCCTTCCTCTCCAGGATCCGGATTGTTGTGCTGCATGAACAGGACGTGAACGTCGTTGTGGGAGGATCCAGCCAGCCAGGCACATCCATCCCTCTGGGGCAGGAGGGAATAGAAGGTAGATATATCAACACTCTATCCCCCCCCCCGCGCGGCCCACCAGATCCAAAATACCCGGTTCCCACGATGTGATGCGAATACAATCATGGCACCAACATCAGCATCATCAGCATCATCATCAACACCGACAACAGCAATAGCGACAAACATGGCGGCCGCAGAACCATCCCCGACGGCCTTCGTCCCTCCGCCGGGCTCCACGCCAGGCGCGAACCGCATGCCCCTCCTGGTCAGCTCGATCGTGGGCGCGTGCTTCCTCGCGGGGTGCTTCATCACGATCCGGTTCTACGTGCGCACAAAGATCACAAAGGTGCTCGGGATGGACGACTGGCTCGTGCTTGCGGCGGGGGTGATGTTGTGGACCAACGGGGCGCTGGGGATATGGGGCGGGACGCTGGGGATGACGCACCAGGCGTGGGAGGTGCCCAAGGAGAACTTTCCGTTGATGAATAAGGTGGGTTGGGATGGTAGTTCGATATAGCATCGATATCCAGCTCTCCGCGCAAAAGCTAACCCCCCCCATCTAGCTAGCATTGACTGTCCAAACGCTCTACCAAACCGGCGCCCTCTGCGTGCAGCTCTCCATCATCTCGCTCTGCCTGCGCATCGCCTCCGCCATCGCGCTCTACAAAATCACCGGCTACGTCCTCGCGGGGGTGTGCACGAGCCTCGCGATCGTGCGCATCGTGTGCAACTTCTACCTCGTCGACATCTGGTACTTTAGCGCCAGCATCGCGCTGATCCTCGACGTCATCATCTGGTGCCTGCCGCTCCCGCTCATCTGGAGCATGAACTCCACGGCGCGGCTCACCACGCGCAAGAAGCTGCAGGTCATGGCCACGTTCGCCGTGGGGCTGATGGCGTGCGGCATCGCCGCGTGCAGGCTGGGCACGCGGCTGATGGACACAAAGGGCCCCGCGCCGGAGAAGCGCGACTGGAACCGCATCTTCCTGCTGCTGTTTGACCAGTTCGAGGTGTCTGCGGGGATCGTGTGCGCGAGCATGCCGCCGCTGCAGCCGCTGCTGTCGATCTTTGGGGGGTGGGTCAGGACGCACGGGTACTACCCGGGGTCCGCGGGGCGGAGGGGGAGGGTGAAGAAGCGGAGCGGGCCGGAGCACGATCCGCAGCCTGGGGATTCTGGCTGGGGGAGTCGGATCGTGAAGGAGCGGGAGAGGAAGCAGTTCGAGGCGGCGTTGGGGGAGATACATGTCGGCGAGGGGCCCGATGGGCATCTCGAGCTGGACGTTGCGGGGCTGGGCGTGCTCGATGGCCTGCCCCCGCCTCCGGCATCGATGCAGTCTTCGCGGAAGAATTCCGCGACCCACACCGAGATTATGGATATTGCGACGTCAACGACGATGACTGCTACCGAGACTCGGTCCGGACCCCACCCGAGTGACGGCCCGCTAGGCCAGATATCGGTCTCTGCGACGCCAGAATCCACCGGTGCTAGCCCAAAGAGGCAGTCGGGGAGCTCGTTCAAAAAAGTTAGCACCCGTCTTGGCCAGCTGTTCAACATCAGCAGTCCCACGGCACCCTCAACCTCCACAAGCACGCATCTCAGCTCGCGAAGTTCGCGGCCGAATCGGAATGAGTATTCGTCCGAAGTTGAACTGAGTAGTAACGGCGGCGGTGGTGGTGGTGGTGGGAGTGGAAGGTCTGGACACAGCAACGACACTACTTTATGATGATGCATCAAGCTTATGCGTCTTTGGATATTTTGCTTTGTTTTTTTCTTTTCGATGCACGCACATCCGTCTGATTCGATGAAGATCTGGGTTCTAAGTGGGCCATTTCGAACTCTCGATGAACCTTTTTTTTATTTATTATTTATTATTATTTATCTTTATTTCTTGCTCTTGTATTTAAATGGCGTGAAACGATGATTACATGATCATGATAATTATACCACCTTTTCCACCTTTTCTTCTTCCATGTACCTAGTGTACTCTTTTATATATTCTTTAATTACTTTTTATATTTTTAAAGTCATTACACGTGGGCGATTTGCCATGGGTGTCGAGGCGATACATGATCATGATCATGAAGCAGAATCCGTTTTATGACCCAATTGTCGTGTGTAGCATTTAATCAATATACCACAGTTTTATAAACATGCAACGCCAAAAAAAAAGGTCATAATTTGAGGCCTGGATCGAGAGGTTTCACGGGAATGAGACCTTGCAAGGGGTTGTGCTTATAATTACCATGCATGCCGAATTGAGATACCTATGTCCACCACTCCACCTTGCAAGAGCAACTCCACCTCACCACTGTTCCTTCCACCCACCCACCACGCAGCAGAGACTTTCTGGGCATGGGAATTGTTGAGATGTCATAGTCATAGTCATCGTCATATTTGAATTGATGGTTGAGGGAGGTGTGTCATAATATATCTGTATCTGTTGGCTGTACACCTTATAATTATAAATAAGGTTATTATATATAGCAAGGTACTTCACTCAATCCTGTACTACAGCTACTCAATCCGTTTTTATAGCTCTCAAAAATTCGATTGTTGTTTGCCACAATAGGGTTAAACCTGTACACATCGAACTCGAATGCAGGCATGAAATTTAAAGCCCATGTCGACGAGTACTCGAGTCCCCCAGTGCACCCCCCTCATCCCGAGGGGCTTAAGCTTTATTGCCTAGGAAAACGGCCTACCTACCTACCTACATCCTACCCACCTAATGTAAAGTACGTATACCCAAATACCCGCGACCGATGAGGATCAGATGCGAGCGTTTGCTTGCAGAAGGAAAAAAAACTTATTATCGTCGGTAGACGTTATTGTGAAAATGAAAAAAAAAAAGCGTAGCTAATTAGCTCCCACGTATCACAGGCGCCCCATTTGCAAACCTAGGTATGTACCTACCTCTTACCGATCTTCATGATCATGATCATCGATCATCTAACAAATGGATAGATATATAAATAAATATTAAAGTAACACCTGCAGTCCTTAAGCTTACTTACCTCAGGTTGCAAGTTGCAAGATCCCGGCATACTCCAGTCGACGTGGGCACGAGATGGGGCACACTCCGGATCCCCAGAGCGGGTTCAATAACAACTAAAGAGTAATTATAAAACGAGCAATTGATGTAAATTTCTAGATCCAAGCGGCGCTGGCCGTATATTAAAAATAAAAATGAAAAGAAAAGAAAAAGAAAAGAGTATCATCATGATCATGATCAAAAGAGATGTGTATGAGGGAAAACTCATTAATTATCAGACAGTCAATAAATCGTAAATGCGCATGCAGAGAGAGATAAATGAATAGCGCCAGAAAACCTTGAACATACCCCCCCCCACACACACACACACATAAAGCCCAACGACAACCGACTCCCATCCCACCGCCCAAATTCCGCAGTGATTATAACATGGTAAAACAAGAAATGGAAAACGAAAAAGATTGAACGGGAGGACACAGAAGGGAAAAAAAAAAAAAAAAAGAAGAACTAGACATTAACAGCACCTGCAACCCCGCCCACAATCCCGACGCCAGCCCCAGCGCCCGCCCCAGCCCCGACAGCAATCACCCCCGGCTTCAGCAGCGCCCTACTACTCCTCCGCGGCCCGCCCATCCCCGGCCGCGGCTCCTCCACCTTCAGATGCAAGTCCTCCGGGTTGCGCAGCAGCGCCGCAATATGGCCGTCCACAACCACCTCCCCGCGGCACCGGCGCTGCGCGCCAAAGTACCACACGAACCCAGACAGCTGCAGCAGGAGACTCGCGCCCAGCCAGGCGAGCACGCGGGTGTGGTTGACGCGCGCGCGCAGCCGCTCGTGCGCGATCGTGGCGGGGCGTGGGGGGGGCGGGTTCTCCATCGTCTGCCGCAGGGCGCCCCACGCGGAGAGGTAGGAGATGCGCACGAGCCGCTCGACGTACCCGTCGATGTCGTCCCACGTCGGGATGGAGGACTGGTTCATCTCGGAGACGCGGTCCATCACGGCGGGGAGGAGGTTGAGGGTGTCGGCCGCCCAGCGGTCCTCGAGCCACTCGAGGGCGAGGGGGCCGGGGGGGAAGACGCCCTCGACGACGTTGTCCGTGAGGAACTTGCTGGTCGGGAAGAAGAGCGAGCCGGCGGTGAAGGTGACGCGCGCGTGCGCCAGGCAGTAGGGGAACTGCTGGCCGGTGGGCTGCGTGACGGGGCCGAGGCGCGTGATGTTGCCGAAGGCGGGGACGGACTCGGTCTGCGGGCGCGCGCAGCGCAGGCCGTTGCCGGTGTCGTTGACGACGGTCGCGCCGACCTTGATGAGCAGGTGGCGGGTCTGCGTGAGGACCTGCGTGGTGGGCAGCGCGATGGAGACGTTTTGCCGCCAGTTGCTGGGCCACCGCTGGCCCTTTTCAAAGAGGATGGCGTTGCCGGGGAAGGCGCCGGTGAACATCGGGTCCAGGCCGTTGGCGGAGATGGCGACGGAGGTGTTTGCCTGGTAGAACGCGGGCGAGGGGAACTCGCTCGCGACGTCGGTTGCGCCCCACTCGATGCGCGCGATCTGGATGCACGGGAGCGTTGCGTTGTAGAGGATGGACTCGCGCGGCATGATTGCGTCGTCCGCGCGCTGCATCAGGTGGCGGCATGTCCGCTGGCGGGCGCGCGCGGCGTCGCTGTGTTGCGCCGAGATGGGCACGTGCTCCCCGGCCTTCCAGAGCTTCCCCGCCTGGCGGATGGCCAGGTTCGCGACCGTCGGCCGGAAGTACTGCGCATTCCTCGGGTCGCTGTATACCGACCAGTCCAGCAGCTCCCGCGGCGTGTTTGGCGGCTGGCCGTACGGCACATACATGCGCCCCGTGGTCTTTGTGAGCAGCTCGATGGCGTTCTTCTGGAAGGTGTACAGCGAGGTCGGCGGGCGCGCCAGATACCCCACGGTCTCGTTGCCGTCGTGGCTGTACGCCACGTCCCAGCCCACCGCCCCCGACAGCAGCGGCGAGAGGTACGTCTGCGGGAAGATGAACAGCAGCGTGATGCCCACGGCCCAGCCGACCAGCTTCTTCGGCCGCCGGCGCGGCAGCCGCGGCCAGCTCATCAGGTCGTTTAGCGCCGGGATGGTGTCGATCGCGCGCATCTCCAGCAGCGCAAACGCGCACCGCCACACCGTCACGGCCGCCCAGCTCTCCACCGCCACGCGCACCAGCACCAGGCCCGCGCTGATGATCGTCGTGATGTCCTCCGCGCGGAAGCGAAAGTGCTTTCGCGGCGGCCGCGGCGTCGAGGCCGTGAGCGCCATGTAGTCGTCCAGCGCGTATATCATGGTGAGCGCAATCGCGAAGCAGAGGACAAAGTGGAAGACGAGCGCCCACCAGATCTGGAGGCCGAACCAGACGTGGTTGTGCCACCGCAGCTTCTCCAGCCGGCTGGCGTCGACGGCGGTGACTTTGACGTCTGCGCCATCGTTCTTGCTTCTGTCGGTGGGGGATGGGGGGCCGCTCGAGGACTGTGGGGAATTTGTCGTCTTGATGGCGAGTGCGTCTGCCATGTCGGGATAAGTATCGACTTTTCTTCTGAATATTGCTGCTCGAAAGGAATTTCGAATCAAACCCATTAATTCGGAGGGAGGGGGTGGGGATTCGCATCCATTTAATCGCTCCTCCTCCGCCGACATGACATCTCACACACCTTTCTCCTCATCGAACAAAGGCTTTCCTTTCTTTTTCCTTTTCCTCCTCATTTCATGATCACCCCAACGAACGACTCCACTTTGTGAGCTGTATGTTCCGTATGTTGGTTGCAGCACACACACATGCATCCGACGTGGTCGCTGTCTGTCTGCCTACCCAGACAAGAAAACACCAATCACCAATCAATCAGCCGCATCACCACCACCACCACCAACCAGTCCAGTCCAGTTGCTTGCGTTGCCTGCGTTGCATTCCTTCTTCTGCACGTCTGCACGTAGCATGACAATGTCTCACTCTTCTCTTTTTCCCTCTCCACCTGATAGAGTAGAGATTCCCATTCGGACCAGACCAAACAGGACGCACGCACCTCACTCAACCCCTCCCCCTCCCCCTCCCCCTCCCCGCCTTTAAAAAGATTAATTGGAAATACGAGGTACCTACGAGGCTTTTTACTGGGGGGGGGGAAGTGGGGGGGGGGGGTTAAGCCTCGCGAATAGAAACAAGAAAGCAGAAAATTATTCGTCGATGATTGATGGATGGTCGAGAGACGGGCGGACCAACTGGGGCAAGTAAGTAAGTAAGGCTGGGAATATTAATTTTATTTTATTTTTTAATTTTTTAATTTTTTTAATTTTTTTTTTGTTTGAGAAATCGAGCCGAGCCGAAACGAAACGAATCCGAATCGAATCAGCTCAGAGTGGCCAGCCCAGCGCTGCCAGCCAACACATCAACCACATCAAAATCAAACACATCAAACACATCGATATCCCGATTGGCCTTTTTGGATATGGATACCGAGATGTACATACATACATTAAGTACGTACTGCATGTCCCTCCCTCCGTTCTCCGTTCTCCGTTCGTTTAAAATGACTATGACTACTAACTGACTAACTAACTAACCAGATCCTCCGAAGAGCAACGTCAGCCTTGTTTAAATTTAAAAGTACTCGAGTAGGTCTTCGGAAGGTACCTTGAGTAGGTAAGTAGGTTTGTAGAGTACAACATTCCAATCCCACATCTCAGCCACTGAAGATCGGCAGCGGCCATCGTTACCTAGATATCCACCGATGCAGGCCGTGTTCCCAAGTACCTCAAGGCAACCCCCCCCCACCATCTTCACTCGTAGCTACTCGTCTACCTACCTACATAATGCAGGGATAACCAAACCCGAACCAACGCACTTCCACATGCACGAGTGCCTTGGCTAGAGTCGCAGACAGACTTGCACGAATGAGGACAAATCATCACAATGCGGCTCTCGCTCGTTTCTTTCTTTCTTTCTTTTTTTTTTTCTGTGGCGTTGTAAGAGGTGTCTGAAAACGTACCTACTCCGTACATGTAGGCGTAGGGAAACATACCTACTCGTACCTACTCTACGTAAGTACGCATCCATGCATGCATGCATGCATGCATCCCCGTTATCCGTTCCGTTCCGTCTGTTGAAAGTACGAGGACGAGTTGAGTTGAGTTGAGTTGAGTTGAGTTGGCAGCATGGAGTGCATGGAGTGGAATGAAGGAAAGACGGTCTGTCTGCAGCGAGGGAATGCATTGTGGCAGCTTGAAACTTCGAGCCGTGAGAGTAGTGAGACTAGCTAGCTACATGATGCAAGCAAATAAAGAAATGGGTTGTCCTAGGAAGTACTTAAGTAGGTAGGTAGGTATGTATGTACTCGAGGATAGGTTGCGAAGGTTGTGAGTGGTGATTGGTGATTTGTGATTGGTGGTTGGCTCATGATTATGAACAATGGCATTGTGACTGACATGGCTGCTGTTCTGCCTACAAAAGCTGCATTGGAATAGTTGGCTTAGGTAGTTGGAGTAGCTTATCCGCGACGTGGATAATAGAGTAGAATATTCGCATTATTAGTTTGAATCGATAGGGAAGGGAAGGGAAGGGAAGGGAAGGGAAGTACCTCTATGTATGTTATTTTATGTTATGTCTATGCCTACCTACGTCTATGTCTACCTAAGATAGCTTATATCAGGGAATACATTATATCTGTCATTATAATATAATTAATAATTAATAATTATTAATTATAACCTTGCCCCATGGCCACATCATGACATAAGTGTACTCGTAACTTAGACTTGGATTCGAATCGTGACATACACAGAGTCCATCAGCCAATCGAGATTTATTGTGTGTACCGCAAAAGTGCTTCTCGTTATAATTATAGACATAGGTATATATAAATTTAAACCCGGTCGAAGCATGCATTGTGAAAAAAAAAAAACCTGGCCCAGAGGCATAGGGTGCTCGTGTGTTTTATGACGGAACGGGGAGGATATAGATATCTGTATGCAGTTAATTACCGGTACCGTTGGACTTGAACTTACCTATATAGATAGACCCCATAGCTAGGGAATCGATAGTCTGGTGTGCAACGGGGAATCGAGTATAGTTACCAGACAGGATGCATGGTTGATATATTCCTCTTTTTCTCTGGATGGATGCCCGTGGTCTTTTGAGTATTCGAGTGCATCCCGTGTGAGTGAGTGAGTGCATTTAATTATCCAATACCACACCTATCTATCTAGGTAGTGACAAAAGTTGTACTCGAGTAACTAGGTAGTAATGTATGCATGGCAACGAACGACCTTTGGAAAGAAGGAAAATTGATGCATACATTAAGTATGTACATATGTATGTATGTATGTAAGTCGGGTATCTAGACGTACTTTATCTTTAACCAGTAGGATTGATATTGCGAGAAAGGTGCCGCTTTGGCCTGGCAGTTTCTGGGCATTTACGCGTAGGATGGGTTAGGTACCTAGGTATTCTTTCTTCAACAGTCTAGGTACACTCTATTCTTGCAATACAGCTGGAGCCCCCCCAAAGATGGTGCGCACAACGAAATATTGACACACAATGAAACATTTCAGGGTCACTCACTACTTTACTTACTTTAGGTGGCTCGAGTTAATACCAGATGAGTCTCACTTTACGCTCAAACAACCTACTTAGGGTTCATATTCCATTAATATTCCATTCGTCCCCTGTTTTTTTTGTGATATGTAGGTTGCCGTTGTCCAGTGGTCCAGTGCATATCCGCCAATCGAATCGAGTCATGTCAATGAGAACATGTACATATGCATACTTCTCTACTAATACTCGAGTATGGAAATGAGAATATTACCTACCCAGCTAGACGCACAAACAAATAAGGAGGCCCCTAGCTAGAGGAATTAATTCCGGTCACATAACAACATGCAACACATGTGTAAAAAGAGGTTCCAGCACCTCATTTTCATTTCTCGAGCGCAGGACGAATGGGAATGAGAATGAGAATGTATTGACGGATACCTAGATACCTACCTAGGTAGGTACCTAACCTACCTACCGACCCCACCTGAGGAAAGTAAAAAAGTAAATGTGAGGGCCGTCATGTGAGCTGCCTCAATACATAGGGGGTTTAGGTTTACTTCTTACTCTTTCTTACTCCATCAAACTCATAGCCTGGTCGCCGGGACCCATCCTATCTATACCGGTTGGATTTTTACACTTTTTTCCCTCATATACATTCTCATTGGATGGATGGGCGGGAATCGATGGATGGCACCATAATAACTACTTACATAATCATAAGTAGGTAGGTATTTTATTCATGTTTTCCGAGCCCTGATCGAACTCAAGAAGCGATGTATTGGATGGTAGGAAGTAGATATAGCGAATAGCGCATGGGTGGATGGATGGGATATTGCATATTGCGCCCTTCGAAAATATTGAAGAGGGATATATCTTTTGGAAAGATTAATTGCAGAGGGTAGGTAGGTGATGTTAGGGCGCAGTGAGTGGGCGAACGAGCATGCATAACTAGGTAGGTAGGTAGGTAGGTAGGTAGGTAGGTAGGTAGGTAGTGAATATAAGACTCTGCATAATTACAATTAAAGTAGCTCCAAGTGATGGTATGTACTGTACTTGGAATCACTTTACGCTGGTGTACGTATAGTATACTAGGTACCTAAATGCAGCCACAAATGGGTAGAATTAGAATTGAGCCCCCCGCGCAAAGCACAACACACACACACACACACACACACACACCCTCCTCTCATGGAATGATTACCATATATATATATAATGTGGAATTCTACGAGAGTTATAATATCCCTCTTAGATCTGTTGATACATGTTGCTTATCACATCACCTCACATCACATCACGGCATTCACCATCGAAAGAATTTTATTTTTTTTATTTTTATAAAATCGTTCTCGCGCAAAAAAAAGGCCTGTCTGTCGGAGGATCCGGAGAGGACATTGAGAATCTCGGATGTGTGAGGTAGGTACCGGTACGATTTAATGACGGGGCATCATCGATCCACCTCGGCCGGCGTCCGTCGCAAATTCTGAGCGCTTTACCCACGAGTACACGAGGTTTGTTTCTTCATGCGTTCGATTTAAATACCGCTTCTCATCATTGGTTTTGGAATTGTAATACCCCCCCCCCCCTCTCTAAGATGCAGGCACGGATATGCTCCGTACGTAACTGGGAACTTTAGAGCTGACGATCGATTTTTTTTCTATGGTACCGTGTGGTTCGGCATGCCGAGTGATAGGTTTTAAGCACTATTGCAACTGGGTTCCTCGTGAAAGTGGTTGAAAATCATTGTCAGCCAGCAACCGCACAAAGATACTCGAGGAAAAGTGGGTTAGTTGGTGGCTGGAGTGGTGGAGGTACTTTTCGGCCAGGGTCACTTGGGTGGGCTTCATCAGATATCATTCCTCAGACATTGGCGGGGTTGTCCGTGATATTCAGGAGTTGTAAGCAGTTTGGACGGACATTCGAGTGAGTATTCTAGATCTTGTTCGCTGGATTGTTCTTTGATTGACTGACTTGGTTGGTTGGTGGTGGGCAGATCTGTTGTATTTTTTTCTCCATCATATATATGAGGATTGAGTGAGTTAGAGAACGAATGGCACATGGAACTGCACAAGCAGGCTATCATGGAACTATTCTCGTTGTTGACTGCATACAGTACTTAGATTTGCTAAGAATGGTCAGACGACGGGTGTACATACCTTCTCCTTTTAACCACAGTTCCTGTGATAGTTCAGGGTAATGATGTAAATCAAAGCCAAGGCCTACACTCGGCTTGGCTGGCCATAACTAGAGCTTCCTTCCTGCTGTGGGGCCCATGTTCACAGAGGGATTACCGTTTCAAGATCCAGACGTTGAACTTATCACCCCATCCCCGTTTGCTGTCATTCCTTATCCCTATCTCCAGTAATCGCAATGAAAAGGAAATCCCCGGAACAGTACACAAGCATTGCAAGGATATTTTATTTCCCCGGTATTTTTTTTCAATTGGCGTAGATGGAATTCGCAAATAAGCAAGTACTCTTCTCATCTTGGGAGCCTGTCTACTTACCCAGCAAGTCGGATTGCGTAGTGTCTAGTTCATGTGGTGCAGCGGAAAACGCAAGGCCCTCCTGTCCTTGCGGCGAGTTGTTATGCTCACACACCCTTCAACGCTGTGAGCGACTCAGCAATGCATGTGAGCATATTAATCCGATCTGATCTAACCCAGGCATGGATTACGTACATGTCATGAAATCACCTTGGATATCGCACTCTGCGATTGGTTTTCATCATGATGTTAAATAAAATTTATCCGTGTTACTGTGGGCTCATGAGTTACCCTGAATTTCACCATGCGATTGATTTTCGTGAGGTTAAATAGCACCGATCGATGGGCGCTGTAACATAACATATTATCGCGCACTCACTCGTATGCATTGGTGCGGCAAAAAAAAAAAAACAGGCCAAAGGTCAAGCAAACTCCAACCAACTCCGTTGGAACCCTGTTCTCGTGCCATTGGAACCCCCCATCGTACCCAGTAAAAGAATAAAAAAACAGTCTGAATGTAAAACAATTAACATAACAATTGTCCGGTATTATTAAATAATCTAATCCTTCTTCTCCCGGATGCAGGACTGGGGTTGGGCGTGAGAGGGATAGTGAGATTGAAGGTTGGCGGTCAAGGCGGCGTGGAGTGGCGTACTCTGTCGACATCGTCGTGAGCGCAAGCAGAGGGGCGCGGTACTGCGTGCGTTCAAAGGTATGCGGATATATGTGGTATGTGTCTGTGATTTTCATGTTTTCGGGGATGGAGATTTTGGAAGGTAGTGGAGCCGGTGGTGGTGGTGGTGGAAGTAGATCCAGATGGGATCACCCCACCCCGGGGAAGAGGATGCCTGATGCGTGATAGTAGCAGATTTGAAAGGGCTTGGGGCGAGGCGAGGAGAAGAGAGGAGGGAGAGTTGGAGAATGCATCTAGAGAGGTGTGGGCAAGAGGTGGGTAAGTATGGATTTGGGGATATATATCAAATATATAATTAATAAATAATTAAAACCGTAAAAACGTAAAACAACATATCTTCGGATCCTCCAAACGGCCAGCAATAACTCCATGCCATGGACGGAAATATGTACTCGTAGTATGGAGTCTTTCGCCTTTCACTCTCACTTCCTCCCCCACTCTACTTCTTCTAGCACTAGCATCAGTGCCAGCACTCCCCCCACCTCAATCCTTTCAACCTGGAAATATCGTGGCCAGCAGCATGCACAAATAGTCACGAAATCGAGAAGTGTCGGCGCGGGAGGACTTGGTAGAATGATTGCACAAGCGGTCCTGCGCGGACACTTGTGTTGCCGAGGATGGGGCAGCTGGTTATGGTTATGGTGGTGGTGCTGTTCATGATGTGGGATGTAAATAGATATCGGTGGCAGATGTGTTTGAGGAGGAGAGGAAGGGGGATGAGGGTGGGTGGGAGAAGGAGGGTTCTGCGGAGGGGCGCCGGGCGCTGGGCGGAGGGTTGTTAAGGTGGGAAGGTTGGGGGTGGGGGTTCTTGTGGTTGTGGTTGTAATCTGTATATACATGTGTGGCGGTTTTCGTGACATGTATTTGTTCAATCCACGGGTTTGATAGACTGAATGTGGACGCCAAGACTCAAGGATTGCCGTATTAGGCAGTCCATCTATTTGACCTTCTGGAGTAGTAGACGATCTTCGTTGGCGCTATACATATCCAGCGCAATTGCAAACGTTGTTGATGCGATAATACCGTAAAATCTGGCGAAAAAGATCAGGTCTTATAACAAGATAACTGCAGATTGAGATGGGCTACTAGGATCTTATTCACAAAGGGGGTCTTTTTGGCGAATTCTTTTTAAAAGTGAAGCTAGTATATATTTTGGCCTGGAGATTTTTTTTTTTTCTAAATCATGTAGCCCGGGGATTCAGATGTAAGAAAGACAATATAATTCTTACTTTTTTACTAGTTAGGGTCTTTTTCACGGAACCACTCTTTTCCATGAGTTCTTTGCAGGTCTTAAATGACTGCCAAAACTAGGATCTTATTCGCCAGTGTGGTCTGAACATTTACGGTCTTTTTCGCGAGATTTTACGGTATGCAATTTGTAGAAGTTAAAGTATGAAATGGAATGAACAACCAGTTGCTGTTCATCAACTGTACAAGAGCTCGATTTACGATTTGATACATTAATTTCCCGTCCAATAAAATATACGCAAACGCATGTTGACTTCAAAGCTTCAAACTGCCAACATTCCAACCCCCAGGCGCAAGAGGCCTCGCGCGGGATTTCGGCAGTGCGCGCCACCTTGAGCTAGGTATTGTATGTGTGCCGTAGGGCACACTTTAAATCTATTGGAGGCGTTGACCATTTTAAGTCATCGCTTGTGAATGGGTTTACTTCCAGTTCTCGTGCCGCAAATCTGTTTCCTCTTGAGGTGGGTACTTTTCCACACTCGTCCTAAATAACGGCACAGACAATCCGACATATAGCACCTATTGTCAAGGTAATACATCAAAGCGCTCATGGTTTAGTGGTAAAATTGGCGCTTGCCATGCGCTAGCCGCGGGTTCGATTCCCGCTGGACGCATCAAGTAGACCTTCTGGTCTTCTTCTTTTTCCATTTTGTGAGTCTCATAATCTATACTTGCGCGTATTGTTTTGTCTGCTTATCATGTATTGAAGGCGACTACTCCGATCATTTAGGCTCCGCGGTGCTCATTGCGTTACCAGAACAATTGTTAATGCATCTGACGTTTGAAGCTAGATTCGGCCTATAATGTACTTCAAACGACCAAGTTCCGAGTGAAAAGGTAAAAATACTTGTGCATCTTTGGCTCTTGAATTGATCCAAAGCCTGCGTCTAGATCCGGATGTTTTGAAGTGGCGGATTTTCAACATCCACCGCGATTCAGGGTTGTCATCCAATCGATATCGGCATCTCTGTCTTCTTCCCAGAGCGACGACGATCGAATTTGGCAAATTAGATCACCTATATAGATGTCACTCTTCTTCCAGTATCATAAGTTGGGATAAGTCATGGAACGACGGAGTCAGTTAATGTATTCTGCAGATAATGGCGCCTTACGGGAGTCCGACAGGCGTTCCGCGAGATAAAAAGCTTGTGTATATACATTTTTGCGGTGAAAGACGTAGCACAAGCAGCTCAAAATTTATTCCAGTTGCGCGGCAATAGACATTGCGAGAGTAGATGGATATCAATTTCATCTTATACTGCATTGAATTTTTGCGGTGGTTGGGAAGCGAGTACAACATCTGGTACTTAGCCGGATGGGGTAATTGAAAGATTATTCGGTACGAGATATTCGGCACAGAAATGTATGCCATGCAAGGTAATGCTATAAGACCTCGAAACCAATTCTGAAACATCAAAGCGTTCATGGTTTAGTGGTAAAATTGGCGCTTGCCATGCGCTAGCCGCGGGTTCGATTCCCGCTGGACGCAAAAATTGACCTGACGGTCAACGATCTTTTTGCCGCTTTCGCATTGTGGAAATTAATTTGAGATCGGGTCTTGCGATAACTACAAAGCGACTTTCGTGGAGTACGCCAATCCACCTCAGATCAAATCCCACAAACAAATAGTCATAGAATCACACTTTATACCTCGTGACCATCGCCTTCTCCTCAGTCTCCCCGCCTTCTCCCCACCCTTCCTCCTCCCCTCACGTTTCTCCTCACTCCTCCGCGTCACCATCAATGCAACAAGAAAACCGTCATTGTCATGTATGTCCAATGTTTCTTCTCCCCACCACAATGGTGACACATAGCTTCAGGTGACACAAGGCTAGAGCTATCGTCGAACAGTGCGGCAGACTCCACTCATTGCCTTGAATAGAGTAATATATCTCGGTAAATATCAAACACAGTTTAGCGGGGTCCACCCGACAATCAGAAACATGCAGAGTGTAAAGTACAGAGTTTATATAAACTCCACAAATCAGCTGCCCCACAACTTCCAAAAGTTCTGGTAAACAGATTATGTCTACTGATTCATCGAAGCTGCCATCCTATCCCATGCCACCCAATCTCTCCACCCTCCCCCCCGAACTACTCGACAATATCCTCATCTACATCTCGCTTGATACAGGCTACCAGCCTCCTGACGATGCCCCACCGCCTTGGACCCGCTCACAGCCAGCAGACTCCATCCCGCCTCCATGGATTCGCACGCTCTCCGCCCTCTCTGCAACATGTCGACGCCTACGCTTGCCTGCGCTGAAGGGCATTTATAGCAAGCTCAACCTCGTGTGGACAACGTGGACCGATCCCCCAATCGTGCTGCTTCTGAGAACCATGTTGTGCAGCCCAGAAGTCGCGGCAATTGTGAGAGAAGTGAATCTAGTTGGGTGGACTGTGGTGTTGAGGACGTGTCGTCGGAAGCCAGATTGGGTGCTCGAGGAGTCAAAGTTAGGGGTGGGGAGTTTATTTACTTCAGCCGAAGTGCAGATGTTAGTAGATTGGATGACAGTGAGGGGGATCGGGAGTGGGGTTGAGAGTGGGGTGACCCCTGGTTCTCTGGATATGCCGGAGGAAAATGATGTCGATTGGCACGCAGCAATCTTCACCCGCAACGATTGCGATGCCATCACTTCTATCCTTCTCTCCCTCTTGCCCAATCTCCACACCCTTCACATGGATGTGGATTACACCTATCTCCACGAGCACCCCGTCTTCCTCTACAAACTCCTCTCTCTCCGCAAACCAATATCATTGTCACCATCTCCCCTCCTTCCAAACCTCCGGACAATCAAATTCTGCACACTCAGATACAGCCTCAGTAGCTTCATAGACACGTTCATTGAATCCCAGGATACCTGCCCAGACACCCACGTTCTCCCATTCATTACCAACGCACAGCACAACTTCCCAAACCTTACAACCCTCGACCTTGTCGTGGCAAATATTATCCCGCTCACAATTGAACTTGATACTCCTCGGTGTAACACCCTAAAATCACTGACCCTGACGACATTCAACACTTCGACCCTCAGGGGACTCCTAACACTGTGCCCAAAGGTCGAGATCCTGAGATATAAACTTCAAAGACAGCTGTACTTTGGCGCGGACTTTCAGACTTCAGATTTGAGTGAGTTGAGAGACGCGATAGAGCTTTGTGCGGATACTTTGCGGAGTGTGAGCATTGTGCACGAGTGGTATGGCCGCGATGGGACACAGGATGGAATGATCTCATCCGGGGAGTGGGAAAATCGGCTTTCTGAATTACGTGATGATGATCCGAGTGATGGTGGTGGTGGTGGGGAGTTTGGATATACCGGTGGAGGTGGGGGCTTACTTCCCTTCCACCGGGAGATGGTTAAGCTGGAGAGATTATGTGTGGGACTCACAGTGTTACTCGGGATGCAGAAAATTGGAGAAATTGATCGTCTCGTTAGGGGTACCTCCAGACCTCCTGCAAGTCATGAGCAATTGGGATTCAACTTCCCGGAGATCATTCCACCATCACTAAAGGAACTCTGGATTCATAGGAAAGATGATTCGTATATTTGGAGGGACAGGTACTACGACAGCCATCTCAAATTACTCGTTGGACAACTCGTCTCCGATACTCACATACAACGTAAATTATCCCTGGAAAATCTATCCTACCCCAGGGTGTCTTGGTACCCAAATTGCCCCGAGGACGATGATATCGAACTACTCTTCTCGGAGGAGGGTTATCTCCAACCCTACCGCCCCGAGCTCACCTCCGACATTATCAACCTCGGGAGGGAGGCTGGGATCACGTTATGGCATAATGAGGGAGAGAAAGTTGTGGGGTGGGAGGGGAAGAGGAAGGATGAATATGGCCCCGAGTATGAAACGGGAGGAGCACCGGTGACGCCGTCATGGAGTGGGATGACAAAATGGCACTTGAGGGACTCGAGGGAGCATAGCACGAAAGAAGGATTGGAAGACCCGAGAAAGGGTTTGCGATTTGAGACCTATGAGGAGTGTGGGGAGAGGCTGAGTCGATTGAGAAATGGAGAAGTTGAAGGCGGGGATAACGTACGTGAAAGCTGATGAGGCTAATGCTTGGGAATTTGGGAAAGACGAATCTTGGGGATGGATGGGGTGAGAAGGTAGGGGTAGGAGGATGACGCCGTGGAGGTTGGTTACCACAAACTCGATATGATGCGGGGTTAAGATATAAATGTGCAGAATTTTCAATATTTCTCCTCCATCTAAACCTTGGGGCTTCAAAATTCACGGGATATAACCTTCTCTGCTTTCGTTCAATTCTGTCATAATTTTAGATCAATTTCGGGTAGCTTCTGGATATTTGTGAGGGTGTAGGACGGTTTGGCGTCGATGTTTATCCATTTTATTTGGCATAGAAAAAGGTATCTGTTTTCAAGAAATGCAGGTTTTGGCTTGATTTTGTTCATTATTTTCCAATTTTCTGGGAAAATATATCTGGGATATGCGTGGTGCATGTCTTTGAGCAGTGCCTAATGAAAGATTTGAGTTTGAGCTAGAATAATAATGGAGAGCTACTGGTATTCGCGCCCTTACCCTCTCCGCCAGCTATACTCTATTAAGAATCTGGTACCACATTCTATTATACTTCAGGCGCAGTATTGAAATATAACCAACCTGAGCTGAAAATTGTTACAATTGCGACTCCCAAGCTATATTATCTACGATGTCGTTTCCGGTTCTATTTTGTTTCTCGGGCTGTAATAATGAAGACATCTGAATTGAATTAAATTTGCAGGCTTTATTATAGTGAATTAACCATCTGATTCAAGGAACACAAACTAAGAGCTTTCTTTTTTTTTGAATAAGATTGCAGACTGAAAGGCCCATGTCGAATTCATCCCTTTTAAGAAGCATATCATCAGGTCACACCATCTGATGCAATATATACGCAAGCTGGATTGCGCTGTTAAACTCCGCCTGCCACGCCTTCAGGTTTTCAATCACCTTCCTCGTCTTTGCAAGGCCAAGGAACCCGCGAAACGGCGCACTCCTACACAGCGAGCTATCTTCGTGTATAGATCGTCGAGAGATTGCTGTGCGAGCTAGACCACGATCCGTAGGGTATGGAGGTGCTTCGCCAGGGCAGCAGAGAGGGCAGAATCGAGACTGTCGGTAGAAAAGGCCCAAGCATCTGACCTTGAGGAGGTTTTCTGGAGCATCTTTGTAAAGCGTGATGCACTCGTGGAAGAATTTCGCGAAACCTACGAAAGCCTGTGCGGCACCGGGGTGGGCAACGGCAAAGCCAATGGCGCTTAGTGCTATCTCCGCCATGAGTACTCATGATCAAAGTGGTCAAGTTCCTCAGTCGTTTGATGCTGTTGTACGGGCGAATACCGATATCAGTATATATAATCAAGGAATTTCTTTGGCGAGGTAAAGATAACCTGAGCACTTCTGGAAATCCCCTCAACATATAGACACATGTAGAGTACTTTATATTTTCTCTCTTAATCGACTTGGAGAAAACGGATTTCAGCTCCTCGACTTGAACTTGACATAAAACGAGAGATTGTGGTAACTACCGAGCCCTGTCTCTCATGCTTAGTCTAATCATGGTTCCAAATGCGGAAGTAGAGGGAAGGCCTACTTCCGCTTTGGGATCGAAGGGGCAACGATATTATCACCTGTTCGCATCCCCCCTTCCCCCACTTTTGTGTTTAAAATTCGAAATCACTTATCCACGTTCGTCATGATTTTAAGACGAGACATCTACCCCATCCCAACTCCCGGAATGGCGCAAACACAACACTGCATGCCGTCGGTCCTGGGATTGTATCCTGGCAGGAGAACTTACCCTGAAAAGCTGTGGCAATGGATATGGAAAGGACCTTGTAAGGCTTGAAATGGGGTCAGTTGGTTTGTTTGGTTTGCCATTGGTTTATATTAGTTGTGCGATATAACCAGTCCCCTCTATTCCTGGGTGTTAGGCTTCCAATCACGGTCTCTCCATCTAGGATCGATTATTGCGGATTGGGAGTTGTATAGGCCCTGGGGGGGGTGCTGCTCTACTCATACTCCTCATCCTCATCCATCGACTGCCGCCTTCACAATCACATATAATTTTCACAATCTGTACAATCACCATATTGCAACTATAATAACAACGATAAAAAGCCGGAATTTCAGCTTTCAGATCCATTACACTGGACAACATGGTATAATCTTATAATCTCACGTTCCGAATTCTGACTGTTATCATTTAAGATTATTTCACGGGGAGTTACGGGGGTACGGGGGGGATTCAACCGATGGGGTTGGGGTTTCCTTGACCTGTGACCCATTCTTTTGTCGCACCATATGAGAGTGCGATAATCTGATATGGGCATACGTATGACAATTATATACCCGAGTACATATGGGTGGCTTGGTGGGTTGGAATGATACTATTCGTTTCTGTTCTCGAACTCCCGAAAGTACCTAGTACCTGGTTCGCTCGTGTGGAGTTTAACACAGCACACCCTTTATCCCACAACTTGCACCACGCTATACCCTTTCCAGAACATACGACTACCCAATCTGGACTTACACATTGGGAGGAAGCGGATTGGGATCGTGTGCTACCCTAATGACATTCATCAGGTCTGACCAACGGCACGGAGCACACACACACACGCCTGGCCAGAGTAGGCCTGCTCATCTATCCATCCATCCATCCACAATAATTGCTGATTGCACTTGTGATTGATCGATATCTTGCAATCTTGCAATTGTGCACGCCCTTATACGCCTGATTGTTGTTATTTGAGCCGTGCTTCTTAAGCTTGATTTTGAGGTTATTTGAAATGGAAATCAGCTAATAAATGTCAAACCATGTGAAAGAGATGAAAGAGAAAAAATAAACATTGATCTTTTTCATTTGGATTCAGCTTGGTTTGAGCAAATAAATGGCACAGGATGGGAAAGGAAACAAGAATCGTTGATGAAAATCCAAAAAAGAATGGACTTGTGAAGGTCCCATGATGCGTCCAGCGGGAATCGAACCCGCGGCTAGCGCATGGCAAGCGCCAATTTTACCACTAAACCATGAACGCTTTGGTGATTTATGAGTTCGATGAGGCTTATATGTTCTGAATACAGGGACATATTAAGCTGAAATACCCTCGGCCAATATTGCAGATATACATATCGAAGCATTTTTTTACCGTTTTTACTGTTTTTACATGTTATTCATCTCTACCTCCGCATCGTGCTTCCAAATTTGAACAACAATGAGACTTAACAACATTCAACAATAACCTATCCTTCAGCCACCTGTTATTCAATCAAGACGACTGACACAGCAGTTGGTGGCTTGACACAGTATATATGGACTCTGTTACCCTCCAATGAAAAGAAATACACTCCGCCTCTTGTCCGCAATGCAACGAATCCCCCCTCAGGTATGTTTTTCTCAATGTCATTGGGGAGTTATCGTTTGAACGTTGTTGATCGAAGAAGCTGTTTCCAGAAATTCTCCCACGGTCAGGATAAGAGACCCCGCATTGATAATGAACCCCCAAGGCTTCCGGTGAGGTACCCTGACATATGCTTGTATGAATCACTAATCAGGATTAAAGTGAAAAACAACTAGTGCGTTACTTCGAGCTATAGTGATTCCTGCCATGCATCAACGTCCGAAGTGAAGTAAACAATTGTTTCCGTGTCTATCTTGGGTAAAAGTGAATCAAAACTTATGGGCGGTAATTTCCGGCACTCGGCGCGGTCCTCTGGTAGTATGCGGTGAAGATTGTAGTCTCGTGCCCAGCCCCTCGAAGAAGATTGACTCGGTTTGTATTACCGGATCAAGGCTGTGAAGTACACCCCGGGGATGGTACGGGACTAGTGGGGAGCGAGTTAGAATGAATCTCGAAGACGGGACGGCACATGCACCGAAGGAATGAACGAATGTCAAAGAAAAGAAAAGCAAAAGCAAAAGAATGACGACCTTGCTAGGGATCGAACCTAGAATCTCTTGATAAGCTATCGGATCAACTTCTCGCTGAACACAAATCGTAGTCAAGCGCCTTGCCATTGGGCCACAAGGTCATTGGATGGATGTGTTTTTACTAGTCTGCCCATGTCGCAATTTTGACAGATCAGAGCAGCTAATCGGGAATTGAATATACCGCATTGGGAAGTAATTACCTAGCTTGGCCGATATAATAAACTCCTAGGGCGCAGTAATACCTACTTTCTCAAAATGACTAGTCTCATGCCCAGTCCCCAAAATGACCTGCATCTTACCTTTCCCATCAGGGAAGTGTCTCGCCCTCTCCGATTTCCAGCAATGAAAGGTATGTATACCCCGCATATCCTCCCATAACAATGCCGTTTGGTGATGCTAGCCTCACGCAAATTCATACAAAATGGGTACCTATCTTTACGGCCCCTCAAGAGAGTCAAGAAAATCGAGCCAGCAAGGGAAATTTAAACTCCCTATACCTTTCCCCGAATTCGCCATACTTGGTTTTCTTAAACCTTTATCCACATTCCGCAAGGTGACGGAATATTAATTGAGGAGACACACTCATTTGTGGCCGCGCGAAGTTGGTGTGGTTCGGAGAACGCACTATGAAAATGATTTTCCAGACACCATCCATACCTCAATGGCAGAAATTCAAGGGGTGATGTGGCTAGGTAAAAAGTAGGTATATGAGTAGATGATCAAAGCAAGACTACATATAAAGGAAAGCAAGATCTGAAGAGGGAATATATCGTTGTGAGATTTGCAATCACCACACCGAAAAATGAAAGTGAAAACCAGGGAAGCACAAAAAAAACCCCGCAACACAGAAGCCATTATAGAAAGGATGTATTATGTGGTAGACAAATAAAACATGAATAGATATAAAACAAATATAATAATAAATATAACAATTAACCTCCAAAATGTAGACATACATGATCAACAAACATTCACCCGAGCAACTACATCAACCAGCACCATTCCACCTAGTGCTCCAACATCCTCTTTTGGTAAAATATTGCTCATGACCGTCTTCCATGTGCCTTCTCCAGAGAGCTCGATTATCCTCGTCTCCGACACTTTGACCTCCAGAGTGTCAATTTTCCATCCCCCACCACCACCACTTGGAGGGAGACCCTCTAGTATTGCGAGATGAAGGCGAGAGAGGCTGGGATAGTCGCTGGGGCATATGAGACGCAGGCCTCCAACCTGATGAAACCGATGGAGCACTTGGATTTGGAGCAGTGGAGTTCTTGCCGGTGACGGGATTTGCTGCACCGGACGAGGATCACTCGATGATGGGCGCTCGCTGGTCCGGGTGCGTCTGTTTCGCGATGTGGTGGTGGTGATGGTGGTAGACGATGCGGTGGAGCCCCTAGCCGCGACTGGTTTTCGGAGCTTTGCGCGCCTGCTGTTTGTGGTATTTGTCGAGGCGGTACTCTGACAGCGGACATGGACCACCTCACTACTGCTGTCTAGATCAACCTCCTCCGCGGTATCATAATCATAATCTTCTGACACATCCCTCCTCCCCTCATCATCCCCGGATCTGATATCGTCTGAAGGATCATCCTCCTCCGAGCTACCATCCACGTCATCCCTCCTTCTCCGCCGCCGTGGCTGCGGACGCCGACTGTTCACGACCATGTTCTCCGCCCCACTGTCCAGCTTCTCCACGGCGTGCATCACATCCCGGAGGTTATGTGCCCTGGCATTCCTCCGCTGCGCTGCACTCACGCCAGTCGTGCAGTTGTAGTATTTGATCACGTTGACATAATGGTTCCGCAGGCCGCCGATGTGAACATATGGCTCCGTATGTCTTGCACAATTGGGTTCCTCGCAGATGAGAGCCGGTGTTGATGTCGTACTAGCTTCGCTGGCGGCCGACGGTGTTTTCTTCTTCCGAGAATTGCGAGTGGATTGGGGGGCTGGCATCATGCTAGTTTGTATGCCGTGAGCCAGTCAAATGCACGTTGATTATGCTTGATACTCAACGATCCTAATTCGGGATGTGTTGGTCTCTGACTTATCCAGATTAGGACTGTGGAGTTGTTTGTGGTAGGGTTTGATGGTGAGGAGTTTGGCGACGTTTCGGCTTTGATACATTCGCTGCAATTACAATCGATGCTGGTTATGGTGCGCGTCGACGTACGGTTCGTGGACGTGTTTAGGGTTAGAGTAATGGAGAGCGCTGGAGTAAGACATGCCAACTCAAGTACCTTTTCCGCACAGACCAACCTCTACTTTGTGAGACAAATTATCGACAAGAGAAATGAATATCCGTAATGCCGGAGAAAATGACCGTGAGAAAGGTACTTATCTAATAGATACTTCTCCTTCTAAATAAGCCGCCTCGTAGGTTGACCTAGAAAGCTAAATCATCTGAAAGATCATTTCACCCAGGAAAATTATACCTCCATACAAACTTGAAAAACAGTTTCCCGCTTGCGATTAGTGGATTCCCGAAGAACGGCCTATCGATTCCAAACCTTTTGAAACGAGTTTCTGGGTGCTCTGCCTGTAATATGGGAATCCAGATCTGATCAATGAACAAATTAGGTACTTAGCTCGCACCTCCGCGGCCTTTAAACTTTGCTGGAAAGAAAGACCCCCAAAGCCCCGACTGTTAAACACCCCGAAACTGGCCAAGAGTGCAACATCAAGCATGCTTAGCAAAAGACATTTTTCCTCCAGGAACTTACGGTACCGTTTTCGCACGTATACAGATATATCGTGGTCATAAACTATGAAAATTTGGCGATCCACGTTTTAAAATGGTGAAATGGTTTAAACTCCCGAATTTCGACTATTACCGTAACTACTTGGGATTCATCTTTTTTTACCTACTTACCTATGATCATGAGTCTGTTTCTCTTCAGCAACCCATGCGACCAATGTGTAATTTACTTATTCTACAGTTCTCATTCTTTACACTTTCGAAGTCAGCAAAGAACCCAAACACTGCATCGTTGTATGGATAACCCACTGAAAGTAACGTAGTCCATCCCTATAACTTAAGTACTTGATCATCACACCGTCATGAATTTACATTCAGTGGCAAAAGACTAGTCTCCAATGTCTTGCACTAGCCGACCGACTTCATCCCCGGGTTGAATGGTGTAAAGGTAGCACATAAGATTCTGATTCTTGTGATCAGGGTTCGATTCCCTGTTCGACCTTCTCGTTGTCTCTCTCTCCATCTACCGCTCTCCTCATGCGTTTCGGAGTAATATTATATTTTTTGTCGAAATTTTTGGGGCGTTGCTTGTCATATGTAATCGTCCCTCCCCTCCTGTCCAAGAAAATAAACTTTAGTGCCTTAGAATACAAGCCAAATTCGTAGGGTTCTAGTACCTAGTAGAAGACGTCGTTGGTACAAGCTGTGTGCTGATTGATTTGTTAGATGGTGCAATAAGCAATAATATTAATTCCCCATTCGCTGAAGTCCCATGGCACCCAACCCCACAGAAAGAGAAAGAGAAAGCGGAGGAGAAAGAGGGACAGGAAGAGCAGAATTTCGCTGATAGGGCAGAATATTGTACCTCTCGATGGTCCTCCGAATCCTTGCAACCTCATGATCATCAAAGCATTGATATTCCTAGAAAGTATTTTTCGCTGCACAAGTACGGTACCTACCTACATATGTAATGACCTACCCACGACCTACCTCCCAAGCTATGTACCTACGTATGCATCCCTATGGGACAGCACACTGGATTAGCAGCCTACATACGGCACTTGTGGCTACTGTTAGAGTTACGATCATAGCACGGATTGCGCTATAATTGTGCTATAAGTGTGCTTTAAACATACTTGCCATTTGCGTGAAAAATAAATGCAGGCCATAATTGTGCCTTATATATGTGCCATATATGTGCTTTATACGTGCTCTGTATGCATTGCACACCAGGCTACTGTATGCAGTATTCCGAATAGTTCCGTAAACAGTAATATCTCGTACTCTCCTAGATTACCACTTTCGGTGGTGCGCCTCATAGTACAGGCGTTAGGTCAAGCCCTACTCTACCCAATGATGGGCTTGACAGCCTCCGAGAGGGGGCTCAAGACGCTGCGATCTCATTCACTTGAGAACACACATCACACTGTGAGCCCACATTATTCACAAACTTCAAATAACCCCCCGTCCGTCATATATAAGTCGTCGCCTATTACCTATCAATCAAATAAATCAACAACTAAATCACTGTACATATGAAGGAAGTACCTATGTACATACATACCTAGATAATCATGCGCCGCATGCAACCCAAAAAAAGAAAAGGGCTTTGACCAATTGCAATCGCCTCGCAACGTCCGGATCCCCCCGCTGCTGCCTGCGCGGCTGCGGCTGCTGGGTCCACGTTTCAAGGACCCCGGGATTGGGTATGGGATTGGGATTGGGATTGGTGTTGTTGACTGACAGGTGCGGGGTTCCATAGGTACTTAGGTAGGTAGCAGAGTTCGTTTTCGCATTTACAAGATGTGATACCTATCTTCTTGCTGCCCCTGCGCGCGGGTTTTTTGCGAGTTTTTTGTGAAGTTTTCTGTCTTTCTGTTCTGTTCGGTTAACTATTTTTTTTTTCTTCTTTTTTTTGTGGATCGCGCGCGTGTGGGGAAGTGGAGTGGGGTTGTATGTTGGAGGTGGGTAGAGTGAGTGAGTACCTTCCTCATTTTATTCTACAGCATCAACCAAGCAGGAAACGAAACGCCAGTTCGAACACGGAGCTGTGAATTAGAGTCGCGAGCTCACTCACTCGATCGATCGATCTCGAGTATCGCCATAACCACTCGACCTGCTCTGCACCACACAACACACACACACACACAACCATGGCCGAAATCGTCGCCCTCACGCTCACAATCGGCAAAATATGCCTCACAATCACCGACTACTGCGCCACCGTGGCAAAAGGCAGCGTCTCGCGCCGCCAACTCGTCGACGAGGTCGGCCTCATCGCGGATATCATGAAGCAAGTCGAAGCACGGGTCGCCGCGGCCCAGTCCGAGGCCTGGGCGACGGCGATGTGCGCTATGGCCAGGGAGGGGGGTGTGTTGCGGAAGCTGGAGGGGCTGTTGGAGGAGGTTGCGGGGAAGCTTGCCGGCGCGATGCCGGAGGGGAGTGCTGCTGGTGGTGGTGGTGGGGGAAATCGACCGGGGAGTAGTAGTAGTATATGGAGTACTTCCAGCCATAGCCACAGTGCCTCTACACTCACTTCATCAGCCTCGCCTTCAAGTAGCTTCTCGACCTCACCGAATTCCAAGGGAAAAGTGAAAGTGAAGGTGAAAGAGAAGAAGGAAAAAGATGGCTCAAGGAAATCGGGGATAGGGAGGTTGTTTGGGGGGATGAAGCAGGCGTCAAAGAGTGCTGTTGGGGCGGCGAGCTGGCCGTTTACGGAGAAGGATGTCAAGGAGATTATTGTGATGATCAGGACGATGATAGATATTATTCAGATTGGGTTAGCGAGTGATGGAGTGTGGGTTTGCTTCTTTTCCATCTACATACATTCTTCCTTTCTCCCCCATCCCCCCCCTCCCCCCCCCAGTGGAGCATATCACCGGCGAGCGGGTATCGGAGATGATGTTTCTGATTTGAGAGGGAGGAATGCGGTTCTGACGATGTGCTATGAGTAGGGGCTTGACGATGGAAGTCGGTGTCAAGGTCGGCGAGCTGGGCGACGTGATTGGTGAGGCTTCTGCAGTTCTTGTCGCGAAGGCGGATGATACGATGTGAGTACTTGCCCCCCCTTCCCAAACCCCCCAACCCCCCCTCTCTACGACAGATAAAAAGAAAGACAATATCGAAAGCATAATGATAACCGGAGTAAAAATCACAATCATGCAGAGTTGCCACCAAAGACGTTTCCTTGAAAGTCGACGGCCTCTCAGGACAAGTCACCGAGGTCCGAGATGCAGTGGTCAGCATCCGACAGGAATTAGTGAAGGCAAATGAGGTAAATATCCATAATGGGAAATATGGAAAAAAAATCCAAGCTTTCCCTAGTCGCACGCCCATTATGAAAAACATAATAACTCTAATAATTTTCAAAATGTGACAGGTTGCCGCTGCTGGACTACCCGAACACCAAGTCAAGGCTCTTCTGGCATGGATCTCTCCGCTCAATTTTTGGGTGACGCAACAGGATACGTTTTCGAGGTGGCAGGAAGGGACGGGGCAGTGGTTACTTGATAGTCAGCTCTTCAGGGACTGGGAGGATGGGAAGAGGAGGTCTTTGTTGTGTGAGGGGATGCGTAAGTTTTCTGTTATTCGGAATTCGCGATGTAGTCATTGGAGCTGACGGGGATTCATGTAGCCGGAGCCGGGAAAAGCGTCATGGCGTATGTACCGCAGCCCTCAGGAAAACCACCCCCCCCCCCGTTAGCCACATACTGATTGATTGGGGAGAATGATCCAGGTCCATGATCATCAACCACCTCGAACAAACTCTCGAGAGCAACAAATCCACCGCGCTATGCTTCATGTACTGCAAATACAACGAAGCCGAAAAACAATCCATCGAGAACCTCCTTGCAAGTCTCGCCTACGTGCTCGCAATCAAGCAGCGACACTCCCCCGCAATCGTCGCCGCAATCAAGGAAATCCAGGAACGACATGCCGGGAAGGACACCCGTCCGACCATCCACGAGCTCGAAAAGTTACTCAAGGACCATCTCAAGCTTTATGAGAGGGTGTTTCTTGTCATTGACGCTCTGGACGAGTGCGGCGATAGAGATAGCTTGTTGCGGTCGATCGCACAGATTGCTGGCACGTCGGGAAAGGTGAGCGTGTTGATAACCTCGAGGGATTTGGGGGGCATACCGAGTCAGTTGCGAGAGGACGAAGAAGTGCTACAGATTGCGGCGACGGATCAGGATATGGAGAAGTTTGTGCAGGTGCAGATTACGAGGATGCCTCAGCGGGGGTTCACCCTTTCCGACAACGCGAAGAAGGAGATTGTGGATGCGATTGTCGAGAAGGCAAAGGGATTGTGAGTAATGGTTCTATTGTTTTTGATCGGATTTTGAGAACTTGTGGATAGTGTGGTGTGCTAATAATATCGCTATGTTAGCTTTCTGCTAGCAAAGTTGCACATGGACACGGTCTGCGTGCAGGTATCAATCAAAAACATCCGGAAGACGATTTCAGAGCTGCCGCAGGAGTTGACGATGACGTACGAGAACGTCATGAAGAGGATATGCAGCGACAGCAATGCCGAGGCCGGAAAGCTTGCACTCTGTGTCCTTCAATGGGTCGCCACGGCGCACCGACAGCTCACAATCCTCGACCTCCAGCACGCACTGGCTACAGAGCCAGGGCCGAAATTTGACGAGGAGAGCATAGTGAGCGAAGACTACATCATCCAGGTCTGCGGCGGGCTTGTGATCATTGAGAAATCAAGCCTTGTGGAAACGAGGAAAAGACGCATTCGATTTACCCATTACACCACAAAGGAGTACTTTGAAAAAAGGCATGCCCAATATTTTCCCGCGGCCCATGAGAAACTGGCAGTGACGTGCTTGGATTACTTGTCATACGAGGCCCTGGAGTATTGCTTCAGTTCGGTGGACCAGCTGCGAGGGCGGTTACAGACTCATCCCTTTGTGAGCTATGCGGCAGTCCATGCTCATCACCACGTTAGACAAGCAGCAGCCAGTGATATTCTTGAAGCTGCCACCAAGGGCTTCATTATGAAAAAGCCAAAGAACGTTGCATTCGTCATTCAATTCAACCAGGCCAGGCGCATCTCGGTACGGAGTGCAATGGTGGATGCCAAAATTGCAGTATTCCGTGCCTTGGGCTCGACGCCCTTGATAGCAGCTGCGTTCTTCGGCTTCACTGCGCTCGTCATGGAGCTGATTGGCGGAGGAGCTGATTTCAAAGTCCGGGGCAGCGCTGTCGAGTCACGAACTCCCATGTCCTGTGCTGCCGAGTTTGGCTACACCGACCTCATGAAGGAGCTGCTAGCTCTGGACGGAATTCGAGCCGACGACGACGACAGGGCCAGCTTTGCGCCTCCAATCGTAGTGGCTGCCAGAGAGGGGCATGCTGAGATCGTGGGGCTTCTCCTGGCCGCCCGCGCCAGGCCGGCGGTGGACGTGGACGTGAACGGCCACGATCTTCACGGGTGGACGGCCCTGCGCTTCGCGGCGGCAAGCAGAGACGCGAGTATGGTGCGGATGCTGCTCGCCTGCCCGGAAGTGGACCCGAACCGGGAGGACGACAATTCGATCAGCCCGCTGCTGTGGGCCGCAAAGAGCGGGCACCGCGACGTTGTCGAGCTGTTTTACGAGCGGACGGACCTCGACCTGTGGTCACGGCCGAACGGCCCGGGCGTCATCGACGTTCTTTACGAGCGGGGCGATCTTGACGCAATCACCACGCTCGTCTCCGCCTGGGACGGTGACGAGGCCGGGATGTCTGCCGCCGAGCAGTGTCGGCTGCAGCAGACAAGCAGGCTCGGGTTTGCGGGCATTCGGTCCCTGGCACAGATGATTTTGGACGGCAACGCCACGCTTGTCCTACTCATCCTGTCCCGGCTGCGCGCGCACTATCCCGTGTACAGCTTGATCGATCTCTACCATGGCATAGAGGCTTTATGCGCCGCGAGCTGCCCGTTTCCCATCGAGAGCTTCGAAGATGGCCTCCCGCTCTTGGCCTATGCGGCCGCAGCCGGCGAAACCGCGGTTGCCGAACTACTGCTGGACATCATGCCCAGGCGCGGTGGTGTGGGGTTTCACGAACTGAAGTGTGTCTGCACAAGCAGCCACGATCGGTTCGTCATGCAAGATAGCTGCCATCCCGTCACGTTCGCCCTCATCACCGGCAACCTCGCCATGCTGGACCTGCTGGCGCGAGAGAAACGCCTGCGCCCCGTGTCATTCCTCTGGACGGCGCTGCGGTGCCTGGACTCCGTCAAGGAGGCCCTGCCGCTCGTTGGCGATGCAGCCATGGCCTCGCTTTGCCACATTCTGCAACACGTGGGTGAGTACGGACTGGACGTCAACGAACTGCTGAGTGACGCTGCGTACGCGGAATGGACGCTTGGGAAGGTGGGGGAAGATAGCAATCGCTCGTGGCACAGATTTACTGAGGCGCCCGCGCTTTGCATTGCCGCCGCAATCTCGCTGCCCGCCACGCGGCTGCTGCTTACCGCGGCAAACATCGACATCTTTCGCAGAGACGGACGCGGCGCCTCGGCGCTGCACTACGCCGCCAGGGCCGGCAGGCTGGACACGGCGGCCGCGCTGATGGACGCCGGCCTGATGCCGTCGCATGACGCCCTCGCCGGCTGGAATCCGCAGCCGCTGCACGTTGCCGCCAGTCTCGGCCACATTGACGTGGCCCTCGCGCTCGTAGCCCGCGGCGCAGACGTCAATGCCCAGGACGATGACGGAAACACTGCGCTGCACCTTGCCACGTCCGCGGAGTGCATCACGGCGCTGCTGGCTCTCCCGGCCATCGACCCACGCATCCGCAACCATGCAGGCCAGACGGCGCTCGTGCGGGCCTTCTACCTCGATTCGGACCGATTCCATTACTACAAAGATATATTCTCGTACAAAGAGGATCATTTTGAGTATCTGGAGGCCCTCGTCGCGGATGGCCGGCTCGACGTCAACGACGTTACGCAGATGCCCCTTCTTTGCGCCATCGACTTCTGCAAGAGGACGATCTCATCAAAATCCCACCGCCCCCCAGTCCTGTATCCTCTACAAAGCCTGCTCGGGGCGGCAGCGCTGGATCCGAACGTGGGCGCAGGCACATACCGCGGAACGGCCCTCCATCATTGCTGCGTCAACGACGTTGCGACAACGGGCAACCACTGGCGGAATACAATCGACATCTTCTCGCTCGATCTCCTGCTGCAGGACCCACGGGTCGATCCCAACGCCGTCGACATCAACGGGAAGACGCCCCTGCACTCCCTCATGCTGTATCCAGACGCCTGCTACGGCGTTGGGCCTAGTGCCATCAAGCAAGTGGAAGAGATCAAAAAAGCTGCAACCCTCCTGCTCGCCCACCCAAAAATCAGCCCAGACCTTTCGGACTACCTCGGCCGAACGCCGCTCTCGTACGCGGCCGAGCGGTATCCGTGGGAGATAGTCCAGATCCTCGTTGCCCATCCCGGCGTGAATCCCGTGCAGAGGGACTACGATGGCCGTACGCCCCGCGATCGCGCCATCGCCATGGGCATATCAGAAACTGCCGACGGCCTTGCCCAATACGATATCTACGACCCCGACTCATGGATCTTTGATGACTAGAGCTCGTTTCCAACTCTCCGCTTCCCCCCCATTAATTTCCAATTTTTTTTTTCTTTCCTCTCTGTTTTCGGCTTCTTCCTTCTTCCATCTTCCAGAGTCTCGTGCCTAATCTTCCACCTTCCTTCTCGTTCCTTCTTCAGTCTTTCAACCTCTCATCTCCATCACTATCACCATCTCGATCTCTTTTTTTTTTCTTTCTTTTTCTTTCCGTTAATTTCTTTCGTCAATCCCCAAACACCACATTCCATATCCATATATTCATACCTACGTATACTTCTTACACACCGCGATCCTCAATCTGTCTGCCTGCCTGCCTGTCTGTACGTACGTCTATCAATCAATCAATCCATGCACCCATTCAAACATAACAACCTTTCCATCCCCTCGGATCTAGAATCGATCTATAAACTTCACTACCGCAAGCCATGTCCCTCCTACCCTACCCTACCCTACCCTACCCTACCTGCCTACAAACATACTTACCTCCTTATACATACTTACTTGCAAAAAAAAAATTCCAACCCGATGCTAATTGACTTCCCCATGCTATTGCAACGTGAATTCATCATCATACGCCCTTCCGGTTGGGGGTTTGGACTGGAATTACCACGTGCACCCACACATAAAATATTCCCACATGGTACATACATCACTATACATACATACCTAACCTGAAGGGGAGTACAGAACTCACGGCTGGGCCCGCCTTGAGCTCGGAATCGCCTGCCTGGGCATGCACTGACCATTTGCGTGCACGGGTGTTGCTTTTCTAAGCACCATCTCAACACACACGCACAGATACACACAGTTATCCCTGCCTCTAATAGTCTAATAATAATAGGGGGGCCTTGAGTTCGAGTTTATTTTATTCTTTAATCATCCCCTTATAAGTATATAAGCAGCATCACATACATGCACAGCCCTTCTTTGTATTCCAGCTACATACTTAAGCTTCCAATAAGATAAGACGATTAAATACTTACATACAAACATACCAGAAGGCAAGGCATCCACCCAGCGATATCGAAAATCAATATCAATATCAACATCAGCGTCAACGCCCACCCGACGATCAGGACTTGCAAGCAAGAAAAAGAGGTCCGATCGAGGGCGCTTAAAGGATTTGATATTTTTTTTTTTTTTCCTATCCCCCGAGAATTTTATTGTTCCCCTGGCATCACGTGCGTGCGTGCGCTGTTTGTTTAATCACAATCACAATCACAATCAGACTCAATTCGGTGACTTCCTAGATAGGTAGTTACCGAATTAGGTAGGCATGTGCTTCTCGACTAGGCTTAGCCTAGTACGGTAAGTCGAGGAGGATAAAAGTATGTACCAGGCTAAAGTATGTAGGTACATAACTGGCTGGCACTTTGATGGCGGTATTTCTGAAACTTCAAAGTATGGGAGTATAGAAGGAAGTTGTTTTTTGGATTCGTGCAGCCCATGGCACATCAATATCGATTCCCCAGCAGCCGTAGTCACCAGCAGGAATCTGCGTGATGCTTACTTGGCAAAAAAACAGACTACTACTTCTGTGTGCAATGAATGGGGAAGAACCTAAAATATTCGGCCGAATAAATTTTGGGATATGGTAAAATCGAATAAAACGGATATTTTAGCGTTATTCGTTTTCCTCCACTACTCCACACAAACAAATATCCGAGTCATGAGCATGTAGATAAAATTGATATCTGCCTCAAAATATTCGAATTATTCGCGCCAAGAAACAGCAAATATCCGCAAAGACAGGGCAAAATGAAGGAATCGATTAATTCGAATAAACTTTGTGAATTCCAGAGGGGGGTACTCAATCCAGAGGCAAATATCTGATCGAATAAAGCAGATCGGATAAAAAGCAGATATTTTAGGTTTGAATACCCCTATTATTGCATTTTGCCTGGCAGTTCCAGTCGGTGGTCATGTACAATGTTATTTTTTTTTTCCCATAGCCATGAGTCGAGATACCAGTATGTCGCAACAACACTATACGACGCCTACCTCACTCCCGATACACCCGATTGTGGCTTCGATACTGGATTCTGAGGCGTCAGCTGTGCAATATGTTTCTATCTCCGCACTAGTTACTTTTGCAGCATCTTTGGTGAGTTTGTCAAAAATATTGTTCTTCCTGAGATGGGACGTTGTTGGCCCACGGCATTTGACTGCTTATTATAACTATTTAGCCTCTTGCCTCTGCACACGACATTGTCTGTCCAAGTTACTCAGTTATGGACATACATATCTTTCCCGCTGGGGCTAATTGACATTATACGCTCAACATGATTAATATTTTTTAAAACGTTGCAAATAAATGGGAATTTTATGAGCATATGCACAAAGCTTAGGCAACGATGCAGGGTGTTAGTGCAATCAATGGTTTCCCCTGAATCCAGTTCACAGGCCAAAGTAATGGCTTCTGCAATGGCTAACTGGGATATCAATACCTATTCCTTGCTCATGGCTTTTCCGATAGTTAACATCGCTTGCCTATGGCTGTTCCGGTGGTTAATTACAATCCAACAAGTCTATTCTAGACCACAGGCTGCAGTAGATGAATCGATCATGATCCTTTTGGTCCCTGCAAAATAAAACCTTGCAATACTTCCGCCGGGTACCTTAGGGAATTTGGGTTTCCCTCCGCCACTTAGGATGAACTTGGATAGTTTATTTTGCCACCAAATGGACGATTGGGAGGATCCTCGAGAAACGCTTTTCTGGAGTTCTTAGGGATATAAGTTTGTGGGTGATAGTGAATTAATCACTGGAATCTATAAATATTTACAGGAAGACATCAGGGTAAATTCAAATTGAATTTCTCTGTAGATTGTTGTTACCCTAAACTTGCATGCTCTATATTCTCAATGTGCATTACCCTCCGAGAGCGTAAATACGTTACCCTGAGCGTACATGCTCTATATACCGTTTATTCCACAATTCCAAAGATAAGTGTAGGTATATAGAACAAAATATGATTTAACGGCCTGAACAGGATAGCAGCAGTTTGAGCAATCGGTGGCAAGGGCTCTTAATTTTCAGTTTTCGAAGAGAGTGGTGGTAATTGCGGGCTTTGGAGATGAGGGAGCGAGAGAACGAGTGGTGGCAGCAATAATTTTCCGGCAGGCGTTGAGGATGACGAGTGGTGGCAGTGGTAGCTTTCTATGCTGCTACAGTGACCAACTCTGTTGCTGCATCACTGTGATCCTAAGCAGGGTGTCAAATTGCTAGGAGGCCAGCGCCATCCCCAATTGCTTTTATAGGAACCCAGGGGTGCTTTTGGTTGCAGTTCTCTATAGCAGTTAGCATTGACAGGCGTCCGCATACTCCTTGATTCCGTCAACGTATAGTAATGACACCTCCGTCTCTCATCGATATCTCCGTCTCCCATTGATACCTCAACACTATTGATAGCTCCTTGCAGCTTTGCCAATCTTTGCTGATGTTGTCGGCTCCACAGTATGAATAGCTCTCTGCGACTCCCATCAATTTGACAGCATCCACGGCTGCTCTCTCTCTCTGTCATATATACCAGAGCATTGACACCTTTGCTCTCCCCATTGGCGCCTCATCATCGACATCATTTCGACATGTCTTTAATATCGATTCCACTGAAGCTCTCGTCCATCTTACAGCATCGAAAGCCCTTGTTGGGTTCACATCGACTTGCTGTCGTTGCCACAGCCAGCTAATCTACAAGAGGGACTTGATATGAAGGATCTCCGATTATTTCTATTCCCAGGTAAGGCATTTTCATTTTTTGGCCAAGAGCTCCTGGGGTTCTTTGGGGGTAAAGTCCCGGATACCTGTGTTTACATATTTGGTATTTGATATTTGATATTTGATATTTGTTAAATTCCCCAAATTAACCCCCCACCTCTTCCACATACTCACTTACGTTTCCATAACTTACATACTTATTCCCATCCTCCTCACATATCACATCCACCACACACAACAACCCTTTGCTTTGAATCTGCTCCTATCAGGCATCAGATATCTTCTCCCCCGGCCCTAGGCCTACGGGTGACACCATCTAGATCTTCAATCACCATCACCAGCAACACCCACCACAGTGGTAAAATTAATATGGCCGGCTCCTCTAGGTTCCTGCAAACCCCCATCCCGCGAACGTTACCCTCACACACATATACAGAATACTCCTCCGCCTTGCTCGTGGTTCGCAATCCTACATCCCAAATCCACTAGTCCTTCATTTCTCTCCCCCGGGGCAGAATGGAGATTATTGGGAATGGCGGAAACAGCAACTACAACGATGACGACGACGAAATACTCACGCTCACGCCTCACCACGCTCCCCCCTTCCCCTCCCCTCCCTAGAAATCATAATCACCACAACTATAATCACAGCTGGAGTGGGGGGGGGGGCGCAGTCCATTGTACTCTATCTATATATCTAGCTAGATGGAGGTGATACATCTCCCCGCATCATACCGATTCATTCCCGGCAGCAAATCCCCGCCCGCTGCTTCGTAAACCGACTGACCGACCGCAAGCGGGTGGGTGGGTAGGACCTTCGGTCGTACATACATGAGCTCTCTCACTTGATTGCAAGATAAGATCAAAGATAATATGTGTGGATGGAGGAGGGATGGGCAGGGCTGAGGGAGGGGGGGGGGGGTTCAGTGAGGTTTGGTATTTACATATGAATGGGAATGTTGTGCCAGCGAGAGATGGGGGGGGTTGGGGGCGAGGGGACGAGGAGGAGGGGAGGGGGGGTCTAGAGGGATGGATAGACTTCTGGAACTCGGGGATGGGCCAGGGTAGTACGCGGGTCATGGATGGATATGGATGGAAGCGCAGGACGAGCGAGCGAGGAAGTACTTCAAGTCCATCGAGGGAGGATTTGTAATTGATCCAAGGAAAACAGGGTGGAGAGGGTAAAGAAAGTAGCGGTGGTGGTGGTGGTGGTGGTGGTGGGGTTTGGTTTTGCAGAGACGTGGGGTTAAGGGAGGAGGCCTAGGAGGAGGAGGGAGGGGGAGATATATCGAGGTAAGTAGATCTGGAAGTAATTATCGACCGTTATTTCAAAATCTATGCATATATGAAAAATACTTTATACTCCGTCGCATATTTCATATTTGTACGATTTCGGGTTCGCAATGCTGAAACTTTCTTTTAGACTCTTTCTCTCTATATAAATTACCCTGAAGTCGGAACCGATTTTGAAGTTTTCACACTCGAGCCGCGGCCATTCATCACCAGCACTAGCCTCGCCCTCTACATGATATTTTCTTTTTTTTTCCACATCCTGTAGGATCCAGAACATCACATACACCTAGGCCTCCCCTCGACTCGAAAAAATCACAAAAGGTAACTAGAGCCATAAAAAAAAAAAGAAGAAAACGAGAGCTTATCTCTCCCCGGCCGGATACAGAACAAAGTAGACCGCCCCCCCCCCCGAAAAAAAAATAAGAGATACTCTCGCAGAATCCGCCAGGAACATGCAATTGATACCTGAGTAGCTCCTCGCTCTCGCCCAATTATGAGTAGATAAACCCCCCCCCAAAAAAAAAATAGAAATTTCTTTCCAAGTTGTTTATTATTCCTACTTACCGCATGCATGACGAGCTCGATAAGTAGAAAAGTATAAGAGAATGTGAGAGAGAGAGAGTAACTGGTGTGGTAACTTTTTATATCGCCTTTCTCCATCAATGCCATTGGCCGAGGAAAAGTGGGATAACATCGTGCAAATTAAATATATACGAAGAATTGATGATTCTCTGGTTAAAAAGAAAGGATCAAAATGGGTTAATGTACATGTTCCAAATTTTATTCTTTATTGCTATGGCAGACAGACCTGTGCTACGTATATAGAAAATCTCGACTTGTGTGAAAACGGGGGGTATAGAAGACATGAGGAAATCAAACCGAAAAGGAAACGGATATATAGAATTGGGTTGGAAAGAAACTATCAGTGAGAGAGAGAGAAGATAGGCCTACTAGAATATGAAGGAATTGAAAACCAGAAAAAAAAAATGAAAGGAAAATCGAAAGAATGAAAGGGGGAAAATTGAAAAAAAAAGTCTAAATACAAAGAAAATAACCAAAAGGGAAATAGGAAAAGAAGCACAATCTTCAATCTCACACCCAATCATTACGGCGGAGGGTATGCTGGCTCGACATACGACACACATTTCGCCAGACCCTTTGTCACCCCCAAAGCCTCCCACAGCTGCACATTCCGCACCGACCCATCAACCGTAAACGTATCCCACAGCGTAGCATTCTTGAATCTCGGCTCCTTCTCCCTCCCATATATGATTGGCACCCAGCTAGCATACCCCGCAATCTCCCTCTCTCTATTCCGCCCACCTTGCCCATCACGGGACTGCCACTCGAGGAACAATTTGTCCAACCAAGCATGGTGGAGGTAAAACACCGGGTCCCCAGGAGATGAAATCGGATTATCCATCTCCCCTCCAGTCCCAAAGTGTCCTGCGAGATGAGGGCCAAGTTCAATACAATTGCTGAAATCCAGGATATTATCGAGCGCCATACACTTACTGACCGCCTCTGGCCTCGCAAACGGAGAGGCAGTCTCGTTGAGCTGCCGGGAGATGCAGTGGGGCTCGCTCCTCTCCGCAGTGGGGCCAATGTTGAGGACATAATCTGCAAAAGGGCCATCCGTCACGCACCCATTCGTCTCGTTCTTGCCGGGGAGTGGTGGGATGTTGTAATCATAGTGATATAACTGATCTGGATCTCCGTCGGACCCAAACGCCTCCGGGGTGAAGATCTTGCTCTGCTTGAACCGTCCAACCTCGCCGCTCTCGTCCCAGTATGGCTGTGCGCCGGTGTATCCGCACTCTGTCCGCAAGAGCTCCTCGTGCGCGTAGGTGAAGTAGCGATGCCAGGGAAGGAACCACCCAGAGCGGTGCACGAGGAGAACCTGCCGTGCGTGGGCGCCTTGGAGGTCGTCAAACAGCGTGCGGGCTCTGGGGTGGGGTGTCCGCGAGGGCTTATCCATGAGGCAGAGCTCGGCGTCGATATATTCCCGCTTCTCGCGGGGGGAGAGAGTGTGCCATGCTTTTCTGATGCGGATTTCCGAGCGTGTGCAGCCGCGCTTGTAGAGGTAGTTGTTGCTGTCGACAATGCCCCCTTTGCCGCTATCGAGGTCGACGTCGTCGCCTCCGGGGATGGCGGAGGTTTGGGCTATTCCTGCGGAGAAGAGGGTGAAGAGCAGAAGGAAGGGGATTGTGATTATTGTGTGCATCTTGTGGCGAGTAGAACAAAGATCCACTGCTTTCTTTGTTTTTGATATCACACCTCTAGCGAAGTGCCTCTTCCTCGTCCTCCATCCAACTCAATTACGAGGGGAATGTGATAAGTTTTATACACGACATTCTATCCTCACCATCATGCGCCATAATCCTGTGTCGAGACCACAACACAAAAGGGCGAGATAGGGCATAATGGCATATGGACATCAACAAGATATATTATCCCCCCGTATAATCCCATTCCCCTGCGCCGGATTTGTTGCGGATTTCCCAAAGGTAATTTATAGTTTTTTCTCCTCAGTACATGTGCATATGTCGCTAACCTGCCTTCGGATGTGGGTAACCTCAAATAATTGTGTTGTGTTTTTTGTTGTGCTGTGGTTTTGTCCTACCAGACCTAGGCCAATGGTAGCCTCGAGCCTCGGAATACAAGGCATGGGCATGCATAACATCTTATGTGTTGCGTACGCGTGTAGGCACACAATTCAGAGGATGAATGCACATTTCTTTGATGCATTCTCTCATATGATCATATGCACGATTCTTGAGACCTACCAGATCGAACTTGTGATGGTGTGGGGTGAATTCTCCGGTATGATGGTACCCCCACAAAGGCCGGCATGTCCCTTAGGTACTTAATGTACATCCACATATGCAAATTTGCAAACCTCATCAAAAACGAAAATTTAAATTCTCGAGTCTGAAATTCCATCTGTATACAAGCATTAGACATCTTACTACGTAGTCATGGGAACGCTTATATACCAGACTGTAATGTAATGTAATGATGGATTTCTCGAGACGTAAACAGAATTCGCGCCCCAATGCTTTTCATTTTTCTTAAGTAGCCATGTACATATATGAATCACCCCTCCAACGACAAGTTGAAAAGCAACAATTCGCTGTGATATGGGAGGGAAGGCTAGTAATTCAGATGCAAACCCTCCTTACAGATATGCTGCACCACAATGATGCGATATCGATGCGTACTGCACTGTATGACTCGAGGCTAGCACTGTATAGTGTTTTCGGGTAAACTGTCAGGAGAGGATACGGAGGATATGCAGAAGGTCACGGAGTGCATGAGGAAGGACGCTATGCGGACGGAGATGTACGAGGGTGCAGAGGAACTGCCCCATCCGGATTGGGAAGGAGAGAGAGAGAGAGAGAGTTGACAGGCCTCTGGATTCGGAAGGGATCAGGGGTGGTGAGGAGTTCATGTACGAGTAGATAGAAGGAGGAGCAGAGCGGAGGACCTGAGATCATCATCTTCACCTTAATACATGTTACATGGCTTCGTCCTCACATAAACATACCAAAACGCATCCTCGGGTTACATTACTCTGCGCAGGAAAGCCATCGGGGGGGGGCAAGATTTACCTTACCCAACATGTTGCACAAAGTTGATCGCTGATCCGAGTTCAGATATATGCATGTTTCCATTGAATGTGTTTTGAAATAAAAGTCGAGTCCACTGTTGCACAACATCCAGCAATGGTAGGGTGGGTAGTACCTATTCGTACACAAGCGATTGATGCCAGGTCACAAGCTAGTTAGAGTACAGGGGTCATTTGTACGAGTATTCTACATTATCGTCAGCTCATTGCATTTGCGAACAAAAAACATTCCGGTATCTTCTGGTGGACTCCAAGCTCACGAAATCTACCTACAGGTATGCCGTAAATATATCATGAAATGGCAAATTAAATTCCTGCGTGATGCATTTTCGTCAACAAATGAACAATTTTTCTGTCGTGGCTGCTATGTAGAGTAAGAAAGAAGAAATGGTATTGAGAGAGAGATAAATTGAACTTGAAATGGATATATGGATGAAGGTACGGATTGATCGCTGCGAGTATTACCACACACTGCCAATGACGTCTCACCTCGGAGGTCCTTTACTTAAAGGCCGAACCAACTTATCTCCTTGCTTTGTTGCCTCACCTCCCCCTCCCCAAAAAAATGCATGGTATCCTTTCTTGTCCAAAAAAAACTGGCCATTACAACAGGTTTCGATGGAATTTTCTGCCTCTTGTGGAATAAACGTATTTGTGTAACTTTTGCTATTTTTTCTACTTGCGTCCTTTGTGCAAAGGAACTCCTTCTCGTCAAATAAACCCTACAAACCGAACCCCGTACCCCGTTAAAGAATAATGATACTTACCAAAAATCCAGGCAATACTATCATATTTCATGCCTTTTGGGGCAGCCAAACTAAACACAAGCAAGAGTTTTACTTGCAAAACCGTCTATTGTAATATTTTTGATATATATATCCACGTGAAACCCTGCGAAAAAAAAAAAAAAAAAACAGGCCTCACCATAGCTTATGAAGATTTACTTTGATACTTGGAGCCGAAAGTGCAATGATCAGATCAGATCAGGCGACAAGACAAGACAATAACTCGGCTTACAACTGGTACTCTTTTCTTTGGTGCGAAGAAATGAGTTGTTTATTCTGAAGTACTCGAGTAGAGCAATGCGGAGGTTTGGGATTTGTTACCCCCTGAACTTCCATAGCCCTTCACATACTCTAGATAGGATTACCCCCTGAACTGCAAGGGAACGGGAAGATCTACTTCTAGATTTCCCTTTCTCCTTCCTCTGGCCGTCCCCGCATGTTCGCCGGCGCCGAATTGAAAGGCAGAAGGAAGAAGCTTGAATCATGCCTTCATTCGACCCTGTGAGTCCTTCTGCCACTGATCCCTCCTTATAGGTAGGTGGGTAGGTAGGCTTTAGTACAATAGGTATGTATGTAATCGGAGGCCATGAATCAATTCGTTGCGAAATTTTCATTAAGCGGAACGCACAACGACACACATCCCAACGACCATCTTATACGCGAGTAATAGCTCAAGATCAATCAGATATGTGACTCCATGCCGCCATTAAGGTGTATGCATGTATGCATGTTAAATACAGTACATACTTTGTATATGTGGTATTTACCTCGGACGACAGATACTGCGATAGATCGAAGAAGCCCGGTAGATTCTATTGGAAGATCCATAGATTATCCGTGAGCTCACTTTCGACGAGTGATCAGCCAGCACTTTACTGCACATGTTCTACAGATTCGATGTATGTACATTGTGAATAAAAATTCCATAGAGAAATATTTATATATTTATTAACATCGCACGAAAATGTTCAATATACTCGTAGAGTACTCGTGGAGTACTCGTAATGTTAATGTCACGACGTCGCGACGTTTCTGGACGATCCACAATGATAAATGTACGGATGGGCTCTTCATCTTACCTATGCAACCGATATCCCTGGGACCGGAAACGTCTTGACACGACGAGTACGGAGTACTCCTTGCAGGCAGGCGTTCGAGGAGAGAGGTTTGAGTTTGTGGGTAATCTGTGTCACTTTCAATGAATCATCGCATCGATGGAACCCGAACAACACTCCCCTCTGATGTCCCAGTATTTTCACCGCCTTTGTCTTTGCGAAGCACATAGTTTTACAACTTTACCACTAAACCCCCAAAATTGTGGGCTTGGAATGTGGGTGGATGCAACAATTTCGCTTGCACACGACCGACCCCGACCCCAGCCTTTAAATTTTGCCAAGTGTTTGAATGCCGCACACCTACCTTCAGAAAGTTCCACCGCCCGCCACTTGTTGCCTCCTCGCGTAGAATAAAGTTTCACCTTGACGGAATATTCCGGCCAAAATTCTAAACCCCTTCCTTCTCCCACCATTTAAAAGATCTTTGCCACATCCATACATCGGATTAAACCGCCACGGATATCGATGGCCAGCTCAATTCAACTTCTTCACCCCTGTGCTCCTTACAGAGTAGAGTAGAGTACAATTTTACCAATTTCTGTGGTACCGGATCTTGCCGCATAATACAGATTAGGGCTTGATTGAAGTCACCAAACAAGCACTAACTTAAGCTTAGGTAGTGAACAGCAAAACAGTGGCTTTGCCAATCCGCTAACATCAAATATCATATCCCCCCCTAATCCTACTCCTTTAAAGTACACTCCAACCAAAATCGAGCACCTTTTTCGAATTCCCCACCATCTCTGCATCCGTTATCAAGGTATTACTATCACTGTACTCTACTCGAGTACATGTACAGCCAGGTAATCAGTCGACACCTCCCTTTTCTTCCTGGCGATACAGACATACAAAATTTGTACTCGTACTCGAGTTACCGTAATCATCTCGAGAAATTGGGTAGCACGCCAAGAGCTCTCACCATACTCTGTACAAAACCCTCAATCCCGTTGCATTGCATGCTGTGATCCACAGAACTTGAGCTGAATTAAAAGGAGTTTTTTTCAGTGATGAAGCTAGGCTAGGTAGCTATAGCTATAAATTTCTGAAGTGAAAGCGCAACGAATTTAAGTTCAGCTGATTCACTTGGCGGGCTAGGTACCCAATTTCTCGAGATTATGGTAGGTATACGGTAGGTATGTGAATTCGAACGCCACTGTCCCTGTCCCACCGGCTGTACTTACGCGATCGCGAAAGGACATTCATTCATTATAACCTCTCGCATTTTTTTTTTCTTTTTTTGTATTCAAATTCGCGCATGGCGATGCGGCTTTCGCCGCGCGCGCCATGGCGTCCTTTTAACCTCTCATCTCTCATCTCTCATCTCTCATCTCTCATGCCGCCACCATGGCGCAGATCTAAGGCTGTTGGTTGGCGCGGGAGCTCAGAAGTTTCGATGCGCGAGCTAGCAAATGAACAAATGAGCACACAGCATATTAAATCTTGGGCAGGCGCCAAGAGGGTAAAATGTGCTAAGGAGGCTTTATTTGTTTATTTAAATGAAAAAAAAAAGAATTCCTTTTCGGATAAATCGCAATATATTTTGCCAGAACGTTCTACTAGCTAGAATTCGAAGCTTATACTATATCTTGCAAATATATAAATATTAATGTTGTAAAGAGTACCTAGCGAAAATCGCAATCTTCGTATTTAATCAAAGGCCATGTGCTTGATTAGGTAGTACTTAATATAATCTTTAGCCACGTTCCAGCTTTTGCTACCTACTTCAGATAAGAAGACAATTCTCAAACCTACCTCTCTACTTGCGCCCCACTAGGTATCTCAGGCGTAGCGAGCCACCAGGGGTCTTACCTAAATCCCCACTCTACGAGTAGAGTATTGTGGGCCCCACTCTGTTGTGGCGTAATTTTTTTTACCGATACCTACCAACCTGCCCTAGACATCCAGGGGTTGATCAGCCGCCCCCAATACCCACCCAGCCCCCAAACCGTGGGCTAGATAGGAGGATGGCCCATGATTTTCGACCCGGCTATTTGGGAGTGCGTATTACGGCATGGCATAGGGACCAAAGTGACATTCTGGTTTTTCGCGCTTAAAAGTGTGTGGGAGAGGCTGTGTGTGTGCTGATTTTGGCCGTGCGCACTCTGCGCACAAGTGTTTTTACCCAACAAACCCCACATATTCCCCCTAAATGACTGATTCTGAGCAAGGTAAAACTAATTTACTACCTACCTCTTATACAGTTACTAGTAGAACGTGCGAAATTGAAACTCAATCCACTCAACTGTTCAAGCCCTGCCCTACCCGCTTTTGCGGCGCCCTGTTGGTAAGCCATATATACTTTGCTTGAGTCAAAACATATTTGAAAAAAATGTAGTTTTATAGTCTTCAATGAAGTATCCCTTCGGCCGTCCCCAGGGGTCTGTTTTTGCGACATAGAGACAAACTTGACTACATCGGGCAATTTTAGCTGGTAGTATCAAAAACTACTCAGTTGTAGGTTTAGACTCATCATCAATCCTCGAGTTTTCAGTTGGTTGATTGGCTTAAAAATACAAACAATTCAGTTGTCCCAAGCCCCAATAAGGAAAGCTCCCGGTCGCAAAAACAGACCCCTGGGGACGGCCGAAGGGATACGCAATAGTTGTGCTTAATTAACGAGGGTATGTAGAGACTAGAGCATGTACGCGAACAGCTTCACACACTTTTGTGCTTACCTTAGAAACCAACCTAAGACTAGAGGATAGCCTGATTAGAGCCTGGTGTGCAGCGCTGCCCTTAACTTGGTAACTCCGGAAACAAGACAATATCAGTGTTGACTTATACAATAGATTATGCGTGTGATATTTTTGTAAAGTACAGAAGTTCGTCGGGCATAGCCAGCTTATACAGAGCAGCGAACAAAGAGCTATCGAGATAAAGAAAAGCAGTGCAGCAGCGCCGTGCCTCAAGCCACTGTTACATGAGGTTGTATATGCAAATATTTCAACAGTCTGTGTTTTCCCCATACGGTAATTTTCTTTATAATAACCATTTCCTACGCAGCTACACTACACACGGAATACTAGGGGCAAGTTAATTAGCTGAAATAGGAGACGTTTTGGGTTAGAAACACCTGTGCGCAGAGTGCGCACGGCCAAAATCAGCACACACACAGCCTCTCCCACACACTTTTAAGCGCGAAAAACCAGAATGTCACTTTGGTCCCTATGCCATGCCGTAGCGATTGGTTCTTAGTTGTGAGGTACTTTAGATAGGTAGAGTATCTCGAGTACCGAATATCGGTACATACCGTATCGATTCGACTTTAAATTCGCTTACTTTTATAATTATTTAGTAAGAGAGAGTCTGTGTTGCTGCAGATGATTTCCAAGTCTTGGTACTCTATTCCCGTTTTGCTGTCTTGGATCGTTTCCTCGCAAGGGAAGGTCAGCGCGATTATGTGCAATAAACAATGCACTGAGACAGCCTAGCGAATAAGGTCGAGTCGATACGGTGTTCGCCATGTATTCCACGCAGTTTGACGGCATCACGAGGAGGAGAGCAATCTTCAGAGTTAATGTGGCTGGATATGGTACTCGAGTAAATTGTATGTGCGAAGGTTAGAGTGCTTAGATGGATGTTGAAGCATTGCCAGGAAGTAAGTCCGCAGGCACAGCAGCACAGGTCCCAGGTTGTGGGGAATGGCGATGATGCTGGTACTCTAGAGCACGAGTACCCAAGTAGGTACTCTAGGCACCAGGGATATCGCTTAACGCTCAATATTGTTGTGGGGCATGGGGAGCAGCCACGAGGCTTGCATGGGTTCAAGTATGCCCAATGCAGTGCCCACTCTACCTGATGCCAACTACAGCCCCCACATGTAAGCAAGCGTCAAGCCAAGTTCTGATGTAGATACTGTCCCTATAGTATCAGTAGGCTACGGTTGAATGGGTCGGATAATTCCATGGCACCATGTGGCTGGCTTGTCTTTCCCAGATCAACTGCGTCCGAGGAGAATTGGCCTGCCCCGCTGATGGTCTCTGGCATATGATGATGGGCACTTTATTAGCTTTTGCATGCCACTCTTGCTCAAGATTTCCGGCATTCTGCTATTCCAAACACTCGACTCGGCACGCATTCGACGCCGCCATACGGCAAACGCACTCGACATCACGACCCGGGGCCGCAGGACCGGCACGACGGCGAGGACGACGATAGGACAGGCCAGCGGCCGGCGGGAGACGGGGGCAGCAGCGGGCAGACAGACAGGCGCGCGGCAATGGAGCACGCGCACCGCCACATCCCGCTCGCCGCCAACGCGGGCGGACGGATGGTGCTCGGCCTGGGCGGCTCGCTGTACGGGCTGACGCTCGCGGTGGTCGGCGCGCGCATCTACACGCGGCTGGCGGTCGTGCGGTGCTTCGGCGCCGACGACTGGGCGATGGCGGCGGCCGCGGTGGCCATGACGGCGCTGCACGCGCTTGTGGCCGTCGGCGTGCGCGAGTACGGGCTGGGCACGCCCAAGGAGCTCGCCGACCCGGCCAGCGCGGCGGGGCTGATGCAGGTGCTGTTCTCGGTGCCGCCGGTCATGTGCGCCTGCCAGGCGCTGATGCGCGTCTCGCTGATCCTGACCACGCTGCGCTTCGCGCGCGGCGTGGCCAGCCGCGGGTACTGCCGCGCCATCTACGGCTGCCTGGCGCTCGCCGTGCTCTCCACGGCCACCGACCTCACGCTGCTCGGCCTCAACTGCGCCCTCGAGCGCGGCCGCGTCTGCATCCGCAACGTGCACGTGTACATGGCGCCCATGGTGATCAACATCGTCATGAACGTGCTCGTGCTGGGCCTGCCGATGCCGTTCCTGTGGCAGCTGCGCATCCGCCGCCGCAGGAAGTTCGCGCTGATGGCCGTGTTTGCGCTGGGCAGCACGGCGTGCATCGCCGGCGTGCTGAAGATGCTGGCGATGGAGAAGGCCCATGCGACCGGAAACATCTGTAGGCCCCGCCAGCATATCGGAGTCGAGTTGTGCATCACCGCTGACTGAGGCATTTGCAACAGGGTCCGGTCCGCCTCATCTGTGGTCCTTGTATGTTGATGTTCTCCCGGTCCGAATCCGTGCAAAAGGCTGACATGGCGATAGAATGGAAATCGACATTGGGATACTATGCGGTTCATTGTAACCCCCCCTCCCCGTCCCACATCTCTGCGCCATTCATTCCCACAGGCTAACCTCCACCTCTCTACAGGCCGCCACTAAAGTCACTCTACTCCCACATCCGCTCAAAAACTACCAGGCATCGCAACATACGCAACAGCCAAAAATCCAGCATCACTCCTCTGCCTCCCCGCGAGGGGGGCTTCCCTGCAACCGATCCACTCAAATTCTACGACGAACTCGGGATAACCATACGCTCCGTCGAGAATCATGGCCACCATACCTTGCCGCGCGGTGGGAATCACCATGGGCACCACGACGATGATGGTGATGGCGATATCACCAGGACGCCCACATCACAAAATACGATTGAGTTGCTTCCTGCGTCTCCATTGTCATTGTTATCTCCACGAGCATCAACAACACCACCACCACCGAAATGCAACGACTACAAAAACAACACCGACGAAGGTTTTGGAGATGATGCAGGCGATGAAGAACGGGGGTTCAGCTCATACCGCACAGTACCTTTAGGTCATCCCGAGCCATCTGTAGCCCAACCCCAGCCTCCTAGTCCCACGAAACGCATTTGGTCAAACATCCTCACAACACTTCCAGGCCGGCGGACAGCCACAGACACAATCCACAAAATCCAATGCCACTTTCCCCATCCTTCGCCGCCACAATCACCTTCACAAGCACACTCACCAGGGGGAAGAAACCCCACAGTCGCAACCGCGGCCGTAACCTTGAATGGCGCCGCCACAACGAGCACCCACCAAAGCAAACGCTTCTCGCACCTCCTCACCGGCACCCCCACCAACCCTAACGGCACCGGTAGTAGTAGTAGTAGTAGTACAAAACGGGAATGGGACACCCCCGGGACCGGCACCCCCTCCACACGAAAGTACGTCGTGATTCGCGACGTCGTTGACGCCACACAACAACAACAACAACAACAACCACAATCAGGAAGACGGCGAACAGGCACCTTCTCCATCGGATCACGAGATCAAGTTCGAGCACCCCACCCCCCCCCCCTTTCCCCGAAATCCCCACCACGCGCAAACTCCCTACAAAACTACCCGCAATTATCGATCCCCCCACTCCCCCCAGTCCCGACCCGCCTCGGCGATCTAGGCGTCCTCCCGCCGGGGGAGGGGGGGGATCGGATTGATAATTACAGGTATATGGATTGGCGGGGGAGGGAGCGTGGGGAGCGTGGGGATGGTGGTGGTGGTGGTGCGGGAGACCAGAGGCAGAAGAAGAGGGTGTATTTCCTAAAGGCACAGTATTCGCCTGAGGATTATGATGTGAAAAAGGAGGGTGGGGGGGATCGGAGGTGCGGTGGAGACCTAGATCTAGATCTAGATGTCTCGGCGCAGTCGATATCTAGCCGTGGTGACGAGCGCATTGAGGATACCGATCCGGAGAAGGGTGCACGTAGTAGTAGTAGTAGTAGTAGTAGTAGTCGGGGGGGATCATCACAACCACAATCGATCTCGATATCGATACCGAAGCCAAAGCCAATACATGGACAAGGAGATATAGATCGGGATCCTGACGAAGCGATGTCTTGGAAAGAAGATATCCGATGATTTGTGGAGCCTGGAGGGTACAGGCCTAGGTCGTTCATTAGAGTTCTCCTACAACTAAGTAATTTCTCTTTTATGGAGGAAGGGAGCTCGAGGAGGAGGAGGTTATAATTATCATCAATCGTTATTATCTTTGCTTTTTTTTTTTTCTTTTTTTTTTCTTTTTTTTTTTTTTTTTCTTAGAGTTGATGCGTTTTTTTTTTTTTTTTTGGAGTTAAAACGCTACATTAGGTACGTATACATCGAGCGCGCGCGGATTTTTGCTTATAGTTTTAAAATGCATGCATGCATTCTTATTACCTCACGATCTTTTATTTTCTCTTTTTTTTATTCTTTTTTTTTTTTTTGGGGGGGGGGGTGGGGGGGGGGCATTGGGACTTGCATTGCCCATGGAGTGTCATTAAGGAGATGGATATAGATACAATATATATATAAGGCCACTTGATTATTTCAAATACCTACATCCAATTCACAATCTTATATTGCACACCAGACAGCACTTCGGCCAGTAGTATTGACAATCTACTCGAGCAATGTTTGCTCGGTCCAGAGATTTAGATCTAGATCTAGATCTTGCATGCCCCCTAGGCCTTATCCGATCTTTATTCCATTATTTTTTTTCTTTGTTTATTTCTACTTTACGAGTTTATGATTTTAGTATATATGTATAGAGGACATGCAAGGTATAAGTATGCATAATCGAATTCCGAATCAATCGTACACATGTCTCCGGATCGGGAAATGGGCTACAAGTAGCTACCCGAATGGGAATACGCCACCCCGGCCTCTTTCCTCTGATCCGTGATACTTGATCATGATGGATCATGCATATATATGCGTTCTGGGCATGAGGTATCCTCCGCTAGCACTGCTTCTCCATGTATGGCAAAAATATTAATCTCTGAAGGATGATATCCAGTACTTTAGGACAATTTGTCATCTGACATTTAAACGTCTGCTATATGGAACTACTTTGCGTTTTATTATGTATTCAAGTCTAGATATATATATATATATGCATAATGTTTTTCCAATTCAACCTTTAGAAATTACTGTGAGTTTTTGCTGTGGTTGAATAGAATTGGTTACCTATAGTAACTAGTAGGTAAGCATGGTCCTGAGAACATTATATACATGGCGGTCGCATTGCTTTTTCACATTTTATGCGCTCCCGTTATATTCGTCATATGGAGTGCCACTTTGTTTTTCTGGCGGAGATTCTTTGGGAACAATCCATATTTGAGGGTAATTATAAGTGATGTACTCGAGCTCGAGTATAGTGCACGCCCATCACAGTTACTGTATGGTGTGCAATGTCTCGAACGAATGGAGTAAGTACCTATCCGACCATGATGAGGGTGAGCTTTGTTTTCAGGAATCGAGCTCATGACAAACGGGTATCGGATTGATGTATATAATACGTAAGGCTTTCCGGAACTCAATTCATTCCTACCTGCTCGACATTCTGAATTCTAGGAAGCGATTCAACGCCATCCGGATCCCATTATGCCCACCATTTCGGCGGCGGGAGTAGAGGTGAGACTCCAACTCAACTCAAAGCCTACAATTCATTGTCACCTGGTCTCTATTTTATATTCACTCGCATTTCAGAGGATGTATTCCGCCTCTCTACAGAAATTTCAAGCATCCGAGAACTATGTCACGGTTTTATGGTCTGCCCATGGCTGTGGGCATCCATACCCCCTCTTGGAGACTCAAATATCAATTGGCATCGTGGCCTAATGGTAAGGCGTTGCTTTCCGGAGAGGATTTGGCAAAGATCGCGGGTTCGAATCCCGTCGGTGTCGAAAGACACGCCCGTCACTTGACATCCCTTTTTTGTTTTGTACCCATTTAAACGTTTCTTTTGAGGGGAAGGAGGAAGAGGTCGCCGCCATGGGTGCGCCGATTTTCTTTTCATTGGGTATCGGGTGATACGTATCGGTCAGTAATGCGAGTACAGTTCTCACTCAGTTCATCGTATCACCGGCCTAGCCTCGATGATGAGGAATAATACCATCTTCATATATTCTATCGTGCGGGAATTGTATTCTACGGGGGCACGAGACTAAAGTATTTAGGAAGTGGGTAGCTCAATTTCATTCATATTATTGAAGAAGGGGTAATTTCAGAACAGGTAATTTCTGATCTCATATGTAAGAATAAACGGAAGGGGCACGAGCTTGCAATACTCCAATCCCCCAACCACTCGACTACGCAAACCAAAGCAGAATCGATCTCCACCATGAATGAATGTTTGCAATTGCGATACATGCAAAAAGAAAATGACGAATTCAATGTATACATTTTACGAGAATGGTAGACCAAAAAGTCGACTTTTTGGGATCAATCGATCCCGATTGGATGTGATGTTTAATTACCTAGGTACCTTTTGTCATGTTCCGAAGGGCAAGGACTTGGGCTTTGGGGTTATTGTGTGCTCTATCTTGTTGAGAGTTTTTATACGGAGACGGGGGCCTGCTTGTGGTAAGATATCCCCGCTTTCGGTAAATATACTTCTCGCAAGTGAGAAATTTTTCGGCGCTAGATTGATTACATCTCTATACTCGAGAAGGTTGTGCGGCAAGGCTTGTAAATGTTTTCGTGGACTACCTACATAAGTACTATTCTTCGCATATTTTCCTATTGCAAAATAAGAAACCATGTTCGAGCGGCCGGGATACTAGGATAGAGGGGGTATGTATGGTAAGGGGAAGTGGAGGGGAAGGTGGATAGGATGAATATAAACCGAGTTTTCCTCGTGTGTTGTTTTCCTGTCATGATCAATCTACTCAAAGCTTAAGATGTAGGTAAGTATTGACTGTGGGAGGAGAACGGGAGCGGTTAATTTCAACCAATAGCAAAGCAGAGAATTGGACCTTTCTCGAACCCCCTTACCCCTGTTTGTACAAGTGGGGGGGACTCAAGTTTCTACAATCTGCGGGGTATGGGACACAGCGAGATCGAGAGTCTTCCTCTGTATTATACACAAGTATTTTAGGAACTAAACGCTTGTGTTGGTTGCACCCATGAGGTTGAATTTGGACTATATTTGTGATCGATGACTAAAACTAGAATACTCAGTGTGTGTTTTTTTTGGATGAAGTCAGCGGATTTAAAATACTGTGATGCGATCAAGGTATTTATTATACATACCTAGGTGCCTGAGAGTGGGTGAAGTCGCGACGGTATGACTACTTTATGTATGTAGCATGGGGATACGGTCGCCCTTTCAATGCAGACCCCGTGGCAAATGTAGGAAAATCTCTAGTTCGAGCATCAATGATGTAGCAGCGACGGTGGTCATAAATTAATCGTGCACTGAAGGTAATTAATGTAAACCCTTTGGGCTTTATGACCGCCGAAAGGTAAGTCCCGTAGCTTGAGTATAATTTAAATGAGCGAATGAAGGATTAGTATCATGTGCCTGCACAGGCGGACATCTAAGTGCAGTCTTGGCTACAAAAGTAATCAAATCAAACCCCACGAAAGTATCCCAAAGGACAACATACTAGCCAATTCGCCGAACAAAAGTTGAAATATAGAGCCTTCAACCGCACGTCTTTCTCCTCGGGAACAAAAAGAGCAGGTCGAACTGGGAGTCGAACCCAGGTCGCAGGAAGACTTTATGATCAAAATCCTATGTGCTACCGTTACACCATTCAACCGTCGATGAAAGTGAACACGCTTTACCAATGCATAGCCGCATATCTTTGACTTCAACTTGGTGCAAATTTACTAATTGAAAGAAAACATAAAGATCGATATAACTCAAATGCAAATCGCGTAGTATAGTCGTGGTTTACAAACTAATTCCAGGGTGGGTCGGCTAAATTGAACGAAGGTTGCTTATACAATGAGGATTTTTCGAGAAGTAGCGAGTAACATGGCGTGGTAATATCCTCTAGAATTCAATGAGTTTTCCATGGTTTCGTGCAGTTGTAAAAAATCGCCGATACCAGTCTCTTCCACGGGCACGGTTCTGTCACTAAACAAAGTCCATGTATCCCGTCAAATGGTCTTTGCACCTCAGACGGTACCATCAAAAAACCAATCCTTGATGTATTGCCGTTGTAAGTCTAACACCGAGGGCACTGGCATAACTCAGTAACCGGGGTCTTTGATCGAGATACATTCCGTTGTATGCTAAACTAGCAAATCATCAAGTACGAAATCCAAGGGAACGATCCTAATTTCTCGATTAAAATGAAGTCATCATTGGGCCTTGAAGGGAGCTTTGCAAGAGGAAATAAATTTTGTTCTTTAAGGTCCGAAAGACTTTCAAGGTCTAGGTAAATATTTCTACAAGCATACTACATCATGCTTCCTAGTCCTGTGCCAATACTTCCGTCTTGTATGGTTAGGAGCTGAGCAAAGCGGAGGCGGATGGGGTTCGTTGGGAGAGAATACCCTATGGTACAATTTCGGATTCTATCCTAATGCCTTGAACAGCGTAACACCTACCACTTGGGTGAAACTACCCTAAAGTGCGTACATATGGCCGCCCATTTACCTTCTTGTAGAGCTTAGAGTACTGCCATAGGAAGGGTAATATATGCGTTTTTACGTATTAAACTACGTAATTTTAACATTAATTTAAGGATCATAAAAATAAAAAAAGAATTCCAGTCCGAGCAGAGATCTGGACTCGAACTCACGTACTATAGCACTTAAGCTTTATAGCTGACCTGTGAGGATTCAATTCAAACTACTGAACCAAGAAGGCTTTTTTCATTCCATCCCTTATTGCCTGTAATCGAGAGCAATACGTAGCCTTGTCCTCAAGAAAATACATGCGTACAAACCCTCAGCTAATGTCTTTGGTCTGCTAAACTTCCTGATTTTCGATAAAAATAATCATTTCAAGTATATTTAAATTTTAAAAATAACTATTTTAAGGGATCAGATTGCAGTATTTTAATGGATAAAATTGTAGTATTTTACTACAAGAACGGTGGTATTTTACTACTAGAATGGCAGTATCTCAAGCTTAAACCCAAAATAGCATAAAAACCGCTCAAAATTGACATATGTCAGATTTTTGTTTCAACTTACGCCTCTGGTGGCAATATTGTACGCCACTAGAAGGAATAGTCTAAGCTTTCCTAAAACTCATATGGAAATTTGTACTGTAGGTGAATACTAGTGGTTTTGTGGAGCCGGCCGGTTGCTGCTAGAGCAAGCGCAGCGTCGGCTCGGTCTGCATAACTCCAGCACCAAGTTGCATTATTTGTTCATTTCCTTTGTATTTCTGTACATAAATAGGCCTCCAATTGCATACGTATAATAGAAACATTTTTTTGTACACCACATTCCATCAATTTACTTACTTTCATTCACGCCAAAAGGAATTCTACTTTTTCTTTTGTATAATTACTATATACCTGGACTACACTACTACGTACTGGATTCGCCAAATCCCTGCCCCTCTCACTGTTATACAATTACCCAATGCTCACTTTCTTTCCCTCCTACCATACCATAAATCAACATTGCTACACAATGGCAAAGCAACAACTGGAGCAACTAGGATCTATCACCCACCAGGCTGTACTGGATTACATCCAAAAACTACAGGCTAGAATCCTTGCTGCTGAACTGCAGACAGAAAATGCCAATGCCGCTGAAACGGCTGCCTAAGCCGCTGTTCCTTTGTTTATCTCTGACCAGAATCCTGCCTATGAATTCTTTACTGTCAATCTCTACCCGCTTGATGGCCACCTACTCGCACATGGCTTCACCCTTGTAGGCACTCCTATGTCCATCAGTAGTAAAAGAATGGAGGATATCCATGAACCGCAGCTTATGAAAAGCAACCTTAAGCAGAGGAACCCTAGCAGGTATGGTGGAAAGCAGGATGCAACCACACTGGAATCCTGGATCTTGAAGGTTAAACACTTTATAAATTACTACAGAGTTTGAAACAAGTTCCGGAACAAACAAGAGCAGATGGACCATGCGCCTTCCTTCCTGGAAGGCAGGGCAAAAAATGCATAGGATGTGCGAAAGCGAATTTCTGATGACTCTGCAGTAAATTCACATTTGCATATCATGACTCTGGTACAGTTTTTTGCCCTTACAGTTCTACAAATACCAACTTCAATGAACAAGAACACTTAGGTGGAACACACAATTTTGTTCACTAACGCGGTTCTGTCAATAACTTGGCCTTTGATCTTCTGGACCTTACAAACTAGTTAATTCCCAGGCCTCCGGACTTTGAAATTAAGGAACGGTTCAAGACTGGCCTGGCCCCACATGTGCAGCAGGAACTTGCCTTGCTTTTTGATAAGCCTAGCAAATTAATTCCGTTCATTGAATTGTATGACCGAATTGACTGCCAATTTCAGCCAATCAATCATAACCGGAACAATACGCTATGCCTGAACGTAATGACGCAGAGTCTCAACTTATTTACTCAAGATACTATGGTCAAACCCAGGTGTTATATAGCAGAACGTTCCAATGGAATTGTTGAACGCACAACCTCCGGCAATCCGCAAAAAACAACACCAGAATAGAAGGAATGGTCCAAAAAGGGAGGAAGATGTTATAGTTGTAGATCCACGGATTATAGCATCTGTTTCTGCAAAGATTGTCCTGCGAGAGATGCAAATACTCGGCCACGTAGAGCCATTACCCACAACCGGTCCCTTACGGAAAATGGAAGATGCTAATTACTTATGGAGAAGTCTCTAGTGCGGAAGACAAAACTCATCAGAAGAGCAGTAGTTAGGAGAGTCTCGATACTGGCTGGGCAGATACCATTCTGCACCTGGGGCGGAGGCAGATAATGGCAGATGTGATAGAGTCAAGCTCAATATTTCAAGAGGAACACTAGTTATATGTATTAAATGCAATTGTACATGGAGTAGCAGGGGAGATTTTGGTAGACTGTGGGGCATCATGCGTGTTTGTATCTCAACGGTTCATAGCCTATGCAGGTTTACAAGAAGATGTCCAATCTGTGGGCACTGGAAGTACAGAGACCATTAGGGTACCTAAAGGAGAACGGATCCATATACAAGGAAATATCGACCTATGAGTGCAGATTGCAAAATACTGGATAATTGTCAAGGCCTAGGTCCTGGACATTGCCGAACACAATATTGTCTTTGGTCCCAAGTGGTTAAGGAAAGTTGATCCCCAAATAAACTGGAAAGACCTTTCCTTTACCATTAAGGATAGCAGAGGAGTAGCATACATTCTGTAAACTACTACCAACTTGGAAGCCAAGACTGTAAGACACAGACCTGACCTCCAGGTGGTAGGAGGGGTTGTGAGAGGCTTCTTTAACGGTTCTCAAGGTCCCGGGAAGGTTTCAGAATAGCCCTGGATGCCTCTAGGTGTAGTGTGAAGTGTCTGGATATCTGGGGTGGTTTTTGGGTATTTTGGAAATTTACTGGCGGACCTGTTAGGGCCAAAGTAAACAGAGAATTACCAGTGCAGCTAGTATACTGTTCCTGGTGCTATCAAGTTGGTTGGGCTTGTGTTGTCTGCCCTTCCAAGGTCTCTGGACCACAGCTCTTTAATAGAGACTGAATGGTTGGAGTATAAGTCCAAAATGGTTCATATACATGAATCAGAATGACAACAATTTGAGTAGAAATGATAAAGAAATGATACATGATGATGAAGAGTAGAAGCATAACGCTTTAGAGGCTCTTGTGACAGGAGATGAATAATACATGACTCATAGTGATAAATAAGGAAAATAGGTAACAGAAAATGATGTCACGGCTATGTGATGATGTCACAGGCCAGAGGACAAATAGGAGTCTTTTCTAGGACTTTGTGAATGCTTGTAGAGTAGCTAGGCAACAGGAATAACAGGCAATGACTAAAGAAATAACTGGGAAAAAACTAGACAGGAATAGAACTAACAGAAAGGGAAATACATGAGGGCAGTCCCAAAAGAGAAGTGACTGCCTAACTGGGATGTATCAGTAAGAAAAGAGATGTAAGGAAGATTTCTTTACACATTCTCCACGCCTACAAAAGATAGGCCCATTTAGTAACCATAACAGTGCAATTAAACACAATTTCACTTATTCATCACAACTAGTACCGCTGATGACCTACTCACAAACCTGTTGAATGTTACAGAAGCTGTTACAAGATTGTCAACTCTGGGTTATCCATGGCACAACAAATAGTTCCGCAATTGACGAGACCCATTCCAGTAATTAAATACAAGATCAAGCCACAAACAAAATTGATGAAGGCTTATTGTCAGAATACAAAGACGTTTTCCGCATGGAGTTACCTGATCGACCACTGCCGGAACAGAAACTTGCCCACACCATAGAGATAGCAGATGCTAAACCCATCAACATAAACACATATCCCCCTCACCACTTCAACCTCTGGAACAGGCCAAGCAGATTGACATGCTCTATTCCAAGGGCCTTATCCGGGATTCAAGCAGTCCCTTGGGACTTCCGGTCCTTTTTGTGCAGACGAAGGACGCAGAATGGCAGATGTGTTTAGACTATAGGGGTTTGAATGCTGTTACCAAGTAAAAGAGTTATCCTCTGTCCAAAATTGAAGAATATCTGGACCAGCTAGGTGCTGCAACGGTAGTGTCCAAGTTGGACTTAACTAGTGGCTACTGGCAGGTGGGGATTACAGATCTTGATATCCCCAAGACGCCTTTTAACACACGGAGAGGCAAGTTTGAGTTTGTTCCTATGCCCTTTGGGCCATCTAACGCACCCGCAATATTCCAAACATTAATGAATACCGTATTACGCCCCTTCTTCAACAAATCCCTCATTGTGTACCTAGATAATATAGTAATCTACCCAAAGGACTTTAACCGTCATACTATACATCTACGCTAGGTACTTGACGTTTTCAGGAAATACAAACTCCACGCAAAACTGTCAAAATTTACCTTGATGGCAGGTAAGCTAGAATTTTGTGGACATATAGTTAGAGGTGGCAAAGTACAGCTTTGCCAGTCAAAGACTGGTATAATTGAGCAAGGGCTAACGCCAAAGAACGTTCATAACGTTTGTCCATTCCTTGGTCTGGCATCTTACTACCAGAGATTTATTGCTGGATTTGCACGGATATCTGCATCATTGTCTGATTCGCTTAAAGACAAAAATGTCCGCAAACGTGTGGACAAATACCAGAAAATCCTTTGGAACCTGTTCTGCCAAAGTGCATTTGAGGAGCTCAAGAGCAGACTATTGCAAAGGCCCGTTTTGATGCAACCTAATGTAACGCAATCTTTTACAATAGATACAAATGGAAGCAACTTTGCAATCAGATTGAGCCTGCTCTGGGTCAATTCCGCAGACAATAATTGTCATCTAATTGCATACAACGGACAAAAGTTATTTCCCGCTGAAATGCATTACACAGTTCATGAGAAGGAACTGCTTGCCATTAAGCATGTATTATGCTTATGGTACCATTACATTGAAAATGGCTATACCACTACAATACTAACTGATCCTAAGTCACTAAAATATATGCAGACCATGAAGACCCCCGGTGAAGGCCTTGCCAGATGGCAATTGGAGTTTGCCAAATATGACTTGATGTAAGGAAATTATCCTTACATATCTTTTCTTACTCATACTTTTCAGTTAGCCAGTCACTTCCCCTTTAGGACTACCCTAATGTATTTCCCTTTCCGTTAGTTCTATTCCTGTCCAGTTTTTTCCCAGTCCATTCTCTAGTCATTACTTGTTATTGCTGTTGCTTCAGCTACTTTACAGGCATCTACATGCTTCTAGAAGAGGCTCCTTTTTGTTCCCTAGCCTATGACATCCTCACACAGCCATGATATCATTTCCTGTTACCTATTTTTCCTTATTTATCACTATGAGTCTTGTACGATTCATCTCCTGTCACAAGAGCCTCTGAAGCATCATACTTCTATTCTTTATTATTATGTATTATTTCTTTATCATCTCTACTCATATTGTTGTCATCCTGATTCATGTATATAAGCCATTTTGAAGTCATACTCTAACCATTCAGTCCCTATGAAATAGCTGTGGTCCAGAGACTTTGGAAGGGCAGACAAAATGAGCCCAACCAACTAGATAGCACCAAAAACAATATACTAGCTACACTGGTAACTCTCTGTTCACTTTGGCCCTAACAGCCCCTTCAGCAAATTCCCAGAATGCCCAGAATCTACCCCACACACCTAGACACTTCACCCTACATCCAAAAGCATCTAGGGAGATTCTAAAGCCTTTCCAGTACCTTTAGAACCATCACAGAAGCCTCTCCTAAGATTTCCTACTACCTAGAGGACAATTCTAGGTTTCATAGTCTTGGCATCTAAGTTGATAGTAGTTTACACTTGAACATCAAGTATCGTCATGGAGCACAAGCAATTATCATGGATGCAATTAGCAGGAGACCGGATTTTCTTAACGTAATGCAGAATTTCATGATGCCAGTTGAATGACCAATGTACACGGCTGCACATTGAACTGGAAAAGAACTGCCAGAAACTCCTGAACCTTTTCAGAAAATAACATTGGAGGCATCAAACCTTTGCATGGAGAACGAGGAATTGGTAAGGATTGTAAATGACAGTACTACAGCACCGTACCTGAAGATGGAATTCCATGCTGACTTTTTGAAAACATTACACAACTAGTATGTACATTTTGGATTTCCAGGAATGAGTAGAGTTGTGCATAGCAGAGGATGGTGGCCGGACCTAGACAAGAAGATCTGCACTTACGCCCATTTTTGTCCAAACTACCAGGTTGCTCAACAGCAAAGGCTAGGACAATAATGAAAACCTCAGCAGCACCTGTCCTCCCAAACAATAAAGCCATTGGACAGGTGATATGTTCATCTTATAGGAGTATTTTCCACGACGCCGAATAGAAAGTACTGGATTATTACGGCTATTGACTACACAACTGCCTGGCCCGTTCCTAAAGCACTTAAGGATGCTGCATAGGAAAGCGTTGCAGAATTCCTCCATGAGGAAATCTTCCCTCTCTATGGATCCGCAGAAGAACTTGTTACCAATAATGGCGCAAATCTCCTGTCTGCATATATCAAATTCTACCTACAACGACTTGGTAACCGGCACCATACAACAACACCATACCACCCACGGACAAACAGAAAAATAGAAATCTTTGATGGCCTGTTAGGCGCAATACTAACAAACCAAAATCTGCTAATAGAACCACAGCCTGGACGTATACGTCCTCTTTCTACAAAAAAGGTGCAAAGGAAGTAGATGAAGGGATTGCTGATTTCCAGAGTGCACGGATAAAGGCAAATGAGTTAACATACACTAGGGCAGTCAACGCTGCATGCGTACGGGATACAACAGTGGAAGAAACGCCATTCCAATCGGGAGATTACCTTCTAGTCCATAATAAGGGATTGCAAAAATGCAAAGCGAGACGGTATGGGCCATACAAGGTACACAAGCGCCTGCCACTAGGAACGTACCAGCTATTGGACCCCAATGATAACTGTAAGGATAGGAAATTACATACACATGTAACTTCTATCAATACACATGACAGAGCAAGAACATAGTTGTTTTCATTATTATTCTTATTATTATTATTATTAATCAACATAGATATTACTAGAACATCTATGACTCACATAGCTAGGAGTCAGCTACCTCTGACTCATAGGTATCACTGAAAAGATTGAGTTACCTCTGACTCACAGGTTTGACTCAAGAATTGGATAGCAGTCATATCTGACTCACAGGAAATGAGTTACTTCTGACATCATAGTTATATCTTAGTTAGTTGGTTAAGAGTTACCTATGACTCATACAGACTTAAGACTTTCTATAAAAGAAGCCCATTTCTCTCTTCAGTGAAAAGGCAAGCAACTTAGCAGTTAGCAACAAATACAAGAGTCTACAATGGTAAATTAAGTCTCTCCACAATTCCAAGTGACTTGAACACAGTACAACTATTCAGACTCTTATTTATATGGATATTTAGGCAGCTGTTATTAGTTGAATTCTAGAAATCTAGCTAATAGTCACCTTTATACTCTACCTAAACTTTACATTTTTTGAACTATATAAAAACCTTACCCCAAGGACTAGACTGATCATCTAGGGCCTCTTCAATTCTCCTGGAAGAAGAGAGGTATCAAAATACTCAGAAATACTAAGGAAAGTAAATTTAAGAATTAAGAAGACCTTATCTATAGAAGGTGAAGCTCTTTTCAATCAGTGGGACCCCTTTGAGTATTATACCTCCACCCCTGACCTACCATTTTTCTGAACCATCTATACTTTTCAGTACACTGTTTAGAACAACCCCTATTCTTACATCCCTTCCTAGTAATAGCAACACGAGCAAATTTCTCAAGGAATCTATCCAAATTCATAGGTGTCACCCAGAAAGAAAGTTTTCTATTTCTTTTAACAGGAATTTCCTTAGGCCCCCTCAGAACAACATCAACCCTAGACATCTTGCCTGCAGACTCAACTGGCTTAACATAACACTTGAAGGTCATCTGTAGAAAAGAATAAACATTAGCAACATGACTTCCACACCACTACAAACCAGAAGCCGAAAGGGCTTCTTAATGCCCAAACTTCTAACACCAAAATGGAAATCAAAGGGAAAACAACCTGAAAGATCTCCAACACCTGCAGAGATATATATTCCAATAGTTATCAACTGGAATACTGTGAGAGAAACCAGTAAAAAGAAAGAAGCTTTACCTCTAGAAATAGAACATAAGATAAGTCAGCTTATAACAATACCAAAGTATATCTTTACAGTTAAATCAGATGAACCTAGAACTCAACAATGTAAAGTTTGGGTATAGTATAAAGGTGGCTATTAGTTAGATTACCAGAATTTAACTAATAACAGCTGCCTTAATATCTATATAAATAAGAGTCTGAATAGTTGTAATATCTTGAAGTCACTTGTGATTGTGGAGAAACTTAATTAACCATTGTAAACTCTTGTATTTGTTGCTAACTGCTAAGTTCCTTGCCCTTTCACTGAAGGGGGGAATGGGCTTCTTTTATAGAAAGTCCCAAGCCTGTATGAGTCATGGTGACTCCTTAAACTGAATTAACTATGATGTCAGAAGTGACTCATTTCCTATGAGTCAGTGGTGACTTCTTTCTTAATGTTGAGTTACACCTGTGAGTCGGAGGTGACTCCTATCCAATTGTTAAGTCATACCTATGAGTCAGAGGTGACTCAATTTCTTGAGTCATACCTGTGAGTCAGAGATAGGTGACTCCTAGCTAAGTGAGTCATAGATGTTCTAGTAACATTTATGTTGATTAATAATAACAATAATGAGAATAATAATGAAAATAACTATGTTCCTGCCTTGTCCTGTGTATTGATAGAATTTACATGTGTATGTAATTTCCTATCCTTACAAACAACTAGCCTTCACCAACTAAATTTGGGAATGTAAACTGCAAGCGGAAGCGGACCACTATACTGTAAAGGAAGGACAGCTATTGCAAGAAATAGTAACAAAACATTTCTTATTAGAGTGAAAAATCACAGCAATAGAAATAAGAAGGAATCCAGCATCCAAGAATAAGGCACTATTGGAGGTAACAAAGGAAGAAAATATAACAAAGTTAATGTTAGAAGACACAGCAGATGAAAGAAAACTTATGGACAGAATTGCAGACTTCCAGCCTGTGTTAGAATAATTGTTTTTACCCCCAATTAACTCTTTTTTGTCTGTTCTATTCTTACATTTCTTGGATATTCATATTCTTCTGTTATATTCAATCTCTGTCTTGTTTTTCTATTTTCACTATAATCTTCGCTGTTATATCCTGCTTTCACACTATATGAGCTCATATCGTCGCACTTCTCCTTCTACCTTCCTGTTTGGGATATCCATGCCCTCGCTTATGCTTATACATATATCACCCTCACCTGTTGCACCCACACATTTCTGTGGTGATCCACACCATTCTATGGTGTGACTCGCTTATTTCATTTATCATAGACGGTGTAACACACCCTAACCCTGGTGTGCCATACCTATTTCTTTTGGCAATACTCCTGGTATATCTCAGGGTCAACGCCATGCCCCAGGACCTTTTGCTGGACTTGAGTTGAGCTTTTCTGTTGCTCGCTTCCTTCCCTACTCATGTATATAAGGTCACTCGCTCCCCCACTTAATTCTGCTCTTTAGTGAATACAATTACCTTGAAACCGATAACTTGCTCTGCTGGCTACTACCATGACCTGCTCCTCTCTAAGATCTTTGAACCCTCATGTGCACATCTATCCCCCTTTGTCCTGACTCTCGATACCTACAGAGTATACCTTCGCACAGGTTATGAGCCCGGCTGCCGCTACTATTGTTTAATCAATTAGCACAGCTGATTCTTCTCAGATATCATTGCGCTCACCTCTGTACGCTTATTCGGTCTCAACTACCTCATCTCTGAGCACACCCTTTGCTGCATCTTTACTATAACTAATACTACTGACGTCAAACCCAACATGTTGATTGGCTCCCCCTCCATGCTCTTAAAACTTGAAAGCTTGGAGAAGTTTCAAGGTCATCGCAACTACACTTGCTGGCCCAAGCTCATGCAACATATTCTTGCCATTCACAACTTTGATGATCTGATCGCCAGTCAACAAGTTCCTCCTACCAATGCTGCTCTGCTTAAGCAACACAAGAAGAAAGAGTTGCTTGACATCATGACAATTCAACTCACCATTGAACAGGACCAGCAGTATATCATTGACGGCTGCTCTCCTACCTACAATGCTTGGAAAACTCTTCATGACCCCTTTGATTGTCAGAACGTTGCCTCTTCCTTCCACACCTTCTGCAATATCTTCAATCTATCAATGTCTGACTCGGAATCTATCAATGACTACCTCCTTTGATTTGGTAACTCCTGGGCCCAGGCCAGCACTTGCTCTCGCAATGGAACTGATGCTCTCGCCACTGCCCTTAGGCTATTCTTTGAAAGCGACCCCATTGAGAGTGCAATCCTCTTGAACTCGCTCCCTCAGTCATTTAACAATACAGTTTATATCCTCCAAGCTAGAGACTCCCAGCGATTCGAAGACCATCAAACCCACCTTCAAAACATAAAGACTAACAAAGATTATGCTAACGCATTCTTCATCAACAAGCCCAAAGGCAAAGGTCAAGCACCTGCGCCTCGCCCTAAGAACAACAACTCTTGTCCCGGCAGAACTGCGTAGGCAGCTCCAACCGAGTGTACATGGTGCAAGGAAAATAGACATCTCTTTTCGGAACCTGTCCACTACAAATACGTCAGGCTCAAGAAACATTAAGAGAACCAATGCAAGAGAATTGCTGCTGCCGCCGTCTCCTCCTTGAAATCCTCCACTTCCACAGCTCTGGTCACCAACACATCTTTTTATTCTAGTGGTGTTGCCTGATTTGCTTCTGAAAATATTGGTGGTACTACTTCGTCTCTTTTCGCCTCTTCTGTCTCTTCGCCTTCTGGTCTCATGACTGGTCCTGCTTCATGTTCTTCCACTAGTTTTTCTTCTTCTGCTCTTGGTCTTCCTCTCAAAGCTCGAGATGCTACAACATATCAGGTATGGATCCTCAATACTCGCGCCTCTCACCACATTACAGCTGACCTTTTCCGCCTCCTTAATCCAGTCTCCCATTGTGTGGGAATAACTGTTGGTAGTGGTCAAGTGCTCTTCTCGGAGTATAAGGGAACTGTTTGTTTGTCTGTGGAGATTGGTGGAAAGGTTTCGAATATCTCGTTGTCTAATGTTTTGTATCTACCTGAATAGAATGAAGTGAACTTGGTCTCGTGGAGAATGATTGCTTTGATTGGAAACCCATACCTTAATGGAGAAAACAAAACTCTTGACATTAAACTCAAGACGGACCACTCCACTATGTTACGCGGTAAACTTGGTGTTCATTTTTATATGTTTGAATCTGCTATTGGTTTTGGTACTGCTTACAAGTTTTCTGTCTAATTTTGGTACAAAGCACTAGGTCACTCCTCGCCTTAGTCCTAGAACAAAGCTTCTAACATCTTTGCCGACGGAAACCTGCTCCCAAAACCTCCTTTGCAATTCTAATGTTACTCATGCACCAAATACAACTTGACACACCAAACCCCTAAACCCGTCACACATAACACCAAGGAACTATGGGAAGTCCTTCATGCGGATCTTGCAGGACCTCTTCCTGTTACCTCGCTGGGTAGTCATTACTTCTACCTATCAATGATTAACGATTTCTCTCAATTCTACAAGATTGCATTCCTCAAATACAAGTCCTATGCTGTAAGGCCTATTAAGGCTTACTATAAAGAAATCAATAGAAAACTGGAAGATATCCAAGAAATTGGCGCACTAATACTGGTGGAGAATATCTGAATAATGAATGGTCTGCTTAGTGTAAAAATAAACGCATGATACATCAAACCACCGTAGCATAGTCCAAACATCAAATGATGTTCCAGAACGCGTACAACCTAAATCTCGCCAACATATGTCAACCTACCGTTAAGGACTACCCTCAATTCATTTGGGGAAAATGCTATGGATGGGTAACCTATATCCTTAACCACCTCCCTTACTCGGCCATTAATGGGAAGACGCTGTTTAAAGTACTCAACAATTGCCTACACTCCATCAAACATCTTCGACCCTTTGGTACACCTTGCATTCTCCATATCCCCAAGGAGAAACGTCCTGCTGGCAGCAAATTGGATCCAGGAGGGATTGATGGAAAATTGGTTGGCTACATTGGAACCCCATCAATGTTCCGTGTTTACATACCATCGGTAAAAGGAGTATACACAGTCTGTCAGGTCAAGTATATCCCGTTTGATAACATCACCTCCGTTGCAATGTATCTCCCTACAGAGTTAAACTCTTCAGAACCTGATCAAGTAGCTTTGTCTCAACATGATTAATTTTCAACACTCACAACAGTCTTGCAACCCTTACAAACTCTACAAAAGCCGCAGCAAATGCGAGTTGCCTTTGGTTCTTCTACACCAATGAAGCCTCTACCTCCTGCACCTTTTGTTGAACTTCCACCATCTTCAACTAAACCTACTGCCAATATTCCCTCATTGTCAAATCACAACCATCACAAATATGAACAGTACCTTGAGGAAGAAGAGTTATCAGAATCAGAGAGATCTGTTTCACAACAGCCTCGGAATGAAACTCCTACTACACCTCCACCTTGCATTACTGCTACCCTCTGCACCGAAAACATCTCAACTCCCTTCTTCCCCTCTATCAGGCAGCTTTGAAGGTCCCAACCTCAAGCATTCTCAATGCAAGAAAAAGCAAATCGAGAGCTATGGTTTCCTAAGAATTAATGCAGCCTTTGGAAAAGATACAGCTTAAAAATTTCAAGCAGAAATTGGTGACGGCTTTGGAGCATTTATTGAGGAAGAAATTGGTCAGGCCAATGTTACACTTGGTGCTCCCACCTACTCACAAGCTATGAAGTGTGAAGATGTCAATAAATAGATTGATGCTATGAAAGAAAAGCAATCTTCCCTTAAATTGCAAGGTGTTTGTGAAGTTAATGACGCTACTGACTTACTACTGTCAACACCCCGGTTCCGACCGTGCGCGTGGTTACGACCGCCGGTTTACATACAAATTTGACCAAAAAATGAAGTTTTGAAAATTCAAATAAAATACTTGGTGCAAAGATCTTTTGGGGGGAGATAATATAGGCCATGAAAAGGTTATTCCAGGAAAACCAGACTATGCTCATGAAAACTGGTTGTGTGGTTATGTTTTTGGTTGTGAATTTAGCCAGGATGCATTTTACATACAAAATTCGCACTTTTTCGATTTTTATATTAAATTCAATCAAAAAGCTATGGCTCTAAGACTTTGCACCCTTTTTATTTAGGTTCATGTAGAACTTTTGCAGTTCTGTGGGCAGCGATACACCTTCTAGTATGCTTGTTCTCATTTTTGGGCAAAGAATTGTACCCACAATTTAGAACTCATCAATAATCACGCTTGTTGATGTAGAATTGATATATATTGCACATATTGAGCATAAAAATTGATTGGTATAGCTACTATGGCTATACGTTGAGTATTAAAAGAGATATAAATTGTCAAAAAGTGCGAATTTTGTATGTAAAATGCATCCTGGCTAAATTCACAACCAAAAACATAACCACACAACCAGTTTTCATGAGCATAGTCTGGTTTTCCTGGAATAACCTTTTCATGGCCTATATTATCTCCCCCCAAAAGATCTTTGCACCAAGTATTTTATTTGAATTTTCAAAACTTCATTTTTTGGTCAAATTTGTATGTAAACCGGTGGTCGTAACTAGGCGCACGGTCGGAACAGGGGGTCCGACAGTAGATGGCAGGAAAGCTAATGGATTACGCTGGGTTTATACTGTTAAACTGTTCGAAGATGGATCAATCAAGAGGTACAAGGCACGTTTAGGGGTTAAGAGCTTTTTACAAATCTCCGGAATCAATTTTAGTGAGACTTTTGGACCAGTGACGCGGTACAATTCTTGACGTCTCCTAATAGCCCTCGCAGTACCACACAACCTTGATACTGCTCAACTTAACATCAAATCAGCATTAACTCATGGTCCTCTTGTCGAAGAAATCTGGGTCACACCTCCTCCTGGACTTGGTCTCCAAAACAAAGTCCCTTTACTTAAGAAGGCACTCCACCGTTTGAAACAAGCTCTACTACAGTGGTATAGAAAACTATGCTCTGTCCTTGCTGAACAGCACTTCATTCCTACGCACTTCAATCCCTGTGTCTTCATCAGCACCAAAAGCAAAATTATCATGGCTGTCTATGTCAACGATATTGCTCTAGCTGGCTCCACTGAGCAGCAGAAACTCACTACTTTCCTGCAAACACATTTTAAGGTAACTGTTAAAGGCAAGCTCTCCTGCGTGCTTGGAATCAAAATTCAATACCACCACAATGCAATTACATTTGGACAACCTCTCCACATCACATAGATACTATAGCGCTTTGGAATGGATAGAATGTCGCTCTGTTTTGACACCTATCGATCCAAAAGCCCATCTTTGCAAAGCAATGGATAATGAACCTCTTGTGGACCCAAATCTCGATCAACAGATGATTGGTGCTCTCATGTATCTCGTTACTTGTACTCGTCCTGATCTTGCTTTTGTTGTTTTATACCTCTCCTGATTCTCTACTCATCCTCTTGATATCCATCATACTGCTGTCAAGAGAGTTTTTTGTTATATTTCTGGTACTTGTGATGCTGTTCTCATTTATCCTCATTCTGGTTCTGTTAAGTTGGAAGGTTTTTTGGATGCTTCTTTTGCTATTTGTCTTGATAACCATACTTCTTATACTGGATACGTCTTTCAGCTTGGTAAGTGCACAATTTCCTGGCTCTCCAAGAAACAACAATGTATTTCCAACTCTACTACCTAAACGGAATACATAGCACTCACTACTACAGGTCGACAAGCCAAATGATATACCTACGCCTTTAAGCAATTCAACCTCAGCATTCCTGTTGATATATACTGCGATAATCAAGCCAGTATTGCTTTTGTCAACAACCCAGTTTACTACTATAAAACCAAACACATTGATATAGCCTATCACTATATCAGAGGATGCCTTCTCAACAATATATTTCAGCTCCACTACGTCTCTACCAAGGAAAATGTCATTGATATTTTAACAAAAGGTCCTCCAAATGACTTACACACTAAGTTTACTCAATTACTTGGGTGTTTTGTTTGAGAGAGAGTGACAGAATAATTGTTCTTACCCCCAAATAAATTTTTTTTGTTTGTTTTATTCTTACATGTCTCGGATATACATACTCCCCTGTTGTATTGTATATCTGTCTTGTTTTTCTATTTTTACCATGATCTTCACTGTTATATCCTGCTTTCACCCTATGTCAGCTCATATTGTCGCACTTCTCCTTCTACCTTCCTGTTTGGGATATCCATGTCCTTACTTATGCTTACACATGTATTACCCACACCTCTTCTTACATCCAGATATCTCTGTGGCTATCTACACCATTCTATGGTATGACTCGCTTGTTTCATTTGTCATAGACGGTGTAACACACCCTAACCCTGGTGTGCCATACCTATTCCTTTTGGCAATACTCCTGGTATATCTCAGGGTCAACGCGATGCCCCAGGACTTTTTGCTGGACTTGAGTTGAGCTTTTCTGTTGCTCGCTTCCTTCCCTACTCATGTATATAAGGTCACTCGCTCCCCCACTTAATTCTGCTCTTTAGTGAATACAATTACCTTGAAACCGATAACTTGCTCTGCTGGCTACTACCATGACCTGCTCCTCTCTAAGATCTTTGAACCCTTTTGTGCACATCTATCCCCCTTTGTCCTGACTCTCGATACCTACGGAGTCTACCTTCTCAGAACCTGAAGTAGAAAATATCAATAATATTGCAGAAATCCCATGGATAATCAGAAACTGGTTAAGTATTGTTACCCATAGGTGCAAACCAGAAATACCAGAAACGGATAAAGATATTCCTGTAGCTGTATCTCCAGTTGTAAAATTCACAGCAACACCCAGAAGGAAGAAGGAGAAGAAACAAGCACAACAGGAAAAGGAAGCCAATGAAAAACTCAAGGAATCTAGGAAAAATCTTTTTGGAGCATAGAAAACCAAAGGGGATGGATCAAGAATTGATAGAGGAATAATCCTCTCTGATTCAGAGGAATTAGGAAAAGCAAAAGAGGCAGTTGACCTACCTGATCCAAGTTCCTTAGACAGTAATTCTGATAGCAGTGATAGTGGAAACACCTCCAGTTCTTCCAGTTACAGGAAGAAGAATATGGAAACTAATAGGAAAAAGATACCATCTTAAATTAGCTGGGAACTAACAACAGGAAAAACCTCAATCAGAGGCAAAACACCCAAGATGCGTTGAAACATTAAGGTAGCGATACCAAAGAAATGAAATAATGATCCTAAATGGAAGAATGCACAAACATATGATGATTGGTGTATTTACTGACAGAAGTATCTGAAATTAAATGGTATAAATTTTAAAGGAGTAGAAGCAGTAGATATTCTGGACTTCTATGTGGAAGCAGGACCAAAAACAGTGCTGGATGAGTATGTTAACAACACCAATTCCAAAAACCAGGACATCTTCCAGGCTTTTATCAATATCAGAGAACACCTGATTCCTAGTACAAGCAAGGATGATTTATGGAAGGTGTGGGCCAAATGCAACCTGTACAAAAATAGAAAGAAAATGACAATGTATGAATTTGCAAAAGAACTAGACAGGATTCAACTATTACTCATAGATAGCCAGGGTAATCAAACAATTCCTCACCCTATCAAGTATCACAAGTTTATAGATGCATTAGACTAGAAATTAATGACAGCTGCAGGAGCTTTCATCACAGTAGAAGTCATACATATATAGACAGAAAAGATAAGTCATAAAGAAAGCCATGGAAAACTATGCAAGAAAAACCTGAAAGAACCCGTGTACATCAGCCCACTGGTTCCAACCATAAAGCTGCAAGAATTAAGATATATACCAAACCTCCACCTCTTGCAAGACTTCCACCCATAAATTGGTGCTTAGTGAAAAAGAAACCAATTCCAGCTGGCCTCAACAGAAATGGCAAGTGTTACAACTGTGGCAAAATGTGTCATTTGTTATTTGGTTGCAAATCACCAAAGATAGGATCTAATGCGTTATTAGTAATTTATGAAAATGAATCAACTAATCATAATGCAATTGATGTCCATGCTATCATGGTAAGACAGGTACCAACAGTTGAAAAAAACAACAAATTAGTTCTGGATACCTTACACACCTACAACCTAGGCTAAAAACAACAGCAAATATGATAGCCATCACTATTTTCAACAAAAATCAGGCCATCACTCTAATAAATCATCAGACCACAGGTGCAGATCTAAGAAGCACTACGTTCTGCACACCGAATAACATACCCATGATCAAATTAACTAAACTAATTGTTATCAATATAATCATTAAAGGTAGCAAGGGTAAGTGTGAGTATTTTGCCAACGTCATTATTAATTATGGTCAGCATGAGGAAGAAAGAACCTTCTGGGCAGCTAACCTCAGTGACTGGGATGTCATCCTAGGGCATTGAGTCCTGAAGGCTAATCAGGCTATGATTAAAATTGGTACCATGCAGACCACTGTCACAAGCAAGGAAGGACTCACATACACCTTGAAACCTGGTCTGGAGGTGTACCTCAAATAAAGATCAGCAAAAGAAGAGTCATCTCTGCAGCCACCCACGTGAAAGAATTAGGCTCACTCACACCATATAAGGAAAGGATAATTATTCAACAATTAGCTTGGAAAATTATGCAGAATGATCTAGACCATTATCCAACATGGGTACAAAATTACTCATATATAATAGAAGTGATGACATCATACCAATTTCCAAGTACTCAAACATCCTTAGCCTACAACAAGGCATACAACAAGGTTATAGATTACATAGAGAGTGGACAGCATTATATACAAGCTAAAAATGATCTACACTATCAGCTGAAATCTATTATATTCGTAATCAATCTTCTAACTATAAAAGATAAGGCAGTAATAGAAAATTAGTATCAAATTCTATTGGAGCTTCAAACCATATATCACTCACTATATCAAACTCTCCCTACATAACTCAATAAGGATATCACCATTGTGTTTAATCACATACACAGAATAAAAGCGACTATCAATGCTGAGAAAAATGAAATCCATTTCTACTTCCACTACAGTAGAATTAGAATGTGACATTAAGGCCGAGTTCCTTAAGGTCTACCTTTCAGAGAAACCAACCGGATTACCCCTACTAAGAGATATTAATTACAATATTAATATTAAAAATGAGTCAATTACTTAGAGACCTAGACCAATAAAGTAGAATGCTAAATTCCTGCAGGCCTTGCATGAAAAAATTGACCCAGAGCTGAAATCAGGCAGAATTATAGCATCAAATGACCCATTATCATGCTGCATGTTTACAATTCCTAAGCATGATAAACCAGATCAGTTTAGATTTGTGCTAGACCTAGTTGATAGGAATAACAACACCATTAAGGACAACACACCACTTCCCAACCAAGATGAAATCAGAAATAGAGTAGCATCATACAAATATAAATCAAAAATAGATTTGACTGAGGGCTATCACAATATCAGGATTAACCCTGACCATGAAAAGTACACATCATTCAATACCCCTATGGAACAATCTAGAAAAAGAGTCATCCAATAAGGAGATTGCAATGCACCTGCCACTATAGTAAAAACCATGAGTCACATACTGAGACCCATGCTAGGCAGATCAGTTGCGATCTATTTAGATGACATCTTTATTTACAGCAATACTTGGGATCAGCATGTGAAAGACCTGAGACAGTTACACAACATCCCAAAAAAGGAAAGGTTTCATATCAATAAATCAAAGTCTCAGATTAACCCCAAGGTAATGCAGATTCTAGAAGTCATACCCACGGAGAAAGGCCAAGAAGTGGATCCAACCAAGATAGAAATGATGTCAGGAAATTGTCTTTATATCTCTTTTCTTACTCATACTTTCCAGGTAGGCAGTCACTTCCCTTTTAGGACTGCCCTCATGTATTTTCCTTTCTGTTGGTCCTATTCCTGTCCAGTTTTTTCCCAGTCATTTCTTTAGTCATTACCTGTTTTTCCTGTCACCTCAGCTACTCTACAAGCATCCACATACTTCTAGAAAAGCCTTCTGTTTGTCCCCTGGCTTGTAACATTATCACACAACCATGATATCCTTTCCTATTACCTCTTTTTCCTTATTTATTACTATGAGTGTTGTATGATTCATCTCCTGTCACAAGAGCCTTTGAAGCATCATGCTTCTACTCTACATCACCATATATCATTTTTTTATCATCTCGACTTAAATTGTTGTCATTCTGATTCATGTATATGAGCCATTTTGGACTTGTACTCTAACCATTCAGTCTCTATTAAAGAGCTGTAGTCCGGGGACTTTTGAAAGGCTGACAAGACAAGCCCAACCAACTGGATAGCATCAGAAACAATATACTAGCTACACTGGTAATTCTCTGTTCCCTTTGGCCCTAACAGGCCCTCTTGTAAACTGCCAGAATACACAGAAACCACGCTAGACACCCAAACACTTCACACTATACCCCAAGGCATCTAGGGCGATTCTAAAGCCTCTCTAAGACCTTTAGAACTATTACAGAAGCCTCCCCCAATACCTCCTACCACCTAGAGGTCAGGCCTGTGTTTTACAGTTTTAACTTCTAAGTTGGTAGTAGTTTACAATATTTTTACCTACAATATGCTGACTATTCTCAATACCTCTTAACCCAAACAACTAGGACTTAATTACCCTTAGGAGACGTGATTAATTCACACAAGCACACCAGAAAAACCACCAGATACCTTAAATAGAAATCCCCACACAGAAATGGTCAGAAATAGCACCAAGAGCTCTTTGCATGTCTGTGATAGGGTAGAACCTGTTCTTCCAGCAGCTTACTAGGCACCAAGTGCCTCTAAGCACCAATTAACCAGTACTCCACTGCTATATTTAAACTCTATCACTCATACCAAGAACCCTAGTTAAAATGAACACAGCAAGGCCCACCAAACCATCCTCAAAGCAGTCAAGCAGGCACGAATCCAGAACCCCCTACCAGCAATCTAGTAGGAATCAATCTCCCTCTAGAGACAAGTTCAAATCACCACAATCTTACCCAGATAACACCACTATGGAGTCACTTCATTTTGACCCCCCCATGAGCTAGCAAGATATTCTTAGCAGAGGCTCCAGCAGGGCTAGCCTCAGAAATATCCCAGACATCAAACCTGAGCACCCAGAAACCTTTACAGGCAATGCAACTGTCCGGTTGACCACAGAAGAAGTCCCCTCCAGAACTGCCACCCCTCAGCAACCTATATTCATAGGAATGCCTCATGACACCTGAAAAATAATATTTTATAGCAGGGATTTTTAGGAAAAGCTCCAAGCAACATAAGAGCCTCTTCCTGCACCAGAGAGTGTCTCAGAAACGTGGGTGAAGTTGCTTGATTGAAACCCAGTAACCTGCAAGAACAACAATTAGATTTCTATATCTAACAAACCCTAATAGACCCCCAAAATACCAATACGCAGGACCCTAGCTATTACCTGTCTAGGATTCCTTTGCATGCTAGCAGGAGAAGGTTGAATTCATTTCCAGACCCAGATGAGTCCTCCAGACCGCTACATCATCACCACAGATCCTCATCTCAGCCCCCTGTCTTGAGTAGAGCACTTAATTTCACCCCTGGTACTACAAATCCAACACCAAGAGCCCCACCCAACCTCAGCATTATCAGCAGCTTTCTAGATTAACCACAGCCTTCCTTTAAGCGTGTTTATGCACCTCAATCACAGTCTAAGCCTCCACCAAACCCTACCACCCACCAACACAAATCCAGAAAAGCAAAAATAGGCAGAAATCCAGCGCCCCTCCCTCTGATTCATTATCATCAGATAATGAGTCAAATGGCAATGGGAATGATTGAAAATGGAAAGAAGGCATTCCAGCACCCTTCAAGTAAGATAACAGCTTCACCCCTGTCCCCAACAACCTCCTGAACCCATCAGGTATCAAACTAGGCAAAATTGAGAAATTGGATGGAAAAGGAAAGTGCAGGCAGGCAGCTGAGTTTAATAACTAGATAAAGACTTGCAGGGATTTGCTGGGCATCAGTGGCATAGATGAGCACTTGTTTGAGGCCATGATTTGGCTATGATTTAATCTAGTAGGTGATGCAAAAGACTTGCACACCAACTGGAGAAAAGACATCAAAATACAGAATTTAGGCTTAGCCAAGTTCATTTCAGCCCTGAAGAAGTACTGTATATTATTAGTCAACAAACATAAGCTTTGGGACAAATTCCAGGCAATCAGACAGACAATAGGAGGAAGGAGTATGACAATTCACACCCTAGCAACAAAACTCAAAACCATGCAACATAGGCTACCGCATGACACAGACATTCAACTGTACTATAAGCTGAAAGAAGCCACGGATCCAGAGCTTAAACCAAGAGTAAACCCACATTTAAAGGAGGATATGGACTCGGCTCAACTTGTAGAAATTTGTGAGCTGTATGACTCTTCCATAAATGAGGCTAAAGTTGCCAAATCTGGAGGAAATTCCAACAAGCCCCACAAGTCACAAAACAAGGGCTACAAACAGGATAGCAACAGCCACAACACACCACAAGAGACTTACAGCAACTACAGTCACCAAGAAAGATCCAATAAGCCCCACAAATTCAACAAGGGTACCCCCAGGTTCAAAAAAGTGACACCTGATAAAAAGAATTAACTCAAGAAATCAGGCCACTCTTTTCAAATGCAGAAAGCCTGGTCATATGGAAAAGGATTGTCTATAAGAAGCATCACACATCACCTCTGCAGCCACCAGTATCACCCCAGCTAACCCCACCACCCCTGTAGCCTTAGCTCCACACATAATCTCAGCAGCACAAACCCTGCAATCCAAGCAATTTACCTACAAAGCTGATTCCAAATCAACGCCCCAAATGAGATTGGAATCAAGGGACAGCTCATCAGACCACCTACTAGTGTCTACTAGGATCAATGGACACCTTGCTAGGACCCTGGCAGAACATTAGAACACAGATGGAGATCTAATTTCAAACAAGTTTTGTGCTACCAACAACCTCCCCCTGACACCCCTCCCTAAGCCCATTATAGTCAATTTAACCATTTAGGGATTAAAGGGTATGGCACACTACTTTGTGAAAGCTGAAATCAACTACAATGGCTACAAAAGGACTAGATCATTCTATGTAGTATCACTGATCTACTGGGAGGTGGTTTTAGGCCATCCTGCACTAAAATCTCATAATGCCATTATCATCTTGTAGGATATGAGCACCAGCCTGCAACCAACGGGCCAACTGAGATTTAGAATGAGGCCATAGACCCACACACCATCCCAGAAAACCCATAGCGAAGCACAGCCCCCTCCAGATTTGTTGGAAAATCACCTCATTTCCTAGGACCCACTTGGGTTACAGCCATCCAACAAAATGATTACATCAGCAGCCACATATTTGCAGCCTGAATTGAACCCCTTCAACGAGTTTCCAGATGTGTTCCCAGCCCAGAAGGTGTACAAATTAACTTGTAGAGAGGAACCAAAACACTCACCTGACTATACCCATTATTCCTAATCAAAAAAGCATCCTAAACACAATTGCAAGGCACCCCTATAGGTCTGAAATAGACTTTAGTGATAGTATCACCAGATTAGGATCTACCAACCACATGAGCTATTTACAGCCTTCAAGACACCTAAAGGAGTCTACAGATCCAAAGTTATGCAGCAAGGAGATTGCAATGCACCTGCAACCTTCATGAATATAATGACCAGCATGTTTAGCAACCAATTAGGCGTCAGTGTATTCATTTACATTGATGATATCTTCATCTATAGTGCCACCCTCAAGGATCACCTACAACATATCAGAGAAGTGCTGAAAATTCTTACGCAACACCCCTTCCATGCATCTAAGGATAAAAGCAAGTTTATGCCAGAGAAATTGCACATTTTAGGGCACATAATCACAAAGGAAGGCATCTTATTTGAGCCTAAAGAGATGGCAGGTGTTCAGGACTTTCCTAGGCCCAGAAATTGGAAGGAGCTGCAAAGCTTCATGGGTCTGGTAAATTACTTGAGCCAGTTCCTGCCACATTTAGCAACCAAATCAGCCCCTCTAACCGAGATGTGTGGAGCACAATCTACTTGGGATTGGACCCCCTTGCACAGCACAGCCTTCTAACAAGTCAAAAATCTTGTCAGACAATCCCCTGTCCTCAAACCACTAGATTATAATTCGCATTTACCCATCTATTTGATTACTGATGCCAGCACCATTGGCACAGGTGCATAGATAGGTCAAGGATCAGAGTTGTCACACCTTCTCCCTGCAGCTTTCCATTCTAGGAAGTTCAATCCTTATCAGCAGTTATATTACACCACAGACAAGGAGCTCCTAGTAATTGTGGATGCTCTGGAGCACTTTAGAAGCGTTTTAAGTGGCACCACATTCACCATACTTATACATCATAAGCCCCTGGTCACCTTCCTGAAGCAGCATGATTTGGTAGATGACAAACATGTGAGATAGCTGCATATCATATCCCAGTTTAATTGCACCATCCAGTACCTCCCAGGTAAGCATAACATCATAGCACACAGCTTGTCAAGACTCGATAAGAACCCAAACATTTCCCCCCTTTTTGGAGATCTCATACCAACATCAACAGATCTCCCAACCAGCAAGCAACTCTAGCAATCATCAAGCAAACACAGAACCCCCCAAACGAAATCACAAGGCCACCAAGCAGCAGATATCCTATTCAATAAGTATTTAGGACCCCCTTTCCCCTCTCCAATAACCTCCCCCCCCCAAATCACTTCAGCAGCTACCACCAGGTCCCAACACAAAGCCCCCAAGCTTCCAGCACCATCACCGGTGAAATTAAACCCCCCAAACAAAATTCCCCAAGCTCCTACCACCACTAATACCATTAATACCTCCATTAGCCTCACCATTCAGCAAATCTTCAAGCAATACATCCACACTAATCCTGAGCACAATATTGTCAGGCCGGAGTATGAGAAATTCTTGAATGACACTGAGAAAAGAGTTAAAGCACTTAAGTATAGATTCAAACATGGAGGACTCCACTGGTCTGGCTGCAAAGATCTCTCCTGTCTTATGCATAAAAATATACCTTATAAATACAAAGGCAGAAATACTTCCTGTTCTTGGTGTAGAAAGGGTGGCCATGAGCAAAGGATTTGTCAATTGGAATTTGGATGCCAAATAGGCTGTTGAAGGCGAGTTTAATAGACACAAGAAAGTACAAATGGACTCCCAAGACACCCCAGAGCAAAGTTCCCAAGAAAGCCCACCTGATTCACCTCCTTTGTCCTAAATTTATTCCCCCACCTCACCTGTCATGAGCCGATCTGTTACCCTCATTGATTTTGATCCCTCAGACAAGATAGAAGAAAGAGAGATTGATGAAGGAAAGAAGGATACAGTCATGGTTGAAAGCCCCTTGTTCCCTCCCCCACAAGTAGCGCAAAAAAACCCCTCCTATATCCTCTCCTCACCTCACCACACCACCACCACAAATACAACTCTCCTCTGAGGTTATCACCACTTTCAGCAGCCCCCAGAAGCGTGGCATTAACATCCAGCATGCCTACCAAATATCAACAGAACCAGCTGACATCCCCCTCTCCTCACAACTTGGCAACCAAACATCAGCATATAGCAACCAAGCAACCAGCCCCAAATCATAGCTAGCAATTAAGTCAAAAAAGCGTCCATTCCAGATCCACCTCAGCTACAATCTCTCTAAGGAACTCTTTGCCCAGACAAAGCACCTCACCTTCAACAATCTAGTTGATCCATTCATCTCCTAGGCCTCATGGAAAAATTGCCCAAAATTGACCTTAACCTGGGACAGGAAGTTCACTACCCCAGCCTTACCTACCTCCAGAAGATTGGTTCCTATGATGCCAGACAACTACAAGAGAGCTCAAACAAAGAACAAGCTCCAGTTATTGCCCCACAACACCAGGAATAGATCCCAATCCTCCGGTAAGGCTACACCAAGGGCCCCAAATATAAGGCATTTTATAAGGATTTGGATACATTGGCTGAACTTGGGTACACCAAACTTGAAGGACTACACTATCAGTGCATTAATAGACGCATCAAGCTTTGTATTCCACAAGGAGTATACTAGGAAGATACCAACTTGAAGGATCTGCTCATCCATAATGCCCACAAAGCTGTTGGCAATGGCAGCAAATTCAAGACTACATAACTTCTGCCAGCCATCTATGTTTGGCCAGGACTTTCTTCTAATGTTGAGAAGTACTGCAAGACGTGCCTAACCTGCCAGAAAGTGAAGTTCAGGACCTCTGGACTCTTGGGACTTCTGCACCCCCCTAGGTTTCCCAAGGCCCTTGGTAAAGCATCAGTATGGAGTTCCTTTACATGCCACTCATCAAAGACCCAAAGTCTAGAGAAGTCTTTAATTATTTGTCGGTTATTGTTGACAGATTCAGCAAGTATGCACTCATGTTACCAGTTTGGAATGATATTACAATTGAAGAATTCGTCCACTTGTATATAGAGCAAATCTACCCTATTTTTGGTCTTCCTTGGGAAATTGTGACAGATGCAGACCTCAAGTTTAGGAGTGCTGCCTGGAAGGCCTGGTGCAATGGAAATAGAGTCAGACAAGCCATGTCATCACCTTACCACCTGCAAACTGATGGCCAGACTAAGATAGCCAATAAGGATATTCTCACTAGGGCAAAAGCTTTCCTGGATGAAGATGGAGCAGATTAGTATGCCAACCTGCACTGGATTAAGCAGGCCATTAACACCAGCACAGACAAGGTCAGAGAAGCGTCACCAAAGTCTATTATCTTCTCATTCAGGCCCAGAAGGATCCAGGATGTCACCACCTCTGAACACTCACCAAACAATCTTCCACCCTACCACAGTTGGACTGAAGCTCTCCATGTTTCTGTTAGGGAAAAGATACTGCAGAACCAACCACAGCAGAAGGTTTACTACAACAAAAGAAGGAGACCAGCCCCCAAGTTCAAGGTTGGAGATTTGGTCATGGTGTTCAAGGACAAAAACCTTAATAGGAGCTCCCCATACCCCTAAGTGGACCCCACCTGGTATGGACCTTATACCATTACGAAAACCAACCCTGAATTTGACACATACATTTTCAGTAACCCCTCAGGATACCAGAGAAATGTCTCTGTCCATGTCTCCCACCTCAAGCCATATCTCAGCAATAATGCCCAGGAATTCCCCTCCAGAGAAGACACTCTTCTACTACCAGTCTCTGAGGATGAATTGGGGCCTAGGTATGAGATAGAGATAATATTAGAGGCTAGAATATTCAAAGGGCAGCGCCAATACCTCATCAAATATGCTGGATATCTTTTGCATATTAAGCATTGGACTCCTAGGGAGGATATTGACAGTGAACCTTTGAGGAATTTGAGTGGACCTACAACTACTTCAAACCCTCCAATAGCATCAGAATGGTAGCAGGAAGGCGTAGCAGGGAGTGCAAGAAGAGGCAATAGGTTTGGGAAGGATAGGTTAAGGTCTCAGTATAATTTTCCCTTGAATTTTTCACTCTTTTTCTTTGATTTTAGGAATTATTTCATTTTTTGTACATGTATTTAAGGATGGGGTTTCTTTCTAAGGTGCAATAATATAAGGAAATTGTCCTTACATCCCTTTTCTTACTCATACTTCCCAGTTAGGCAGTCACCTCCCCTTCAGGACTGCCATCATGTATTTCCCTTTCTGTTAGTCCTATTCCTGTCCAGTTTTTTCCCAGTCATTTCTTTAGTCATTAGTTGTTATTCCTGTTGCTTCAGCTACTTTGCAGGCTTCTACATGCTTCTAGAAAAGCCTCTTATTTGTTTCCTGGCCTGAGACATCATCACATAGCCATGACATCATTTTCTATTATCTATTTTCCTTATTTATCACTATGAGTCTTGTTTAATTCATCTCCTGTCACAAGAGCCTCTGAAGTGTAATGCTTCTACTCTTCATCATTATGTATCATTTCTTTATCATTTCTACTCAAATTGTTGTCATTCTGATTTATGTATATAAGCCATTTTAGACTTATACTCTAACCATTCAGTCTCTATTAAAGAGCTGTGGTCCGGAAACTTTGGAAAGGCTGACAAGACAAGCCCAACCAACTTGATACCACTAAAAGCAATATACTAGCTACACTGGTGATTTTCTGTTCCCTTTGGCCCTAACACGCCATCTTGTAAACTCCCAGAATACACAAAAATGACGCCAAACACCCAGACACTTCACACTACACCCAAAGGCTTCTAGGGCAATTCTAAAGCCTTTCCAGGACCTTTAGAACTGTCACAGAAGCCTCTCCCAACACCTCCTACCACCTAGAGGTCAGGTCTGTCTCTTACAGTCTTGGCTTCCAAGTTTGTAATAGCTTACGAATGATTTTCAAGCTGCCAATCCCTGGAAACAGCAAGGAGCTCAAGGAATTTAAAAGCATGATCATCTATATGGGTCAGTTTCTTTCCAAATTAGCTGACATTATGACCCCACTTTCTGAAATAGCAGTGGCTACTAAAGATTTCTCATGGACTCCACTTCACACTAAGTCATTTAGCCAAATTAAAAAGTTACTTGACTCACTTGCAATCCTCAGACCACTTAATTACAATTCAAATGTCACCATATACCTTGTCTGTGATGCAAGTAGAGTAGGTGTAGGTGGATGGATTGGCCAAGGACCTACCTTAGAACAGGCTAGACCTGCTAAATACTTTAGCAAAAAATTTAATTCTGCACAACGCAATTACTCAACAACACATCAAAAGCTAGTTGCTATTGTAGCTGGTGCTGAGTATTTTGTTACTGAATTAACAGGGGTGAAATTTCAAATTGTGAGTGATCACAGTGCATTACTTACAATTATGAGTAATAACAATCTTTCAGGCAGTAGAGAAAGATCTAGGAGGATCTTTTTCAGATTGGACTTCACTATAGAACACATCAAGGGAGAAAGCAATAAAATAGCAGACCAGCTGAGTAGAATGTATAAAGATGGCACTCCCTACCCTCTCTCAGAGCTCATTTCAGAATTAGCAGATCAGCCAGAACCCTTAAAGCAACACATCTACACAGCAGCTACCCCAGTCCAACCCTCTTCTACTACTACTACTACTTCCCCTTCAACAACACCCAACCAACCAACCAACCAAGAAGTAAGGTTCCAAATGTCTACAAATGATATACGGAAACCCTCTAACACAGCCAGAATGTCTTATGCACAAGGACTAGCAGCAGCAGCACCAGTAGCAGTAGCAGGACCCTCCTTCTGCCACTGCTTAAGCATCCTCTAGCACCAAACTAGGTGCTTCAGCAACCTCTCCCAGGACTTTCAGGAGGAGTCACAAGAAGAGGAGTTCCCAGAGACTGAGTAGAAACAATGGGTCATAAGGAGCAATGGCTCTGAGGAAAGCCAGACTAAGGAGGAGGAAGAGCAAGACTGGAGTGAGGTGGAAGAGCCCACTCTTCCATCTCAAGAGGACCTGGACCTGCTCAATGAAGAGTGGGAAAGGACCACCCTCTCACACTAGAAAAGTGTGAGAGCGAACAGGGCCTACAATGAGGCCAGGGAACCCAACTCCCCTGCCCTCTCCACTGGCTCCCATGGGAATGAAGACCCAACTCACCATGGAATCTCCTGGGCCCAGGAACAGGCCATCAGAGACCGCAATATCACTGATTGTCCCCCCTGGGACTCCCCCAACCAACAAGTGATGCCTGCTATTAAGGCCCCTGGGGATGCAACTGTAGGCTGCAAAGCTACCACTGTGCTCCCCCACCAGCAACCACCACCACCACCAGCATCACTGGGCACCATGCCCATCTACACCTCCTCATCCTCCCAGCTTCCCCTGAAGCTGGCACAACTACCTCCTCTGGATACCACTATGCCCCTCAGCATGGAGATCTCCCCTTCTCCTGAGGGGTACAAGCCTAAGGAGCCAAAACCAGTTCCCTGGTATGCCAACAACAGAAGGCATCCAGAATACCACCTGATCTCTATCTGGCAGTGCGTGGATAATTACTGCCAGCAGCATGGACAGGTAGACAGGTTTGGCTGGAAGCCAAGCAAGGATGATATCTAGCATCCACAAATCCCATTGTGGCCTGCACCAAACCCATCCTGGCTGTGGTACAAGACCTATGAGAACCACCAACAGGACTACCTCCTAGAAGACTATATGGAGTGTTATGTGCCCAACTGCAAGTGGAAGCACCATAGGAGGCCAGAGGAATTGAAGGAGAAGGGAAAGGATTTGGTTGAGGAATGGAGGAAGAAGATACATTCTACCAACACATACAAAAACTTCAGAAAATGGTACAAAGCTAACTCCTTTCTGGATGCAGAAATCTACTCCCTACAAGCAAAGAAAGAAGGCCTCTTCTGGGTCTACCAAAACCTTGTCTGGGAGGGTGATGAAGGGCAGAATAGGTGGATAAAGTAGAGTCTGGGAAAGACTCTATCTATGTAAAAGCTGAGGCCAAGTTGGATGTTGGATCCAAGTAGCCTAGTGTATTTTTGGATTTATATGCACCTGGAGAAGAACCTACTACTCACACCTTCCTATGTAAAGAATACAATAAACTAATGCATGACCCTTGATTTTCTAGTTTAGTTGCTGCATTAAAATACAATTCTATTACATACAGAAATGGATTCTATTGCATCTATCCCAAGAAACAATCTCACAAGGAAAGAGTAATTCTTCCCACCAAATGGATAAGAGATAGATAAGACAGTGATTGAAAACTAGCCCCTTATGACCTGATTATGAAATTCATTGAATCTAGCCATAAGGAACTAATTCATACAGGATACCTCAAGACACTACTCAACTGCCAGCACAGCCATTTTTGGAAGGGGATGTGAGCCAGCATTAAGGAATATTGTGAAACGTGCACTACCGGTGAGCAGAGTAAGTTCTTCACTCAAAAACCACAAGGAGAACTATACTCACTGCTTGTACCTTTATTCCACCAGCAGAGCATCACCATAGACTTCCTCCCACTACCAAAGGTCATTACAGATCCACCAAACTCCAACAGCAGGACAATTCAGCCAACTACATTTCAAAAAATCTGGCCAATTGTATGTAGGCTGTCCAAATACACCATCCATATCCTACTTCCATGAAAATATCACAGCAGAGTGGCTGACCAAGTACTATAACTGGTTTATAGCTCACATGCTTGGCTACCCAAAGGATATTGTCACAGACAGAGACCCTATCTTCATATCTGCACACACTGGATAGTTTGGGCAAAACATCACAATATCAGCCTCCTCCTCTAAACAGCATACCACCCTCAGACTGACGGAGAAACAGAAATGATGAACAAGATAATTATAGAGATGGCTACTACAATGAGAGTGGATGAAGAAAACTGGGTTGTTGAGTTACCAAGAATTCAAATTGCTATGAATCTCAGACATTATAGACGTAGGAAATTCTCCCCCTACCAAATCATGTTTGGTCCTAATTCCAGATTTGGACAAAACCCACATGTCAATGAGCTAGGAATTACTATGAATACCAGAGCACCATTCATGCAACCCACCATCTAACACCAGGCCATCACCAATCTCACCAAAGCCAAGGAAAGTCAAACTTACCATGCCAACAAACTCAGAAGAAAGGCTGACAAGTACCTACCTAGTGACTTTGTTTGGTTATCCACCAAAAATCTGGACCTTTCATTCAAAGATAAAACTAAACCCAAATGGATTGGACTCTTTAGTATTATTGAATCTTACCCAGAGACTGACAATTATGAAGTATACATAGAACCAAACTTCAAGAAAGTCCATCCAGTATTCTACAACAGCCTCCTCAAGAGACACAAGACCAACAACAAAAGAAGGGTCCTCAGCAGAGCAGACAAATACCCTTTAGCTGTTGAAGGTACCAGATATGAGGTACAAGAAGCTATGGAATCAAGGACAGAACCAGGAACAGGAAGGGCCTAATATATGATCAGATCGAAAGGTTATGATGAGAAAGATGACAGTTGGGTATATGCATAGGATATTGACTTACTAGTAATGGTAAAATATTGGGAGACAGGAAATAAGGCCAGGACCTTTAGAAAGAGACCTGGAAATAATACGTCCAGTAGGACAAAGACACTAGGAGTATTAAATAAAGAAAAGGATAGAATTCTAGCAATGAGAGAGAATCAAGATATCGTTTGAGATGGTTGGGGAGAATGTAAGGACATGAAATTACATACACATGTCACTTCTATCCATATACAGGACAGAGCAAAAACTTAGTTATTTTCATTATTATTCTCATTATTATTATTATTAATCAATATAGATGTTACTAGAACATCTATAACTCACTTAGCTAGAAGTCACCTACCTCTGACTCAGGGGTATGACTCAAAAAAATGAGTTACCTCTAACTCACAAGTGTAACTCAACAATTAGATCGGAGTTACCTCTAACTCACAGGAAATGAGTTACTTCTAACATCATAGTTATCTATTTGTTAGTTGGTTAAGAGTCACCTATAACTCATATAGACTCCAGACTTTCTATAAAAGAAACTTATTTCCCCCTTTAGTGAAAAAGCAAGCAACTTAGCAGTTAGCAACAAATACAAGAGTTTACAATGGTTAATTATGTGCCTCCACAATCCCAAGTAACTTGAAAACAGTACAACTATTCAGACTCTCATTTATATACATATTCAGCTAGCTGTTATTAGTTAGATTCTGGTAATCTAGCTAATAGCCACCATTATACTATACCTAAACTTTACAATCACCTACTCCACAATCCCTAAACAGAAAGGCCTGATTAAAGCCAACATACTACCAAATTTCAATGTCAAAAGCCTTTGGTCTTCACCATTTGTTCAAGCCGGATTACGATCTACAAATAGCCAGATTGAACTGCCGTGACAAGGAGTATTAGCTATATTGGAAGCAGATAAGCCAATACTGCCAAGCTATAACAAACTTGCCACGGAACGCAAGACAATACGTGAAATGCCAAGACCCAACGGGATTGGGTTAGGAATAGATATGGGAGGGGATATACTGCCTCTGGAATTCACCAAAGTAAATTAACAGCCTTCAGTAACAGTAATGCAATAACAATCTGCAAAAGTACGTACAGACACCATATGTACAGTTGCAGAATTACTATGGGCATTACCATTGGATAATACCAATGTGACGGATATTGCAATATGTAGCAATCAACAGGTGCCACCTCCCACATCAGGTAAAGTAGCAGAAATACCGGAAGTAGTAGAGAAAGACCAGCAAATCCCCAGACTAGAACTACCTTTGCCAGTAAAGTGCCGTAAGCCAGATTGCCTGCACAAATTGCCAATCCTCAGTACTTCTACATCAGAGGAAACTACCACTGGGAATCCAAAGCTACAACTGGCAACTGCCAACCCAGCATATACAAGACGTAACGGAACGTACGGATTACAGGCTATGCCCCGTAAAAAGCAGTTGTATTGAAAAGGCAGTTGTAGATAAGTATGGGAGGAAATAACTGTATAGAAACAAAAATATGGAAATGGATAAACGCAAAAAGGAGAACGCACATTGCCAATTCCCAAAAACGCACTGCAAACAACTGGAAACATGCAAACTACTCAGCAAACGCACACTTGACACCCCTTCTCTTACACCCATAGCATAATTTTCCACCAACATTAGAATCACCATCAAGAATCCAGCCTTAAAAGGGATCTTTACTATTCACACATTCCTGACATGGAGAATCTGCCTCCTGTACTCTAGCCCACTTTCCCTTAAATGCAAAGCATTGAGCCAAATACATTCCTTTCAGGACTGCAGTTGTTCTTTCAAGATTGTGAGCAGCATACTCCCAGTCAACAAAGTTTATATAATTTGGGCTTACTAGAGCATTTGGCTTTTTGATGACAAGTACCTGACCATGCTGTACTTGCTTTCCCTTATACTTCTGCATCATTGGTTCCTCTTCCTCCAACAAACAACTAGACTTGAGGTTACTTCCCACATCCCATACATCGGGTGTGGGAGACTCAGTGATAATATGTTTTCTCTTCCTACCTTGCATAGCTTCTTTTGGGATATCCTTGTTGACTGGTACTTCAAGATCAATCACATCTGTTCCGTAAACATTAATTATATCTTTTCCCCAAGTAATATCCATAATTGCTTGCAATCTCAACAAAAACTCAGCCCTTGTTGCAGTATTGGTGCTTTTGGCCACAAGGCGATATCTCTCCAAAGTTTCTGGCAACAGGTCGGATGCAAGTGATTGATCAGGGAAGGTAGAAATGGCCAAAAGCGTGAATAGCTGGAATAGAATGGCGAAGGATCGATAGAAGGAATTCTTGGAACATCATCAAGGATTTAGAAGGAACACTAGACAAAAGCAAAGGATCAATAGGAGGAAAAGCGAAGCAATGATAGGATAAATACTGGAAAAATACAAAGAATTAATGGAGCTGAAGTAGACACAATTGATTCTAGAGCAAAAGTATAGGTAAGCAGGTACTCAACACCTCAGATGGGGACACGCACTTTTTCGCCAAGAGCGCCAAGAGATAAGATTAAGTTCTTATTGTAGCTGGTAGCTGGTAGCTAAAGGAGATTGAGTTTTTGTAGTAGCTGGAAGATCAAGTTTTTCTGAACTACGTAGCTCTCAAGGGCTGCGAGCTCAGATATCTGAGGGTGTGGTTTTGCGGAGCCAGCCGCTTGCTGCTAGAGCAAGGGCAGCATACACTCGGCCTGTATAAATCCACCACAGAGTTGCATTATCTGTTCTTTAACTTGGTATTTCTGTACATAAATAGGCCTCCAATCAGATATGCATAATAGAAAGTTCTTTTTGTAAACCACAATGGGACATTAATTTGGTTACGTGCCCAGCCCCTCAATGTAAACATTTTATCTGTAAGAGGTTAGATCTATTTCAATAGAATTCATACATTTCACATTTACATAAATGTAACATCCAACACTCAATATAGCCTTGTACCCTTGGAATGAGTACACCTTGTAGCCATATTGTGCAGTCAGTATTCCATCAATTTAACCGTGGATATCATAGTAGATATAGCGGTGAAGACAATGGATTTGACGGTGGATTCAAAAGGGGTTCAGAGGACGGCAAGTATGAGGGCAAGAGCGAGAGCAAACATAAGGGAAAGAGTATAAACAACCATACTAGGGCGAGAGCAAGCACAAGGAAGAGAGCATGCACAAGGGCGATAGCAAGCACAAGGACTAGAACAGAGAGCATGCACAAAGGTGAAAGCAAGCTCATCGGCAGGAGCAGGCACAAGGGCAGGAGCAATTATGACGTTGAGAGCCATGAGAGCAGCAACTCTACACGAGAGCAAGAGCATGCAGGCCGATGGTAAGAGCAAGCACTGTTGCAATAGATAGCACCAGGGCAAAACCAAAGGCAATAGTAAGGGCTAGAGCAAGAATGCATATTTGGCACACATTTTGCATACTCTTTTAGTCACTTTTGTGTGACTTAATGTATAGGATCTCTAAGGTCATTTCTTATCTAAATATTTCATTATTACTTAAAAGCTCCTGGGGGTTCTTTTGTGATGCAGTTATGGGTACCTGTATATATATCACCAAATGTTTTACCCCAGTACAAATCAGTTAATGAGTATAGGCACTGAAAATTGTAATCTCCTAGAGAATGTAGCATACGCCCTATGGTACAGACGGGTCCAATAGGTGATAGGACAGTAGTGTTGCCAAGGCCGAGTTTTGGTGTACAGTGCTACAGGGTTCAGCCAAGGTCACTGTGCAATGCAACATTCAATAACCTACCAAGACAGCTAGATGACCCGCAAAGACAGCTCAATGACTCGCGGAGACAGCTCAATGACTCGGGAAGACAGCTCCCCCAATATTTTACTGGCAACTTTATTAATATTGTATTGGGCTACCTTGTGCAGCTATACATGCTTCTAGTCCATGTTGCATGTTATTTTTCAAGTGCTTGCCAAATTTTAGGCCCAATATTATCCCACTTCTGTTGAATTGAAACCTTTATCTCTTCTGCATTTGGTGGGTTTGATAGTTTACCAATACGGTATTTGATGATGGACAATAGATACTCAATTGCATTGAGGGCCGGAGATTTAGCAGGCCAAGGTAGTGAGTGTAATCCATGGCTTACTCGGTAGGTCTCACTAACCCTTGCATTATGAACTCTTGATCCATCTTCTACAACTTTTATCCATGCATAATCCTCACAACATTTTATCTAGAATGGTATTAGAAATGATTCTGGAACCTTATTCAGATATTGCACTGCTGTCATAGGACCTAAAAGAAGATAGGTTATTGGGTCTTTTTTTGAGGAACACATTGCACCCCATACATTTACACTATTACGCCCACTTTTAAAAGTAGGTTTATAGTATTTTGGTTCATATGCACACTGATGTATGATTAGCTTATATTTCAAAAACAAGAGTTCATTGTGACCTAATTTTACTCTTCTAGGCCTCTAACAACGTCTTTTTGCGCCTGCACTTGCTCCAATTTCAATGCAACTTTTATCAGTAAAACTTACTCTATTCGTCTCTTTTGCAGGTCAGTGCCTACTGTTGGACCCCTTGTTCCAACCGTGCGCCTAGTTACGACCGCCAGTTTACACACAAATTTGACCAAAAAATGAAGTTTTGAAAATTCAAATAAAATGCTTGGTGCAAAGATCTTTTGGAGGGATATAATATAGGTCGTGAAAAAGTTATTCCAGGAAAACCAGACTATGCTCATGAAAACTGGTTGTGTGGTTATGTTTTTGGTTATAAATTTTGCCAGAATGCATTTTACATACAAAATTCGCACTTTTTCAATTTTTATATTAAATTCAATTGAAAAGCTATGGCTCTAAGACTTTGCAACCTTTCTATTTAGGTTTATGTAGAACTTTTTCAGTACCGTGGGCAGCAATACACCTTCTAGTGTGCTTGTTCTCATTTTTAGCCAAAGAATTGTACCCACAATTTACAACTCATCAAAAATAAAGCTTGTTGATGTAGAATAAATATATATTGCACATATAAAGCATAAAAATTGATTGGTTTCGCTACTATAGCCATACGTTGAGTATTAAAAGAGATATAAATTGTCAAAAAGTGCCAATTTTGTATGTAAAATGCATCCTGGCGAAATTCACAACCAAAAACATAACCACATAACCAGTTTTTATGAGCATAGTCAGGTTTTTCTGGAATAACCTTTTCATGGCCTATATTATCTCCCCCCAAAAGATCTTTGCACCAAGCATTTTATTTGAATTTTCAAAACTTCAATTTTTGGTCAAATTTGTATGTAAATTGACGGTCGTAACCATGCCCACGGTCGGAATCGGGGTCTCAACAGTACACTCTAAACACCAGTCCAAACGAGTAAGCTTATCGTATTCCTTGAAATATGCTTTTTTTCCTGCTACTTTTGAGAAGAGTTCACCATCTTTGTTGAGGATCTTTGATATTGTTTTATCGGAGAGAAGAGGTGCGGTTGTATAATCCATGTTTAAATCTTGTTGCAATTCTGCAATAATTGCAAATACATTGTCTACAGAGAGCTGTATGAGGCGGTCTGACATTTCTGTACTCCATTTTTTTGGCCTTCTTAAACAGGTATAATTGCCCACAAGCTTTGCCATTTCCTCATCTTATTAACATTTTGCCCTTTTTAAACCATTTTAAACTGTTGAATTTGGTAGGGATAGAAGAGTACATGTTTTCTCCACAGAATATAAGCTTTAATATCTGTCATGTAGGAAAACAGTTTGTTTTTGAGGGGTGGTTTCCACATAAGGTGCCATTGTAGCTATTGTGAGGAGAAGTGAATAGTAAGGGGAAGTGAATAGTGAGAAGAACTGAAGAGCAAGGAGAAGTAAAAAGCAAGAATAGTTCAATCAATGCAACCTAGGGAGAAGGCTATTGCAATCCTGCTTTTCATTTCTTCCCTAGATTATTGAGCTGTCTTTGTGGGTTACCTAGCTGTCTTTGTGGGTCATTGTGTGTTGCAACGCAAAGTGACCTTCGCTAAACCCTGTATTACTGTACATGAACACTCGCCCTTGGTGATGCCACTGTCCTATCATATATTGGACCCGTCTGTACAAGGAAACCCTGCAAACTAGTACAATAAATATATTCAGTTTTAATGTATTGTTATAATATTTAAATGTGCCAATAGAGGGCAATTCAATAGGACACAATTGTACATTCAGCATAGCTGAAGTGGCACTTGGATGTCCTGTAGATACCTCAAGAACAGCTATCTATAGATAACCAACATGCTTGACAGGAACCTCAACCTGCTTCCCTGCTTTTATGGATCGTCTGACTTAACAAGCATTATTCTGTTAGGTATCTTCACAAACAATTTGGATATTCTTTTTGGCATTATATCAATCCCATTCAATTTAAGCAGTTAGTATGGCAAGCATCCTAAAGATGCAAGCAGTCATCCCATCATTATAAACACTAAACCCTCTATCAAGGATAAAAAAGTTTGCATTTGTATGCACAACAATGCTGTGGATATTAGTGAGCTTTGCATCACCAAATATCTTTATCAGAACTGCTAGCTTGCTTTGGCTAGCAGTGGCATTCTTTTTTGCGGATATGGTTGATGTGGTAGAGTTTTCTATATTCATTTTGCTTGAAAGGCTAGAAGAGAATCTAGATAAAGTAGAAGGGAATTAGGATGGAGTGGCAACGTTGGTGCCCTTTTTTAGCTTCCCTATTTGAACCTCTAAATTGAGTACAAATACAACACAATTTCAAAACAACTAGGGAGAGACAAACCCTGAATGACAAGGAAAAGGGGAACTTTATCTGGGGCAAATAAAGTTAGCTCATTAATCAATGGGTTCTGTGATAAAGACACCCTCTCAGCTTTGTTCTCATAAGCATTCTCTGGATTAGACATAACAGTATTCTGATGTTAGGGATTAGCCTAAGTTTAAGCCTTTGTTTGAGAAACTTGTCTTTCCTGTCTTCAATAATCTTTCTTTTTTTAAAGGCATGAAAAGGCAACTCCCAATCGCTCTTAGGTATCCAAATCCTTTACGTCCTTGCTTGGGTAGAGGGTACTTACAATGCAATCTGTAGGGTTAACAAAAACTAGTTGCTTGCCATTAATAGGTTGCTTGCCATTGATAGATTGCTTAATGCTAAAAGCTTGCTCCTAGTTTCCAGTTCTATTGGGGGATGAACAGACTTTACTTGATTTTGAAGAAGAAAGGAGTTGGTATTTCCATTAACTTCTACAAATACTTTGCACTTGATTTAATGAATGGAAGCCTTCAATTGAAGTATGGTTTGAGGTTTCAATAACTCCATGGTATCTATCTTTAGAATCAGCTAAAAGTCCTATGCAAACAATCAGCAAGTCTTCATACAACGTTTGGGGAGAGGATTATCTTTGGAAAAATGGCGCAGGCTGTAGTCCCAGAATTGATTGTTGTGACGGATGATGGTTTGAACTAGAATTGGGACAGATGGAGGAGAAATATGAGCAACACACAATAAATAACTGTAATCTTGCAAGAGGGACACTATTAAGGTGCATTGCTGCTAAGACCGACAACGTCAAAGACAAAGTAATGGCTGCACATGCTCCCAAAGGTGTGCATACCCAATGGGGTAATTTTCTTGAAAAAACATTATCATTTCAAAAGCATTATTGTGGAAGACATGGCTATAGGGAAATTGGTAATAAAATACACAAATAGTAGCAAATTACCATTACAAAGGTTGCAGCCTCTTTCATAGAAACTTTTGGGGCAATGATTACAACTAGAGGTCCTGCCCCAATTGAATCCCTGCAATTAAATTCACCTATATTAAAACATTATTATTAGGGGATAGGAGGTGGGTAGAAAACTTTTGATTGATACCTAGGTTATGGCAATGGTATGATATCATGGCCTTTGGGGTTGAGGAATTTTGACTTTAGCTCACTACTCAATTATAAACTAAATACAAAGATGTTTGCAATCATGACCATGATGTTTGCAATCGGCTCTACCTTTCTATGCCTTGAGCCAATAGCTTCCAATATTCCTCAATCAGATCCATAAACCTATTAGCTGTGGATTTGAGAGTCAAGCGTCCTATGCAATGTAGATACACCTGTTGGCCCTCAACAGAAACCAGTTTCAATCTGTTGAATTGAGGGGTTAGTGCTCATGGGCATAGCGGTCTATTGTGAACCACACAGATATCTATACAGATGACCTTGGGTTAGTCTTTTATAAATTCAATCCATTGTTAACCCTCCAATTCAGTACTTACAAACAGTCCTATTGGGGCGGCCCACCGACACCCAAAACACTACCAGACCTACAACTACCAAAACATATCACTGCCACCATCACACAGCTCGGTATTGTACACAATTACTTTGGCTTATACCTTAGTAACATACCAACAAGCGATTTCTACAAAATCCCAACCTGCCCATGTGGAGCACCTGTCCAATCCCCCATACACATCCTCCCCTATTGCAAATGCACATATCAAATATGAAAGAAAATTCTCCAACAGCTCGACGGCCCAACTTCTTTACCAAGATTATTTCAAACGATGGAAATGTATTGGTTAAACCGGTGACTGAGCTGCGCATGACGGGGAACATACTAGAGGAGGAAGAACATGAGAACACATGGGGATGGGGCAATGTTGAGGATGACAAGGAGGAGGAAAGCGAGGCGGAGGAGTAGGAGTAAGGAGAAGATGAGGGAACCAGCTACCCGCAACATAACAATATGACTGGCACTTTATTTAAACAATCACCCGCAGATACATACAGCACCACCACACCATTAAGGTGCTGTTGAAGAGGAACAAGCAACAATAATATGATTTTCCTTTTGCTAACTCAACTTGATTTGATTTCATTTCCTTTTGTACATGCATGTGCTTGATTTCTGCTTAATTTCATGATTTCTTTTATTGTTTGTTGAATCTTTTCATTCTGTTCAACATGTATTTATCTCTTCTTCATGGCCATAGCCAACTGGCTCTATGCAATATAAATGATCAATAAATAAATAGAGTACTTAGAAACAACACTTCCTAACAGAACCTGTCAACTACTATGCATCAATTTACTTGGGCCTTTGGCCAAAGTCTTTTAAACCATAAACGTGTATATTTCCACAGTCTTTGTGGGTTTTAATTTCTATATCACATGTGCATACAATATATAACGTTGCATCCACGAAACTATATACAAGCTGGCACTCTTCCAATTCAATCCACCAGTGAAGTGCCTCTGGAGTACCAGTGAGGCGATTTAAATGGACAATCTGAACTTCTTGTTTGCCCTCACAATCAGTGGCAAGAGCAAGCAAGTATCTTTGTTTAGGCTCAGGATACCAGGCAGCCATAAACTCTACCCTAGGTCTGGCTCAGGGACTATCCCACACTATGATGTGAATTACATCAGTCCCTCTTTGTGGAGGCCAAGGGCCTAAACGGAAGAGGAGTTACTGACAAAGCCAACACTGCATCACGTAATATTTGTACAATGCTTGAAAGACACCTTGCCCACCTATTGAAACCTAAGGAATTCAAGTTCTGATTCATTACTTAGATGTGAGTATCTAGTTACCCATGTATCACTGATATCTATAGAGATTATATTGGATAGACATTCTTCTACATAAGACCCTGGAAGCAAGCAGGAAAGTATATGCTTCAAAGTTCTTGTAGGCAAACAAAATCAAGAGTGCCCATGTTCTAGATCTTTATGAGTTTTGTCATTACATTCTTTGGTTAGGACAAGAATGTGTCAACAACAGTTGTAAGGCAGACTGTTTAGGTTAGAATGATGTTAGTGAGCAAATGGACATGCAAATTCACTATTAAAGTTTTTAGCATTTTACTTTGGGGCAAATTTTGACCTCATTCTCGGTCATAACAAACAACAAACAACATTTTTACATGGGGGTTCTAGAGCAACAGTGTCATGGACCAAGGTCCTAGCCTTACCCAATACTACCTAGTACCCAGTAATAATCGGGCTCAGCCTTGTTACAAGCCAGAGTAGATCTATGTTCACCTGATCCTGACAATTGATGAGTTCTACTTCCTACTAGCTATACTCTAAATCACCATGCAGCTTGGCTATGTCCTTACCTGTTGCTTGTAACCATTGCTATATGACAGCCTGCATCCCTGTCACTGCTCAACTTTCTAGTTTGAAATTCTATAGAAACCATGAAAAGATTCTATTAACATGGCCCTTCACTACGGAATAGCTTTCCATATGTTTCCGTCAGTTTCTATTGATTTCTGGTTGTTTCTATTGCGCAGTTGATCTTTAATTCCCTTTAACTTATGTACCATGTATGGCTGCCGTGCAGCCCCTGCCCAGCTGCTACACTACAATTCTATTTATGCTTTTCTTGTTCTATAGTTCAAGGAAAATTCCTATATAAGGAGTCCATTCTCCTTCTCGTCTTGTCTTGTATCCTTCCCTTTGCAAGCAACAACTTGTCTCTCCCCCTTAGTTGTATCTTGACAAGTTGTTATTTGAATATACTTTATACTCTCCCTTTTTGTGGCCTAGACAGCCTCTCCTAATCCTACCTTGACCACGTCCTATGCCCAGTATCTCAAACACCCGCAGCTCAGTTATCCACCCATGTGGTACCCCAGAACCTGCTCCTTTACACTGCCTCAATCAAGTCAACACCTATACCCTTGCTGTCCTCAACCGCCAATACGTGTCCCTTATCCACGCCTATCGTCACCCCTGGCACGGACATTATAGTACCTTCTTCAGCCATTGAGATCCTGTCACTGGGACTCGGTCATTACACTTTGTTGCGTCAACATAACTGTCTCCACCACCACCAATCCCCATGGTTGCCAGATACCTTCTTGGATCCATAATTGCGGAAGGCATTGATCCAGCCACTTCAAACCTTATCATGGCTGCCCAAAAACACGGTTGTCTCTCTGTTCAAAACCCAACCTTAACCCACGAAGTCCCTCCAGATGCCACTGTAGGACTACCCCGAGCCCTGTATCAACACTTCCTTAATGGAGCCTCTCATCAAATAGTTGAAAATACAATCACAGCTGTGCAGGAAGCAGCCCAACATCCTCCACCACCTCTGCTACGTGCACACACCTATGCACTTAAGATCAACAATTCTGAAGTCTTTAATAGAGATTGCACAAGATTCAGGATCTTTGTCAACCATCTGCGTCTTGTCCTTGCCTCCAACAACAAGATGTATGCCGACGATGCAAAATGAATTCCCTACACTGTCTCCTACCTCACAGATGGTGCCGCAAATTGGTTCAGTGCCCACAATGACAAACTCACTGGCTTAATTGACTTTGCCACACATGAGGCACTCATGGCAGGGCTCAAAGCTGCTTTTGACAACCAAGAGGCCAGAGCTATTGCATAGCAAGATCTCGTGGAACTCAGGCAGAGTTCCAAGGACTGCTCCAGCTACCACACCCTCTTTGTCACCTACGCATCTGCATTATCACTTGAAGATGCCACCAACATTTCCTTCTTCAGGCGTGGACTTCCTTTGGATGTCTTTACTGCATTAGCCTATCAGGTTGACCTTCTACCTACTTTTGATGCCTTTGTGCAATGATTCAATAAGTTGAATGACAACGTGAAGACCTTGAAAGAAGCCACTACAACACACAACATACATATCCCTCATCCCCAAACACAAACACCTTCCACAGCAACCGGCATCCACAGTAGACCCATGGACCTCTCAGCTATTGAACTCAAAAGAAAGCATGATCCTCTCACTGAAGCCCACCAGGACTACCGCTATACCATTGGCCTCTCCCTGTATTGCGGCGCAAAGAACACTTTGCCAGTGTCCGTTCCAAAAAGGCACAGAAGGTCAATGCCACCGTTGATATTGCCACTCCAGCAGGATTGCCTACAACTGTGCTCTACAGCACCTCTGAGACTGCCACTCCAGCAAAAAAATAACTGCCTTTTGAAAAACTGAAGACCCTTTAAGAAGTGGTAGAATGCAACCTGGTGTCTTTTGTCTTGAACCCTGTTGTCTTTGTTTTTCTCCTTTGTGCCTTTTTTGTTCCCCTTTGTTTTCTGTGAATTTCTTTTCTCTTTTACCATCTATCAATTTCCCTGGTTCTGGTTTTGTTATTCCTGTTGAGTTGCAATCTGCTTGCAAGGAAAGGTTGTGAGCCTATCAAGTCTCTTCTGCTTTGCGTTTCTCTTCTGTTTTTCTTTTTAGTGATTTCGGTTCCAAGTCACCCATGACCTTCAATGCCACAATCAATAACTCTCTCTTTGAAACCTGCATAATTGACAGTGGAGCTACTTCCCAGTTTATTGACCCTGTCTTTGTCTTGTCCTTAAACCTAAACCTTGATCCAAAAGCAAAGCCAAAAGACCTTTTTGTCATTGACGGAAGGTACTCACCTGCAAAACAGCTAACACACTTTTATACCTTGAAACTTACCATCAACCAGTATGAGGAAGTAGTAACCTTCCAACTGACAAGACTGGCCACATAAAATCTGATTCTTAGAAAGACCTAGCTTCAATGTCACAACCCATTGATTGAGTAGAATAAGAACACTCTTACCTTTGCCTCAGGTTAGTGTCAAGCATACTACCTCCCAATCCGACAAAATACCATTGCTAGCAATCCCCCATCACCAGTCAATCATCAAAGTGCAGTTATTTCCTGAGCTGCCATGAGGATTGCTACCAAGCAGCCAGGATCAATGCTATGTATTGTCATCTTGATTCTTGAAGAAACTCCAAGCACCTACCTAGCTAAATGTTGCTCCTTTCTGAACACCATGACGTTTTTCCAGTCTTGTCTAAGACAGAATCCTCAGTACTACCTCTACACTGAGATGTGGATTATGAAATACCCTTACTCCCTGGTTCCAAACCACAACTTGGACAAATATCCTTGATGATTGATTCAGAACTCAAGGAAGTCCAAAAATACTTGCTCAAATACCTTGCAAAGGAATTTACTGCGCCCAACTCCTCCTCTATTACCTCTTCAATTTTTTTGCTAAAGAAAACAGTTGGTTCCTTATACCTATGTATTGACAACAAAGAACTCAACAACATCATACCCAAGGACAGGTACCCACTTCCCCAAATTAAAGAAACCTTGCACTAAATTTAAGAATCCAAATACTTTACTAGATTGGATCTCCAAGCAGCCTTCAACTTTACGAGGATAAAGGAAGAAAACGAATAGAAAACAGCATTTCAAACCTAATATGGCCTCTTCAAATTCATGGTCATACTCTTCAACCTTACCAATGCCCGAGCAACTTGTGAACGCCTTTTTGATGAAACACCTCAAGAATTTCTTGATGTTTTTTGTGTGGTCTACCTTAACATTATTTTAATATACTTGAAGAATTGCAAGGAAGACAAGGACTAAGTTTGCAAAGTCCATACAAAACTCTCCGATACAGGACTCTGTATTGAACCAGAAAAATGCGAACTTACAGTTACTATGACAGACAACCTTCCTTGAATTCGTAATATCCTTGGACAGTATTAAGATGGACCCTAAGAAAGTCAAAGCCATTGTTGAATGGGAAACACCAAGATCTGTGAATGATATCTATTGCTTCTTGGAATTTGAGCACTTCTACTGACACTTGATTGAAGGATATTCTGAGATCTGTTAACCTTTCTTCTAACTATTACAAAAGAATGCCCCCTTTGCGTGATCTTTATATTCATACCTAGTATTCTCAAAGCTCAAGAAGGTGTCTATTTTAGCTTCTATCATCCTATACTTCTACCAAATCTCGAAACCAAACTTAAAACTAATCACCCGGATTTTGTGGTCTCTGGCATTCTGTTCTCGGAAAATCCCAGAAAATGGCAAAACGGTTCTGCATCCTATTGCTTTTCTTTCTGAGAAAATATCACCAGCCTAATGCCTTTACGGCATTGGTGATAATGAACTCCTAGCAAATGTGGTCTGCCTTGACAAGTGGCACATGTATCTTTATGCTCTGCCACGCTATTCAGTATCCTCACAGACCACCACAACCTTGAATCTTTCAAGACCAAGACACTCTTAAACCATCAGCATGCCTGTAGTTTGGGGAACTTGTACAATACAACTTTACTATTCTATTCCTACCTGGTGAGAAGAATAGAAAACCTGACACCCTGACCTATAGGTCTCGAGACCTTCCTAAGGAGGGGCACGAACGTGCATGCCCAGTGTGCACCCTTATCCTATCTAATGCATTTTGTGAATTCTCTCCTTCTGCTGCATCAATTGGATTTAATAATAATATCAGATACCCTCTTCCCTCTAACGCCCTCGGAAAATCAATCCTTCTCCCCTTGGAAAGCTTCAAAACCAACTGCCCAACAGGTTCCCTTGGAGAATGTACGTATAACAATGCCCTCCTCAATGTCAACAAATTCCTCTACATCCCTGACAATGAAAAACTTCAAGCCAAAGTCCTCAGCTTATGTCACAAACACCCTGCACATCACCTTGGTTGAGCCGCCACACATGACCTTGTATGCCGGCACTACTGGTGGCCAAGGATGCACAAAACTATTGCACAATACATCTAGAATTGCAATACTTGCATGAGGATTAAACCTGTACAACATGCCCCACACAGACTCTTGAAACTGTTGGAAATCCCAGCCTGTCAATGGAGCTCAATGTCAATAGACTTTAATACAGGCCTACCTTTGTCAAATTGTTTTGGGCCATGCTAGTTGTGGTTAACCAACTATCAAAGATGGCGTACTATATCACAACTAGAACCAAGTGCAACTCCGAGACCTGAGCCAGGCTTTTCATGGACAAAATCTTCCCCTTCTACAGCCTCCCAGACTCCATTGTTATTGACTGAAGTATTCGGTTCACCTCCGAGTTTTCGAGGTTCCTCTACAAGCTGCTTAGAATCCAACAGAAACCTTCCACCAGCTTACACCATCAAACCAATGGCCAAACCAAAATGTCAATGCAATCCAGGAACAATCCCTCTCTGCTTACTGCACTTTACAACAGGATAACTGGTCCGAGTTGCTATTTATGGCTGGGTTTGTATACATAAATAACCTGTCAGCCACTTCTAGAATTACTCCCTTCTTTGCCAATTATGAGCATCAACGCCGCTATGAAATTATTGCCAACCCTGCAGTCCTACAGCCAACCTCAAATGCACTCAAGGATTATCCCAAATGCCTGTCACTTCTGGATAAATACCTGGAAGCTGCGATATGCTGGTCCCAAGCAATTCATGCAGAAGAAGCTGATAGCCACCAAATCCCACCTTCTGCATACAAGATTGGCAACAAAGTGTAGTTCTTGAGTCAACATATCCTCACCACTTGACACCAACTGAGTTGGATTACAAATGTTTGGAAAATTTTGAATTCTCAAGCCAATTTCCAGCCATGCATATAAGCTTGAACTCCCCGCTACCATGAATGTTTACCCAGATTTCTACATCTCATTGCTTGAACCTGTTGCTTAAGACCCCTTTAAGGACAAGTTCTACCTCCTCCCCCTCCAGTTAATGTTAACAGAGAGAATAGAATTTGCACGGACAAAACAATTTTCGGAAATAAGTCCATGAAATCAACTCCCCCTACTGTGATGACCAGGACCCAGTGACAGGATCTCGACAGCCAAGGAAGGTACCGTTGTGTCCGTGCCAAGGGGGACGATAGGCGTGGATCAGAGAGGGGTAGCGGCGGTTGAAGATGGCGAGAGTGTAGGTGTTGACATGGTTGAGAGGGTGAACAGAAGCAGGTTCTGGGGCACCGCTGGGAAGGATAACTGAGCGACGAGTGGTCAGGGTACTGGGCATGGGACTTGGTCAAGGCAGGATCAAGAGGGGCTGTCTAGGCCACGGAAGAGGAGAGTATAAAGTATATTCAAATAACAACTTGTTTAGGATACAACTGAGGGAAAGAGACAAGTTGTTGCGTGAAGAGGAAAGGAAAAGAAGTCAAGACGGGAGAGAGAAAGGACTCTTTATATAGAGATCCTTCTCGAGTCCACGAACTAGAAAGACAGGAACAAAATTGTAGCGCCGCAGCTGCGCAAAGGTATATGACTCAAAGGGAATTAGAAATCAACTGCGCAATAGAAACAACTAGAACATAATAGAAACTGACGCAAACATATAGAAAGCTATTGCGCAGCGAAGGTTCCTGATACTAGAACCTTCTGGTGGTTTCTTTAAGATTCCGAACTAGGAAGTCGAGCAGTGACAGGGATGCGGGCTGTCGCGTTGCAACGGTTACCAGGAACGGGCTAGGGCATAGGCTAGGTGCATGGCAATGTAGAGTAACACTAGTAGTAAGCGAAACTCGTTCGGGGTTAGGATCAGATGGACATGGATCCACTATGGCTGATAGCGAGGCTGGGGCCGACGGTGGCCGGGTGCGGGGTAGTCTTGGGTGAGACTAGAAACTCGGTTCATGACAGTAGCCCCCCTTCTAGAGGAGAGCCCCAGCGATCTTTCTTAGATTGGTTCTGGGTCGTTGTTGATGATAATCGGGTCGTACCAGAAACCACTCATGGTGCGGGAAGGTTGGCGGGTCTGGGTTTCTGTGGGTAAGCTGTGTGGAAGCGCCTAACAAGTGCTGGGGCGTTCTCGAGGTCGCTTGCGGGTTGCCAGGTAGGGTGATCGTAACCGATCCAACGGACAAGGTACTTGAGTTCTCTTCGGACTAACTTGGAGTCGAGAATCTCTTTGACTTCCCACTCAAGGTCTTCGTTAACAATAACTGGAGGAGGGGGAGGTTGGATTTGACCTGCGAGGGGGTCTTGGGCGACGGGTTTGAGCAGTGAGACATGGAACACTGGGTGAACTTTCATGGTAGCGGGGAGCTCAAGCTTATATGCATGGCTCAAGATTTTCTGGATGATTCGAAATTTCCCAAGGCGTTTATAATCCAACTTGGTTGAGGGTCAGGTGGTGTGGATGTGTCGCCTTAAGAGCCAGACTTCGTCGCCTACCTTGTATGCAGGTAGTGGAATTCGGTGACGATGGGCTTGTTCAGCATGGGGTGCATGGGACCAGGATATTGCGGCTCAAAGGTGTTTATCCAAAAGCGACAGGTGCTCAGCATAATCCTTGAGTACTTCTGGGGTTGGTTGTGGCACAGCGGGGTTGGCAAGGATCTCATAGCGGGGTTGTTGGCCATAAACCGCAAGGAAGGGAGTGATTCCGGTGGTGGCGGACAGGGTGTTGTTGTATGCAAACTCGGCCATAGATAACAACTCGGACCAGTTGTCCTGTTGGTAGTTGCAATAGGTGCGGAGGTATTGTTCCAGGGTTGCATTGACCCTTTCGGTTTGGCCATCGGTCAGGGGATGGAAGCTGGTGGAAAGCTTCTGTTGGATTCCAAGGAGCTTGCAGAGGAATCTTGAGAACTCGGAGGTGAACTGGGTTCCGCGGTCGGTGACTATGGAGTCCGGGAGACCATGGAGGTGGAAGATGTTGTCTAGGAAGACTCTGGCCAGGGTTTCGGAGTTGCATTCGGTTGTGGTTGGAATGTAATGGGCAATCTTGGAAAGTCGGTTGACCACAACTAGAACAGCGTCAAAGCCGTTGGACAGAGGTAATCCTGTGATAAAGTCCATTGAGATTGAGCTCCATCGTTGGATTGGGATTTCGAGAGGTTTCAGGAGGCCATGGGGCGCATGTTGAGCGGGTTTGATTCTCATGCAGGTGTCACAGTTCTGAATGTAGCGTGCGATGGTTTTACGCATCTTTGGCCACCAGTAGTTCCAGGATACAAGCTCGTAGGTGGCGGCTCGGCCTGGATAGCCTGCGCCTGGGTGTTCATGGCAAGAGTTCAGAACTTGAGCTTGAAGGAGTTCATTGTCTGGGATGTAAAGGAGTTTGTTGACGTAAAGCGGGCCGTTGTCTTAAGTACATTCCCCGAAGGGAACTGTTGGGTGTTTTGTTTCAAAGTTCTCGAGCGCAAGGAGGATGGATTTTCCCAGGGCATCAGATGGTAGAAGGGTTCGGATTTCGTCGTTGAAACCGATTGATGCTGCAGATAGGGAGTATTCCGAAAATTAAGAGGATGGGATAAGGGCGCGCACAGGTCGTGCACGTTCATCCCCCTCTTCAGGAAGGTTTCCAGACCTGCGGGTCAGGGCGTTGGCTTTTTCGTTCTTTTCGCAAGGTTGGAATACAATAGTAAAGTCGTATTGTGTGAGTTCCCCAGCCCAGCGTGCTTGCCGACGGTTTAAGAGGGTCTTGGTCTGGAAGGATTCAAGGTTATGGTGGTCAGTGAGGATTGTAAACGGCTTTGGCAGAGCATGGAGGTACATGTGCCATTTGTCAAGACAGACCACAATTGCAAGGAGTTCTTTATCACCAATGCCGTAATTGCATTCGGCAGGTGACATTTTCTCGGACAGGTAAGCAATAGGGTGGAGTACCGTTTTGCTGTTTTCTGGGATCTTCTGGGACAGAATGCCAGAGACCACATCGTCGGACGCATCGGTTAAAAGGATAGTTTTGAGGTTTGGGTCAAAGTGTCGAAGGACTGGTGCTGAGGTAAAGGCCTACTTCAATTTAGAGAATACCAGATCACAGTCTGAAGACCAAGCAAAGGGGGTGTCTTTTTGCAATAGCCGGAACAAAGGTTGACAGATCCGAGAGTATCCTTTAATGAAGCGTCGGTAGAAGTTAGCAAATCCCAGGAAACACTGGATATCCTTGACGGATTTAGGAGTTTCCCATTCAATCACAGCTTTAACCTTTTCCGGGTGTAAACTACTACCAACTTGGAAGCCAAGACTGTGAGACACAGACCTGACCTCTAGGTGGTAGGAGGTGTTGTAAGAGGCTTCTGTGACGGTTCTAAAGGTCCTGGAAAGGCTTTAGAATCGCCCTAGATGCCTCTGTGAGTAGTGTAAAGTGTCTGGGTGTCTGGGGTGGTTTCTGGGTGTTTTGGGAATTTACTGGAGGGCCTATTAGGGCCAAAGTGAACAGAGAATTACCAGTGTAGCTAGTATATTGTTTCTGGTCCTATCTAGTTGGTTGGGTTTGTGTTGTCTCCCTTCCAAAGTCTCTGGACCAAAGCTCTTTAATAGAGACTGAATGGTTAGAGTATGAGTGCAAATGGCTCATATACATGAATCAGAATGACAACAGTATGAGTAGAGATGATAAAGAAATGATACATGATGATGAAGAGTAGAAGCATGACGCTTCAAAGGCTCTTGTGACAGGAGATGAATCATACAAGACTCATGGTGATAAATAAGGAAAATAGGTAACAGGAAATGATGTCATGGCTGTGTGATGATGTCACAAGCCAGGGGACAAACAGGAGGCTCTTCTAGAAGCATGTGGACGCTCGTAGAGTAGCTGAGGCGACAGGAATAACAGGTAATGACTAAAGAAATAACTGGGAAAAAACTGGACAGGAATAGGACTAACAGAAAGGGAAATACATGAGGGCAGTCCTAAAAGGGAAGTGACTGCCTAACTGGGAAGTATGAGTAAGAGAAAAGATGTAAGGACAATTTCCTTACATTATTCTACCTTAGAAAGAAACCCTATCCTTAAAAACAAGTAACAAGTAAAAAAATGAAATAATTACTAAAAATCAAAGAAAAAACCGAAAATTCAAAGGAAAATTATACTGAGACCTTAACCTATCCTACCCAAGCCTATTGCCTCTTCTTGCCCTTCCTGCCACGCTTTCCTGCTGCTTTTTTGTTGTGGAAATTGAAGTAGGGGTATTTGCTCTCAAACTCCTCCACAGCTTCAGTGTCAATATCCTCCCTAGGAACCCAATGGTTGATGTCCAAAGGATATCCAACATACTTGATCATGTATAGGGGCTTTTCTTTAAATATCCTGGCCTCTACTATCCTCTCTATCTTGTACCAAGGCCCTAATTCATCCTCAGAGACTGGTGCTGGAAGAGTGTCTTCTCTGGAGGGGAATTTCTGGGCATCATTGCTGAGATATGGCTTGAGGTGAGAGACATGGACAGAGACATCTTTCTGGTATCCTGAGGGGTTGCTGAGGATGTATGTGTCGAATTCAGGCTTGGTCTTGATGATGGTATAAGGTTCAGTCCAGGTGGGCTCCAATTTGGGGTATGGGGAGCTCCTTTTGGGGTTTCTGTCTTTGAACACCATCACCAAATCTCCAACCTTGAACTTGGGGGCTGGTCTCCTTCTTTTGTTGTACTAAATCTCCTACTGCTGTTGGTTCTGCAGTATCTTTTCCCTGACAGAAGTGTGGAGAGCTTCAGTCCAACTGTGGTGGGGTGGAAGGTTGTTTGGTGGATGTTGAGGGGAGGTGACATCATGGATCCTTCTGGGCCTGAATGAGAAGATAATAGACTCTGGTGACGCTTCTCTGACCTTGTCTGTGCTGGTGTTGATGGCCTGCTTGATCCAGTGCAGGTTGGTGTACCAATCTGCTCCATCTTCATCCAGGAGGGCTTTTGCCTTAGTTAGAATATCTCTATTGGCTATCTCAGTTTGGCCATCAGTCTGGGGGTGGTAAGGTAATAACATGGCTTGTCTGACTCCATTTCCATCGCACCAGCCATTCCAGGCAGCACTCCTGAATTTGGGGTCTGCATATGTGACAATTTCCCAGGGAAGACCAAAAATGTGGTAGATTTGCTCTGTATACAAGTTAACCAATTCTTCAGTTGTGATATCATTCCAAACTGGTAACATGAGTGTATACTTGCTGAATCTGTCCACAATAACCCACAAATGATCAAAGACTTCTCCAGTCTTTGGGTCTTTAATGCGTGGCATGTAAAGGAAGTCCATACTGATGCTTTGCCAGGGGCCTTGGGGAACCTAGAGGGGGTGCAGAAGTCCAAAGGGTTTAGAGGTCCTGAACTTCACTTTCTGGCAGGTTAGGCACGTCTTGCAGTACTCCTCAACATCAGAAGAAAGTCCTGGCCAAACATAAATAGCTGACAGAAGTTGCATAGTCTTGAATTTGCTGCCATGGCCAACAGCTTTGTGGGCATTGTGAATGAGCAGCTCCTTCAAGTTGGTGTCTTCCTGGTATGCTCCTTGTGGAATACAGAGCCTGATGCGTCCATTGATGCACTGATAGAGCAGTCCTTCAAGTTTGGTGTACCCAAGTCCAGCCAATGTATCCAAATCCTCATAAAATGCCTTATATCTGGGGTCTTTGGTGTAGGCTTGCTGCAGGATTGGGATCCATTCCTGGTGTTGTGGGACAATAACAGGAGCTTCTTCTTCGTCTGGGCTGTCCTGTAGTTGTCTGGCATAATGGGAACCAATCTTCTGGAGGTAGGCAAGGCTGGGGTTGTGTTCTTCCTCTCCCAAGTTGAGGTCAATGTTGGGCAATTTTGTCCATGAGGCCTGGGAGATGAAAGGATCAACAAGATTGTTGAAGGTGAGTTGCTCTGTCTGGGCAAAGGGTTCCTTGGAGATATTGTAGCTGAGGTGGATCTGGGATGGACGTCTTTTTGACTTGATTGCTGGCTGTGATTTGGGGCTGGTTGCTTGGCTGCTATATGCTGATGTTTGGTTGCCAAGTGGTGAGGAGAGGGGGATGTCTGCTGGTTCTGCTGATGTTTGGTAGGCATGCTGGATGTTAATGCCACGCTTCTGGGGGCTGCTGAAAGTGGTGACAACCTCTGAGGGGAGTTGTGTTTGTGGTGGTGGTGTGGTAGGGTGAGGAGAGGATACAGGAGGGGTTTTTTGGGCTACTTGTGGGGGGGGAGACAAGGGGTTTTCAACCATGACTGTATCCTCCATTCCTTCATCAATTTGTCCTTCTTCTATCTGGTTTGAGGGGTTAAAATCAATGGGAGTAACAGATCTGCTCATGACAGGAGAAGTGGGGGAATAAACTTGGGATACAGGAGGTGAATCAGGTGGGTTTTCTTGGGAATTTTAGGCAGGGGATTCTTGGGAATCCATTTGTGCTTCTTTCTGCCTGTTAAACTCGTCTTCAACAGCCCATTTGGCCTGCCCTTTCAATTTGCAAAGTCTTTGCTCATGTCCTTCTTTTCCACACCAAGCACAGATGGTGTGTCTGCCCTTATATTCAAAAGGCCTATTTTTGTGAGTAAAGCAAGAGGGATCCTTGCAACCAGACCAGTGAAGTCCTCCATGGTGGAATCTATACTTAAGTGCTTCCATTCTTTCCTCAGTGTCATCCAAGTACTTCTCATAGTCTGGCCTGAGAAAATTGTGCTCAGGATTAGTGTGGATGTACTGCTTGATGATTTGCTGAAGAGTGAGGCCAGTGGAGGTGTTCATGGTGCTGGTGGTGGTAGGAGCTTGGGGAATTTCGTTTGAGGGGTTTGATTTGACTGGGGATGGTGCTGGAAGCTGGGAGGCTTTGAATTGGGACCTGGTGGTAGCTGCTGAAGTGATTTGGGGGGGGGAGGTTATTGGAGAGGGAAATGGGGGTCCTAAATACTTATTAAATAGGATTTCTGCTGCTAGGTGGCCTTGTGATTTCGTTTGGGGGGTTCTGTGTTTGCTTGGTGATTGCTGGAGTTGATTGCTGGTTGGGGGATTTGTTGATGCTGGTATGAGGTCTCCAGAAAGAGGGGAAAGGTCTGGGTTCTTATAGACTCTTGACAAGCTGTCTGCTATGGTGTTATGCTCGCCTGGAAGGTACTGGATAGTGCAATCAAACTGGGATATGATGTGCTGCCATCTCACATGTTTGTCATCTACCAAGTCATGCTGCTTCAGGAAGGTGACAAGGGGCTTATGGTCTGTTAGTATGGTGAATGTGGTGCCACTTAGGACGCTTCTAAAGTGCTCCAGAGCATCCACAATTGCCAGGAGCTCCTTGTCTGTAGTGTGTTATGACTGCTGATTAGGATTGAACTTCCTAGAATGGAAAGCTGCAGGGAGAAGGTGTGACAACTCTGATCCTTGACCTATCCATCCTCCTGTGCCAATGGTGCTGGCATCAGTAATCAAATAGATGAGTAAATGCGAATTATAATCTAGTGGTTTGAGGACAGGGGATTGTCTGACAAGATCCTTGACTTGTTGGAAGGCTGTGCTGTGCAAGGGGGTCCAATCCCAGGTAGATTGGGCTCCACACATCTCGGTTAGAGGGGCTGATTTGGTTGCTAAATGTGGCAGGAACTGGCTCAAGTAATTTACCAGACCCATAAAGCTTTGCAGCTCCTTCCTATTTCTGGGCCTAGGAAAGTCTTGGACCCCTGCCACCTTTTTAGGCTCAGGTGAGATGCCTTTCTTGATGATTATGTGGCCTAGAATGTGCAATTTCTTTGGCATAAACTCGCTTTTATCCTTAGATGCATAGAAAGAGTGTTGCCTAAGAATTTTCAGCACTTCTCTGATATGTTGTAGGTGATCCTTAAGGGTGGCACTATGGATGAAATTATCATCAATGTAAATGAATACACTGACGCCTAATTGCCTCCTGAATATGCTGGTCATCATATTCATGAAGGTTGCAGGTGCATTGCAATCTCCTTGCTCCATAACTCTGGATCTGTAGACTCCTTTGGGTGTGCTGAAGGCTATAAATTGCTCAGGTGGTGGGTAGATCGTAATTTGGTGATACCCATCACTAAGGTCTATTTTAGACCTATAGGGGTGCCTTGCAATTGTGTTTAGGATGCTCTTTTGGTTGGGAATGTTGGGTATAGTCAGGTGAGTGTTTTTGTTCCTCTCTACAAGGTCATGCAAGAACCTTGCTTCATGTGGCTTGTCTATTTTAGGAATCATAAACATAGTACATGCTGACCTATCCTGGCTTCTGTAGACTTGTCCTGAGGCCTCCTCTTTGGCTAATTTGTCATAGAGTTGCTGCAGGAACTTCTCCTTTGGCTTAATGGGTCTAGGCTTCTGAACCAGGGTAGGGTCTTTCCGTAGGATTTTGTGCTGGAGCTCCTCAGATCTTAGTGGGGGTAATTTATGTACCTTCTGGGCTGGGAACACATTTGGGAACTTGTTGAAGGGGTTCAATTCAGGCTGCAAATTTGTGGCTGCTGATGTGATAATTTTGTTGGGTGGCTGTAACCCAAGTGTGTCCTAGGAAATGGGGTGACCTTCCAACAAATCTGGAAGAGGCTGTGCTTGCCTGTGGGTCCTCTGAGATGGTGTCTGGGTCCATGGCCTCATTTTGAATCTTGGTTGGCCTGTTGGTTGCAGGCTAGTGCTCATGTCCTGCAAGGTGATAATTGCATTGTGAGATTTTAGTGCAGGGTGGCCTAAAACCATATCCCAGTAGTTAAGTGATACTACATAGAATGATCTAGTCTCTTTGTAGCCATTGTAGTTGATTTCAGCTGTCACAAAGTGGTGTGCCACACCCTTTGATCCCTTAATGGTTAAATTGACTGTAATGGGCTCAGGGAGGGGTATCAGAGGGAGGTTGTTGGGGGCACAAAACTTGTTTGAAATTAGATCTCCACCTGTGGTCTGATGATCTACCAGGGTCTTTGCAAGGTGTCCATTAATCCTAGTAGACACTAGTAGGTGGTCTGATGAGCTGTCCTTTGATTCCAATTTCGTTTAGGGGGTTGATTTGGAATCAGCTTTGTGGGTAAATTGCTTAGTTTTCAGGGTTTGTGCTGCTGAGATTATATGTGGGGTTGGGGCCACAGGGGTGCTGGGGTTGGCTGGGGTGATACTGGTGGCTGCAGAGGTGATGTGTGATGCTCTTTGAGGACAATCCTTTGCCATATGACCAGGCTTTCTGCATTTGAAGCAGTGGCCTGATTTCTTGAGTTTATCCTTTTCATCAGGGGTTAATTTGTTGAGCCTAGGGGTACCCTTGTTGAATTTGTGGGGCTTGTTGGATCTTTGTTGGTGACTGGGGTTGCTGTAGGTCTTTTGTGGTGTGTTGTGGCTATTGCTATCTCGTTTGTAGCCCTTGTTTTGTGACTTGTGGGGCTTGTTGGAATTTCCTCCTGATTTGGCAACTTTAGCCTCATGCATGGAAGAGTCATACAGCTCACAAATCTCAACAAGTTGATCCCAGTCCATATCCTCCTTTAGATGTGGGTTTACTCTTGCTTTCAGCTCTGGATCCATGGCCTCTTTGAGCTTGTAGTACAGTTGGATGTCTGTGACATGTGGTAGCCTAAGTTGCATGGTTTTGAGTTTTGTTGCTAGGATGTGAATGGGCATACTCCTTCCTCCTGTGGTCTGTCTGATTGCCTGGAATTCGTCCCAGAGCTTCTGTTTGTTGACTGATGATATGCAGTATTTCCTCAGGGCTGGAATAAACTTTGCTAGACCTAAATTCTGTGTTTTAGGGTCTTTTCTCCAGTTGGTGTGCAAGTCTTTTGCATCACCTGCTAGATTGAATCCAAGCCAAATCATGGCCTCAAACGAATTCTCATCTATGCCACTGATGCCCAGGTAGTCCCTGCAAGTCTGTATCTAGTTGTCAAACACAGCTGCTTGCCTCCACTTTCCTTTTCCATCCAACTTCTCAATTTTGCCTAGTTTTATACCTGAGGAGTTTAGGAGGTTGCTAGGGGCAGGAGTGAAGCTGTTATCTCGCTTGACGGGTGCTGGGGTGCCTTCTTTCCATTTCCAATCATCCCTGTTATCATCTGACTCAGTATCTGATGATGATGAATCAGAGGGAGGGGGGCTGGATTTCTGCCTATTTTTGCCTTTTCTGGATTTGTGTTGGTGGGTGCTGGGGTTTGGTGGTGGCTTAGACTGTGATTGAGGTGCATAACCACGCTTAAAGGAAGTCTGTAGTTGATGTAGAAAGCTGCTGAAGATGCTGGGGTTGGGTGGGGCTCTTGGTGTGGGATTTGCAGTAACAGGGGTGAAATTAAAGGCTCCACTCATGACAGGGGGCTGAGATGAGGATCTGTGGTGATGATGTAGGGGTCTAGGGGTCTCATCTGGGTCTGCAAACGAATTTGATCTTCTCCTTCTAGTATGCAAAGGAATCCTGGACAGGTAATAGCTAGGGTCCTCTCTATTGGTATTTTGGGGTCCATTAGTGCATGTTGGATATAGTAATCTATTTGTTGTTCTTGAAGGTTACTGGGGTTTCATCCAGCAACTTCATGCACGTTTCTGAGCCATTCTCTGGTGCAGAAAAAGGCTCTTATCTTGCTTGGAGCTTTGTCTAGAAATCCCTGTTGTAAAATAACTTTTTTCAGGGTGTCATAAGGCATTCCCATGAAAATAGATTGCTGAGGGGTGGCAGTTCTGGAAGGGACTTCTTCCGTGGTCAACAGGACAGTTGCATCGCCTGTAAAGGTCTCTGGGTGCTCAGGTTTAATGTCTGGAATGTTTCTAAGGCTAGCCCTGCTGGGGCCTCTGCTAAGAATATCTTACTGGCTCATGTGGGGGTCAAAATGAAGTGACTCCATAGTGGTGTTATCTGGGTAAGTCTGTGGTGATTTGAACTTGTCTCTAGAGGGAGATTGATCCCTACTAGAATGCTGGGAGGGGTTTCTGGATGGGTGCCTGCTTGACTGCTTTGAGGATGGTTTGGTGGGCCTTGCTGACTGCATTTTGACTGGGGTTCTTGGTGTGAGTGACAGGGTTTGAATATAGCAGTGGTGTACTGGTTAATTGGTGCTTAGAGGCGTGCTGAATGTGCTGTTGTTGCTTCTGGGTGCCTAGTAAGCTGCAGGGAGAACAGGTTCTACTGTGTCACAGGCCTGCAAAAAGCTCTTGGTGCTATTTCTGACTATTTCTGGGTGGGAATTCCTAACTGAGGTATCTGGGGGGTTTCCTGGTGTGCTGGTGTGAATTAATCACGTCTCCTAGGGGTGATCAAGCCCTAGTTGTTTGGGTTAAGAGGTACTGAGAATACTCAGCTTATTGTAGGTAAAAAAAATGTAAACTACTACCAACTTGGAAGCCAAGACTGTGAGACACAGACCTGACCTCTAGGTGGTAGGAGGTGTTGTAAGAGGCTTCTGTGACGGTTCTAAAGGTCCTGGAAAGCCTTTAGAATTGCCTTAGATGCCTCTGTGAGTAGTGTAAAGTGTCTGGGTGTCTGGGGTGGTTTCTGGGTGTTTTGGGAATTTACTGGAGGGCCTATTAGGGCCAAATTGAACAGAGAATTACCAGTGTAGCTAGTATATTGTTTCTGGTCCTATCTAGTTGGTTTGGCTTGTGTTGTCTCCCTTCCAAAGTCTCTGGACCAAAGCTCTTTAATAGAGACTGAATGGTTAGAGTATGAGTCCAAATGGCTCATATACATGAATCAGAATGACAACAGTATGAGTAGAGATGATAAAGAAATGATACATGATGATGAAGAGTAGAAGCATGACGCTTCAAAGGCTCTTGTGACAGGAGATGAATCATACAAGACTCATGGTGATAAATAAGGAAAATAGGTAACAGGAAATGATGTCATGGCTGTGTGATGATGTCACAAGCCAGGGGACAAACAGGAGGCTCTTCTAGAAGCATGTGGACGCTTGTAGAGTAGCTAAGGCAACAGGAAGAACAGGTAATGACTAAATAAATAACTGGGAAAAAACTGGACAGGAATAGAACTAATAGAAAGGGAAATGCATGAGGGCAGTCCTAAAAGGGAAGTGACTGCCTAACTGGGAAGTATGAGTAAGAGAAGAGATGTAAGGACGATTTCCTTACATCGGGTCCATTTCAATACCGTCAGAGGAGATGACGAAACCCAGGAAGGTTGTATTGTTGACTGTGAATTCGCATTTCTCAGGTTTGACGAACAATCCTGCCTCAGAGAGTTTGGCAAGGACTTTACGGACATGTTCTTGGTGTTCCTTTCGTGACTTTAAGTAAATCAATATGTCGTCTAAGTAGACAATGCAGAAGACGTCAAGGAATTCTCAGAGTGTGTCATTGACGAATTGCTGACAGGTTGCTGGGGCATTTGTTAGGCCGAAGGGCATGACCATAAATTCGAAGAGGCCATATCTGGTTCGGAAGGCGGTTTTCCATTCGTTGCCTTTGTTAATCCTGATGAGGTTGAAAGCGGCTTGCAGGTCCAGTCGGGTGAAGTACTTGGATCCACGGATTTGGTTTAAGGTTTCTTCAATTCTGGGGAGTGGGTACCTGTCCTTATGTGTAATGTCGTTAAGTGCGCAATTATCGACACATAGGCGTAGGGAACCATCTTTTTTCTTGACAAAGAGTATTGGCGAGGCGCTGGAAGAAGAGCTGGGTATGATAAATGCCTTTGCAAGGTTTTCATCCAACCTTTCTCAGACTTCTTTGAGTTCTGAATCGGACATTGAGTACATTCATCCGAGGGGTGGTTTCGCGCCAGGAAGCAAAGGGATTTCGTGGTCCACATATCAATGTGGGGGTAGAAATGAGGCTTCCTTTTTTGAGAAGAGGGGTAGAAAGTTGTGGTATTCTAGGGGAACCAATTTCTCAGCCGGCTCGGTACCTGGGGTTTCTTTAGGCAGGGAGGCAAGAACACAGATCATAGATCCAGGTTGTTTGGTAGCTATCCTCATTGCTGCTCGCGAGATGAGTGCAATCTTGTGATTGTGAGGCGACGGAGGGTTGCTAGTGATGATATTTTGTTGAGTTGGGAGAAAGTGGGCTTGACAATATCCTGAGGCGAAAGTAAGGGTATTCTTTTGCCAATCGATCAAGGGGTTATGGCGTCAGAGCCATGTTTTTCCAAGGATGAGGTTCCATCCGGCCAATTTGCTCACTTGGAAGGTTATTACTTCCTCATATTGGTCGACGGTGAGTTTCAAGGTACAAGAGTGGGTTATCTGTCCTGCAACCTAACGTCTCCCATCGACTACAATGAGGTCTTCTGGCTTAGGTTTCAGATCAAGGTTCAGGTTCAAGGACAAGGCCAAGTCAAGGTCGATAAACTGGGAGGTAGCTCCGCAGTCAATCATGCAGGTTCCAGGCAAAGAATTATTGATAGTAGCGTTGAAAGTCATAGGTGACTCGGAACCGAGATCACCAGAAAGAGAAACAGAAGACAAACGCAAAGCAGCAGAGACTCGATACCTTCGCAACCTACTCTTGCGAGCAGATCGCGACTCAACAGCAACAACAAAACCAGTACCAGGCAAATCATCAGATGGTAAAACAGAAAAAGCATTAACGGAAAACATCGGGGAACAAGAGGTGCATGAGGGTGAAAAACAAACACAAGAGGGTTCAGAAGAGAAGACACCAGTTTGCATCCTGGCACTCCTTGAAGGGTCTTCGGTCTTCAAAGAGGCAGTTAGTTTTTTGCCGGAGTGGCTGTCTCGGTAGTGCTGTAAAGCACAGTTGCAGGTGGTCCTGCTGGTGTGGCAATGTCGGAGATAGCGTTGACCTTCTGTGCCTTGTTGGGGCAGACACTTGCGAAGTGTCCTTTTGCACCACAGTAGAGGCAGAGGCCATTGGGGCGGCGGTAGTCTTTATCGGCCTGGGTGAGAGGACCACGCTTTCTTTTAACCTCAACTGCAGAGATGTCCATGGGTCTTGCATGTGAGCCTGTAGCGGTAGAGGAGCTGGCAGGAGCACTGGTGCAAGGGGCAGCGGTGTTGTGGTGTTGGGAGGGCGTGTAGTGTTGAATCTGTACATGCCTGATGTTGTTGTCGAGCTGGATGCACATTTGTGCAACAGCAGCCAGAGTGTCCGGAACATTGAGTTGGTAGGATAACGCCGTAGCGGTGTCCTTGTTGAGGCCACAGCGGAATCTGGCAATCTGCTCTTTTTGGTTCATAGAGAGCTTGGTGGAAATGGTGACAAACTCAGCAGCATAGGCAGAGCAGTCTCGTTTACCTTGACGGAGTTTGTCAAGCTCTTCTCTTGCAGTTGCTTCGGCATCTGGGTTGTCGAATGCCGCTTGGAGGGCATTGATAAATCCTTCGTAGGATTGAAACTGGACTTGGCCAGTGACTGGGTCCATGTGTGGGTTGAACCATGCTTGTGCACCTCCGAAGAGGTGAATGGCAGGATAGGCAATCCTAGCTGCGTCAGAGGCATAAAGGGTGGGGTTGGAGGAGAAAACCTGTTGGAGTTGGGTGATGAACTGGCGATATTTGTCCCTGGTGCCATCGAAGGCAGTGGGGTCTGCAATCTTTGGGGCCAGGTTTCGTGGCGCGGGTGGTGGTGGTGCTAGGGCTTGGAGTCTGGCCTGTACACCGGCGTGGAATCCGGATTGGAAGTGGGCATAGAGTGACTGAGTAGCAGCGCTCAGTTCGTTGACATCAGTGAGGTTGGGGATTACTGGCGATTGCCAGGTTCCGGTGGTGCCACACATAACACCTTGAAGGTGCGCATTGGTGAGGCTTGTCCTGATGTCAGGACGGAGGTTATTGGGGAGGCTTGGGTTGTCACTAGCGACAAACTGTGTGGTTGAGAGGAGGGCAAGGTAGTCGGTCCAGGGGGTTGCAAGCGGGGGGAGAGGAGTTTGAGAATGAGACATCGTGATGTTGCTTTGGTGTGGCGGAGACAGTTATGTCGATGCAACAAAGTGTGATGACCAGGTCCCAGTAACAGGATCTCGACGGCCGAGGAAGGTACCGTTGTGTCCGTGCCAAGGGGGACGATAGGCGTGGATCAGAAAGGGGTAGCGGCAGTTGAAGATGGCGAGAGTGTAGGTGTTGACTTGGTCGAGAGGGTGCACAGGAGCAGGTTCTGGGGCACCGCCGGGAAGGGTAACTGAGCGACAAGTGGTCAAGGTACTGGGCATGGGACTTGGTCAAGGCAGGATCAAGAGGGGCTGTCTAGACCACAGAAGAGGAGAGTATAAAGTATATTCAAATAACAACCTATTTCAGGATACAACTGAGGGAAAAAGACAAGTTGTTGCGTGAAGAGGAAAGGAAAAGAAGTCAAGACGAGAGGGAGAAAGGACTCTGTATATAGAGATCCTTCTTGAGTCATGGAACTAGAAAGACAGGAACAGAATCACAGCGCCGCGGCTGCGCAAAGGTACATGAGTCAAAGGGAATTAGAAATCAACTGCGCAATAGAAACAACTAGAACATAATAGAAACTGACGGAAACATATAGAAAGCTATTGCGCAGTGAAGGTTCGTGATACTAGAACCTTCTGGTGCTTTCTCTGAGATTCCGAACTAGGAAGTCGAGCAGTGACAGGGATGCGGGGTGTCGCATTGCAACGATTACCAGGAACGGGCTAGAGCATAGGCTAGGTGCATGGCGATGTAGAGTAACACTAGTAGTAAGCGAAACTCGTCGGCGGTCAGGATTAGATAGACATGGATCCACTGTGGCTGATAGCGAGGCTGGGGCCAACGGTGGCTGGGTGCGGTGTAGTATCGGGTGAGACTAGAAACTCGGTTCATGACACCTACACAGCAAAATGACTAAATTCAGGAGCTTGACAAGCCCATTCCTTAGATTCCATCGCCAATGAAATTGGTGAAGAACTGACATTGCTATTGTCAAAAAGCCGAAATCACCTCGCCAGCCCCTATTACCCCTCATTGGCAACACATACATTTTGCATTACAACCAACTTCAACACCCTACCACAGAACCAGTTTTTGTTGCGGTGCCTCCAAATTCACACCAGTGCTAGACACCATCATCTTATTATTGCCATTTAATTTTCAAATGATTCTGAGTTATTTTACTTCTTCGATATTTTCCCCTCTTTCACCCCCTGCCAGTTGTCACAATACCCTTGCAACACCTGCATATACCACCTCATACCCACCAAGACCCATTTTTATTGCACAAGACTCTTCGTTTAACCACTATACCCTTGTTCTTTTTCTTTAATTTCGTTCCAAACAGCCAAAATACTGTTTCTAAAGCGACATTATACTTTCAACAGGTTGTTTGCAAGGTGATTTCACCTCTATCAGATTATACTTGGCAAAACAAAGTACATTAACCTAGTAGAGCTTCTCTGCTTGAGTCTGGTTGCTTGATCCAAACTGCCAGAGTCTAGTACTTTGATTCATGGGTATATAAATGCAGGAAGTTTTTGGGGACATGAGCAGCCCTAAGAAGGTTATACACAGGAATTAGCAGCCCACTTCTGCTGAACCCACCCAACATATTCAGGGGGGTGGGACCAAGTTTTGCAACACGGCCCCAAAATTCCGAATTTTGGACTAAGCCAAAATCAACCAACAGCATCAAATCCCCCTATAATTCCGCACTGAACCACACTCTTCCAAGTTGAACGACATGAGTACTCACAATAGTACAATGCAAGAGAGTGACAATAACTTCAGTCCACTTCCTTCCATTTATTTATTTATTTATTATTCATATTGCATGGAGCCGGTCGGCTATGGCAGTGAAGAAGAGATAAATACATGTCGGAAAAAATGAAAAACGTTAACAAACAATAAAAGAAATAATGAGATGAAACGAAAATCAAGCGCACGCATGTAACAAAGGAAATGAAATCAAATCAAGTCAAATGACTGAAAGGAAAATCGTAATAGTGTTGGCTGTTCTTCTTCATCAGCCCCTCAATGGTGTTGTGGTGCCGTATGTGTCTGCGGGTGATCGTTTCGATGGGGTGGCAGTCATATTGCTGTGTTACGGGCAGCTGGTTCCTTGCTTTTCACCTTACTCCTCCTCCTCTTCCTCACTGCTCTCTTCCTCCTTGTCCTCCTCAACATCGCCCCATCCCCATATGTTTTCCTTCTCTTCTTCCTCCGGCATTTTCCCTCCCATGCGTAGCTCAGTGACCAACTTAACCAAAACGTTTCCATCATTCGAGATGACCCTGGTAAAAGGAGTTGGGCCGTCGAGTTGTTGGAGGATTTTGTTTCGTATGTGGTATGTGCGTTTGCAGTAGAGGAGAAGGTGTTTTGGGGATTGAACAGGTGCGCCACATGGACAGGTTGGGTTGTTGTAGAAGTCACTTGTTGGTATGTTACTGAGGTATGAACCAAAGTAGCCGTGTGCAGTGCGAAGCTGCGTGATGGTGGCGGTGATGTGTTTCGGGAGTTGTAGGTGTGGTAGTGGTTTGAGTGTGGGTGGGCCGCCCCAGTAGGAGTTGCCCCTTTGTTTGCGTGTGAGTTTGATCCATTCCTCTGTCCATTTTGCTTGGAGATCGGCTTTTGCTTGACGTTTGAGGAAAGCGTTTGATGTGTATCGGTTGTGGTGTGGAGGGTGGTTGAGGGCGCCGTCTTTTGCTGCTGCATCTGCCTTGTCATTGCCGGCGATGTTGCAGTGACCTGGTACCCAGTAGATGTGTGTGGTAATGCCTCGCTGATGGAGACGTTTGATATGGCGGTGACTGTCTGATGTCAGCATGTTGATGGTTTTGTGTTAGGTGGGTTTGTGAATGCGACAGATAGCCGCTTAGTAGTCTGCAAATATCCAAAGGTGAAAGAATTGGCGCTGGCGTGCCCAGGTGTTTGCGAGGCGAAGGGCTTGCTCAAAGGCAAACAACTCTGCATCAAATACCTCCATTTCGTCCCCTAAGTTCCAGCTTTTGTCTTGCGAGTGTTCGTTGTGATAGGCATGAAGTCCTGCGCCTACCTTTGATCCTTCCAGCATGCTTCCGTCAGTGTATACTACCATGTGGTCTTGCAGCTCCCAGTCAATTGTCTCCAAAACAGCGTAGTGTTCCTTGGTTTGGTCCGATTTTGATGCTTTTGCTATATCAATGTTGGCAGTGTGTTCAAACCATGGGGGGAGACTGTCGGCTATTTCTTCTAGCCTAGATGCTGGTTCAATCCATTTGTTGACGGTGGAGAGGATGGTGTCGAGGCGGGTGTGGTGTTGTTGTGGTTGGTAGGTTTGATGCCATTGTGTATATGTGGCATTGTCGGTTCAGTCTGATTCGAAAGGTGGGAAATCTGGTGGACAACGCACCCTCAGGGGATGGGTTGCTGGGTAAGTGGTGAGGCGGATTGCAAGTTTCTGTTGCAGGTGGTGAAGTCGGAGTTATAGGGGTGGTGGGGAGGCTTCAATTTCTAAGGCCTTGGTTGGAGAGGTGCGGAAGGCACCCAAAATGCGTCAAGCAGCTGTGTTCTGCAGTATTTGCAGTTTGCGGAGATGGTTCTTCTGTCCCGCCCACCACACCTTGGCTCCAAAATCCGCAATAGAGGTTATGCAAGCAAGATATAGCTGGCGCATGCCTTTGGCTGTAAGGCCCCGACGGGTGTTGGTAACCTCCATGAGCATGTTGAGTGCGCGCGTGGCAGATGCCACCTTGGTATCAATATGGTGCGTGAAGGAGAGTTTGCGGTCAAACCATGTACCTAACCATCGTAGTGATTTGGATGGTGTTTTAAGGGTACCATTGGGGAGGGTGATAGGGGTGTTGTTGGTGGTGCGTAGGTTGTGAAAGTGGATGAGTTCGGATTTGGGGTCGTCGAAGGCTACTGCATTGTTGTCTGCCCAGGTGAATACAGTTTGGGTAACCTGTTCCTCCACTTCCTTCCACTTTGACCTCCCCTACACCAGCCACACTTGGGGCTGCAAGACAATTACATAATACACTTGAGTTCAACACATCCAGCAACCTACTCACTGGAATGCATAACTACAACGCACCTACAACCAGCACTACCCCAGTTCCACAATCCAAAAACACCTCCAGCAACCTCTGCAAACGCAAGCACACTGATGCCAGCAGCTGCCCAGATGACCTGACCAATATCCTGACCCTATTTAGAAACAAGATAGATTGCATGCTCAATGCAATAGAAACAGTCAAGCTTGCGCTCAAAGGTGTTGAAGCTAATATCAAATCCACCAGCAAACCGATGCGCAACATCCAGGCAGACCTCAAGGTAGTAATAATGAATACCACCCGCATTAACAAACATGCAAAACAACTCAAGACGCAACTCAAAACCACCACAACCACTGACACACTTACAGCGGCAATTACAACATCAGGCACTAAAGCGCCAAATACCCCCTAGGACAAACCCAGGTCATATGCGCAAGCAATAGCCAACACCACTGCTACAACTGCCACAACCACAGCCAACAATTGAACCACCACATCTGCCACAACAAAAGCCACACTCACATTTACCAACTGCCGCATGGTAGCCACTCACAGCCCTGCTGCCAATGCTACTCCATCACTATCTCCAGCAGAACTTCTTATCCTCCGCCATGCCGCCAACCAAGTATTCTCTTCAAATGCCGCATCCAACAAACTGGTTATTGCACAGGTGAAGGAGACATCCAAAGGCAACCTGATTCTTGTGACTCGTAAACACTGCACTGCTACACAAGTAATGCACTTCCACAGGATAGTTATCAAGGCGCTTGCAAAACTGGATGCGCGAGTAGTCAACCTCAAGGAACATTTGAGTTGGGGAAATGGAATAGTACATGCAATTAGAATTGAAAGTTTCAGATGAGTTGAAGGAATGAAGAGGTTGAAACAGGAGATTGAAAAAATTAATGTAGGAATATTTATTTATTTATTTATTATTCATATTGCATGGTAGCCGGTCGGCTATGGCAGTGAAGAAGAGATAAATACATGTCGGACAAAATGATAAACGTTAACAAACAATAAAAGAAATAATGAAATCAAACGAAAATCAAGCGCATGCATATAACAAATGAAATAAAATCAAATCAAGTCAAATGACCGAAAGGAAAATCGTAATGGTGTTGGCTGTTCTTCTTCAACAGCCCCTCGATGGTGTTGTGGTGCCGTATGTGTCTGCGGGGGATCATTTTAATGATGTGACAGTTATGTTGGTGTGTTGCGGGCGACTGGTTCCTTCGTCTCTTTATTCCTCCTCTTTCTCTTTGACGAAATCGGAGCGGAACTGACATCGCTGTTGCCAAAAAACCGAAATCACATCGCCAACCCCTATTTCCCCTCACTGACAACACATACATTTCGCATTGCAACCAACTTCAACACCTCACCATACAACCAGTTTTCGTCGCACCGCCTTCAAATTAACACCAGTGGTAGATACCATCGTCCTGGTATTGCCATTTAATTTTCAGACGATTCTGTCGGCTGGTTGTTGAGTTATTCAACATCTTCGATATTTTCCCCTTTTTCACCCCCTGTCAGTTGTCACAATACCCTTGTCACACCTGCATATACCACCCTATACCCACCAATACCTATTAATATCGCACAATACCCTTTGTTTAACCACTATACCCTTGTTCCTGTTGTTTAATTTTGTTCCAAAGAGCCAAAATACTGTTCCCAAAGCGACATTACACCTTTAACAGGTTGTTCGCAAGGTGATCTTACATCTGTAAGATCATAGGTGGCAAAACAAAGTACAAGAACCTAATAGACAATCCTCTGCTCGAGTGAGGTGGCTTGATCCAAACTGCCAGAGATCTAGTACTTTGATTCCTGGGTATATAAACGCAGGACTCTCTTGAGGACGTGAACAGCCCCAAGAAGGCAATACCCAGGCGTCAGCAGCCCACTTCTGCTGACCCCACCCAACTTATTCGGGGGGGTGGGACCAAGTTTTGAGACACGGCCCCAAAAATTCCAAATTTTGGACTTAACCAAAATCGAGCAACTGCATCAAATTCCCCATCCAATTCCGCACAGAACCATTCTTCTCCCATCCAAACACCATGAGTACTCAAGATAGTACAATGCAAGAGAGTGACGATGACTTCAGTTCGCTTCCTCCTACTCTGACCTCCCCCACACCAACCGCACCCGGCACTGCAAGCCAATTCCTGAACACACTTGAGTTCAACATGTCCAGCGACCCACTCACTGGGATGCGTGACTTCAATGTACCCACAACCAGCACTACCCCAGTTCCCCGATCCGAAAACACCTCCCGCAACCTCTTCAAACGCAAGCGCACCGACGTCAACAGCCGCCCAGATGACCTGACTGATGTCCTGACCCTACTTGGAAACAAGATAGATTGCACACTCAGTGCAATGGAAACAATCAAGCTTGCACTCAAAGGACTTGAAGCTGAGATGAAATCCACCAGCGAACAGATGCGCAACATCCAGGCAGACCTGAAGGCAGTGAAGACAAACACCACCCGCATTGACAAACAAGCAAAGCAACTCAAGACGCAGCTTACAGCAGCACCATCCACCGACACAACCACAGCCGCAACCACAACATCAAGCACCAAAGCGCCAAAGACAACCAAAGACAAACCCAAGTCATATGCGCAAGCAATATCCAACACTACCACTACAACCGCCACAACCGCAGTCAACAATCCAACCACCACAACCGCCACAACAACAGCCACACTCACCTCCACCAATCGGCGCATGGTAGCCACTTGCAGCCCTGCCGCAAAACCTACTCCATCAATATCCCCAGCAGAACTCCTTATCCTCCGTGATGCCGCCAACCAAGCACTCTCTTCAAATGCGGCATCCAACAAACTGGTTATTGCGCAGGTGAAGGAGACATCTAAAGGCAACCTGATTCTTGTGACTCGTGAAGACTGCACTGCTACGCAAGTAATGCACTTCCACAAGATAGTTACCAAGGCACTTGCAAAACTGGATGCGCGGGTGGTCAACCTCAAGGAAGATTTGAGCTGGGGAAAGGTAATGGTACATGCAATTGGAATTGAAAGTTTCGGAGGAGTTGAAGGGATGAAGAGGTTGAAACAGGAGATTGAAAAATTCAATGTGGGAGTAGAATTGGTACAAGAGCCAAGATGGTTAGTGGAAGAGAGCAAGAGGCAAGGGAAGAAAGCATCGTCGGTAGTGGTGGCAGTTAAGGATCAAGCGACTGCAGAAGGCATTGCAAAGAGGGGAGTCCTGGTTCAGGGCGTAGTCATGTGCACTGTTCTATTCAACTCATGCAAACCAACCGACCAATGCCAGAACTGTCAAAGATTTGGCCACCACCACCTCCGATGCACCCAACAGGCACGATGCCGCTTGTGCGCAAAGTCCCATCAGACCAAACAACACAAGTGCCCTAAATGCGCTAGCCCCCGAAACAGCGAACACAACACCCCCAAGTGCTGCAACTGCAAAGGAGCGCACTTCTCCAATGCCGAGAATTGCCCCTCCAAGGCAGCAATTGCCAAACCACCAAGGCAACAAGCAACCGATCCGCCATAGGATATGGAAACCGAACCCACCGAAACAACCACCACCACTGTCTAATGCAGACATAACCAACCACCAACCAGAACCGCAACCATCAGAAACAACTACTCCGCCTCATCCAAATCAATTGCAACCGATCTTCCCTTGTCGTCACTACTGTCCTTGAGCTTGCCAGCAGGACCGCAGACATCATACTTATTCAGGAGCCCTGGATCAGTCGTGACGGCAACACAATTACTCATCCAACCTTCACCGCAATCACACCATCACATCCCACCCTCAGAGCTCGGGTTATGACATACATCAACAACACCACACCACACCTTACAACAACACCATGCCCTGACATCAGCAACCACCCTGATCTCCAAGTCATGGAGATCTCATCACCACACCACCATACCCTCACCATCTACAACATCTACAATGAGAAGAACCTGGAAGGCACTTGGACAGTCGAGCGCACCCTTCAAAACCTTCCCATCACACAACACACCATCATTGCCGGCGACTTCAATGCGCACCACCCATGGTGGAACTCACAACGACCAGCAACCAGGAGCGACGTCCTGGTTCAATACCTCCAACACCACAACATGCAACTACTCAACACACCCGACACCGCCACCTTCCACCGACGCAACAACACAGGGTTGCCAGCACTCGACCTCACGTTCACCACGCCAGGCCTTCTGGAGTGGGTAGACAACTGGGCAATAGATGACGACAACCACCCGGGATCCAACCACAGCCTGCTGCGATTTAGCATCCTCCCAACCGAAACCGACTTCATCCCTCCCCCTTCCGCTAACCGTTACAACTGGCGAGCAGCAGACTGGGAGCTCTTTGAATCAAAGTTCATCAGTATTATTCAGCAAACCGAATCCCAGTGGACACACCTCTTTGCCTCACAACACCTAACTGACATGACCAATAGTGCAGAATTCCTAACAACCGCAATCCTGGAGGTAGTACAACAAAGCGTCCCCCTTATCAAACCATCAGCTAGATCCAAGCGGTGGTGGACAAAGGAGATTGCGGCAGAGCGCAAGCTTATGGGACGTGCATTCAGGACATGGAGGGCAAGTGGAAAACAAAGCGGAGAGGAGGAGCGTTTGTATAAACAACAGAGGAACAGCTACTTCCGATTGATTAGAACTGAGAAGAACCGATGCTGGCAGGAATTCGTGCAGAACGCACAAGGACCAGAGATCTTTCAAGTTGTCAAATACTTGAAACCTAGGAGACAAGACCACACCCCAACACTAACACACAACCATACCACCGCCATTACCTTTGAGGAGAAGTCAAGCATGCTCCGCACCGTCATGTTTCCACCTCCACCATCTTACCCACCAATACCAGACCGCAAACCCCACGGATCGATCCCCTGGGCAGAGGTAACAGCAGCAGAGGTTGAGACAGCAATCATGACCAGTGCACCAAATAAGGTGCCAGGTCCCAACGGCATTTCCTTCCAATGCATTCAACACGCCTACCAAGCACACCCACATATTTTCAACCGCCTCTTCAACCACCTCCTTCAACAAGGATTCCATCCCCCCTGTTGGCGACAAGCAACCGGCGCTATCCTGCGCAAACCAAACAAACCTGACTACAGCACCCCCAAAGCCTATCGCATCATCTCTCTCCTCAACTGCTTGGGCAAAGTATCGGAGAAGATCATGGCTAGGAGGTTTGCCTACTACACCGAAACACACGATCTCCTGCACGTAGACCAGATAGGAGGAAGACCAAAGCGCTCAGCCGTGGATGCAGCACTTGCACTCGCACATGACGCTGACCTAGCCCGTCGGAACAAGAGAGTCCTCAGCTCATTGTTCATGGACGTCAAAGGCGCCTTTGACAATGTAGGCATGACTCGCCTCCTGGAGGAATTACAGGTTGAGGGATATCCGCGACAGGTAGTACAATGGGTTCAAAGTTTCCTTACTGACCAATCCATTGCGCTTTCATTCGACGGAACAAAAGAACCACTTCACCCTGTTAACACTGGCATACCCCAAGGATCCCCTATCTCCCCCATTCTATTCCTTATCTACCTTCACCCACTCTTCAACATCGTCAACCAACAACACCCAGAGGTGTGGACGCCATCTTATATCGACGACTGCGCTTTCATCATCAATGGCAAATCGGAGGAATACAATGCTTGCATACTGGAACAGGTCACCCAAACCGTATTCAACTGGGCAGACAACAATGCAGTAGCCTTCGACGACCCCAAATCCGAACTCATCCACTTTCACAACCTACGCACCAGCAACAACACCCCCATCACCCTCCCCAATGGCACACTCATCACACCTTCCAAATCGCTACGATGGGTAGGTACATGGTTTGACCGCAAACTCTCTTTCACGTACCATGTTGATACTAAGGTGGCATCTGCCACGCGCGCACTCAACATGCTCATGGGGCTTACCAACACCCGTCGGGGCCTTACAGCCAAGGGCATGCGCCAGCTATACCTTGCTTGCATAACCCCTATTGCGGATTTTGGAGCCGAGGTGTGGTGGGTGGGACAGAAGAACCATCTCCGCAAGCTGCAGATACTGCAGAACACAGCGGTTCGACGCATTTTGGGTGCCTTCCGCACCTCCCCAACCAAGGCCTTAGAAATCGAGGCCTCTCTACCACCCCCACAACTCCGACTTCACCACCTGCAACAGAAACTTGCAATCCGCCTCACCACTTACCCAGCAACCCATCCCCTGAGGGTGCGTTGTCCACCAGATCTCCTACCATTTGAATCAGACCGAACCGACAATGCCACATATACACTATGGCATCAAACCTACCAACCACAACAACACCACACCCGCCTCGACACCATCCTCTCCACCGTCAACAAATGGATTGAACCAGCGTCTAGGCTAGAAGAAATAGCTGACAGTCTTCCCCCATGGTTTGAACACTCAGCGGATATTGACATTGCAAAAGCATCAAAGGCAAACCAAACCAAGGAACACTACAGTGTACTGGAAACGATTGACTGGGAACCGCAGGACCATATGGTAGTATACACAGATGGAAGCATGCTTGAAGGATCGAAGGTTGGTGCAGGACTTCATGCTTACCACAACAAACACTGGCAAGACAAGAGCTGGAACCTAGGCAACGAAATGGAGGTGTTTGATGCAGAATTATATGCAATTGAACAAGCACTCCGCTTAGCAATCACCTGGACACGTCAACAATACTTCCAACACCTATGGATCTTTGCCGACAATTAAGCAGCAATCCGCCGCATCCACAAACCCACCCAACACAAGACCATCAACATGCTGACAACTGACAGCCACTGCCACATCAAACGCCTCCACCAGCGAGGCATCCTCACACACATCCACTGGGTGCCAGGCCACTGTGACATCGCCGGCAATGACAAGGCAGATGCCACAGCAAAAGACGGCGCCCTCAACCACCTACCACATTACTCCCGATACACATCAAACGCTTTCCTCAAGCGTCAAGCAAAAGCTGATCTCCAAGCAAAATGGACAGAGGAATGGATCAAACTCACACGCAAACAAAGGGGCAACTCATACTGGGGCGGCCCACCCACACTCAAACCACCACCATACCTACAACTACCAAAAAACATCACCGCCACCATCACGCAGCTTCGCACTGCACACGGCTACTTTGGTTCATACCTTAGTAATATACCAACAAGCGATTTCTACAACAACCCAACTTGTCCATGTGGCGCACCTGTTCAATCCCCAAAACACCTTCTCCTCTACTGCAAACGCACACACCACATACGAAACAAAATCCTCCAACAACTCGACGGCCCAACACCTTTTACCAGGGTCATCTCGAATGATGGAAACGTTTTGGTTAAGTTGGTTACTGAGCTACACATGGGGGCGAGGACACCGGAGGAGGAAGAAAGGGACAACACATGGGGATGGGGCGATGTTGAGGAGAACGAGGAGGAAGAGAGCGGCGAGGAAGAGGAGGAGGAGTAAGGTGAAAAGCAAGGAACCAGCTGCCCGTAACACACCAATATGACTGCCACCCCATCGAAACGATCACCCGCAGACACATACGGCACCACCACACCATTGAGGGGCTGTTGAAGAAGAACAGCCAACACTATTACGATTTCCCTTTCTATTTTGGATTGATTTCATTTGACTTTGTTACATGCGCGCGCTTGGTTTTCATTCGATTTCATTATTTCTTTTCTTGTTTGTGGACAGAATGAACAACGTCAACAAACGATGGAAGAAATAATGAAATCAAACGGAAATTAAGTGCGCGCATGTATTAAAGAAAGTCAAATCAAATCAGGTCAAATGAGCAAAAGGAAAATTGTAATAGTGTTGGCTGTTCTTCTCCAACAGCCCTTCAATGGTGTGGTAGTGCCGTATGTGTCTGCGGGTGATTGTTTCAATGAGGTAGCAGTTATGCTGGTGTGTTTGGGCAGCTGGTTCCTTTATCTTCCCCTTACTCCCCCTCCTTCTCATTGCTTTCTTCCTCCTCGTCCTCATCCTCCTCTTCATCCTCAATATTCCCCCAATCCCCTGTGTTTTCCTTCTCTTCTTCCTCCGGCATTTTCCCTCCCATGCGTAGCTCTGTCACCAGCTTGACCAGTACATTGTCATTGTTTGATATGACCCTAGTGAAAGGTATTGGGCCATCTAGTTGTTTGAGAATCTTTTGTCACGTTTGGTGTGTGCGCTTGCAATAGAGGAGGATGTGTGTTGGGGATTGGACAGGTGCGCCACATAGACATGTTGGGTTGTGGTAGAAGTCGCTTGTTGGTATGTTACTAAGGTATGAGCCAAAGTAGCCGTGTGCAGTGCGAAGTTGCATAATGGTTGGGGTGATGTGTTTTGGTAGTTGGTGTGGTGGGGGTTTGAGTGTAGGTGGGCCACCCAATAAGAGTTGCCCCGTTGTTTGTGTGTCAGTTCATTTCATTCCTCTGCCCACCTTGTTTGAAGATCGGCTTTTGCCTGTCGATTGAGGAAGGCGTTTGATGTGTATCAGGAGTGATGTGGTGGGTGGTTGAGGGCGCCATCTTTTGCTGCGGCATCTGCCTTGTCATTGCCGGCGATGTCACAGTGGCCAGGCACCCAGTTACATTTATTCATTTATTATTCATATTATATGGAGCCGGTCGGCTATGGCAATGAAGAAGAGATAAATACAGGTTGGACAGAATGAAAAACATCAACAAACAATGAAAGAAATAATGAAATCAAATGAAAATCAGGCGCGCCCATGTAACAAAAGGCTAATGAAATCAATCCAAAATAGAAAGGAAAATCGTAATATTGTTGGCTATTCTTCTTCGACAGCCCCTCAATAGTGTTGTGGTGCCATATGTATCTGCGAGGGATCATTTCAATGATGTGACAGTCATGTTGGTGTGTTGCGCGCGGCTGGTGTTTATTCCTCCTCTTCCTCCTCTTCGGTGCTCTCTTCCTCCTCGTCCTCCTCAACATCGCCCCATCCCCATGTGTTTTCCTTCTCTTCTTCCTCCGGTATCTTCCCCCCCCCTGGCACCCAGCCGATGTGTGCGGTGATGCCTCGTTGATGGAGACGTTTGATGTGGCGGTCGCTGTCCAATGTCAGCATGTTGACAGTTTTGTGTTGGGTGGGTTTGTGAATGTGACGGATTGCCGTTTGGTTCTCTATGAATATTCAAAGGTGAAAGAATCGGCGGTGGCATGCCCAGGTGTTTGCAAGGCAAAGTGCTTACTTAATGGCAAACAACTCTGCATCAAACAGAATTTCGTTCCAAAGAGCCAAAAATTTCGTTCCAAAGAGCCAAAATACTGTTTCCAAAGCGACATTACACCTTCAACAGGTTGTTTGCAAGGTGATCTTACATTTGCAAGATCATAGGTGGCAAAACAAAGTACAAGAACCTAATAGACAATCCTCTGCTCGTGTGAGGTGGCTTGATCCAAACTGCCAGAGATCTAGTGCTTTGATTCCTGGGTATATAAACGCAGGACTCTCTTGAGGACGTGAACAGCCCCAAGAAGGCAATACCCAGGCATCAGCAGCCCACTTCTGCTGACCCCACCCAACTTATTTGGGTGGGTGGGACCAAGTTTTGCGACACGGCCCCAAAATTTCAAAATTTTGGACCTAGCCAAAATCGAGCAACTGGATTAAATTCCCCATCCAATTTCGCACAGAACCACACTCTTCCCATCCAAACACCATGAGTACTCACGATAGTACAATGCAAGAGAGCGACGATGACTTTAGTTCGCTTCCTCCTACTCTGACCTCCCCTACACCAACCGCACCTGGCGCCGCAAGCCAATTCCTTAACACACTTGAGTTCAACATGTCCAGCGACCCACTTACTGGAATGCGTGACTTCAATGTACCCACAACCAGCACCACCCCAGTTCCCCGATCCGAAAACACCTCCCGCAACCTCTTCAAACGCAAGCGCACCGACGCCAGCAGCCGCCCAGATGACCTGACTGATGTTCTGACCCTACTTGGAAACAAGATGGATCGCACACTCAGCGCAATGGAAACAATCAAGCTTGCACTCAAAGGACTTGAAGCTGAGATGAAATCCACCAGCGAACAGATGCGCAACATCCAGGCAGACCTGAAGGCAGTGAAGACAAACACCACTCGCATTGACAAACAAGCGAAGCAACTCAAGACGCAGCTTACAGCAGCACCATCCACCGACACAACCACAGCCGCAACCACAACATCAAGCACCAAAGCGCCAAAGACAACCAAAGACAAACCTAAGTCATATGCGCAAGCAATAGCCGACACTACCACTACAACCGCCACAACCGCAGTCAACAATCCAACCACCACAACAGCCACAACAACAGCCACACTCACACCCACCAATCGGCGCATGGTAGCCACTCGCAGCCCTGCCGCAAAACCTACTCCATCACTATCCCCAGCAGAACTCCTTATCCTCCGCGATGCCGCCAACCAAGCACTCTCTTCAAATGCGGCATCTAACAAACTGGTTATTGCGCAGGTGAGGGAGACGTCTAAAGGCAACCTGATTCTTGTGACTCGCGAAGATTGAACTGCTACGCAAGTAATGCACTTCCACAAGATAGTTACCAAGGCGCTTGCAAAACTGGATGCGCGGGTGGTCAACCTCAAGGAAGATTCGAGCTGGGGAAAGGTAATGGTACATGCAATTGGAATTGAAAGTTTCGGAGGAGTTGAAGGGATGAAGAGGTTGAAACAGGAGATTGAAAAATTCAATGTGGCAGTAGAATTGGTACAAGAGCCACGTTGGTTAGTGGAAGAGAGCAAGAGGCAGGGGAAGAAAGCATTGTCGGTACTGGTGGCAGTTAAGGATCAAGCGACTGCAGAAGCCATTGCAAAGAAAGGAGTCCTGGTTCAGGGCGCAGTAATGCGCACTGTTCTATTCAACTCATGCAAACCAACCAACCAATGCCAGAACTGTCAAAGATTTGGCCACCACTACCTCCGATGCACCCAACAGGCAAGATGCCGCTTGTGCACAAAGTCCCATCAGACCAAACAACACAAGTGCCCTAAATGCGCCAGCCCCCAACACTGTGAACACAACACCCCCAAATGCTGCAACTGCAAAGGAGCGCACTTCTCTAATGCCAACAACTGCCCTACCAAGGGAGCAATTCCCAAACCACCAAGGCAACAAGCAACTGATCCGCCACAGGATATGGAAACCGAACCCACTGAAACAACCACCACCACTGTCTAATGCAGACACAACCAACCACCAACCAGAACCGCAACCATCAGAAACAACCACTCCGCCTCATCCAAATCAATTGCAACCGATCTTCCCTTGTCGTCACAACTGTCCTTGAGCTTGCTAGCAGGACCGCAGACATCATACTTATTCAGGAGCCCTGGATCAGTCGTGATGGCAACACAATTACTCACCCAACCTTCACCGCAATCACACCGTCACATCCCACCCTCAGAGCTCGGGTTATGACGTACATCAACAACACTACACCACACCTTACAACAACACCACGCCCTGACATCAGCAACGACCCTGATCTTCAAGCCTTGGAGATCTTATCACCACATCACCATACCCTCACCATCTACAACATCTACAACGAAAAGAACCTGGAAGGCACTTGGACAGTCGAGCGCACCCTTCAAAACCTTTCCATCACACCACACACCATCATTGCCAGTGACTTCAATGCGCACCACCCATGGTGGAACTCACAACGACCAGCAACTAGGAGTGACGTCCTAGTTCAATACCTCCAACACCACAACATGCAACTACTTAACACACCCGACACCTCCACCTTCCACCGACGCAACAACACAGGGTTGTCAGCCCTTGACCTCACATTCACCACGCCAGGCCTTCTGGAGTGGGTAGACAACTGGGAAATAGATGACGACAACCACCCAGGATCCGACCACAGCCTTCTGCGATTCAGCATCCTCCCTACCGAAACTGACTTTATCCCTCCCCCTTCCGCTAACCGGTACAACTGGCGAGCAGCAGACTGGGAGCTTTTCGAATCAAAGTTCATCAGCATTATACAGCAGACCGAGTCCCAATAGACACACCTCTTTGCCTCAACACACCCAACCGACATGACAAATAGTGCACAATTTCTCACAACCGCAATCCTGGACGCAGTACAACAAAGCGTACCCCTCATCAAACCATCAGCAAGATCCAAACGGTGGTGGACAGAGGAGATTGCAGTAGAGCAAAAGCTTATGGAACGTGTATTCAGAACATGGAGAGCAAGTGGGAAACAGAGTGGAGAAGAGGAGCGTCTATATAAACAATAGAGGAATAGCTACTTCCGATTAATTTGAACTGAGACAAGACCGTACTCCAACATTTATACATAACAACACCACCGCAACCACCTTTGAGGAGAAGTCTAACATGCTCCGCAACGTCATGTTCCCAGCTCCACCCTCCTACCCACCAACACCAACCCGCACACCCCTACGATCAATCCCTTGGGCATAGGTAACAGCGGCAGAGGTTGAAACAGCACTCATGACCAGTGCACCAAACAAGGCACCAGGCCCTGACGGCATTTCCTTCCAATGCATCCAACACGCCTACCAAGCACACCCAGGGATCTTTAACCGCCTTTACAACCACCTCCTCCAACAAGGATTCCACCCCCCTTGCTGGAGACAAGCAACCGGCGCCATCCTGCGCAAACCAAACAAACCCGACTATACAGCCCCCAAAGCCTATCGCATTATCTCTCTCCTCAACTGCCTAGGCAAAGTATCGGAGAAGATCATGGCTAGGAGGCTTGCCTACTACACCAAAACACACCACCTCTTACACGCAGACCAGATAGGAGGAAGACCAAAGCGCTCAGCCGTGGATGCAACACTTGCACTGGCACATGACGCTGACCTAGCCCGTCGGAACAAGAGAGTCCTCAGCGCATTGTTCATGGATGTCAAAGGTGCCTTTGACAATGTTGCAATGACTCGCCTCTTGGAGGAGTTACAGGTTGAGGGATATCCGCAACAGATACTGCAATGGGTTCAAAGTTTCCTTACTGACAGATCGATTGCACTTTCATTTGACGGAACAAAGGAACCTCTCCATCCTGTCAACACCGGTATCCCCCAAGGCTCACCCATTTCACCAATCCTATTTCTCATTTACCTACACCCACTCTTCAACATCGTCAACCAACAACATCTGGAGGTATGGACGCCATCATACATTGATGACTGCGCCTTTATCATCAACGGGAGAACAGAGGAACAGAACGCTCGCATACTAGAACAGGTCACCCAAACCGTATTCAACTGGGCCAACAACAATGCAGTGGCCTTTGACGACCCCAAATCCGAACTTATCCACTTTCACAACCTACGCACCACCAACAACAACCCCATCACCCTCCCCAACGGCACACTCATCACACCTTCCAAATCGCTACGATGGCTAGGTACATGGTTTGACCGCAAACTTTCCTTTACTCACCATGTCGACACCAAGGTTGCTTCTGCCACACATGCACTTAACATGCTCATGGGCCTTACCAACACCCGCAGGGGGCTTACAGCCAAGGGCATGCGCCAGCTATACCTTGCTTGTATCACACCCATTGCGGACTTTGGAGCCGAAGTGTGGTGGGCAGGACAGAAGAACCATCTCCGCAAGCTGCAGATACTGCAGAACATAGCCACACGTCGCATTTTGGGTGCCTTCCGCACCTCACCCACCAAGGCCCTGGAAATTGAGGCCTCTCTCCCACCACCACAGCTACGACTCCACCATCTGCAGCAAAAACTTGCAATCCGGCTGACAACATACCCTCCAACCCACCCCCTACGGGTCCGATGCCCATCAGACTTTCCCCCCCACGAATTGGACCGAACCGAAAACCCTACCTACACACCATGGCATGGAACACACGCATCATCACAATACCATACCCGTCTAGACACCATCCTCTCCACCGTCAACAAATGGATTGAACCAGCGACAAGACTAGAAGAAATGGCCGATAGTCTTCCACCATGGTTTGAACACTCAGCGGACATTGACATTGCAAAAGCATCAAAGGCAAACCAAACCAAGGAACACTACAGTGTACTGGAAACGATTGACTGGGAACCGCAGGACCATATGGTAGTATACACAGATGGAAGCATGCTTGAAGGATCGAAGGTTGGTGCAGGACTTCATGCTTACCACAACAAACACTCGCAAGACAAGAGCTGGAACCTAGGCAACGAAATGGAGGTGTTTGATGCAGAATTATATGCAATTGAACAAGCACTCCGCTTAGCAATCACCTGGACACGTCAACGATACTTCCAACACCTATGGATCTTTGCCGACAATCAAGCAGCAATCCGCCGCATCCACAAACCCACCCAACACAAGACCATCAACATGCTGACAACTGACAGCCACCGCCACATCAAACGCCTCCACCAGCGAGGCATCCTCACACACATCCACTGGGTGCCAGGCCATTGTGACATCGCCGGCAATGACAAGGCAGATGCCGCAGCAAAAGACGGCGGCCTCAACCACCCACCACATCACTCCCGATACACATCAAACGCCTTCCTCAAGCGACAAGCAAAAGCCGATCTTCAAACAAGGTGGGCAGAGGAATGGAATAAACTGACACAGAAACAAAGAGGCAACTCCTATTGGGGCGGCCGACCCACACTCAAACCACCACCACACCTACAACTACCAAAACACATCACCGCCACCATCACGCAGCTTCGTACTGCACACGGCTACTTTGGTTCATACCTCAGTAACATACCAACAAGCGACTTCTACAACAACCCAACTTGTCCATGTGGCGCACCTGTCCAATCCCCAAAACACCTTCTCCTCTACTGCAAACGCACACACCACATACGACACAAAATCCTCCAACAACTCGATGGCCCAACTCCTTTTATCAGGGTTATCTCGAATGACGGAATCTTTTCGTTAAGTTGGTTACTGAGCTACGCATGGGGGAGAGGATACCGGAGGAGGAAGAAAGGGACAACACATGGGGATGGGGCGATGTCGAGGAAGACGAAGAGGAAGAGAGCAGCGAAGAGGAGGAAGAGGAGAGATAAGGAGATGAAGGAACCAGCCACCCGCAACTCACCAACATGACTGTCACATAATCGAAATGATCCCCCGCAGACACATACGGCACCACAACACCATCGAGGGGCTGTTGAAGAAGAACAGCCAACACTATCACAATTTTCCTTTCTAATTTCGATTGATTTCATTCGACTTTGTTACATGCGCGCGCTTGATTTTCGTTCCATTTCATTATTTCTTTTATTGTTTGTTGACGTTTTTCATCCTGTCCGACATGTATTTATCTCTTCTTCACTGCTATAGCCGACCGGCTCCATGCAATATGAATAATAAATAAATAAATAAATCTGCATCAAACACCTCCATTTTGTTGCCTGAATTCCAACTCTTGTCTTGCGAGTGTTCATTGTGGTAGGCATGAAGTCCTGCGCCTACTTTCAATCCTTCCAGCATGCTTCCATTAGTGTATACTACCATGTGGTCTTGCGGCTCCCAGTCAATTGTCTCCAACACAGCATAGTGTTCCTTGGTTTGGCCCGATTTTGACGCTTTTGCGATATCAATGTTGGCAGTGTGTTCAAACTATGGTGGAACACTGTAGGCCATTTCTTCTAGCCTAGATGCTGGTTCGATCCATTTGTCGATGGTGGAGAGGATGGTGTCAAGGGGTGTGTGGTCTTGTTGTGGTTGGTAGGTTTGATGCCATGGTGGATATGTAGCATTGTCGGTTCGGTCTGATTTGAATGGTGGGAAATCTGGTGGACAACGCACCCTCAGGGGATGGCTTGCTGGGTTAGTGGTGAGGCGGATTGCAAGTTTCTGTTGCAGGTGGTGAAGTCGGCGTTGTGGGGGTGGTAGGGAGGCCTCAATTTCTAAGGCCTTGGTTGGAGAGGTGCGGAAGGCACCCAAAATGCGTTGAGCGGCTGTGTTCTGCAGTATTTACAGTTTGCGGAGATGGTTCTTCTGTCCCGCCCACCACACCTTGGCTCCAAAATCCGCAATAGGGGTTATGCAAGCAAGGTATAGCTGTCGCATGCCCTTGGCTGTAAGGCCCCTATGGGTGTTGGTAAGCCCCATGAGCATGTTGAGTGCGCGGGTGGCAGATGCCACCTTGGTATCAACATGGTGCGTGAAGGAGAGTTTGCGGTCAAACCATGTACCTAACCATCGTAGCGATTTGGATGGTGTTATCAGGGTACCGTTGGGGAGGGTGATGGGGGTGTTGTTGGTGGTGCGTAGGTTGTGAAAGTGGATGAGTTCGGATCTGGGGTCGTCGAAGGCTACTGCATTGTTGTCGGCCCAGGTGAATACGGTTTGGGTGACCTGTTCCAGTATACAAGCATTGTGTTCCTCCGATTTGCCATTGATGATGAAGGCGCAGTCATCAATATACGGTGGAGTCCATACCTCGGGGTGTTGTTGGTTGACAATGTTGAAGAGTGAGTGAAGGCAGATAAGGAATAGAATGGGGGAGATAGGGGATCCTTGGGGTATACCAGTGTTGACAGGGTGAAGGGGTTCTTTTATTCCATCAAATGAAAGCGCAATTGATTGGTCAGTAAGGAAACTTTGAACCCATTGCACTACCTGTCACGGATATCCTTCAACCTGTAATTCCTCCAGGAGGCGAGTCATGGCTACATTGTCAAAGGCGCCCTTGACGTCCATGAACAATGCGCTGAAAACTCTCTTCTTCCGGCGGGCTAGGTCAGCATCATGCGCAAGTGCAAGTGCTGCATCCACAGCTGAGTGCTTTGGTCTTCCTCCTATCTGGTCTACGTGCAGGAGGTGGTGTGTTTCGATGTAGTAGGCAAGCCTCCTAGCTATGATCGTCTCCGATAGCTTGCGTAAGCAGTTGAGGAGAGAGATGATGCGATAGGCTTTGGGGGTGCTGTAGTCGGGTTTGTTTAATTTGCGCAAGATAGCGCCAGTTGCTTGTCGCCAACAGGGGGGATGGAATCCTTGTTGAAGGAGGTGGTTGAAGAGGCGGTTAAAAATACGTGGGTGTGCTTGGTAGGCGTGTTGAATGCATTGGAAGGAAATGCCGTTGGGTCCTGGCACCTTATTTGGTGCACTGGTCATGATTGCTGTCTCAACCTCTGCTGCTGTAACCTCTGCCCAGGGGATCCATCGGTGGGGTTTGCGGTCTGGTATTGGTGGGTAAGATGGTGGAGGTGGAAACATGACGGTGCGGAGCATGCTTGACTTCTCCTCAAAGGTAATGGCGGTGTTATGGTTGTGTGTTAGTGTTGGGGTGCGGTCTTGTCTCCTAGGTTTCAAGTATTTGACAACTTGAAAGATCTCTGGTCCTTGTGCGTTCTGCACGAATTCCTGCAAGCATCGGTTCTTCTCAGTTCTAATCAATTGGAAGTAGCTGTTCCTCTATTGTTTATACAAATGCTCCTCCTCTCCGCTTTGTTTTCCACTTTCCCTCCATGTTCTGAGTGCACGTCCCATGAGCTTTCGCTCTACTGCAATCCCCTCTGTCCACCAGCGTTTGGATCTTGCTGATGGTTTGATGAGGGGTACGCTTTGTTGTACTGCGTCCAGGATTGTGGTTGTGAGATATTGTGCACTATTTGTCATGTTGGTTGGGTGTGTTGAGGCAAAGAGGTGTGTCCATTGGGACTCAGTCTGCTGTATAATGCTGATGAACTTTGATTCGAAGAGCTCCCAGTCTGCTGCTCGCCAGTTGTACCGGTTAGCGGAAGGGGGAGGGATAAAGTGAGTTTCAGTAGGGAGGATGCTGAATCGCAGAAGGCTGTGGTCGGATCCTGGGTGGTTGTCGTCATCTATTGCCCAGTTGTCTACCCACTCCAGAAGGCCTGGCGTGGTGAACGTGAGGTCAAGGGCTGACAACCCTGTGTTGTTGCGTTGGTGGAAGGTGGCAGTGTCGGGTGTGTTGAGTAGTTGCATGTTGTGGTGTTGGAGGTATTGAACTAGGACATCACTCCTGGTTGCTGGTCGTTGTGAGTACCACCATGGGTGGTGTGCATTGAAGTCACTGACAATGATGGTGTGTGGTGTGATGGGAAGGTTTTGAAGGGTGCGCTCAACTGTCCAAGTGCCTTCCAGGTTCTTCTCGTTGTAGATGTTGTAGATGGTGAGGGTATGGTGGTGTGGTGATGAGATCTCCATGACTTGGAGATCAGGGTGGTTGCTGATGTCAGGGCATGGTGTTGTTGTAAGGTGTGGTGTGGTGTTGTTCATGTATGTCATAACCCAAGCTCTGAGGGTGGGATGTGATGGTGTGATTGCGGTGAAGGTTGGATGAGTAATTGTGTTGCCGTCACGACTGATCCAGGGCTCCTGAATAAGTATGATGTCTGCGGTCCTGCTGGCAAGCTCAAGGACAGTAGTGACGACAAGGGAAGATTGGTTGCAATTGATTTGGATGAGGCAGAGTAGTTGTTTCTGATGGTTGCGGTTCTGGTTTGGTGGTTGGTTGTGTCTGCATTAGACATTGGTGGTAGTTGTTTCGGTGGGTTCGGTTTCCATTTCCTGTAGCTTATTTATTTATTTATTTATTATTCATATTGCATGGAGCCGGTCGGCTATGGCAGTGAAGAAGAGATAAATACATGTCGGACAAAATGAAAAACGTTAACAAACAATAAAAGAAATAATGAAATCAAACGAAAATCAAGCGCACGCATGTAACAAAGGAAATGAAATCAAATCAAGTCAAATGACTGAAAGGAAAATCGTAATAATGTTGGCTGTTCTTCTTCATCAGCCCCTCGATGGTGTTGTGTTGCCGTATGTGTCTGCGGGTGATCGTTTCGATGGGGTGGCAGTCATATTGGTGTGTTACGGGCAGCTGGTTCCTTGCTTTTCACCTTACTCCTCCTCCTCTTCCTCGCTGCTCTCTTCCTCCTCGTCCTCCTCAACATCACCCCATCCCCATGTGTTGTCCCTTTCCTCCTCCTCCGGTGTCCTCTCCCCCATGTGTAGCTCAGTAACCAACTTAACCAAAACGTTTCCATCATTTGAGATGACCCTGGTAAAAGGAGTTGGGCCGTCGAGTTGTTGGAGGATTTTGTTTCATATGTGGTGTGTGCGTTTGCAGTAGAGGAGAAGGTGTTTTGGGGATTGAACAGGTGCGCCACATGGACAAGTTGGGTTGTTGTAGAAGTCGCTTGTTGGTATGTTACTGAGGTATGAACCAAAGTAGCCGTGTGCAGTGCGAAGCTGCGTGATGGTGGCGGTGATGTGTTTCGGGAGTTGTAGGTGTGGTGGTGGTTTGAGTGTGGGTGGGCCGCCCCAGTAGGAGTTGCCTCTCTGTTTGCATGTGAGTTTGATCCATTCCTCTGTCCATTTCGCTTGGAGATCGGCTTTTGCTTGACGTTTGAGGAAAGCGTTTGATATGTATCGGTTGTGGTGTGGAGGGTGGTTGAGGGCGCCTTCTTTTGCTGCTGCATCTGCCTTGTCATTGCCGGCGATGTCGCAGTGACCTGGTACCCAGTGGATGTGTGTGGTAATGCCTCGCTGATGGAGACGTTTGATATGGCGGTGACTGTCTGATGTCAGCATGTTGATGGTTTTGTGTTGGGTGGGTTTGTGAATGCGACGGATAGCCGCTTGGTTGTCTGCAAATATCCAAAGGTGAAAGAATTGGCGCTGGCGTGCCCAGGTGTTTGCGAGGCGAAGGGCTTGCTCAATGGCAAACAACTCTGCATCAAATACCTCCATTTCGTCCCCTAAGTTCCAGCTTTTGTCTTGCGAGTGTTCGTTGTGATAGGCATGAAGTCCTGCGCCTACCTTCGATCCTTCCAGCATGCTTCCGTCAGTGTATACTACCATGTGGTCTTGCGGCTCCCAGTCAATTGTCTCCAACACAGCGTAGTGTTCCTTGGTTTGGTCCGATTTTGATGCTTTTGCTATATCAATGTCGGCAGTGTGTTCAAACCATGGGGGAAGACTGTCGGCTATTTCTTCTAGCCTAGACGCTGGTTCAATCCATTTGTTGACGGTGGAGAGGATGGTGTTGAGGCGGGTGTGGTGTTGTTGTGGTTGGTAGGTTTGATGCCATTGTGTATATGTGGCATCGTCGGTTCGGTCTGATTCGAAAGGTGGGAAATCTGGTGGACAATGCACCCTCAGGGGATGGGTTGCTGGGTAAGTGGTGAGGCGGATTGCAAGTTTCTGTTGCAGGTGGTGAAGTCGGAGTTGTGGGGGTGGTAGGGAGGCTTCAATTTCTAAGGCCTTGGTTGGAGAGGTGCGGAAGGCACCCAAAATGCGTCGAGCGGCTGTGTTTTGCAGTATTTGCAGTTTGCGGAGATGGTTCTTCTGTCCCGCCCACCACACCTCGGCTCCAAAATCCGCAATAGGGGTTATGCAAGCAAGGTATAGCTGGCGCATGCCCTTGGCTGTAAGGCCCCGACGGGTGTTGGTAAGCCCCATGAGCATGTTGAGTGCGCGGGTGGCAGATGCCACCTTGGTATCAACATGGTGCGTGAAGGAGAGTTTGCGGTCAAACCATGTACCTAACCATCGTAGCGATTTGGATGGTGTTATAAGGGTACCGTTGGGGAGGGTGATGGGGGTGTTGTTGGTGGTGCGTAGGTTGTGAAAGTGGATGAGTTCGGATTTGGGGTCGTCGAAGGCTACTGCATTGTTGTCTGCCCAGGTGAATACGGTTTGGGTAACCTGTTCCAGCATGCGAGCATTGTGTTCCTCTGATTTGCCATTGATGATGAAGGCGCAGTCGTCGATATAAGATGGCGTCCACACCTCTGGGTGTTGTTGGTTGACAATGTTGAAGAGTGGGTGAAGGTAGATAAGGAATAGAATGGGGGAGATAGGGGATCCTTGGGGTATACCAGTCTTGACAGGGTGAAGGGGTTCTTTTGTTCCATCGAATGAAAGCGCAATTGATCGGTCAGTAAGGAAACTTTGAACCCATTGCACTACCTGTCGCGGATATCCCTCAACCTGTAATTCCTCTAGGAGGCGAGTCATGGCTACATTGTCAAAGGCGCCTTTGACGTCCATGAACAATGCGCTGAGGACTCTCTTGTTGCGACGGGCTAGGTCAGCGTCATGTGCGAGTGCAAGTGCTGCATCCACAGCTGAGCGCTTTGGTCTTCCTCCTATCTGGTCTGCGTGCAGGAGATGGTATGTTTCGGTGTAGTAGGCAAGCCTCCTAGCCATGATCTTCTCCGATACTTTGCCCAAGCAGTTGAGGAGAGAGATGATGCGATAGGCTTTGGGGGCGCTGTAGTCAGGTTTGTTTGGTTTTCGCAGGATAGCGCCGGTTGCTTGTCGCCAACAGGGGGGATGGAATCCTTGTTGAAGGAGGTGGTTGAAGAGGTGGTTAAAAATACCTGGGTGTGCTTGGTAGGCGTGTTGAATGCATTGGAAGGAAATGCCGTCGGGGCCTGGCGCCTTGTTTGGTGCACTGGTCATGATTGCTGTCTCAACCTCTGTCGCTGTTACCTCTGCCCTGGGGATCGATCGGTGGGGTTTGCGAGGTGGTATTGGTGGGTAAGATGGTGGAGGTGGAAACATGACGTTGCGGAGCATGTTTGACTTCTCCTCAAAGGTGGTGGCGGTGGTATGGTTGTGTGTTAGTGTTGCGGTGCGGTCTTGTCTCCTAGGTTTCAAGTATTTGATAACTTGAAAGATCTCTGGTCCTTGTGCGTTCTGCACGAATTCCTGCCAGCATCGGTTCTTCTCGGTTCTAATCAATCGGAAGTAGCTGTTCCTCTGTTGTTTATACAAACGCTCCTCCTCTCCGCTTTGTTTTCCACTTGCCCTCCATGTCCTGAATGCACGTCCCATGAGCTTGCGCTCTGCCGCAATCTCCTCTGTCCACCACCGCTTGGATCTTGCTGATGGTTTGATAAGGGGGACGCTTTGTTGTACTGCATCCAGGATTGCGGTTGTTAGGAATTGTGCACTATTGGTCATGTCAGTTGGGTGTCGTGAGGCAAAGAGGTGTGTCCACTGGGGTTCGGTTTGCTGAATAATACTGATGAACTTGGATTCAAAGAGCTCCCAGTCTGCTGCTTGCCAGTTGTAACGGTTAGCGGAAGGGGGAGGGATGAAGTCGGTTTCGGTCGGGAGGATGCTGAATCGCAGAAGGCTGTGGTCGGATCCCGGGTGGTTGTCGTCATCTATTGCCCAGTTGTCTACCCACTCCAGAAGGCCTGGCGTGGTGAACGTGAGGTCAAGTGCTGACAACCCTGTGTTGTTGCGTCGGTGGAAGGTGGCGGTGTCGGGTGTGTTGAGTAGTTGCATGTTGTGGTGTTGGAGGTATTGAACTAGGACGTCACTCCTGGTTGCTGGTCGTTGTGAGTTCCACCATGGATGGTGCGCATTGAAGTCACCGGCAATGATGGTGTGTGGTGTGATGGGAAGGTTTTGAAGGGTGCGCTCGACTGTCCAAGTGCCTTCCAGGTTCTTCTCGTTGTAGATGTTGTAGATGGTGAGGGTATGGTGGTGTGGTGATGAGATCTCCAAGGCTTGAAGATCGGGGTCGTTGCTGATGTCAGGGCGTGGTGTTGTTGTAAGGTGTGGTGTGGTGTTGTTGATGTACGTCATAACCCGAGCTCTGAGGGTGGGATGTGACGGTGTGATTGCGGTGAAGGTTGGGTGAGTAATTGCGTTGCCGTCACGACTGATCCAGGGCTCCTGAATAAGTATAATGTCTGCGGTCCTGCTAGCAAGCTCAAGGACAGTAGTGACGACGAGGGAAGATCGGTTGCAGTTGATTTGAATGAAGCGGAGTGGTTGTTTCTGATGGTTGCGGTTCTGGTTGGGGGTTGGTTGTGTCTGCATTAGATGGCGGTGTTGGTTGTTTCTGTAGGTTCGGTTTCCATATCCTGTGGCGGGTCAGTTGCCTGTTGCCTTGGTGGTTTGGGAATTGCTGCCTTGGTGGGGCAGTCGTCGGCATTGGAGAAGTGCGCCCCTTTGCAGTTGCAGCACTTGGGGGTGTTGTGTTCGCAGTGTTGGGGGCTGGCGCATTTAGGGCACTTGTGTTGTTTGGTCTGATGAGACTTTGCGCACAAGCGGCATCGTGCCTGTTGGGTGCATCAGAGGTGGTGGTGACCAAATCTTTGACAGTTCTGGCATTGGTCGGTTGGTTTGCATGAGTTGAATAGAACAGTGCGCATTACTGCGCCCTGAACCAGGACTCCCCTCTTTGCAATGGCTTCTGCAGTCGCTTGATCCTTAACTGCCACCACTACCGACGATGCTTTCTTCCCCTGCCTCTTGCTCTCTTCCACTAACCAACGTGGCTCTTGTACCAATTCTACTCCCACATTGAATTTTTCAATCTCCTGTTTCAACCTCTTCATCCCTTCAACTCCTCCGAAACTTTCAATTCCAATTGCATGTACCATTACCTTTCCCCAGCTCGAATCTTCCTTGAGGTTGACCACCCGCGCATCCAGTTTTGCAAGTGCCTTGGTAACTATCTTGTGGAAGTGCATTACTTGCGTAGCAGTGCAATCTTCACGAGTCACAAGAATCAGGTTGCCTTTAGACGTCTCCTTCACCTGCGCAATAACCAGTTTGTTAGATGCCGCGTTTGAAGATAGTGCTTGGTTGGCGGCATCGCGGAGGATAAGGAGTTCTGCTGGGGATAGTGATGGAGTAGGTTTTGCGGCAGGGCTGCGAGTGGCTACCATGCGCCGATTGGTGGGTGTGAGTGTGGCTGTTGTTGTGGCGGTTGTAGTGGTTGGATTGTTGACTGCGGTTGTGGCGGTTGTAGTGGTAGTGTTGGCTATTGCTTGCGCATATGACTTAGGTTTGTCTTTGGTTGTCTTCGGCGCTTTGGTGCTTGATGTTGTGGTTGCGGCTGTGGTTGTGTCGGTGGATGGTGCTGCTGTAAGCTGCGTCTTGAGTTGCTTCGCTTGTTTGTCAATGCGGGTGGTGTTTGTCTTCACTGCCTTCAGGTCTGCCTGGATGTTGCGCATCTGTTCGCTGGTGGATTTCATCTCAGCTTCAAGTCCTTTGAGTGCAAGCTTGATTGTTTCCATCGCGCTGAGTGTGCGATCCATCTTGTTTCCAAGTAGGGTCAGGACATCAGTGAGGTCATCTGGGCGGCTGCTGCCGTTTGTGCGCTTGCGTTTGAAGAGGTTGCGGGAGGTGTTTTCGGATCGGGGAACTGGGGTGGTGCTGGTTGTGGGTACATTGAAGTCTCGCATTCCAGTAAGTGGGTCGCTGGACATGTTGAACTCAAGTGTGTTAAGGAATTGGCTTGCGGCGCCAGGTGCGGTTGGTGTAGGGGAGGTCAGAGTAGGAGGAAGCGAACTGAAGTCATCGTCGCTCTCTTGCATTGTACTATCGTGAGTACTCATGGTGTTTGGATGGGAAGAGGATGGTTCTGTGCGAAATTGGATGGGGAATTTGGTGTAGTTGCTCGATTTTGGTTAAGTCCAAAATTTGGAATTTTTGGGGCCGTGTCGCAAAACTTGGTCCCACCCCCCCGAATAAGTTGGGTGGGGTCAGCAGAAGTGGGCTGCTGACGCCTGGGTATTGCCTTCTTGGGGCTGTTCACGTCCTCAAGAGAGTCCTGCGTTTATATACCCAGGAATCAAAGTACTAGATCTCTGGCAGTTTGGATCAAGCCACCTCACTCGAGCAGAGGATTGTCTATTAGGTTCTTGTACTTTGTTTTGCCACCTATGATCTTACAGATGTAAGATCACCTTGCAAACAACCTGTTGAAGGTGTAATGTCGCTTTGGGAACAGTATTTTGGCTCTTTGGAACGAAATTGAACAACAGGAACAAGGGTATAGTGGTTAAACAAAGGGTATTGTGCGATAGTAATAGGTATTGGTGGGTATAGGGTGGTATATGCAGGTGTGACAAGGGTATTGTGACAACTGACAGGGGGTGAAAGAGGGGAAAATATCGAAGATGTGGAATAACTCAACAACCAGCCGACAGAATCGTCTGAAAATTAAATGGCAATACCAGGACGATGGTATCTACCACTGGTGTTAATTTGAAGGCGGTGCGACGAAAACTGGTTGTGTGGTGAGGTGTTGAAGTTGGTTGCAATGCGAAATGTATGTGTTGTCAGTGAGGGGAAATAGGGGTTGGCGATGTGATTTCGGGTTTTTGGCAACAGCAATATCAGTGCCGCTCCGATTTCGTCGGCGATAGGATCAAAAGAACGGGCTCGTCGAGCTCGTCAATTTGGTCGTTTCGCCGTGTCGGGGGGAGTTGATTTCGTGGAGTTATTTCCGAAAATTGTTTCGTCCGTTCGTTGGGGTGTGTTGAGTAGTTGCAGGTTATCCATTTCCTGTAGCGGATCGGTTGCTTGTTGCCTGGGTGGTTCTGGAATGGCTGCCTGAGTGGGGCAGCTGTCTGCATTAGAGAAGTTTGCTCCTTTACAGTCGCAGCACTTGGGAGTATTGTGTTCGCAGTATTGGGGGCTTGCGCACTTGGGGCATTTGTGTTGTTTGGTTTGATGGGACTTTGCGCAGAGGCGGCATCACGCCTGTTGGGTGCATCTGAGGTAGTGGTGACCAAATCTTTGACAGTTCTGGCATTGGTCGGTTGGTTTGCATGAGTTGAATAGAACAGTGCGCATTACTGCGCCCTGAACCAGGACTCCCCTCTTTGCAATGGCTTCTGCAGTCGCTTGATCCTTAACTGCCACCACTACCAACGATGCTTTCTTCCCCTGCCTCTTGCTCTCCTCCACTAACCAGCGTGGCTCTTGTACCAATTCTACTCCTACATTGAATTTTTCAATCTGCTGTTTCAACCTCTTCATCCCTTCAACTCCTCCAAAACTTTCAATTCCAATTGCATGTACCATTACCTTTCCCCAGCTCAAATCTTCCTTGAGGTTGACCACCCGCGCATCCAGTTTTGCAAGTGCCTTGGTAACTATCTTGTGGAAGTTTATTTATTTATTTATTTATTATTCATATTGCATGGAGCCGGTCGGCTATGGCAGTGAAGAAGAGATAAATACATGTCGGACAAAATGAAAAACCTTAACAAACAATAAAAGAAATGATGTAATCAAACGAAAATCAAGCGTACGCATGTAACAAAGGAAATGAAATCAAATCAAGTCAAATGACCGAAAGGAAATTCGTAATGGTGTTGGCTGTTCTTCTTCAACAGCCCCTCAATGGTGTTGTGGTGCTGTATGTGTCTGCGGGGGATCATTTCGATGATGTGACAGTCATGTTGGTGTGTTGCGGGCGACTAGTTCCTTCGTCTCTTTATTCCTCCTCTTCCTCTTCTCCTTCGCTGCTTTCTTCCTCCTCGTCCTCCTCAACATCGCCCCATCCCCATGTGTTTTCCTTCTCTTCTTCCTCCGGCATTTTCCCTCCCATGCGTAGCTCAGTGACCAACTTAACCAAAACGATTCCATCATTTGAGATGACCCTGGTAAAAGGAGTTGGGCCGTCGAGTTGTTGGAGGATTTTGTGTCGTATGTGGTGTGTGCGTTTGCAGTAGAGGAGAATGTGTGTTGGGGATTGGATAGGTGCGCCACATGGGCAGGTAGGGTTGTTGTAGAAATCGCTTGTTGGTATGTTACTGAGGTATGAGCCAAAGTAGCCGTGTGCAGTGCGGAGCTGCGTGATGGTGGCGGTGATATGTTTTGGTAGTTGTAGGTGTGGTGGTGGTTTGAGTGTGGGTGGGCCGCCCCAATAGGAGTTGCCTCTTTGTTTCTGTGTCAGTTTATTCCATTCCTCTGCCCACCTTGTTTGAAGATCGGCTTTTGCTTGTCGCTTGAGGAAGGCATTTGATGTGTATCGGGAGTAATGTGGTGGGTGGTTGAGGGCGCCGTCTTTTGCTGTGGCATCTGCCTTCTCATTGCCGGCAATGTCACAGTGGCCTGGCACCCAGTGGATGTGTGTGAGGATGCCTCGCTGGTGGAGGCGTTTGATGTGGCGGTGGCTGTCAGTTGTCAGCATGTTGATGGTCTTGTGTAGGGTGGGTTTGTGGATGCGGCGGATTGCTGCTTGATTGTCGGCAAAGATCCATAGGTGTTGGACGCATCGTTGACGTGTCCAGGTGATTGCTAGGCGGAGTGCTTGTTCGATTGCATATAATTCTGCATCAAACACCTCCATTTCATTGCCTAGGTTCCAGCTCTTGTCTTGCAAGTGTTCGTTGTAGTAGGCATGAAGTCCTGCACCGACCTTCGATCCTTCAATCATGCTTCCATCTGTGTATACTACCATATGGTCCTGCAGTTCCCAGTCAATCGTTTCCAGTATACTGTAGTGTTTCTTGGTTTGGTCTGCCTTTGATGCTTTTGCAATGTCAATGTCCGCTGAGTGTTCAAACCATGGTGGAAGACTATCGGCCAATTCTTCTAGTCTTGTTGCTGGTTCAATCCATTTGTTGATGGTAGAGAGGATGGTGTCTAGACGGGTATGGTATTGTGATGATGCATGTGTTTCATGACATGGTGTGTAGGTGGGGTTTTCGGTTCGGTCCGATTCGTGGGGGGGAAAGTCTATTGGGCATCGGACCCGTAGGGGGTGGGTTGGAGGGTATGTTGTCAGCCGGATTGCAAGTTTTTGCTGCAGATGGTAGAGTCGTAGCTGTGGTGGTGGGAGAGAGGCCTCGATTTCCAGGGCCTTGGTGGGTGAGGTGCGGAAGGCACCCAAAATGCGACGTGTGGCTGTGTTCTGCAGTATCTGCAGCTTGCGGAGATGGTTCTTCTGTCCTGCCCACCACACTTCGGCTCCAAAGTCCGCAATGGGTGTGATACAAGCAAGGTATAGCTGGCGCATGCCCTTGGCTGTAAGCCCCCTGCGGGTGTTGGTAAGGCCCATGAGCATGTTAAGTGCACGTGTGGCAGAAGCAACCTTGGTGTCGACATGGTGAGTAAAGGAGAGTTTGCGGTCAAACCATGTACCTAGCCATCGTAGCGATTTGGAAGGTGTGATGAGTGTGCCGTTGGGGAGGGTGATAGGGGTGTTGTTGGTGGTGCGTAGGTTGTGAAAGTGGATGAGTTCGGATTTGGGGTCGTCAAAGGCCACTGCATTGTTGTTGGCCCAATTGAATACGGTTTGGATGACCTGTTCTAGTATGCGAGCGTTCTGTTCCTCTGTTCTCCCATTGATGATAAAGGCGCAGTCGTCAATGTATGATAGCGTCCATACCTCCGGATGTTGTTGGTTGACGATGTTGAAGAGTGGGTGTAGGTAAATGAGAAATAGGATTGGTGAAATGGGTGAGCCTTGGGGGATACCGGTGTTGACAGGATGGAGAGGTTCCTTTGTTCCATCAAATGAAAGTGCAATCGATCTGTCATATCTTGTGGATGTACATTACTTGCGTAGCAGTGCAATCTTCACGAGTCACAAGAATCAGGTTGCTTTTAGATGTCTCCTTCACCTGCGCAATAACCAGATTGTTGGATGCGGCATTTGAAGAGAGTGCTTGGTTGGCGGCATCACGGAGGATGAGAAGTTCTGCCGGGGATAGTAATAGAGTAGGTTTTGCAGCAGGGCTGCAAGTGGCTACCATGCGCCAATTGGTGGGTGTGAGTGTGGCTGTTGTTGTGGCTGTTGTGGTGGTTGGATTGTTAACTGCAGTTGTGGCGGTTGTAGTGGTAGTGTCAGCTATTGCGTGCGCGTATGACTTAGGTTTGTCATTGGTTGTCTTTAGCGCTTTGGTGCTTGATGTTATGGTTGCGGCTTTGGTTGTGTTGGTGGATGGTGCTGCTGTAAGCTGCATCTTGAGTTGCTTTGCTTGTTTGTCAATGCGGGTGGTGTTTGTCTTCACTGCCTTCAGGACTGCCTGGATGTTAAGCATCTGTTTGGTGGTGGATTCCATCTCAGCTTGAAGTCCTTTGAGTGCAAGCTTGATTGTTTCCATTGCGCTGAGTGTGCGATCCATCTTGTTTCCAAGTAGGGTCAGGACATTAGTCAGGTCATCTGGGCGGCTGCTGGCATTGGTGCGCTTGCGTTTGAAGAGGTTGCGGGAGGTATTTTCGGATCGTGGAACTGGGGTGGTGCTGGTTGTGGGTACATTGAAGTCACTCATTCCAGTGAGTGGGTCGCTGGACATGTTGAACTCAAGTGTGTTAGGGAATTGGCTTGCGGCGCCAGGTGCGGTTGGTGTAGCGGAGGTCAGGGTTGGAGTAAGCGAACTGAAATCATCATCGCTCTTTTGCATTCTACTATCATGAGTACTCATGGTGTTCGGATGGGAAGAGTGTGGTTCTATGCGAAATTGGATCGCGAATTTCATCCAGTTGCTCGATTTTGGCTAGGTCCAAAATTTTGAAATTTTGGGGCCGTGTCGCAAAACTTAGTCCCACTCGCCCAAATAAGTTGGGTGGGGTTAGCACAAGTGGGCTGCTGACGCCTGGGTATTGCCTTCTTGTGGCTGTTCACGTCCTCAAGAGAGTCCTGCGTTTATATACCCAGGAATCAAAGTACTAGATCTCTGGCAGTTTGGATCAAGCCACCTCACTCAAGCAGAGGATTGTCTATTGGGTTCTTGTACTTTGTTTTGCCACCTATGATCTTACAGATGTGAGATCACCTTGCAAACAACCTGTTGAAGATGTAATGTCGCTTTGGGAACAGTATTTTGGCTCTTTGGAACGAAATTGAACAACAGGAACAAGGGTATAGTGGTTAAACAAAGAGGATTGTGCAATAGTAATAGGTATTGGTGGGTATAGGGTGGTATATGCAGTGACAAGGGTATTGTGACAACTGACAGGGGGTGAAAGAGGGGAAAATATCGAAGATGTGGAATAACCCAACAACCAGCCAACAGAATCGTCTGAAAATTGAATGGCAATACCAGGACAATGGTATCAACCACTGGTGTTAATTTAAAGGCGGTGCGACAAAAACTGGTTGTGTGGTGAGGTGTTGAAGTTGGTTGCAATGCGAAATGTATGTGTTGTCAGTGAGGGGAAATAGGGGTTGGCGATGTGATTTCGGGTTTTTGGCAACAGCAATATCAGTGCCGCTCCGATTTCGTCGGCGATAGGATCAAAAGAACGGGCTCGTCGAGCTCGTCAATTTGGTCGTTTCGCCGTGTCGGGGGGAGTTGATTTCGTGGAGTTATTTCCGAAAATTGTTTCGTCCGTTCGTTGGGGTGTGTTGAGTAGTTGCAGGTTATCCATTTCCTGTAGCGGATCGGTTGCTTGTTGCCTGGGTGGTTCTGGAATGGCTGCCTGAGTGGGGCAGCTGTCTGCATTAGAGAAGTTTGCTCCTTTACAGTCGCAGCACTTGGGAGTATTGTGTTCGCAGTATTGGGGGCTTGCGCACTTGGGGCATTTGTGTTGTTTGGTTTGATGGGACTTTGCGCAGAGGCGGCATCACGCCTGTTGGGTGCATCTGAGGTAGTGGTGACCAAATCTTTGACAGTTCTGGCATTGGTCGGTTGGTTTGCATGAGTTGAATAGAACAGTGCGCATTACTGCGCCCTGAACCAGGACTCCCCTCTTTGCAATGGCTTCTGCAGTCGCTTGATCCTTAACTGCCACCACTACCAACGATGCTTTCTTCCCCTGCCTCTTGCTCTCCTCCACTAACCAGCGTGGCTCTTGTACCAATTCTACTCCTACATTGAATTTTTCAATCTGCTGTTTCAACCTCTTCATCCCTTCAACTCCTCCAAAACTTTCAATTCCAATTGCATGTACCATTACCTTTCCCCAGCTCAAATCTTCCTTGAGGTTGACCACCCGCGCATCCAGTTTTGCAAGTGCCTTGGTAACTATCTTGTGGAAGTTTATTTATTTATTTATTTATTATTCATATTGCATGGAGCCGGTCGGCTATGGCAGTGAAGAAGAGATAAATACATGTCGGACAAAATGAAAAACCTTAACAAACAATAAAAGAAATGATGTAATCAAACGAAAATCAAGCGTACGCATGTAACAAAGGAAATGAAATCAAATCGTGTCAAATGACCGAAAGGAAATTCGTAATGGTGTTGGCTGTTCTTCTTCAACAGCCCCTCAATGGTGTTGTGGTGCTATATGTGTCTGCGGGGGATCATTTCGATGATGTGACAGTCATGTTGGTGTGTTGCGGGCGACTAGTTCCTTCGTCTCTTTATTCCTCCTCTTCCTCTTCTCCTTCGCTGCTTTCTTCCTCCTCGTCCTCCTCAACATCGCCCCATCCCCATGTGTTTTCCTTCTCTTCTTCCTCCGGCATTTTCCCTCCCATGCGTAGCTCAGTGACCAACTTAACCAAAACGATTCCATCATTTGAGATGACCCTGGTAAAAGGAGTTGGGCCGTCGAGTTGTTGGAGGATTTTGTGTCGTATGTGGTGTGTGCGTTTGCAGTAGAGGAGAATGTGTGTTGGGGATTGGATAGGTGCGCCACATGGGCAGGTAGGGTTGTTGTAGAAATCGCTTGTTGGTATGTTACTGAGGTATGAGCCAAAGTAGCCGTGTGCAGTGCGGAGCTGCGTGATGGTGGCGGTGATATGTTTTGGTAGTTGTAGGTGTGGTGGTGGTTTGAGTGTGGGTGGGCCGCCCCAATAGGAGTTGCCTCTTTGTTTCTGTGTCAGTTTATTCCATTCCTCTGCCCACCTTGTTTGAAGATCGGCTTTTGCTTGTCGCTTGAGGAAGGCATTTGATGTGTATCGGGAGTAATGTGGTGGGTGGTTGAGGGCGCCGTCTTTTGCTGTGGCATCTGCCTTCTCATTGCCGGCAATGTCACAGTGGCCTGGCACCCAGTGGATGTGTGTGAGGATGCCTCGCTGGTGGAGGCGTTTGATGTGGCGGTGGCTGTCAGTTGTCAGCATGTTGATGGTCTTGTGTAGGGTGGGTTTGTGGATGCGGCGGATTGCTGCTTGATTGTCGGCAAAGATCCATAGGTGTTGGACGCATCGTTGACGTGTCCAGGTGATTGCTAGGCGGAGTGCTTGTTCGATTGCATATAATTCTGCATCAAACACCTCCATTTCATTGCCTAGGTTCCAGCTCTTGTCTTGCAAGTGTTCGTTGTAGTAGGCATGAAGTCCTGCACCGACCTTCGATCCTTCAATCATGCTTCCATCTGTGTATACTACCATATGGTCCTGCAGTTCCCAGTCAATCGTTTCCAGTATACTGTAGTGTTTCTTGGTTTGGTCTGCCTTTGATGCTTTTGCAATGTCAATGTCCGCTGAGTGTTCAAACCATGGTGGAAGACTATCGGCCAATTCTTCTAGTCTTGTTGCTGGTTCAATCCATTTGTTGATGGTAGAGAGGATGGTGTCTAGACGGGTATGGTATTGTGATGATGCATGTGTTTCATGACATGGTGTGTAGGTGGGGTTTTCGGTTCGGTCCGATTCGTGGGGGGGAAAGTCTATTGGGCATCGGACCCGTAGGGGGTGGGTTGGAGGGTATGTTGTCAGCCGGATTGCAAGTTTTTGCTGCAGATGGTAGAGTCGTAGCTGTGGTGGTGGGAGAGAGGCCTCGATTTCCAGGGCCTTGGTGGGTGAGGTGCGGAAGGCACCCAAAATGCGACGTGTGGCTGTGTTCTGCAGTATCTGCAGCTTGCGGAGATGGTTCTTCTGTCCTGCCCACCACACTTCGGCTCCAAAGTCCGCAATGGGTGTGATACAAGCAAGGTATAGCTGGCGCATGCCCTTGGCTGTAAGCCCCCTGCGGGTGTTGGTAAGGCCCATGAGCATGTTAAGTGCACGTGTGGCAGAAGCAACCTTGGTGTCGACATGGTGAGTAAAGGAGAGTTTGCGGTCAAACCATGTACCTAGCCATCGTAGCGATTTGGAAGGTGTGATGAGTGTGCCGTTGGGGAGGGTGATAGGGGTGTTGTTGGTGGTGCGTAGGTTGTGAAAGTGGATGAGTTCGGATTTGGGGTCGTCAAAGGCCACTGCATTGTTGTTGGCCCAATTGAATACGGTTTGGATGACCTGTTCTAGTATGCGAGCGTTCTGTTCCTCTGTTCTCCCATTGATGATAAAGGCGCAGTCGTCAATGTATGATAGCGTCCATACCTCCGGATGTTGTTGGTTGACGATGTTGAAGAGTGGGTGTAGGTAAATGAGAAATAGGATTGGTGAAATGGGTGAGCCTTGGGGGATACCGGTGTTGACAGGATGGAGAGGTTCCTTTGTTCCATCAAATGAAAGTGCAATCGATCTGTCATATCTTGTGGATGTACATTACTTGCGTAGCAGTGCAATCTTCACGAGTCACAAGAATCAGGTTGCTTTTAGATGTCTCCTTCACCTGCGCAATAACCAGATTGTTGGATGCGGCATTTGAAGAGAGTGCTTGGTTGGCGGCATCACGGAGGATGAGAAGTTCTGCCGGGGATAGTAATAGAGTAGGTTTTGCAGCAGGGCTGCAAGTGGCTACCATGCGCCAATTGGTGGGTGTGAGTGTGGCTGTTGTTGTGGCTGTTGTGGTGGTTGGATTGTTAACTGCAGTTGTGGCGGTTGTAGTGGTAGTGTCAGCTATTGCGTGCGCGTATGACTTAGGTTTGTCATTGGTTGTCTTTAGCGCTTTGGTGCTTGATGTTATGGTTGCGGCTTTGGTTGTGTTGGTGGATGGTGCTGCTGTAAGCTGCATCTTGAGTTGCTTTGCTTGTTTGTCAATGCGGGTGGTGTTTGTCTTCACTGCCTTCAGGACTGCCTGGATGTTAAGCATCTGTTTGGTGGTGGATTCCATCTCAGCTTGAAGTCCTTTGAGTGCAAGCTTGATTGTTTCCATTGCGCTGAGTGTGCGATCCATCTTGTTTCCAAGTAGGGTCAGGACATTAGTCAGGTCATCTGGGCGGCTGCTGGCATTGGTGCGCTTGCGTTTGAAGAGGTTGCGGGAGGTATTTTCGGATCGTGGAACTGGGGTGGTGCTGGTTGTGGGTACATTGAAGTCACTCATTCCAGTGAGTGGGTCGCTGGACATGTTGAACTCAAGTGTGTTAGGGAATTGGCTTGCGGCGCCAGGTGCGGTTGGTGTAGCGGAGGTCAGGGTTGGAGTAAGCGAACTGAAATCATCATCGCTCTTTTGCATTCTACTATCATGAGTACTCATGGTGTTCGGATGGGAAGAGTGTGGTTCTATGCGAAATTGGATCGCGAATTTCATCCAGTTGCTCGATTTTGGCTAGGTCCAAAATTTTGAAATTTTGGGGCCGTGTCGCAAAACTTAGTCCCACTCGCCCAAATAAGTTGGGTGGGGTTAGCACAAGTGGGCTGCTGACGCCTGGGTATTGCCTTCTTGTGGCTGTTCACGTCCTCAAGAGAGTCCTGCGTTTATATACCCAGGAATCAAAGTACTAGATCTCTGGCAGTTTGGATCAAGCCACCTCACTCAAGCAGAGGATTGTCTATTGGGTTCTTGTACTTTGTTTTGCCACCTATGATCTTACAGATGTGAGATCACCTTGCAAACAACCTGTTGAAGATGTAATGTCGCTTTGGGAACAGTATTTTGGCTCTTTGGAACGAAATTGAACAACAGGAACAAGGGTATAGTGGTTAAACAAAGAGGATTGTGCAATAGTAATAGGTATTGGTGGGTATAGGGTGGTATATGCAGTGACAAGGGTATTGTGACAACTGACAGGGGGTGAAAGAGGGGAAAATATCGAAGATGTGGAATAACCCAACAACCAGCCAACAGAATCGTCTGAAAATTGAATGGCAATACCAGGACAATGGTATCAACCACTGGTGTTAATTTAAAGGCGGTGCGACAAAAACTGGTTGTGTGGTGAGGTGTTGAAGTTGGTTGCAATGCGAAATGTATGTGTTGCCAGTAAGGGGAAATAGAGGTTGGCGATGTGATTTCGGTTTTTTGGCAACAGCAATGTCCGTTCTGCTCAGGTTTTGTCGGCGATAGGATCAAAAAACCGGCTCGTCGAGCTCGTCAATTTGGTTATTTCGCCGTGTCGGGGGGAGTTGATCTCATGGAGTTATTTCCAAAAATTGTTTCGTCCGTTCGTTGGTGTGTTCAGTGTTGGAGGTGTTGTTGAACACCCCCAAGTGCTGCAACTGCAAAGGAGCGCACTTCTCCAATGCAGACAACTGCCCCACTAAGGCAGCAATTCCCAAACCACCAAGGCAATAAGCAAGGTATCCGCCACAGGATATGGAAACCAAACCCACAGAAACAACCACCACCGCCGTCTAAATGCAGGCACAACCAACCCTCAAGCAGAATCACAACCATCATAAACAACTACTCCACTTCATCCAAATCAACTGCAACCGATCTTCTCTTGTCATCACTACTGTCCTCAAGCTTGCTAGCAGGACTGCGGACATTATACTTATTCAGGAGCCCTGGATCAGTCGTGATGGCAGCACAATTACTTACTCAACCTTTACCACAATCACACCGTCACATCCCACCCTCAGACCTCGAGTTATGACGTACATCAACTACACCATACCACAACTCAATATAACCCCACGTCCCGATATCACTAATGACCCTGACCTTCAAGCATTGGAGGCCTCATCACCACACCACCACATGCTCACCATCTACCACACCTACAATGAGAAGAAAACAGAGGGTATTTGGACAGTCAAGCACACACTGCAGAACCTTCCAATCACCCAACACACAATCATAGGCGGTGACTTCAATGCCTACCACCCTTGGTGGAACTCACAACAACCAGCAAGTAGGAGCAATGTTCCGGGTCAATACCTCCAACACCACAATATGCAACTACTCAACACACCAGACACCGCAACATTCTACAGCAGCAACAACACAGAGCTATCGGCTCTTGACGTCACGGTCACCGCAACAGGCCTTCAGGAATGGGTAGACAATTGGGCAATTTTTGATGACAACCACCAAGGATCCGATCACAACCTGCAATTCAGCATCCTGCCAGCCGAAACTGACTTTGTCCCTACCCCTCCTGCTAACCGGTACAACTGGCAAGCAGCAGAGTGGGAACTCTTCAAATCAAAGTTCATCAGCATTATACAACAGACCAATCTCCAATAGACACACCTTGCCTCAACTCACCCAACCGAAATGATAAACAGTGCACAATTCCTCACAACTGCAATCCTGGATGCAGTACAACAAAGCGTACCCCTCATCAAACCATCAGCAAGATCCAAGCAGTGGTGGAGAGAAGAGATTGCAGTAGAGCAAAAGCTTATGGAACGTGTATTCAGAACATGGAGAGCAAGTGGGAAACAGAGTGGAGAAGAGGAGCGTCTATATAAACAATAGAGGAATAGCTACTTCCGATTAATTTGAACTGAGAAGAACCGATGCTGGCAAGAACGCGTGCATAATGCAAAAGGACCAGAAATCTTTCAAGTTGTCAAACACTTGAAACCCAGGATACAAGACCGTACTCCAACATTTATACATAACAACACCACCGCAACCACCTTTGAGGAGAAGTCTAACATGCTCCGCAATGTCATGTTCCTACCTCCACCCTCCTACTCACCAAAACCAACCTGCACACACGATCTATCCCTTGGGCACAAATAACAGTGGCAGAGGTTGAAACAGCAATCATGACTAGTGCACCAAACAAGAGTAGAGGCCCTGACGAGATTTTCTTCCAATGCATCCAACACGCCTACCAAGCACACCCAAAGATCTTTAACCGCCTTTACAACCACCTCCTCCAACAAGTATTCCATCCCACTTGCTGGCAACGCGCAACCGGCGCCATCCTATGCAAACCAAACAAACCCGACTATACTGCCCCCAAAGCCTATTGCATCATCTCCCCCCTCAACTACCTGGGCAAAGTATCAGAGAAAATCATGGCTAGGAGGCTTACCTACTACACCGAAATACACCAACTCCTACACGCAGACCAGATAGGAGGAAGGCCAAGCGCTCAGCCGTAGATGAAGCACTGGCACTTGCAAATGACGCTACTCGCACCCGGCCCTAACCAAACCCCAACCAGAGAAACAATTTTCGGAAATAACGCCACGAAATCAACTCCCCCCGACACGGCGAAACGACCAAATTGACGAGCTCAACAAGGCCGTTCTTTTCATCCCAATGCTAATGAAATTGGAGCGGAACTGACATCGCTGTTGCCAAAAAACCGAAATCACATTGCCAACCCCCATTTCTCCTCACTGACAACACATAGGTTTTGGTTTGCAACCAACTTCAAAACCTCACCACACAACCAGTTTTCGTCGCACCGCCTTCAAATTAACACCAGTGGTAGATACCATTGTTTTGGTATTGCCATTAAATTTTCAGACGATTCTGTTGGCTGGTTGTTGAGTTATTCCACATCTTCGATATTTTCCCCTCTTTCACCCCCTGTCAGTTGTCACAATACCCTTGTCACACCTGCATACACCACCCTATACCCACCAATACCTATTACTATTGCACAATACCCATTGTTTAACCACTATACCCTTGTTCCTGTTGTTCAATTTCATTCTAAAGAGCCAAAATACTGTTCCCAAAGCAACATTATACCTTCAACAGGTTGTTTGCAAGGTGATCTGACATGTGTAAAATCATAGGTGGCAAAACAAAGTACAAGAACCTAATAGACTATCCTCTGCTCAAGTGCGGTGGCTTGATCCAAACTGCCAGAGATCTAGTACTTTGATCCCTGGGTATATAAATGCAGGACTCTCTTGAGAACGTGAACAGCCCCAAGAAGGCAATACCCAGGCATCAGCAGCCCACTTCTGCTGACCCCACCCAACTTATTTGGGTGGGTGGGACCAAGTTTTGCGACACGGCCCCAAAATTTCAAAATTTTGGACCTAGCCAAAATCGAGCAACTGGATTAAATTCCCCATCCAATTTCGCACAGAACCACACTCTTCCCATCCGAACACCATGAGTACTCATGATAGTACAATGCAAGGGAGCGACGATGACTTCAGTTTGCTTACTCCAACCCTGACCTCCGCTCCACAACCACATCTGGCACCACAAGCCAATTCCTCAACACACTTGCGTACAACCTGTCTAGCAACGTACTCACTGGAATGTGTGACTTCAATGTACCCACAACCAGCACCACCCCAGTTCCATGATCCGAAAAGACCTCCCGCAACCTCTTCAAACGCAAGCGCACCAACGCCAGCAGCCGCCCAGATGACCTGACTGATGTCCTGACCCTACTTGGAAACAAGATGGATTGCACACTCAGTGCAATGGAAACAATCAAGCTTGCACTCAAAGGACTTGAAGCTGAGATGAAATCCACCAGTGAAGAGATGCGCAACATCCAGGCAGACCTGAAGGCAGTGAAGACAAACACCACCCGCATTGACAAACAAGCAAAGCAGCTCAAGACGCAGCTTACAGCAGCACCATCCACCAACACCACGACAGCCACAACTACAACATCAAACACCAAAGCTCCAAAGACCACCAAGGACGAACCTAAGTCATATGCGCAAGCAACAGCTGACACTACCACTACAACCGCCACAACCGCAGTCAACAATCCAACCACCACAACCGCCACGACAACAGCCGCACTCACATCCACCAATCGGCATATGGTAGCCACTCGCACCCTTGCCACAAAAGCTACTCTATCATTATCCCCAGCAGAACTCCTCATCCTCCGCAATGCGGCCAACCAAGCACTCTCTTCAAATGCCGCATCCAACAAACTGGTTATTTTGCAAGTGAAGGAGACATCTAAAGGCAACCTGATCCCTGTGACTCATGAGGACTGCAGAGCGGCACAAGTGATGCACTTCCACAAGATAGTTACCAAGGCGCTTGTGAAATTCAATGAACGGGTGGTAGATATCAAGGAAGATTCGAGCTGGGGAAAGGTTATAGTTTATGCAATTGGAATTGAGAATTTTGCAGGGGTTGAAGGGATGAAGAGACTGAAACAGGAGATTGAAAAGTTTGATGTTGGCGTTCAACTGGTGCAAGAGCCATGGTGGTTGGTGGAAGAGAGCAAGAGGCAGGCAAAGAAGGCATCGTCGGTAGTCATGGCAGTTAAGGACCAAGCGACTGCCGAAGCCATTGCAAAGAAAGGAGTCATGGTGCTGGGCGCAGTAATGCCCACTGTTCTATTCAACTCGTGCAAGCCAACCGACCAATGCCAGAACTGCCAAAGATTTGGTCACCACCACCTCAAATGTACCCCACAGGTACAATGCCGCCTGTGCGCAAAGTCCCACCAAACCAAACAACACAAGTGCCCCAAGTGTACAAGCCCCCAACATTACAAACACAACTCCTCAAGTGCTACAACTGTAAAGGAGCACACTTCTCCAACGCAAACAGCTGCCCCGCTAAGGCAGCCATTCCGAAACCACTCAGGCAACACGCAACTGATCCGCCACAGGATAAGGAAACCGAACTCACTCAAACAACCACCACCACTGTCTAATGCAGACACAAACAACCACCAACCAGAACTGCAACCATGAGAAACAACCACTCCGCTTCATTTAAATCAATTGCAACCGATCTTCCCTTGTTGTGACTACTGTCCTTGAACTTCCACAGTGGAAGGATCCCCCAAACGAACGGACGACACGATTTTCGGAAATAACTCCACGAAATCGATTCCCCCCGACACGGCGAAACGACCAAATTGACGAGCTCGACGAGCCCGTTCTTCTGATCCTATCGCCGACGAAATCGGAGCGGAACCGACATCGCTGTTGCCAAAAAACCGAAATCACATCGCCAACCCCTATTTCCCCTCACTGACAACACATACATTTCGCATTGCAACCAACTTCAACACCTCACCACACAGCCAGTTTTTGTTGCACCGCCTTTAAATTAACACCAGTGGTAGATACCATTGTCCTGGTATTGCCATTTAATTTTCAGACGATTCTGTTGGCTGGTTGTTTAGTTATTCCACATCTTCGATATTTTCCCCTCTTTCACCCCCTGTCAGTTGTCACAATACCCTTGTCACACCTGCATATACCACCCTATACCCACCAATACCTATTAATATCGCACAATACCCTTTGTTTAACCACTATACCCTTGTTCCTGTTGTTTAATTTTGTTCCAAAGAGCCAAAATACTGTTCCCAAAGCGACATTATACCTTTAACAGGTTGTTCGCAAGGTGATCTTACATCTGTAAGATCATAGGTGGCAAAACAAAGTACAAGAACCTAATAGACAATCCTCTGCTCGAGTGAGGTGGCTTGATCCAAACTGCCAGAGATCTAGTACTTTGATCCCTGGGTATATAAATGCAGGACTCTCTTGAGGACGTGAACAGCCCCAAGAAGGCAATACCCAGGCATCAGCAGCCTACTTCTGCTGACCCCACCCAACTTATTTGGGGGGGTGGGACCAAGTTTTGCGACACAGCCCCAAAATTTCAAAATTTTGGACCTAGCCAAAATCGAGCAACTGGATTAAATTCCCCATCCAATTTCGCACAGAACCACACTCTTCCCATCCGAACACCATGAGTACTCATGATAGCACAATGCAAGAGAGCGACGATAACTTTAGTTTGCTTCCTCCTACCCTGACCTCCCCTACACCAACCGCACCTGGCGCCGCAAGCCAATTCCTTAACACACTTGAGTTCAACATGTCCAGCGACCCACTCACTGGAATGCGTGACTTCAATGTACCCACTACCAGCACCACCCCAGTTCCCCGATCCGAAAACACCTCCCGCAACCTCTTTAAATGCAAGCGCACCGACGCCAGCAGCCGCCCAGATGACCTGACTGATGTCCTGACCCTACTTGGAAACAAGATGGATCGCACACTCAGCGCAATGGAAACAATCAAGTTTGCACTCAAAGGACTTGAAGCTGAGATGAAATCCACCAGCGAACAGATGTGCAACATCCAGGCAGACCTGAAGGCAGTGAAGACATACACCACCCGCATTGACAAACAAGCGAAGCAACTCAAGACGCAGCTTACAACAGCACCATCCACCGACACAACCACAGCCGCAACCACAACATCAAGCACCAAAGCGCCAAAGACAACCAAGGACAAACCTAAGTCATATGCGCAAGCAATAGCCGACACCACCACTACAACCGCCACAACTGCAGTCAACAATCCAACCACCACAACAGCCACAACAACAGCCACACTCACACCCACCAATCGGCGCATGGTAGCCACTCGCAGCCCTGCCGCAAAACCTACTCCATCAATATCCCCAGCAGAACTCCTTATCCTCCGTGATGCCGCCAACCAAGCACTCTCTTCAAATGCGGCATCCAACAAACTGGTTATTGCGCAGGTGAAGGAGACATCTAAAGGCAACCTGATTCTTGTGACTCGTAAAGACTGCACTGCTACGCAAGTAATACACTTCCACAAGATAGTTACCAAGGCACTTGCAAAACTGGATGCGCGGGTGGTCAACCTCAAGGAAGATTTGAGGCGGGGAAAGGTAATGGTACATGCAATTGGAATTGAAAGTTTCGGAGGAGTTGAAGGGATGAAGAGGTTGAAACAGGAGATTGAAAAATTCAATGTGGGAGTAGAATTGGTACAAGAGCCACGCTGGTTAGTGGAAGAGAGCAAGAGGCAGGGGAAGAAAGCATCGTCGGTAGTAGTGGCAGTTAAGGATCAAGCGACTGCAGAAGCCATTGCAAAGAGGGGAGTCCTGGTTCAGGGCGCAGTAATGCACACTGTTCTATTCAACTCATGCAAACCAACCGACCAATGCCAGAACTGTCAAAGATTTGGCCACCACCACCTCCGATGCACCCAACAGGCACGATGCCGCTTGTGCGCAAAGTCTCATCAGACCAAACAACACAAGTGCCCTAAATGCGCCAGCCCCCAACACTGCGAACACAACACCCCCAAGTGCTGCAACTGCAAAGGGGCACACTTCTCCAATGCCGATGACTGCCCCACCAAGGCAGCAATTCCCAAACCACCAAGGCAACAAGCAACCGATCCGCCACAGGATATGGAAACCGAACCCACCGAAACAACCACCACCACTGTCTAATGCAGACATAACCAACCACCAACCAGAACCGCAACCATCAGAAACAACTACTCCACCTCATCCAAATCAATTGCAACCGATCTTCCCTTGTCGTCACTACTGTCCTTGAGCTTGCCAGCAGGACCGCAGACATCATACTTATTCAGGAGCCCTGGATCAGTCGTGACGGCAACACAATTACTCATCCAACCTTCACCGCAATCACACCATCACATCCCACCCTCAGAGCTCAGGTTATGACGTACATCAACAACACCACACCACACCTTACAACAACACCACGCCCTGACATCAGCAACGACCCTGATCTTCAAGCCTTGGAGATCTCATCACCACACCACCATACTCTCACCATATACAACATCTACAACGAGAAGAACCTGGAAGGCACTTGGACAGTCGAGCGCACCCTTCAAAACCTTCCCATTACACCACACACCATCATGGCCGGTGACTTTAATGCGCACCACCCATGGTGGAACTCACAAGGACCAGCAACCAGAAGTGACGTCCTAGTTCAATACCTCCAACACCACAACATGCAACTACTCAACATACCCGACACTGCCACCTTCCACCGACGCAACAACACAGGGTTGTCAGCCCTTGACCTCACATTGACCACGCCAGGCCTTCTGGAGTGGGTAGACAACTGGGCAACAGATGACGACAACCACCCAGGATCCGACCACAGCCTTCTGCAATTTAGCATCCTCCCTACCGAAACTGACTTTATCCCTCCCCCCTCCGCTAACCGGTACAACTGGCGAGGAGCAGACTGGGAGCTCTTCGAATCAAAGTTCATCAGCATTATACAGCAGACCGAGTCCCAATTGACACACCTCTTTGCCTCAACACACCCAACCGACATGACAAATAGTGCACAATTTCTCACAACCGCAATCCTGGATGCAGTACAACAAAGCGTCCCCCTTATCAAACCATCAGCCAGATCCAAGAGGTGGTGGACAGAGGAGATCGCGGCAGAGCGCAAGCTCATGGGACGTGCATTCAGAACATGGAGGGCAAGTGGAAAACGAAGCGCAGAGGAGGAGTGTTCGTATAAACAATAGAGGAACAGCTACTTCCGATTGATTCGAACTAAGAAGAACCAATGCTGGCAGGAATTCATGCAGAACGCACAAGGAACAGAAATCTTTCAAGTTGTCAAACACTTGAAACCCAGGAGACAAGACCGTACTCCAACACTTACACATAACAACACCATCGCAACCACCTTTGAGGAGAAGTCTAACATGCTCCGCAACGTCATGTTCCCAGCTCCACCCTCCTACCCACCAACACCAACCCGCACACCCCTGCGATCAATCCCTTGGGCACAGGTAACAGCGGCAGAGGTTGAAACAGCAATTATGACCAGTGCACCAAACAAGGCGCCAGGCCCTGACGGCATTTCTTTCTAATGCATCCAACACGCCTACCAAGCACACCCAGGGATCTTTACCCGCCTTTATAACCACCTCCTCCAACAAGGATTCTACCCCCTTTGCTGGAGACAAGCAACCGGCGCCATCCTGCGCAAACCAAACAAACCCGACTATACAGCCCCCAAAGCCTATTGCATTATCTCTCTCCTCAACTGCCTAGGCAAAGTATCGGAGAAGATCATGGCTAGGAGGCTTGCCTACTACACCAAAACACACCACCTCTTACACGCAGACCAGATAGGAGGAAGACCAAAGCGCTCGGCCATGGATGCAACACTTGCACTGGCACATGACGCTGACCTAGCCCGTCGGAACAAGAGAGTCCTCAGCGCATTGTTCATGGATGTCAAAGGTGCCTTTGACAATGTTGCAATGACTCGCCTCTTGGAGGAGTTACAGGTTCAGGGATATCCGCAACAGGTACTGCAATGGGTTCAAAGTTTCCTTACTGACAGATCGATTGCACTTTCATTTGATGGAACAAAGGAACCTCTCCATCCTGTCAACACCGGTATCCCCCAAGGCTCACCCATTTCACCAATCCTATTTCTCATTTACCTACACCCACTCTTCAAAATCGTCAACCAACAACATCCGGAGGTATGGATGCCATCATACATTGATGACTGCGCCTTTATCATTGACGGGAGAACAGAGGAACAGAACGCTCGCATACTAGAACAGGTCACCCAAACCGTATTCAATTGGGCCAACAACAATGCAGTGGCCTTTGACAACCCCAAATCCGAACTCATCCACTTTCACAACCTACGCACCACCAACAACAGCCCTATTACCCTCCCCAACGGCACACTCATCACACCTTCCAAATCGCTACGATGGCTAGCTACATGGTTTGACCGCAAACTCTCCTTTACTCACCATGTCGACACCAAGGTTGCTTCTGCCACACGTGCACTTAACATGCTCATGGGCCTTACCAACACCCGCAGGGGGCTTACAGCCAAGGGCATGCGCCAGCTATACCTTGCTTGTATCACACCCATTGCGGACTTTGGAGCCGAAGTGTGGTGGGCAGGACAGAAGAACCATCTCCGCAAGCTGCAGATACTGCAGAACACAGCCACACGTCGCATTTTGGGTGCCTTCCGCACCTCACCCACCAAGGCCCTGGAAATTGAGGCCTCTCTCCCACCACCACAGCTACGACTCCACCATCTGCAGCAAAAACTTGCAATCCGGCTGACAACATACCCTCCAACCCACCCCCTACGGGTCCAATGCCCAACAGACTTTCCCCCCCACGAATTGGACCGAACCGAAAACCCCACCTACACACCATGGCATGGAACACACGCATCATCACAATACCATACCCGTCTAGACACCATCCTCTCCACCATCAACAAATGGATTGAACCAGCAACAAGACTAGAAGAAATGGCCGATAGTCTTCCACCATGGTTTGAACACTCAGCGGACATTGACATTGCAAAAGCATCAAAGGCAAACTAAACCAAGGAACACTACAGTGTACTGGAAATGATTGACTGGGAACCGCAGGACCATATGGTAGTATACACAGATGGAAGCATGCTTGAAGGATCGAAGGTTGGTGCAGGACTTCATGCTTACCACAACAAACACTCGCAAGGCAAGAGCTGGAACCTAGGCAACGAAATAGAGGTGTTTGATGCAGAATTATATGCAATTGAACAAGCACTCCGCTTAGCAATCACCTGGACACGTCAACGATACTTCCAAAACCTATGGATCTTTGCCAACAATCAAGCAGCAATCCGCCGCATCCACAAACCCACCCAACACAAGACCATCAACATGCTGACAACTGACAGCCACCGCCACATCAAACGCCTCCACCAGCGAGGCATCCTCACACACATCCACTGGGTGCCAGGCCACTGTGACATCGCCGGCAATGACAACGCAGATGCCGCAGCAAAAGACGGCGCCCTCAACCACCCACCACATTACTCCCGATACACATCAAACGCCTTCCTCAAGCGACAAGCAAAAGCCGATCTTCAAACAAGGTGGGCAGAGGAATGGAATAAACTGACACGGAAACAAAGAGGCAACTCCTATTGGGGCGGCCCACCCACACTTAAACCACCACCACACCTACAACTACCAAAACATATCACCGCCACCATCACGCAGCTCCGCACTGCACACGGCAACTTTGGCTCATACCTCAGTAACATACCAACAAGCGATTTCTACAACAACCCTACATGCGCATGTGGCGCACCTATCCAATCCCCAACACACATTCTCCTCTACTGCAAACGCACACACCACATACGACACAAAATCCTCCAACAACTCGACGGCCCAACTCCTTTTACCAGGGTCATCTCGAATGATGGAATCGTTTTGGTTAAGTTGGTCACTGAGCTACGCATGGGAGGGAAAATGCCGGAGGAAGAAGAGAAGGAAAACACATGGGGATGGGGCGATGTTGAGGAGGATGAGGATGAAGAAAGCAGCAAAGAAGAAGAGGAAGAGGAGGAATAAAGAGACGAAGGAACCAGTCGCCCGCAACACACCAACATGACTGTCACATCATCGAAATGATCCCCCGCAGACACATACGGCACCACAACACCATCGATGGGCTGTTGAAGAAGAACAGCCAACACCATGATGATTTTCCTTTCAGTCATTTGACTTGATTTGATTTCATTTCTTTTGTTACATGCGTACGCTTGATTTTCGCTTGATTTCATTATTTCCTTTATTGTTTGTTAACGTTTTTCATTTTGTCCGACATGTATTTATCTCTTCTTCACTGCCATAGCCGACCGGCTCCATGCAATATGAATAATAAATAAATAAATAAATAACTACTGTCCTTGAGCTTGCAAGCAGGACCGCGGACATTATACTTGTTCAGGAGCCCTGGATCAGTTGTGATGGTAACACAATTACTCACCCAACCTTCAACGCAATCACACCGTCACATCCCACCCTCAAAGCTCGGGTTATAACATACATCAACAACACCACACCACATCTTACAACAACACCACGCCCTGACATCAGCATCGACCTTGATTTCCAAGCCTAAGTGATCTCATTACCACACCACCATACACCCATCATCTACAACACCTTCAATGAAAAGAACCTGGAAGGCATTTGGACAGTTGAGCGCACCCTTCAAAACCTTCCCATCACCCCACATACCATCATTGCCGGCGACTTCAATGCGCACCACCCATGGTGGAACTTACAACGACCAGCAACCAGGAGCCATGTCCTGGTTCATTACCTCCAACACCACAACATGCAACTACTCAACACACCCGACACCGCCACCTTCCACCGATGCAACAACACAGGGTTGTCAGCCCTTGACCTCATGTTCACCACGCCAGGCCTCCTGGAGTGGGTAGGCAACTGGGCAATAGATGACGACAACCACCTAGGATCCAACCACAGCCTTCTGCGATTTAGCATCCTCCCAAATGAAACCGATTTCATCCCGCCCCATTCTGCTAACCGGTACAACTGGCGAGCAGCAGACTGGGAGCTCTTTGAATCAAAGTTCATCAGTATTATTCAGCAAACCAAATCCCAGTGGACACACCTCTTTGCCTCACGACACCAAACTGACATGACCAATAGCGCACAATTCCTGACAACCGCAATCCTGGATGCACTACAACAAAGAGTCCCCCTTATCAAACCATCAGCTAGATCCAAGCGGTGGTGGAAAGAGGAGATTGCGGCAGAGTGCAAGCTCATGGGACGTGCATTCAGAACATGGAGGGCAAGTGGAAAACGAAGCGCAGAGGAGGAGTGTTCATATAAACGATAGACGAACAGCTAATTCCGATTGATTCGAACTGAGAAGAACGGATACTGGCAGGAATTTGTGCAGAACGTACAAGGATCAGAGATCTTTCAAGTTGTCAAATACTTGAAACCTAGGAGACAAGACCGCACCCCAACACTAAGACACAACTATACCACCGCCACCACCTTCGAGGAGAAGTCAAACATGCTCCGCAATGTCATGTTTCCACCTCCACCATCTTACCCACCAATACCACCTCACAAACCCCACCAATCGATCCCCTGGGCACAGGTAACAGCAGCAGAGGTTGAGACAGCAATCATTACCAGTGCACCGAATAAGGTACCAGGCCCCAACAGCATTTCCTTCCAATATATTCAACATGCCTACCAAGCACACCCAGGTATTTTTAACCCCCTCTTTAACCACCTCCTTCAACAAGGATTCCATCCCCCCTGTTGGCGACAAGCAACCGGCGCTATCTTGCGCAAATTAAACAAACCCGACTACAGCGCCCCCAAAGTCTATCGCATCATCTCTCTCCTCAACTGTCTAGGCAAAGTATCAGAGACCATCATAGCTAGGAGGCTTGCCTACTACACCGAAACACACCACCTCCTGCACGCAGACCAGATAGGAGGAAGACCAAAGCGCTCAGCTGTGGATGCAGCACTTACACTTGCGCATGATGCTGACCTAGCCTGCCGGAAGAAGAGAGTTCTCAGCGCATTGTTCATGGACGTCAAGAGCGCCTTTGACAATGTAGCCATGACTCGCCTCCTAGAGGAATTACAGGTTGAGCAATATCCGCAACAGGTATTTCAATGGGTTCAAAGTTTCCTTACTGACCAATCAATTGCGCTTTCATTCGATGGAATAAAAGAACCCCTTCACCCTGTCAACACTGGTATACCCCAAGGATCCCCTATCTCCCCCATTCTATTCCTTATCTACTTCACCCACTCTTCAACATTGTCAACCAACAACATCGAGAGGTGTTGACGCCATCTTATATCGACAACTGCGCCTTCATCATCAACAGCAAATTGGAGGAACACAATGATCGCATACTGGAACAGGTCACCCAAACCGTATCCACCTAGGCAGACAACAATGCAGTAGCCTTCAACAATCCCAAATCCAAACTCATCCACTTTCACAACCTACGCACCACCAACAACACCCCCATCACCCTCCCCAACGGTACCCTTATAACACCTCCAAATCGCTACGATGGTCAGGTACATGGTTCAACCACAAACTCTCCTTCACCCACCATGTTGATACCAAGGTGGCATCTGCCACCCGCGCTCTCAACATGCTCATGGGGCTTACCAACACCCACAGGGACCTCACAGCCCAGGGCATGTGCCAGCCATACCTTGCTTGCATAACTCCTATTGCGGATTTTGGAGCTGAGGTGTGGAGGGCGGTACAGAAGAACCATCTTGGCAAGCTGCAGATACTGCAGAATACAGCCGCTCGACGTATATTGGCTGCCTTCCGCACCTCCCCAACCAAGGCCTTAGAAATCGAGGCCTCTCTACCACCCCCACAACTTCGACTTCACCACCTGCAACAGAAACTTGCAATCCGCCTCACCACTTACTGTCGAATGCCCAGAAGCGATCCGAGACGTAGAAGCGACACATGTTTTGCTTGCGATTTTGGCAAAAATGCAAAAACCAGAAATTCAGAAAAAAATCATTTGTATAAGAAATAAGTTGGAAGTGAATTAGTATATTATGAATAGTATATTTTAAATTATTTGCTGTATATAGATGAAAACTGACTGGTTAATGTTACAAGTACAGAATTATTTCATACACTTTTTACATGCTAAATTAGCATTTTTTCGATTTTTATATCTATTCCAATATCTGCGTATCAACAATATAGCTATATGAGAAAGTTTGTATAGTTGACTGGTACAAAATACATTTTCTCTGGCCTTATAAGTACACAAATACCCATTTTTGTCATACTGGGCCTATTTTTTGCCCTCAAAATCGTCTCATGCTCAGAAATTGCCCACAAAGAACTCCAATTCCACTGCGAGCTAAGCAAAATATCTACATAAATATGGTTATATAGATTATACAGTTTGGTATATATAGCGCTTTTATTAAACAATTTATAAAAATTGAAAAAATGCGAATTTAGTATGTAAAAATTGTATAAAATAAATCAGTACTTGCAACATTAACCATACAGTCAGTTTTCATATATATACAGCAAATGATTTAAAATATACTATTCATAACATACTAATTCACTTCCAATTCATTTCTTACTCAAATCATTTTTTTCTGAATTTCTAGTTTTTGTATTTTTGCCAAAATTGCAAGCAAAACATGGGTCGCTTCCAGTTCTCAGATCGGTTCTGGGCGTTCGACAGTACCTAGCAACCCATCCACTGAGGGTGGGTTGTCCACCAGATTTCCCACCATTCAAATCAGACCGAACCGACGATGCCACATATCCACTATGGCATCAAACCTACCAACCACAACAACACCACACACCCCTTGACACCATCCTCTCCACCATTGACAAATGGATTGAACCAGCATCTAGGCTAGAAGAAATGGGCGACAGTATTCCCCCATGGTTTGAACAGACTGTCGACATTGATATCGCAAAAGCGTTGAAATCGGACCAAACCAAGAAACACTACGCTGTGTTGGAGACAATTGACTTGGAGCCGCAAGACCACATGGTAGTATACACTGACGGAAGCATGCTGGAAGGATTGAAGGTAGGCGCAGGACTTCATGCCTACCACAACAAACACTCGCAAGACAAAAGCTGGAATTTAGGGGACGAAATGGAGGTGTTTGATGCAGAGTTGTTTGCCATTGAGCAAGCACTTCGCCTTGCAAACACCTGGGCATGCCAGCGCCTATTCTTTCACCTTTGGATATTTGAAGACAACCAAGTGGCTATCCGTCGTATTCACAAACCCACCCAACACAAAACCATCAACATGCTGACATCGGACAGCCACCGCCATATCAAACATCTCCATCAGCGAGGCATCACTACACATATCCACTGGGTACCAGGTCACTGCAACATCGCCGGCAATGACAAGGCGGATGCAGCAGCAAAAGACGGCGCCCTCAACCACCCTCCACACCACAACTAATACACATTAAACGCTTTCCTCAAGCGTCAAGCAAAAGCCGATCTCCAAGCGAAATAGACAGAGGAATGGAATAAACTGACACAGAAACAAAGGGGCAACTCCTATTAGGGCGGCTCACCCACACTCAAGCCGCCACCACATCTACAACAACCAAAACACATCACTGCGACCATTATGCAGCTCCACACTGAACACGGCTACTTTGGTTCATACCTCAGTAATGTACCAACAAGCGATTTCTACGACAACCCTACCTACCCATGTGGCGCACATATCCAATCTCCAACATACATCCTCCTCAACTGCAAACGCACACACCATATACAACACAAAATCCTCCAACAACTCGATGGCCCAACTCCTTTTACCAGGGTCATCACGAATGATGGAAACGTTTTGGTTAGGTTGGTCACTGACCTACACATGGGGGGGAAGATACTGGAGGAGGAAGAGAAGGAGAACCTATGGGGATGGGGTCATGTTGAAGATGACGAGGAGGAAGAAAGCGAGGAGGAGGAGGAGGAGTAACGCGAAGATAAAGGAACCAGATGCTTGCAACATACCATCATGATGGCTACTCCATTGAAACAATCACCAACAGACACATAAGGCACCACCACACCATCGAGGGGCTGTTGAAGAAGAACAGCCAACACTATTACGATTTTCCTTTCTGTTTTTGATTTTTGATTTTTGATTGATCTCATTTGACCTTTATTACATGTGCGATTCTAATTTTCGTTTGATTTCCTTTTTTCCATATTTTTTGTTGACACGTTAGATTTTGTGCGACATGTATTTATTTCTTCTTCACTGCCATAGCTGACCGGCTCCATGCAATATGAATAATAAAAAAATAAATAAATAAACCATCCTTCGCCATTGTCATGACTCACATGTAGCAGGGCACTCGGGACGTCCTCAAACTCAAGAGATTGTATCAAGAGATTTTGTTTGGAATGGATGGATGGAGGATGTTGCCAAGTACATCGCTGGATGCTCTCGCTGCCAAAAAGCAAAGGCCAATAGGCACTCAAAAAAAACTAAGTTGGTCCCAATGCCAACCGGAGAAAGACCGTGGGAGGAGATTGCGATGCACTTTGTGGGAGAACTGCCAGAAAGCGACAGCTATAATGCCATCTTGGTTTTCACTGACCACTTCAGAAAGATGCAGCATTATATACCTGCAAAAACAAGCTAGACCAGCAAAGATGTTGCTAATGCCTACCCCTGCAACATCTGGATACTCGACGGACTCCCAAAGCATATGACCTCTAATAGAGGGCCTCAGTTTGCTTTGGCTTTCTCCAGGGCACTCAATGATAAACTTGGTATCGGACTACAACTTTCCACAGCACACCACCCCCAGACAGATGGACTTGGTGAAAGAGCAATTCAGACACTCAAGCAATACCTTTGGATCTTCTGTTATGACCGACAAGACCGATGGGCACGATGGCTACCACTAGCAGAGTGTGTACACAACTTGACTTCAACAACAAATGGATAGAGCCCCTTCAGAAGTCTCTATGGCTTTGATCCATGCACTAGAGGGTACTAGTGGACCAACAAGACTTGACCATCAAGTCAGAGAACAACCAAACACTCACTTCGAAGTACATCAGTCTCTTCACAGTCATGCGTCGGGTTGGTTCACATGCTCATGAAGTAGAAATGCCTGATAGGATTTGCCTCCACAAAGTCATTCATACCTCTCTCCTCAAGCCATTTCAGGAACATAACGAAGACCAAATGGACAATGACGAGGATGAGCAGGATGAATTATTCTTTGTTGTGGAGAAGATTGTCAATAGTCGCCGAGTGTGAGAACAAGTCCAATACCAATTCAGATGGCAAGATTTTGAAGAAGAAGCAGACACATGGGAATCCATTGAGCACCTCTTGGATCCTGATGTCATGCAATTGGTTACCTCGTTTTGTTAAGAGTATTTCAGGAGACCGGTGGACAAGCTACTGGAGGATAGGTTGTTAACCCGCTAAGTTCTTCTTGTTCGCACTATTGTTCAATAAAACAGTAAGTACTCTTGTTACAGTTATTGGTTAATGTTTTATACCATTCCAAAACGTAGAAACTATCACACACCAACGCACGGACAAAACAATTTTCGGAAATAACTCCATGAAATCAACTCCCCCTGACATGGCGATACAACCAAATTGACGAGCTCGACGAGCCGGTTTTTTGATCCTATCGCCAACACAACCGGAGCGGAACTGACATCGCTGTTGCCAAAAAACCGAAATTACATTGCTAACCCCTATTTCCCCTCACTGATAACACATACATTTCGCTTTGCAACCAACTTCAATACCTCACTACAGAACCAGTTTTTGTTGCACCGCCTTTAAATTGACACCAGTGGTATTTACCAGCGTCCTGGTATTGCCATTGAATTTTCAGACGATTCTGTTGGCTGGTTGTTGAGTTATTCCACTTCTTTGATATTTTCCCCTCTTTCACCCCCTATCGGTTGTCACAATACCCTTGTTACACCTGCATATACCACCCTATACCCACCAATACCAATTACTATTGCACAATACCCTTTGTTTAACCACTATACCCTTGTTCCTGTTGTTCAATTTTGTTCCAAAGAGCCAAAATACTGTTCCCAAAGCGACATTACACCTTCAACAGGTTGTTTGCAAGGTGATCTCACATCTGTAAGATCATAGGTGGCAAAACAAAGTACAAGAACCCAATAGACAATCCTCTGCTCGAGTGAGGTGGCTTGATCCAAACTGCCAGAGATCTAGTACTTTGATTCCTGGGTATATAAATGCAGGACTCTCTTGAGGACGTGAACAGCCACAAGAAGGCAATACCCAGGCGTCAGCAGCCCACTTGTGCTAACCCCACCCAACTTATTTGGGCGGGTGGGACTAAGTTTTGCGACACGGTCCCAAAATTTCAAAATTTTGGACCTAGCCAAAATCGAGCAACTGGATGAAATTCGCGATCCAATTTCGCATAGAACCACACTCTTCCCATCCGAACACCATGAGTACTCATGATAGTACAATGCAAGAGAGCGATGATGACTACAGTTCGCTTACTCTAACCCTGACCTCCGTGACACCAACTGCACCTGGCGCCGCAAGCCAATTCCTCAACACACTTGAGTACAACATGTCTAGCAACCCACTCACTAGAATGCGTGACTTCAATGTACCCACAACCAGCACCACCCCAGTTCCACGATCCGAAAACACCTCTGGCAACCTCTTTAAACGCAAGCGCACCAACGCCAGCAGCCGCCCAGATGACCTGACTAATGTCCTGACTCTACTTGGAACAAGATGGATTGCACACTCAGCGCAATGGAAACAATCAAGCTTGCACTCAAAAGACTTAAAGCTGAGATGAAATCCACCAGTGAACAGATGTGCAACATCCAAGCAGACCTGAAGGCAGTGAAGACAAACACCACCCGCATTGACAAACAAGCGAAGCAGCTCAAGACGCAGCTTACAGCAGCACCATCCACCAATACCACGACAGCCGCAACTACAACATCAAACACCAAAGCTCCAAAGACCACCAAGGACAAACCTAAGTCATTTGCGCAAGCAATAGCCGACACTACCACTTCATCCGCCACAACTGCAGTCAACAGTCTAACCACCAGAACCGCCACAACAACAGCCACACTCACACCCACCAATCGGCGCATAGTAGCCACTCGCAGCCTTGCCGCAAAACCTACTCTATCACTATCCCCAACAGAACTCCTCATCCTTGGCAACGCCGCCAACCAAGCACTCTCTTCAAATGCCGCATCCAACAAATTGGTTATTGCGCCGGTGAAGGAGATGTTACAATTTTCCTTTCTATTTTGGATTGATTTCATTTGACTTCGTTACATGCGGGCGCTTGATTTATGTTCAATTTCATTATTTCTTTTATTGTTTGTTGACGTTTTTCATTCTGTCCAATATGCATTTATCTCTTCTTCAATGCCATAGCCGACCGCCTCCATGCAATATGAATAATAAATAAATAAATAAATTTATACCATTCCATGCCCTATAGCGATCCCGTATTTTTACCTTTAACAGAGGGACCATTCAAGGGGTTTTGGGAAGTCTCCAGGAGTGGTTCTAAATGTGAACAACCAATTTAGAACGTGGCATTATTCTGCCAAAGTGGACGCAATGGCATGGAATAGTTCACGGGTTTTTAAGGTAGCTCTTACATTCCCATTACACGTCTCATGAAAGATAAATGAATTGCGCGATCTAGGGAGATCTCAGTATTTTTTTTTTCGGAAGTGTTACTTTCGCAACCAAAGTCCTCATTTAGGAAGTAATGTCACGGAGTCAGGTAAGTTAGTTCTATTTCGCTTTAATGCATAAGACCGGGGACTAAGTGCAATACGGACTGATTATCCACATGCTAGTTAGGCAGCTATATATTGGAGTTGGATTTCTATAAAGTTCTAGCCGCATCTCTAGTTGGATTTGTCAGGCAACTACCCCGCTTTGTGGTTGAAGCCGTAAGCGAGGTAGCTATAGTTTTCCAGGCCAATGGACTCCCTGCATTTAATTCTTATTTTCTGTCATGCATTTCATTTAGCAGCCGGTCGCTATATATACCCGACCACCCACTTGGATTGGAAGGACAATTATATAGCGTTGTTCTAAATATCTATCTACTTTACACTTATATTAGATTATTGCATCTCTAGTACATTGTACTTAGTTAATATCTTGTCGCATCTCTTAGTACTTGGTACTATCACAAATAAGTCAATTTATCAAGTGAACCCTAACAGTTGTATGAGTAATTGTGTTCCCGTCACGACTGATCCAGGGCTCCTGAATAAGTATAATGTCTGTGGTCCTGTCAGAAAGCTCAAAGACAGTAGTGACAACAAGGGAAGATTGGTTGCAGTTGATTTAAATGAAGTGGAGTGGTTGCTTCTAATGGTTGCAGTTCTAGTTGGGGGTTGGTTGTATCTGCATTACATGGCGGTGGTGGTTGTTTCGGTAGGTTTGGTTTCCATATTCTATGGTGGATTGGTTGCTTGTTGCCTTGGTGGTTTGAGAATTGCTGCTTTGATAGGGCAGTTGTTTGCGTTGGAGAAGTGTGCTCCTTTGCAGTTGATTTAAATGAAGTGGAGTGGTTGCTTCTAATGGTTGCAGTTCTAGTTGGGGGTTGGTTGTATCTGCATTAGATGGCGGTGGTGGTTGTTTCGGTAGGTTTGGTTTCCATATCCTGTGGTGGATTGGTTGCTTGTTGCCTTGGTGGTTTAAGAATTGCTGCTTTGATAGGGCAGTTGTTTGCGTTGGAGAAGTGTGCTCCTTTGCAGTTGCAGCACCTGGGAGTGTTGTGTTGGCAGTGTTGAGGGATAGTGCATTTGAGGCACTTGTGTTGTTTAGTCTGATGGGACTTTGCACACAAGTGGCATCGTCCCTGTTGGGTACATCGCAGGTGGTGGTGGTCAAATCTTTGGCAGTTCTGGCATTGGTTGGTTGGATTGCATGAGTTGAATAGAACAATGTGCATTACTGCGCCCTAAACCAAAACTCCCCTCTTCATAATGGCTTCAGCTGTCACTTGATCTTTCACTGCCACCACTTCCAACAATGCTTTCTTCCCCTGTCTCTTGCTTTCTTCCACTAACCAGCGTAGCTTTTATACCAATTCTACTCCCACATTGAATTTTTCAATCTGCTGTTTCAACCTCTTCATCCCTTCAACTCCTCCGAAACTTTCAATTCCAATTGCATGTACCATTACCTTTCCCCAGCTCAAATCTTCCTTGAGGTTGACCACTTCCATGTCCAGTTTCGCAAGCGCCTTGTTAACTATCTTGTGGAAGTGCATTACTTGCGTAGCAGTGCAATCTTCACGAGTCACAAGAATCAGGTTGCCTTTAGATGTCTCCTTCACCTGCGCAATAACCAGTTTGTTGGATGCAGCATTTGAAGAGAGTGCTTGGTTGGCAGCATTGCAGAGGATGAGCTGTTCTACTGGAGATAGTGATGGAGTAGCTTTTACGTTTGCGGCAGGGCTGCAAGTGGCTACTATGCGCCAATTGGTGGATGTGAGTGTGGCTGTTGTCGTGGCGGTTGTGGTGGTTGGATTGTTGACTACGGTTGTGGCAGTTGTAGTGGTAGTGTTGGCTATTGCTTGCGCATATGATTTGAGTTTGTCCTGGGTGGTCGTTGGTGCTTTGGTGCTTGATACTGTGATCATGGCTGTGTTGGTGTTGTTGGTTGGTGTTGTTGTAAGCTGCCTCTTGTGCTGCTTTGCTTGCTCGTCAATGCGGATGGTGTTTGTCTTCACTGTCTTAAGGTCTGCCTGGATGTTGCGCATCTGTTTGCTGGTGGATTTCATCTCAGCTTCAAGTCCTTTGAGTCCAAGCTTGATAGTTTCCATCGCACTGAGTATGCAATTCATCTTGTTTCCAAATGGGGTTAGGATATCAGTTAGGTCATCTGGGCAGCTGCTGGCGTCAGTGCGCTTGCGTTTAAACAGGTTGCGGGAGGTGTTTTCGGAATGTGGAAGTGGGGTGGTGCTGGTTGTTCGTGCATTGAAGTCCCGTATTCCAGTGAGTGGGTTGCTGGACATGTTGAACTTATGTGTGGTAAGGAATGGACTTGCGGCGGTAGGTGCGGTTGGTGTAGGGGAGGTCAGAGTAGGAGGAAGCGAACTGAAGTTCTTGTTGCTCTCTTGCATTCTACTATCGTGAGTACTCATGTTGCTTTGATGGGAAGAGTATAGTTTTCTTCAGAATTGATTGGGGAATTTGATGCAGTTGCGTGATTTTGGCTAAGTCCAAAATTTGAAATTTTGGGACCATGTTGCAAAACTTGGTGCCACTCCCTTGATTAAGTTAGGTGGGTTCAGCAGAAGTAGGCTGCTGACACCTGTGTATAGCCTTCTTGGGGCTGTTCACGTCCCCAAGAGAGTCCTCCGTTTATATACCCAGGAATCAAAGTACTAGAAGCTGGCGGTTTGGATTAAGCAACTGGACTCGTGCAGAGGAGGTCTTTTAGGTACTTCTACTTTGTTTTGCCAGCTATACTCTTACAGATGTAAGATCACCTTGCAAACAACCTGTTGAACTTGTAATATTGCTTTGGAAATAGTATTTTGGCTCTTTGGAACAAAATTCAACAACAGGAACAAGGGTATAGTGGGTGTACAATGGGTAGAATTCCCAAACAAAGGTTATTGTGCAATAATAATAAGTATTGGTGGGTATAGGGTGGTATATGCAGGTGTGCAAGGGTATTGTGACAACTGACAAGTGGTGAAAGAGGTGAAAATATTGAAGAAGTGGAAAAACTCAACTATCAGGTGACAGAGTTGTCTCAAAATTCAATAACAATACCAAAACAATGGTATCTGCCACTGGTGTAAATCTAGAGGCGGTGCAAGAAAAACCGGTTGTGTGGTGATGTGTTGAAGTTGGATGCAATGCAAAATGTATGTGTTGCCAGTGAGAGTAATAGCAGTTGGCAATGTGATTTTGATGTGTTCACAACAGAAATGTCGGTTCTGCTCCAATTTTGCTGGCAAGGGTATTAAAAGAACAGGCTCGTTGAGCTTTTCAATTTGGTTGCTTTGCCGTGTGGGGGGAGGTTGATTTTGAGGAGTTATTTTGGAAATTTGTTTCATCTGTTTGTTTGGCTATTTTATTGTATTCGCGTGAGTACCCATGGCGTTTGGATGAGGGAGATAGGATTTTGTTTACAATTGATTGGGAAATCTGATGCTATACACCAATTCTTGTTAAGCCAAATATTTTGAAATTCTTTTGCCACTACGGTGAAATTGGACCTACTTGTCAAATACGTTGGGCGGGTTGGGTACAAGTGGGTTGTTGGTGACTGGATACTGCCTGTTGGGGGCTGTTCATGTTTTCAAGAGAGTCCTACATTTCTATACACAGAAATAGAAGTACTAGACTCTGCCAGTTTGGATCAAGCCACCACACTCAAGCAGAGGAGGTCCATTAGGTTCTTGAACTTGTTTTGCCAATTATGTTTTTAAAAATGTAATATCACCTTACAAACAACCTGTTGAAAGTGTAATGTCATGTTGCATAAACTACTTCCAACTTGGAACCCAAAACTGTGAGATACAGACCTTGACTCTAGATGGTAGAAGCTGTTAGGAGAGACTTCTGTGATGGTTCTACATGTCCTTCAAAGGCTTTAGAATTGCCCTAGATGCATTTGGGTGTAGTGTAAAGTGTCTGGGTATCTGGGGTGGTTTATGGGTGTTCTAGACATTTACTGGATGGCCTGTAAGGGCCAAGATGAAAAGACAATTACCAGTATGGCTAGGATATTGTTCCTGGTGCTATCTAGGTGGTTGGGCTTCTGTTGTGTCCCTTATAAACTCTCTGGATCTAAGCTCTTTAATGGAGACTAAAATGTTATAGTATAAGTCCAAAAGAGCTTATATATATGTATCAGAATGACAATAGTATTAGTAGAGATTAAATGATACATAATCATATAGCAACGAAGCATGACACTTTAGAGGCTTGTAACAGAACATGAATCATGAAAGACTTATAGTGATAAAAAAGGGAAAATAGGTGACAGGAAATGATGTCATAGCTGTGTGATGATGTCACAAGCTAGTGGACATACAGGAGTCTCTTGTAGAAACAGGTGGATACTTGTAGAGTAGCTGATGTGACATGAATAACAGGTAATGAATCAAGAAATGACTGGGAAAAAACTGGACAGGGATAGGACTAACAGAAAGGGAAATACATGAGGACAGTCCTAAAGGGGAAGTAACTGCCTAGCTGGGAAGTAAAAGTAAGAAAAGAGATGTGAGGACCATTTCCTAACAGATATTCTCACAAAGGCAAAAGCTCTCTTAGATAAACATAGAGCAGATTGATACACCAACCTGCACTGGATCAAGCAGGCCATCAACACCAGCACAGACAAGGTCAGAGAAGCATCTCCAAAGTTCATTATTTTCTCATTCAGGACCAAATAGATGCAAGATATGACAACCTCTCAATGCCAACCTAACAACCTTCCACCCCACCACAGTTGGATTGAAGCTCTCCGCACTTTGGTTAGGGAAAAGACACTGCAGAACCGACAACAGCAGCAGTAGATTCAGTACAACAAAAGAAGGAGACTAGCCCCCAAGTTCAAGGTTGGAGATTTGGTCATGATGTTCAAGGACAGAAACCCCAATAGGAGCTCCACATACCCCAAATTGGACCCCACCTGGTATGGACCATATACCATTACCAAAGCCAAGCCAGAATTTGACACATACATCCTCAGCAACCTCTCAGAATACCAGAGAAATGTCTCTGTCCATGTCTCCTACCTTAAGCCATATCTCAGCAAGAATGCCCAGAAATTTCCCTCCAAAGAAGACACCCTTCCACCACCAGTCTTTGGGGATGAATTGGGGCCTAGGTATGAGATAGAGAAGATATTAGAGGCCAAGATATTCAACGGGCAGCGCCAATACCTCATCAAATATGCTGGATATCCTTTGGACATCAACCATTAGACTCCTAGGGAGGATATTGATACTGAGGCTTTGAGGAATTTGAGAGGACCTACAACTACTTCAAACCCTCCAATAGCACCAAAATGGCAGCAGGAAGGCATGGCAGGAAGGGCAAGAAGAGGCAATAGGCTTGGGGAGGATAGGTTAACGTCTCAGTATAATTTTTCCTTGAATATTTTGCTCTTTTTCCTTGATTTTAGGAATTATTATATTTTTTTTACTTGTTTTATAGGATATCGTTTTTTTCTAAGGTGCAATAATATAAGAAAATTGTCCTTACATCCCTTTTCTTACTTATACTTCCCAGTTAGGCAGTCACCTCCCCTTTAGGACTGCCCTCATGCATTTCCTTTTCTATTAGTTCTATTCCTGTCCAGTTTTTTCCCAGTTATTTATTTAGTCATTACCTGTTCTTCCTGTTGCCTTAGCTACTCTACAAGCGTCCACATGCTTTTAGAAGAGCCTCCTCCGTGTTCCCTGGCTTGTGACATCATCACACAGCCATGACATCATTTCCTGTTACCTATTTTCTTTATTTATCACTATAAGTCTTGTATAATTCATCTCCTGTCACAAGAGTCTTTGAAGCGTCATGCTTCTACTATTCATCATGATGTATCATTTCTTTATCATCTCTACTCATACTGTTGTCATTCTGATTCATGTATATGAGCCATTTGGACTCATACTCTAACCATTCAGTCTCTATTAAAGAGCTGTGGTCCAGAGACTTGGGAAGGGTGGACAACACAAACCCAACCGACTAGACAGCACCAGAAACAATATACTAGCTACACTGGTAAATCCTTGTTCACTCTGGCCCTAACAGGGCCTCCAGTAAATTCCCAGAACACCCAGAAACCACCCCAAACACCCAGACACTTTACACTACACACAGAGGCATCTAGGCCAATTCTAAAGCCTTTCCAGGACCTTTAGAACCGTCACAGGACCCTCTCACAACACTTTCTACCACCTAGAAGTCAGGTCTGTGTCTCACAGTCTTGGCTTTCAAGTTGGTAGTAGTTTACATTTTTTTTACCTACAATGAGCTGAGTATTCTCAGTACCTCTTAACCCAAACAACTAGGGGTTGATCACCCCTAGGAGACGTGATTAAATCACACCAGCACACCAGAAAACACCCCAGATAACTCAGTTAGGAATTCCCACCCAGAAATAGTCAGAAATAGCACCAAGAGATCTTTGCAGGACTGTGATACAGTAGAACCTGTTCTCCCTGCAGCTTACTAGGCACCAAGAAGCAACAACAGCACATTCAGCAGGCCTCTAAGCACCAATTAACCAGTACACCACTGCTATATTCAAACCCTGTCACTTACACTAAGAACCCCAGTCAAAATGCAGTCAGCAAGGCCCACCAAACCATCCTCAAAGCAGTCAAGCAGGCACCCATCCAGAAACCCCTCCCAGCAATCTAGTAGGGATCAATCTCCCTCTATCAACAAGTTTAAATCATGACAGACTTACCCAGATAACACCACTATGGAGTCACTTCATTTTGACCCCCCCATGAGCCAGCAAGATATTCTTAGCAGAGGCCCCAGCAGGGCCAGCCTCAAAAACATCCCAGACATCAAAACTGAGCGCCCAGAGACCTTTACAGGCAATGCAACTGTCCTGTTGACCACAGAAGAGGTCCCCTTCAGAACTGCCACCCCTCCGCAATCTATTTTCATGGGAATGCCTTATGACACCCTGAAAAAAGTTATTTTACAACAGGGATTTCTAGACAAAGCTCCAAGCAAGATAAGAGCCTTTTTCTGCACCAGAGAATGGCTCAGAAACGTGCATGAAGTTGCTGGATGAAACCCCAGTAACCTTCAAGAACAACAAATAGATTACTATATCCAACATGCACTAATGGACCCCAAAATACCAATAGAGAGGACCCTAGCTATTACCTGTCCAGGATTCCTTTGCATGCTAGAAGGAGAAGATCAAATTCGTTTGCAGACCCTGATGAGACCCCTAGACCCCTACATCATCACCACAGATCCTAATCTCAGCCCCCTGTCATGAGTGGAGCCCTTAATTTCACCCCTGGTACTGCAAATCCCACACCAAGAGCCCCACCCAACCCCAGCATCGTCAGCAGCTTTCTACATCAACCAAAAACTTCCTTTAAGCATGGTTATGCACCTCAATCACAGTCTAAGCCACCACCAAACCCCTGCACCCACCAACACAAATGCAGAAAAGGCAAAAATAGGCAGAAATCCAGCCCCCCTCCCTCTGATTTATCATCATCAGATACTGAGTCAGATGATAATAGAGATGATTGGAAATGGAAAGAAGGCACCTCAGCACCCTTTAAGCTAGATAACAGCTTCACTCCTGCCCCCAACAACCTTCTAAACTCCTCAGGTATCAAAGTAGGCAAAATTGAGAAGTTGGATGGAAAAGGAAAGTGGAGGCAGGCAGCTGTGTTTGACAACTAGATACAGACTTGCAGGGACTACCTGGGCATCATTGGCATAGATAACAATTCGTTTGAGGCCATAATTTAGCTTGGATTCAATCTAGCAGGTGATGCAAAAGACTTGCACACCAACTGGAGAAAAGACTCCAAAACACATGTAAAGTTTGGGTATAGTATAAAGGTGGCTATTAGTTAGATTTCCAGAATCTTACTAATAACAGCTGCCTTAATATCTATATAAATAAGAGTCTGAATAGTTGTAATATCTTCAAGTCACTTGTGATTGTGGAGAGACTTAATTAACCATTGTAAACTCTTGTATTTGTTGCTAACTGCTAAGTTGCTTGCTCTTTCACTGAAGGGGGGAATGGGCTTCTTTTATAGAAAGTCCCAAGCCTGTATGAGTCATTGGTGACTCCTAACTAACTAACTAATATATAACTATGATGTCAGAACTGACTCATTTCCTATGAGTCAGAGGTGACTCCTTTCTTAATGTTGAATCACACCTGTGAGTCAGAGGTGACTCCTTTCTTAATGTTGAATCACACCTGTGAGTCAGAGGTGACTCCTATCTAATTGTTGAGTCACACCTGTAAGTCAGAGGTGACTCAATTCCTTGAGTCATACCTGTGAGTCAGAGGTAGGTGACTCCTAGCTAAGTGAGTCATAGATGTTCTAGTAACATCTATGTTGATTAATAATAATATTAATGAGAATAATAATGAAAATAACTATGTTCCTGCCTTGTCCTGTGTATTGATAGAATTTATATATGTATGTAATTTCCTATTCTTACATTATCCCCAACTATCTTAAAGGATAGCCTGATTATCTCTCATTGCTAGAATTCTAGCCTTCTCTTCATTAATAACTCCCAGAGTGTTTGTCCTACTTGAATTATTATTTCCAGGTCTCTTTCTGAAGGTCCTGGCCTTATTTCCTGTCTCCCAATATTTTACCATTACTGGTAAGCCAATGTCCTCTGCATATACCCAACTATAATCTTTTTCATCAGAACCTTTCCATCTAATCAGGTATTAGGGCCTTTGTGTTCCTAGTTCTGTCCTGTATTCCATTGCCTCTTATACCTCATATCTGGTACCTTCAACAGCTGAAGGGTATTTGTCTGCTCTGCTGGGGAACCTTTTGTTGTTGTTGGGCTTGTGTCTTTTGAGGAGGCTGCTGTGGAATACTGGGTGGATTTTCTTGAAGTTTGCTTGTATGTGGACTTCATAATTGTCAGTGTCTGGAAAAGCTTGAACAATACTGAAGGGTCCAATCCATTTAGGTTTAGTTTTACTTTTGAAGGAAAGCTCCAAATTTTTGGTGGATAACCAGACCAATTCACCAGGGAGGTACTTCTCTGCCTTTCTTCTGAGTTTGTTTGCATGGTGAGTTTGGCTTTCCTTGGCTTTGGTGAGGTTTGTGATGGCTTGTTGTTGGAGGGTAGGCTTCATGAATAGTGCTCGGATATTCATAGGAATTCCTAGCTCATTAACATGTGGGTTTTGTCCAAATCTTGAATTAGGGCCAAACATGATTTGGTAGGGGGAGAATTTCCCACTACTATCATGTCTGAGATTCATAGCAATTTGGATTTTTGGTAACTTAACTACCCAGTTATCTTCTCCATCCATTCTCAATGCAGTAGCCATTTCTTTGATGACCTTGTTCATTCTTTCTGTTTCTCCATCAGTCTGGGGGCGGTATGCTGTTGAGAGGAGGAGGGTAATGTTGTGGAGTTTTGCCCAAGCTGTCCAGTGTGCAGAGGTGAAGATAGGGTCTCTGTCTGTGACAATATCTTCAGGGTAGCCAAGCATGGGAGCTATAAACCAATCATAGTACTTGGTCAGCCACTCTGCTGTGACATTTTCTGATAGTAGGATAGGGATGGTGTATTTGGACAGCTTACACACAATTGGCCAGACTTTCTGAAAGGTAGTTGGCTGAATTGTATTGCTGTAGGAGTTTGGTGGATCTGTGATTACCTTTGGTAGTGTGAGGAAGTCCATGGTGATGCTCTGCCAGGGGAATAGGGGTACAGGCAGTGCGTGGAGTTATCCTTGTGGTTTTTGAGTAGAGAACTTACTCTGCTAACAGGTAGTGCAGGTTTCACAATATTCCTTAATGTCGTTGCTCATCCCCTTCCAAAAATAGCTGTGCTGGCAGTTGAGTAGTGTCTTGAGGTATCCTGCATGAATTAGTTCTTCATGGCTAGATTCAATGAATTTCTGAATAAAATTATAAGGTGCCAGTTCTCCATCACTGTCTTTAGCATCTCTCATCCATTTGGTGGGCAGAATTACTCTCCCCTTGTGGGATTGTGTGTTGGGATGGATGTAATAGAACCCATTTCTGTATGTAATAGAATTGAATTTTAATGCAGCACCTAAACTAGAAAATCTAGGGTCATGCATTAGTTTGTTGTATTCTTTGCATAGGCAGGTGTGAGTAGCAGGTTCTTCTCCAGGTGCACATACATCCAAAAATACAATAGGCCACTTGGATCCAACATCCAACTTGGCCTCAGCTTTCATATCGAAAGAGTCTTTCCCAGACTCTACTTGTTTCCACCTTTCCTGCCCTTCATCACCCTCCCAGACAAGATTTTGGAAAACTCAGAAGAGGCCTTCCTCCTTTGCTTGCAGGGAGTAGATTTCTGGATCAAGAAAGGAGTTAGCTGTGTACCATTGTCTGAAAGTTTTGTATGTGTTGGTAGAATGTACCTTCTTCCTCCATTCTTCAACCAAGTATTTTTCCTCCGCTTTCAATTCCTCTGGCCTCCTATGGTGCTTCCACTTGCAGTTGTGTGCATAACACTCCATATAGTCTTCTAGGAGGCAGTGCTGTGGGTGGTTCTTATAGGTCTTGTACCAAAGCCAGGATGGGTTTGGTGCAGGGCACAAAGGGATTTGTGGATGATAGATATCATCCTTGCTTGGCTTCCAGCCAAACTCATCTACCTGCCCATGTTCCCGGCAATTCATGGCCTTGCATTGCCAGGAGGGGAGTAGGTGGTGTTCTGGGTGCCTTTTGCTGAGGGCAGCCCAGGGGACTCCTTTTGGCTCCACTGGTTTGTACCCCTCAGGAGAAGGGGAGATCTCCATGCTGAGGGGCATGGTGGTATCCAGAGGAGGGAGTTGTGCCAGCTTCTGGGGAAGCTGGGAGAAGAAGGAGGTGTAGGTGGGCATGGTGCACAGTGATGCTGGTGGTGGTGGTGGCTGCTGGTGGGGGAGCACAGTGGTGGCTTTGCAGCCCACAGTTGCATCCCCAGGTGCTTTGTAGCAGGCATCACTTGTTGGTTGGGGGAGTCCTAAAGGGGACAATTGTCACAGAGTCCTGCAAGTACAGGGAACACGTGACACTGCCGTTGCTAGCAAGACAATCCTACCGGTGTCGCAGCAACTGGGGCTGCGGCGGGGTTGATAAGAAGGACTGCGCTAGTGACAAGTGGCCGTAGAACACCTTTATATGCTATTCCAGCCAACCAACAACATGTTGGTTGATCCACCTTTTGGTGCAACGGTTAGTATGTGATCTGGAAGGCAATAACCGTAACAGTTCAACCGACATGAATGGTCACCGGTTCAAATCCCCCTTGTGTCAAAAAGATTAAAGGGAATTAACGACGGTGGCTGAGAGAACCTGGGTGGGGCTACACTAGTACTGCTAAGAGGCAGGAACATGAGGCATATATAACTGGTAACTGTATGCCTCAGGGTTGACATATAAAGAGTTTGGGATGTACTCTCCCGCAGGGGGGAGTAATGTCACGGAGTCCTGCAAGTGCAGGGAACACATGACACTGCCGTCGCTAGCAAGACGATCCTACCGGTGTCGCAGAAACTGGGGCTGTGGCGGGGTTGATAAGAAGGACTGCGCTAGTGACAAGTGGCCGTAGAACACCTTTATATGCTATTCCAGCCAACCAACAACATGTCGGTTGATCCACCTTTTGGTGCAACGGTTAGTATGTGATCTGGAACGCAATAACCGTAACAACAATCAGTGACATTGCTGTCCCTGATGGCCTGTTCCTGGGCCCAGGAGATTCCATGGTGAGTGGGGTCCTCATTCCCATAGGAGCCAGTGGAGAGGGCAGGAGAGTTGGGTCCCCTGGCCTCATTGTAGGCCCTGTTAGCTCTTACACTTTCCCAGTGTGAGAGGGTGGTCCTTTCCCACTCTTCATTGAGTACGTCCAGGTCCTCTTGAGATAGAAGAGTTGGCTCTTCCACCTCACACCAGTCTTGCTCCTCCTCTTCCTCATACTGACTTTCCTCAGACTCATTGCTCCTCATCACCCATTGCTCCCACTCAGTTTCTGGGAACTCCTCATCCAGGAGTTCTTGGGACTCATCCTGGAAGTCCCTGGTGGTGTTGTTGGGGCACCCAGTTTGGTGCCAGAGGATGGCCCTTGGGCCATTGATAGACCTGTAGTGGCAGGAGGAGGGACCTGCTGCTGCTGCTGGTGCTGCTGATACTGCTGCTTGTGCATAAGACATTTTCTTGGCTGTGTTAGAGGGTTCCCTCATATCATTTGTAGACATTTGGAAACTTACTTCTGGGTTGTGGGTTGGTTGGGTGTTCTGGGAGGAGTGGTAGTAGTAGTAGTAGAAGATGGTTGGACTTGGGTAGCTGCTGTGTAGATGTGTTGCTTTAAGGGTTCTGGCTGATCTGCTGAATCTGAAATAAACTCTGAGAGAGGGTAGGAAATGCCCTCTTTATACCTTCTACTCAGCTGCTCTGCTATCTTATTGCTCTCTACCTTAATATGTTCTATAGTAAAGTCCAATCTAGATAAGATCCTCTTAGATCTTTCTCTTCTGCCTGATAGCTTGTTATTACTCATAATTGTGAGTAATGCACTGTGATCACTCACAATTTTAAATTTTACCCCTGTTAATTCAGTGGCAAAATACTCAGCCCCAGCTACAATAGCAAGGAGCTCCTGATCTGTTGTTGAGTAATTGCTTTGTGCACCATTGAATTTTGTGCTAAAGTATTTAGCAGGTCTAGCCTGTTCCAAGGTGGGTCCTTGGCCAATCCATCCACCAACACCTACTCTACTTACATCACAGACAAGGTATATGGTGTCATTTGAATTGTAATCAAGTTGTCTAAGGATTGCAGGTGAGTCAAGTAACTTTTTAATTTAGGTAAATAACTCAGTGTGAAGTGGGGTCCATGACCAATCTTTGGTAGCCCCTGCTAGTTCAGAAAGTGGGCCCATGATGTCAGCTAATTTGGGAAGGAACTGACTTAAATAGATAATCATGCCATTAAATTCCTGGAGCTCCTTACTGTTTCCAGGGATTGGCAGCTTAGAAATCTTTTTTACTTTGGTAGGATCCACTTCTAGGCCTTTTTTTGTGAGTATGACTCCTAGGATTTGCATTACTTTGGGGTTAATCTGAGACTTTGATTTGTTGATGTAAAACTTTTCCTTTTTCAGGATGTTGTGTAACTGTCTCAGGTCTTTCACATGCTGATCCCAAGTATTGCTGTAAATAAAGATGTCATCTAAATAGATCGCAACTGATCTGCCTAGCATGGGTCTCAGTATGTGACTCATGGTTTTTACTATAGTGGCAGGTGCATTGCAATCTCCTTGTTGCATGACTCTTATTCTAAATTGTCCCATGGGGGTACTGGATGATGTGTAATTTTCATGGTCAGGGTTTATCCTGATGTTGTGATAGCCATCAGTTAAATCTATTTTTGATTGCTATTTATGTGATGCTACTCTATTCCCAATCTCATCCTGGTTGGGAAGTGGTGTGTTGTCCTTAATGGTGTTGTTATTCCTATCAACCAGGTCTAGCAGAAATCTAGGCTGATTTGGTTTGTCATGCTTAGGAATTGTAAACATGCAGAATGATGATGGATCATTTGATGCTATGATCCTGCCTGATTTCAGCTCTGAGTCAATCTTTTCATTCAGGGCTTGCATGAATTTAGCATTCTGCTTTATTGGTCTAGGTCTCCAAGTAATTGACTCATCTTTGATATTAATGTTGTGATTAATATCCCTTAGTGGGGGTAATTCTGTTGGTTTCTCTGAGGGGTAGACTTCAGGGAACTCAGCCTCAATATCAAACTCTGATTCTACTGCAGTGGAATAGGAATGGATTTCCTTTTTCTCAGCATTGATGGTGGCCCTTAATCTGTGTATGTGATTAAAAGTAATGGTAATGTCATTGTTGAATTGTGTAGGGAGAGTTTAATATAGTAAGTGATATGTGGTTTGAAGTTCCAATAGAATTTGATACCCATTTTCTATTACTGCTTTTTCTTCTATAGTTAGAAGATTGATTACTGATATGGTGGACTTCAGCTGATGATGTAAATCATTTTTAGCCTGTATGTAATGTTGTCCACTTTCTGTGTAATCTATAACCTTGTTGTATGCCTTGTTGTAGGCTAAGGATGTTTGAGTGCTTGAAAATTGGTATGATGTCATCACTTCTACCATGTATGAGTAATTTTGTACCCATGTTGGATAATGGTCTAGATCATTCTGGATAATTTTCCAAGCTAATTGTTGAATGATCATCCTTTCCTCATATGGTGTGAGTGAGCCTGATTCTTCCACATGTGTAGGCAGAGGTGACTCTTCTTTTGCTGATCTTTGTCTGAGGAGCTCCTCCATTCCAGGGTTTCAAGGTGTATGTGAGTCCTTCCTTGCTTGTGACAGTAGTCTGCATGATACCAATATTAATCATGGCCTGATTAGCCTTCAGGGCTGGATGTCCTAGTATGACATCCCAGTCACTGAGGTTAGCTGCCCAGAAGGTTCTTTCTTCCTCATGCTGACCATAATTAATAATCACTTTGGCAAAATGCTCACACTTGCCCTTGTTACCTTTGATGACTGTGTTGATAACAACTGGTTTAGTTAATTTCATCATGAGTATGTTATACAGTATGCAGAACTTAGTGCTTATTAGATCTGCACCTGTGGTCTGATGATCTATTAGAGTGATGGCCTGATTTTTGTTGATAGTGGTGATAGCCATCAAGTGTTCTGTTGTCTTTAGCCTAGGATTGTAGCTTGGTTGTGTGTCCATAATTAATTTGTTGTTTTTGCCAACTGTTGGTACTTGTCTTACTTTAGTGGCATGGATATTCATTGCATCATAATTAGTTGAGTCTTTCTCATAGGTTACTGATAAGGCATTAGATTCTATCTTTGGTGATTTGCAATTAAATGATAAATAACGCATTTTGCCACAATTGTAACACTTGGCATTTTTGTTGAGGCCAGCTGGAATTTGTTTCTTTTTCAGCAAGCTCCAATTTATTGGGGGGGGTCTTGCAGGGGGTGTAGGTTTGGTGTGTGTCGTAATTCCTGCAGGGTTATTGTTGGAAGCAGTGGCCTGATGTACAGAGGTTCTTTCAGGTTTTTCTTGCATGGTTTTCCATGGCTTTCTTTGTGGCTTATCTCTTCTGTCAATATGTGTATGACTGTGTATATTAGCCTCAAATTTCTCCAGGGTTCTGATTAGTTCATCCCATGCAGTATCCACTGTGATGAAAGCTCCTGTAGCTGTAGTCAATTTCTGGTCTAATGCATTAATGAACTTGTGATACTTGACAGGGTGAGTAATTGTTTGATTACCCTCTGTATCTAGGAGTAATAGTTGAATCCTGTCTAGTTCTTTTGCAAATTCATGCACTGTCATTTTCTTTCCATTTTTGTACTGGTTGCATTTGGCCCACACCTTCCATAAATCATCCTTGCTTGTACTGGGGATTAGGTGTTCTCTGATATTGATAAAAGCCTGGAAGATGTCCTGGTTTTTTGACTTGGTATTGTTGACATACTCATCCAGCACTGTTTTTGGTCTTGCCTCCACATGAAAGTCCTGATTATCTACTACTTCTACTCCTTTAAGCTGTATACCATTTAATTTCAGATACTTCTGTAAGTAAATACACCAATCATCATATGTTTGTCCATTCTTCCATTTAGGATCATTATTTAATTTCTTTGGTATATCTACTTTGATCTTTGGAGGCTTCTTTGGTGTTTTTCCTCTAATTGAGGTTTTGCCTGTTGTTTTTTCACAGCTAATTTGAGATGGTGTTTTTTCCCTATTAGATTTCATCTTCTTTTTTCTGGCATTGGAAGAGGAAGAGCTGTTACCACTGTCACTGCCATTAGAATCACTTTCTGAAGAACTTGGATCAGGTGGGTCTTCAGCATTCTTTTCATTTCCTGATTCCTCTGAATCAGAAAGGGATATTGCTCTATTCTTTTTTGATCCATCTCCTGTCTTTTTCTTTTTTGCTCCAAAGAGATGTTTCTTAGATTCTTTGAGTTTCTCATTGGCTTCTTTATCCTGTTGTGCCTGTTTCTTCTCCTTCTTCATTTTGGGTGTTGCTATGAGTTTCACATATGGAGGTACAGGTACAGGAGTGTTGTTTTTATCTGTGTCTGGTGTGTCTGGTATATACCTATAGGTAGCAATACCTAACCACTTTCTGATTATCCATAGAATTTCTTCAACACTGTTGATACTTTCTACTTCAGGTTGGAAGTCTGCAATTCTTTCCATGAATATTTTCTTATCTGCTGTTTTTTCTAACATTGTCTTTGTCATATCTTCTTTGGATGTTTCCTCCAGTGGTTCCTTATTTGCAGATTCTGGATTCCTTTTTATTCCTGTTGCTATGATTCCCCACTCAGCTAGGGAATATTTTGCTATTATTTCTTGCAACATTGTTCCCTCCTTTTCTGTGTAATGGTCTGCTTCTGCTTGCCATTTACCTTTATAGATTCTATTGGTGAGGGCTTGTTTTTGGATTCCAGGTTTATTTGCTTTAATTGTGAAGATATATTCTGGTGTTGTTATAAGCTGACTTATTTTGAGTCCCAAATCTGCAGTCTTTTTACTAGTTTCTCTCACAGTACTCCAGTTAACTACTACTGGAATATCTATTTAAGCAGGTGTTTGAGAACTTGAAGGTTGTTTTCCTTTTGATTTCTTTTTCCTTGGTGTTAGAAGTTTGGGCATTAGAGAGCCCTTTCTGCTCCTTGTTTGTGGTGGTATGGAAGTCATATTACTAATGTTTATTCTTTTCTACAGATAGCCTTCAAGTGTTATGTCAAGCCTGTTGAGTCTCCAGGCAAGGTGTCTAGGAATGATGTTGTCTTGAGGGGGCCTAAGGAAATTCCTGTTAAAAGGAATAGAAAGGTCTTTTTTTGGGTGACACCTAAGGATTTGGATGGATTCCTTGAGGAATTTGCTGGGGTTGCTGTTACTTGGAAGAGATGTAAGAATAGGGATTGTTCTGAACAGTGTGCTGAAAGGTATAGGTGGTTCAGAAAAATGGTGGATCAAGGGTGGAGGTATGATACTAAAGGGGTCCCACTGATTGAAAAGAGCTCTGCCTTCTGTAAATATGGTCTTTTAATTCTCAGATTTACTTTCTTTAGTATTTCTGAGTATCTAGATACTTCTTCCCTTCTAGAAGAATTAAAGAGGCCCTAGGTGATCAGTCTAGTCCTTGGAGTAAGGTTTTTATATAGGTTAAAAAATGTAAAGTTTGGGTACAGTATAAAGGTGGCTATTAGTTAATTTTCCAGAATCTAACTAATAGCAGCTGCCTAAATATCTATATAAATAAGAGTCTAAATAGTTGTACTGTTCTTAAAGTCACTTGTGATTGTGGAGAGAATTAATTAACCATTGTAAACTCTTGTATTTGTTGCTAATGCTAAGTTGCTTGCTTTTTCACTGAAGGGGGGAATGGGCTTCTTTTATAGAAAGTCCTAAGCCTGTATGAGTCATAGGTGACTCCTAACTAACTAACTAATATATAACTATGATGTCAGAACTGACTTATTTGCTATGAGTCAGAGGTGACTCTTTTCTTAATGTTGAGTCACACCTGTGAGTCAGAGGTGACTCCTATCTAATTGTTGAGTCACACATGTAAGTCAGAGGTGACTCAATTCCTTGAGTCATACCTGTGACTCAGAGGTAGGTGACACCTAGCTAAGTAAGTCAAAGATGTTCTAGTAACATCTATGTTGATTAATGATAATAATAATGAGAATAAAAATGAAAATAGCTATGTTCCTGCCTTGTCCTGTGTATTGATAGAATTTACATGTGTATATAATTTCCTATCCTTACAACACAGAATTTAGGTCTAGCCAAGTTCATTCCAGCCCTAAGGAAGTACTGCATATCATTAGTCAACAAACAGAAGCTTTGGGACGGATTCCAGGCAATCAGACTGACCACAGGAGGAAGGACTATGCCCAGTCACATCTTAGCAACAAAACTCAAAACTATGCAACTTAGGCTACCACATGTCACAGACATCGAACTGTACTATAAGCTCAAAGAGGCTATAGATCCAAAGCTGAAAGCGAGAGTAAACCCACATTTAAAGAAGGATATGGATTGGGATCAACTTGTTGAGATGTGTGAGCTGTATGACTCTTCCATGCATGAGGCTAGAGTTGCTAAATCAGGACGAAATTCCAACAAGCCCCATAAGTCACAAAACAAGGGCTACAAGCGAGATAACAATAGCCACAACATACCACAGAAGACCTACAGCAACCCCAGTCACCACCAAAGATCCAACAAGCCCCATAAATTCAACAAGGGTACCTCCAGGTTCAACAAATTGACCCCTGATAAAAAGGATAAACTCAAGAAATCAGGCCACTGCCTCAAATGCAGAAAGAATGGTCATATGGCAAAGGATTGTCCTCAAAGAGCGTCACACATCACCTCTGCAGCCACTAGTATCACTCCAGCCAACCCCAGCACCCCTGTGACCCCAGCCCGACATGTAATCTCAGCAGCACAAACCCTGAAAACTAAGCAATTTACCCACAAAGCTGATTCCAAATCAACCCCCCAAACGAAATTGGAATTAAAGGACAGCTCATCAGACCACCCACTAGTGTCTACTAGGATCAATGGACACCTTGCTAAGACCCTGGTAGATCATCAGACCACAGGTGGAGATCTAATTTCAAATACGTTTTGTGCCCCCAACAACCTCCCTCTGACACCCCTCCCTGAGCCCATTACAGTCAATTTAACCATTAAGGGATCAAAGGGTGTGGCACACCACTTTGTGACAGCTGAAATTGATTAAAATGGCTACAAAGAGAAGAGATCATTCTATGTAGTATCACTTAACCACTGGAATGTGGTTTTAGGCCATCCTGCACTTAAATCTTACAATGCAATTATCACCTTGCAGGACATGAACACCAGCCTGCAACCAACCAGCCAACCAACATTCAGACTGAGGCCATGGACCCACACACCATCCCACATGACCCACAGGCAATCACAACCCCTCCCCGATTTGTTGGAAAATCACTCCATTTCCCAGAACCCACTTGGGTTTCAGCCACCCAACAAAATGATCACATCAGCAGCCAGAAATTTGCAACCTGAATTGAACCCCTTGAACGAGTTTCCGGAAGTGTTCCCAGCCCAGAAGGTGCACAAATTATCCCCACTAAGATCAGAGGAGCTCCAGCACAAAATCCCACTAAAAGACCCTACCCTAGTTCAGAAGCCTAAACCCATTAACCTAAAAAAGAAGTTCCTGCAGCAACTCTATGACAAATTAGCCAAGGAGGAGGCCTCAGGACGAGTCTACAGAACCCAAGATAGATCAGCATGTGCTATGTTTATGATTCCTAAAATAGACAAGCCACATGAAGCAAGGTTCTTGCATGACCTTGTAGAGAAGAACAAAAACACTCACCTGACTATACCAAACATTCCTAACCAAAAGACCATCCTAAACACAATTGCCAGGCACCCCTATCGGTCTAAAATAGACCTTAGTGATGGGTATCACCAAATTAGGATCTACCCACCACCTGAGCAATTTATAGCCTTCAGCACACCCAAAGGAGTCTACAGATCCAGAGTTATGGAGCAAGGAGATTGCAATGCACCTGCAACCTTCATGACTGTGATGACCAGCATATTCAGCAAGCAATTAGGCGTCAGTGTATGCATTTACATTGATGATAATTTCATCTATAGTGCCACCCTCAAGGATCACCTACAACACATCAGAGAAGTGCTGAAAATTCTTAGGCAACACTCTTTCTATGCATCTAAGGATAAAAGCGAGTTTATGCCAAAGAAATTGCACATTCTAGGCCACATGATCACCAAGAAAGGCATCTCACCTGAGCCTAAAAAGGTGGCAGGGGTCCAAGACTTTCCTAGGCCCAGAAATAGGAAGGAGCTGCAAAGCTTCATGGGTCTGGTAAATTACTTGAGCCAGTTCCTGCCACATTCAGCAACCAAATCAGCCCCTTTAACAAAAATGTGTAGAGCCCAATCTACTTGAGATTGGACCCCCTTGCACAGCACAGCCTTCCAACAAGTCAAGAATCTTGTCAGACAATCCCCTGTTCTCAAACCACTAGATTATAATTCGCATTTACCCATCTATTTGATTACTGATGCCAGCACCATTAGCACAGGTGCATAGATAGGTCAAGAATCAGAGTTGTCACACCTTCTCCCTGCAGCTTTCCATTCTAGGAAGTTCAATCCTTATCAGCAGTTATATTACACCACAGACAAGGAGCTCCTAGTAATTGTGGATGCTCTGGAGCACTTTAGAAGCGTTTTAAGTGGCACCACATTCACCATACTTATACATCATAAGCCCCTGGTCACCTTCCTGAAGCAGCATGATTTGGTAGATGACAAACATGTGAGATAGCTGCATATCATATCCCAGTTTGATTGCACCATCCAGTACCTCCCAGGTAAGCATAACATCATAGCACACAGCTTGTCAAGACTTGATAAGAACCCAAACATTTCCCCCCTTTTTGGAGATCTCATACCAACATCAACAGATCTCCCAACCAGCAAGCAACTCTAGCAATCATCAAGCAAATACAGAACCCCCCAAACGAAATCACAAGGCCACCAAGCAGCAGATATCCTATTCAATAAGTATTTAGGACCCCCTTTCCCCTCTCCAATAACCTCCCCCCCCCAAATCACTTCAGCAGCTACCACCAGGTCCCAACACAAAGCCTCCAAGCTTCCAGCACCATCACCAGTGAAATTAAACCCCCCAAACAAAATTCCCCAAGCTCCTACCACCACTAATACCATCAATACCTTCACTAGCCTCACCATTCAGCAAATCTTCAAGCAATACATCCACACCAATCCTGAGCACAATATTGTCAGGCCGGACAATGAGAAATTCTTGAATGACACTGAGAAAAGAGTTAAAGCACTTAAGTATAAATTCCAACATGGAGGACTCCACTGGTCTGGCTGCAAAGATCCCTCCTGTCTTACGCATAAAAATAGACCTTATAAATACAAAGGCAGAAATACTATCTGTTCTTGGTGTGGAAAAGAGGGACATGAGCAAAGACTTTGCAAATTGAGAGAGCAGGCCAAATGGGCTGTTGAAGACAAGTTTAACAGGCAAAAAGAAGAACAAATGGACTCCCAAGACTCCCCTGCCCAAAATTCCCAAGAAAACCCACCTGATTCACATCCTGTATCCCAACTTTATTCCCCCACCTTACCTGTCATGAGCCAATCTATTACCCTCATTGATTTTAATCCCTCAGACAAAATAGAAGAAGGAGAGATTGATGAAGGAATAAAGGATACAGTTATAGGTGAAAGCCCCTTGTTCCCTCCCCCACAAGTAGCCCAAAAAACCCCTCCTATATCCTCTCCTCACCTCACCACACCACCACCACAAATACAACTCCCCTCTGAGGTTATCACCACCTTCAGCAGCCCTCAGAAGCGTGGCATTAACATTCAGCATGCCTACCAAATATCAGCAGAACCAGCATACATCCCCCTCTCCCCACCACTTGGCAACTAAACATCAGCATATAGCAGCCAAGCAACCAGCCCCAAATCACAGCTAGCAATTCAGTCCAAAAAGCGTCCATTCCAGATCCATCTCAGCTGCAATCTCTCTAAGGAACCCTTTACCCAGACAGAGCACCTCACGTTCAACAATCTAGTTGTTCCATTCATCTCCTAGGCCTCATGGACAAAATTGCCCAAAATTGACCTTAACCTGAGACAGGAAGTTCACTACCCCAGCCTTGCCTACCTCCAGAAGATTGGCTCCCATTATGCCAGACAACTACAAGAGAGCTTAAACAAAGAAGAAGCTCCAGTTATTGCCCCACAACCCCAGGAATAGATCCCAATCCTCCGGTAAGGGTACAACAAGGACCCCAAATATAAGGCATTTTATGAGGATTTGGATACATTGGCTGGACTAGGGTACACCAAACTTGAAGGACTGCTCTATCAGTGCATTAATGGACGCATCAGGCTCTGTATTCCACAAGGAGCATACCAGGAAGACACCAACTTGAAGGAGCTGCTCATTCACAATGCCCACAAAGCTATTGGTAATGGTAGCAAATTCAAGACTATGCAACTTCTGTCTGCAATTTATGTTTGGCCAGGACTTTCTTCTGATGTTGAGGAGTACTGCAAGACGTGCCTAACCTGCTAGAAAGTGAAGTTCAGGACCTCTGGACTCTTTGGACTTCTGCACCCCCTCTAGGTTCCCCAAGGCCCCTGGCAAAGCATCAGTATGGACTTCCTTTACATGCCACGCATCAAAGACCCAAAGACTGGAGAAGTCTTTGATTATTTGTGGGTTATTGTGGACAGATTCAGCAAGTATACACTCATGTTACCAGTTTGGAATGATATCACAACTGAAGAATTGGTTAACTTGTATATAGAGCAAATCTACCACATTTTTGGTCTTCCCTGGGGAATTGTCACATATGCAGACCCCAAATTCAGGAGTGCTGCCTGGAATGGCTGGTGCGATGGAAATGGAGTCAGACAAGCCATGTTATCACCTTACCACCCCCAGACTGATGGCCAAACTGAGATAGCCAATAGAGATATTCTAACTAAGGCAAAAGCCCTCCTGGATGAAGATGGAGCAGATTGGTACACCAACCTGCACTGGATCAAGCAGGCCATCAACACCAGCACAAACAAGGTTAGAGAAGCGTCACCAGAGTCTATTATCTTCTCATTCAGGCCCAGAAGGATCCATGATGTCACCTCCTCTTCACACCCACCAAACAACCTTCCACCCCACCACAGTTGGACTGAAGCTCTCCACACTTCTGTCAGGGAAACGATACTGCAGAACCGACCGCAGCAGGAGATTCAGTACAACAAGAGAAGGAGACCAGCCCCCAAGTTTAAGGTTGCAGATTTGATTATGGTATTCAAAGACAGACACCCCAAAAGGAGCTCCCCATACCCCAAATTGGAGCCCACCTGGACTAGACCTTATACCATCATCAAAACCAAGCCTGAATTCGACACATACATCCTCAACAACCCCTCAGGATACCACAAAGATGTCTCTGTCCATGTCTCTCATCTCAAGCCATATCTCAGCAATAATGCCTAGAAATTCCCCTCTAGAGAAGACACTCTTCCACCACCAGTCTCTGAGGATGAATTGGGGCCTAGGTACAAGATAGAGAGGATAGTAGAGGCCAGGATATTCAAAGGGAAGCCCCTATACCTCATCAAGTATGTTGGATATCCTTTGGACATCAACCATTGGACTCCTAGGGAGGATATTGACAGTGCAGCTGTGGAGGAGTTTGAGAGGAAACACAACTACTTCAATTTTCACAATAACACCAAAAAAGCAGCAGGAAAGCGTGGCAGGAAGGGCAAGAAGGGGCAATAGGCTTGGGTAGGATAGGTTAAGATCTCAGTATAATTTTCCTTTGAAATTTTCGGTTTTTTCTTTGATTTTAAGAATTATTTCATTTTTTTACTTGTTACTTGTTTTTAAGGATAGGGTTTCTTTCTAAGGTGGAATAATGTAAGGAAATTTTCCTTAAATCTTTTTTCTTACTTATACTTCCCAGTTAGGCAGTCCCTTCCCTTTCAGGACTGCCCTCATGTATTTCCCTTTCTGTTAGTCCTATTCCTGGCCAGTTTTTTCCCAGTTATTTCTTTATTCATTACCTGTTATTCCTGTCTCCTTAGCTACTCTAAAAGCATCCACATGCTTCTAGAAGAGCCTCCTGTTTGTCCCCTGGCTTGTGACATCATCACACAGCCATGAGATTATTTCCTGTTACCTATTTTCCTCATTTATCACTATGAGTCTTGTATGATTCATCTCCTGTTACAAGAGTCTTTGAAGCGTCATGATTCTATTCTTCATCATCATGTATCATTTCTTTATCATTTCTACTCATACTGTTGTTATTCTGATTTATGTATATGAGCCATTTGGACTCATACTCTAACTATTCAGTCTCTATTAAAGAGCTGTGTTCCAGAAACTTCGGAAGGGCAGACAACACAAGCCCAACCGACTAGATAGCACCAGAAACAGTATACTAGCTACACTGGTAATTATCTGTTCACCCTGGCCCTAACAGGCCCTCCAGTAAATTCCCAGAACACCCAGAAACTATCAAAGTGAAACGAATATCGTAGCACTGGGGAGCAAAAGAAAAGCGGTGCAGACTAAGATAAAAGACTATAGTAGCACAGAGAATCAAATGTAGTGGGTCTTGGTATCACAGGGAGCAACGCAAGCGGATGTGATTATTGTATCGAAGAGCTCTATTTCATTAAAGAAGGTGGGGATAAGGCGAATATAAATACAGTTGGGGAATAAACCCGAGAGTACAGAGTATAGCGAGGGGAGATGGCATTGCAAACCCAGAAACGCAAGTGGGAAGCCAGTTGACCCTGAGAAAATAGAAAGGGGAATTGGTGTGGGTGGCGTAGTCAAGCAGGATAGATATTAGGCCGAAGGCTAATGTGTATCATGCATGAGGCACCAACAGAGGTGTGGGTCAACCATGCAGTCATGCATGAAGGAAGCCGCAACCATCCGAAACTAACTAACAGGTGTGCGTGCATGACAGGAGGTAGGCACTAGCAGAGATGTGATTAATATACATGATGTGCTAGGGAATAACAATAGAGTACAATACACATAATGAAAATGAATTGACAGGGTAAGAGAAGAGTGTGTGGAACACGAGTGGGGGTGCTGGTCGTAATGCTATGACAGAAACCACCCAGACACCCAGACACTTTACACTACATATAGAGGCATCTAGGGCGATTCTAAAGCCTTTTCAGGACCTTTAAAACCGTCACAGAAGCCTCTCACAACACCTCCCACCACCTAGAGATCAGGTCTGTGTCTCACAGTCTTGGCTTCCAAGTTGATTGTAGTTTACACCAAGACACCCAGACACTTTACCCTACATCCAGAGGCATCTATGGCGATTCTAAAGCCTTTCCAGGACCTTTAAAACGAGTCCAGAAGCTGTTTCTAAAACCTTCTACCACCTAGAGGCCAGGTCCGTGTCTCATAGCCTTGGCTTCTAAATTGGTAGTAGTTTACCATATCCTTCTTGGCCATCCTGGTCTGGCCATTGGTATGGGGGTGGAATGGTGAAGACATGGCTTGTCTGAGTCTATCTTTATTGCACCAGGCCTTCTAGGGAGTACTTATGAACTTAGGGTCTGCATCCATGACAATTTCCCAAGGAAGACCAGAAATGAGGTACATTTGCTCCATATACAAGTTAAGCAATTCTTCAGATGTGATATTATCCCAAACTGGTAACATGAGTGTCTACTTGCTGAATCTGCCAACAATAACCCACAAATAATGAAAGACTTCTCCTGTCTTGGGGTCTTTGATAGATGGCAGGTAAAGGATGTCAATACTAATGCCTTGCCAAGGGCTTTAGGAAACCTGGAGGGGGGGCAGGAGTCCAAAGGGCTTGGAGGTCCTAAACTTCACTTTCTGGCAGGTTAGGGACATTTTGCAGTACTCTTGAACATCAGAACAACGTCTAGGCCAAACATAGATTGTTGACAGGAGTTGCATGATTTTGAATTTGCTGCCATGGCCAACGGCTTTATGTGCATTATGGATGAGCAACTGCTCAAGTTGTATCTCCCTGGTATGCTCACTGTGGAATACAAAACCAGATGCAACCATTAATACACTGATAGAGCAGTCCTTCAAGTTTAGTGTTCCCAAATCGAGCCAAGGTATCTACATCCTCTTAAAAAGCCCTATATATGGGGTCTTTGGTGTAGGCTTACTGGACAATTGGAATCTATTTATGGTATTGTGGGACAATAACTAGAGCCTTTTCCTTGTCTAGGCTGCCCATCAACTGTCAGGCATAGTAAAACTCAATCTTCTAGACGTAAGCAAGGCTGGGGTCGTAACATTCCTCTCCAAAGTTGGTGTTAATTTCATGCAATTTTGTCAATGAGGCCTGGGAGATGAATGAATCAACTGAATTGTTGAAAGTGAGTTGTTTTGTTTGAGCAGAGGGTTCCTGTAAAAGATTGTAAATAAGATGGATCTTAGATGAACGCTTTTTTAACTCAATTGCTAGCTCTGTTTTAGGGCTAGTGGCTTGGCTGCTATATACTGACGTTTTGTTGCCAAGTGGTGAGGAGAGGGGAATGTCTGCTGGTTTTGCTAATGTTCAGTAGGCATTCTGGACGTGAATGCCATGCTTCCGGGGGCTGTTAAAGGTGGTAACAACCTCAAAGTGGAGTTGTATTTATTGTGGTGGTGTGGTGGGGTAGGGAGAGGATACAGGATAGGTTTTCTGGGCTACTTGTGGGGGAAGAGACGAGGGGCTTTCAATCATGATTGTACCCTCCATTGCTTTATCCATCCATTCTTCTACTAACTTGTCTAAGGGGTTAGAATCAATGGGGGGGGGGTAACAGCTCCACTTATGATAGGTGAAGTGGGGGAAAACATTTGGGAAATAGAGGGGGAATGTGAGATGGGTTCTCAGGTATGATATACTGGAGTGTCTTGGGGTTCCAATTGGGCTTCCTTTTGCCTAATGAACTTGTCTTCAATCGCCCATTTGGCCTGCTTTGTTAAATCCTCAATTTTTTGCTCAGGACTACCTTTTCCATTCCAAGAATTAATAGTATGTCTGCCTTCATATTTATAAGGCTTGTTTCTATAAGCAAGACAGAAGGGATCCTTGAAGCCAGACCAGTGGAGTCCTTCATGTAGGTGACTATACTTAAGTACTTCTGCTCTTTCCTCAGTATCTTCCGGGAATTTCTCATAGTCTGGCGTAATAAAAGTATGCTCAAGATTGGTGTTGATGTATTGCTTGATAATTTCCTGAATGATGAGGCTAGTGGAGGTATTTATGGTAGTAGTGGTGGTAGGAGCTTGGGGAATTTTGTTTGGGGGTTTAATTTCACTGGTGATAGTGCTGGAAGCTTGGAGGCTTTGTGTTGGGACCTGGTGGTAGCTGCTGAAGTGATTTGGGGGGGGGAGGTTATTGGAGAGGGGAAAGGGGGTCCTAAATACTTATTGAATAGGATATCTGCTGCTTGGTGGCCTTGTGATTTTGTTTGGGGGGTTCTGTGTTTGCTTGATGATTGCTGGAGTTGCTTGCTGGTTGGGGGATCTGTTGATGCTGGTATGAGATTTCCAGAAAGGGGGGAAATGTTTGGGTTCTTATCGAGTGTGGACAAGCTGTGTGCTATGATGTTATGCTTGCCTGGGTGTTATGCTTGCCTGGGAGGTACTGGATGGTGCAATCAAACTGGGATATAATATGCTGCTATCTCACATGTTTGTCATCTACCAAATCATACTGCTTTAGGAAGGTGACAAGGGGCTTATGAGCTATTAGTATGGTGAACGTGGTGCGACTTAGGATGCCTCTAAAATGCTGTAGAGCATCTACAATTGCCAGGAGCTCCTTGTCTGTAGTATAGTATGACTGCTGATGAGAATTGAACTTCCTAGAATGGAAACCTGCAGGGAGGAGGTGTGATAACTCTAATCCTTGACTTATTTATGCTCCTATGCCAATAGTACTGGCATTAGTAATCAAATAGATGGGTAAATGCAAATTATAGTCTAGTAGTTTGAGGGTATGGGATTGTCTGATAACATCCTTCACTTGTTAGAAGGCTGTGCTGTCCAAAGTGGTCCAATCCCAGGTAGATTGGGCTTCAGACATGTTGGTTAGTGGGGCTTATTTGGTTGCTAAGTATGGCAGGACCTGCGTCAAGTAATTTACTAGGCCCATGAAGGTTTGTAGCTCCTTCCTATTTCTGGGCCTGGACCCCTGACACCTTTTTAGGCTCAGGTGAGATGCCTTCCTTGATGATTATATGCTCTAGAATGTACAATTTCTCTGGCATAAACTCGCTTTCATTGTTAGATGCATAGAAAGAGTGTTGCCTAAGGATTTCAATACTTTGCTAATGTGTTATAGATGATGCTTGAGGGTGGCATTATAGATGAAGATATCATCAATGTAAATAAACAAACTGATGCCTAATTGCTTGCTAAATATGCTGGTTAATATATTCATGAAAGCTGCAGGTACATTGCAATATCCTTGTTGTATAACTCTAGATCTGTATACTCCTTTGGGTGTTAGAAAGGCTATGTATTGCTCATGTGGTGGAGAAATTCTAATCTGGTAATACCCATTACTAAGGTCTATTTTGGACCTATGGGGGTGCTTTGCAATTGATGTTTATAATGCTCTTTTAGTTAGGAATGTTGGGTATAGTCAGGTGAGTATTTTTGTTTCTCGTGGCAAGGTCATGCATAATCCTTGTATTATGTGGCTTGTCTATTTTGGCAATCATAAACATAGCATATGCTAATTTATTCTGGCTCCTGTGTACATGTCCGGAGGCCTTTTCTCTGGCTAATTTGTTATAGAGTTGTTGCAGGAACTTCTCCTTTGGCTGAATAGATGTAGGTTTTTAAACCAGGGTAGAGTCATTTTCCAGGATTTTGTGCTGTAGATCCTCTGATTATAGTAGGGGTAATTTTTATACCTTCTGGGCTGGAAACAAATCTAGGAACTTGTTATAAGGGTTCTATTCAGGCGGCAAATTTGTGGCTGCTGATGTGATCATTTGGTTGGATGGCTGAAACCTAAGTGGGTTCTGGGAAATGGAGTGATTTTCCAACAAATCGGGGAGGGGTTGTAATTGCCTATGGGTTATGTAGGATGGTGTGTGGGTCCATGGCCTCATTCTGAATCTCGGTTGGCTGGTTGGTTGCAGGCTGGTGTTGATGTCTTGCAAGGTGATAATTGCATTGTAAGATTTTAGTGCAGGATGGCCTAAAACCACATCCCAGTAGTTAAGTGATACTACATAGAATGATCTAGTCTCTTTGTAGCCATTGTAATCGATTTCAGCTGTTACAAAGTAGTGTGCCACACCATTTGATCCCTTAATGGTTAAATTGACAGTAATAGCCTCAGGGAGGGGTATAAGGGGGAGGTTGTTGGCGGCACAAAACCTGTTTGAAATTAGGTCTCCACCTGTGGTCTGATGATCTACCAGGGTGTTGGCAAGGAGTCATTAATTTCAGTATACACTATTAGGTGGTCTGATAAGGTGTCCCTAAATTCCAATCCTGTTTGGGGGTTTGATTTGGTATTAGCTTGGGGGGTGAATTGCTTAGTTTTCAGGGTTTGTGCTGCTGAGATTACATGTGCGGCTGGGGCCACAGGGGTGCTGGGGTTGGCTGGGGTGATACTGGTAGCTGCAGAGGTTATGTATAATGCTCCTTAAAGACAAATTTTGGCCATGTGACCAGGCTTTCTGCATTTGAAGTAATAGCATGATTTCTTGAGTTTATTCTTTTTACTAAGGGTCAATTTATTGAAACTGGGGGTATTCTTGTTGAATTTGTGGCGTTTGTTGGATGTTTATTGGTGACTGGGGCTCCTATAGGTCTTCGGTGCTGTGTTGTGGCTGTTGTTATCTTGTTTGTAGCCCTTGTTTTGTGACTTGTGATGCTTGTTGGATTTTCCTCGTGATATAGCAACTTTATCCTTATGTATGGAAGATTTATATAGCTCACAGATCTCAACAAGTTGATTCTAGTCCATATCCTCCATCAAATCTAGTTTTACTTGTACTTTCAGGTCTGGATCCATGCCTTCTTCCAGCTTCTAGTACAGTTGAGTGATTGTGACATGAGGTGGCTTAAATTGCATGGTTTTGAGTTTTGTTGGTAGAATGTGAATCGGCATACTCCTTCCTCCTGTAATCTGTCTGATTGCCTGAAATTTGTCCTAAAGCTTCTGTTTGTTAACTGATGATATGCAGTACTTCCTCAGGGCTGGAATGAACTTGGCTAGGTCTAAATTCAGTGTTTTGGGGTCTTTTCTCCAGTTGGTGTGCAAGTCTTTTGCATTACCTACTAGATTGAATCCTAGCCAAATTATGGCCTTAAATGAGTTCTCATCTATGCCACTAATGCCCAAGTAGTCCTTGCAAGTCTATATCTAGTTATCAAACTCAGCTGCCTGCCTCCACCTTATTTTTCCATCCAATTTCTCAATTTTGCCTAGTTTAATACCTGAAGAGTTTATGAGGTTGTTGCGGGTAGGAGTGAAGGTGTTATCATCGCTTAAAGAGTGCTGGGGTGCATTTTTTCTATTTCTAATCATCCCTATTCTCATTTGACTCATTATCTGATAATAATCAATCAGAAACAGGGGGGCTGGATTTCTGCCTATATGTATCTTTTCTAGATTTGTGTTGGTAGATGCTGGGGTTTTTTGGTGACTTGAACTGTGATTGCGGTGCATAACCACGCTTGAATGAAGGCTGTGGGCAATCCAGGAAGCTACTGATGATGTTGGGGTTGTGTGGGGCTCTTGCTGTTGGATTTGCAGTATCAGGGGTGAAATTAAGGGCTCCACTCATAACAGGGAGCTGAGATGAGGATCTGTGGTGATGATGTAGGGGTCTAGGGGTCTGATGTGGGTCTCCAAAGAAATATGATCTTCTTCTTCTAGCATGCAAAGGAATCCTAGACAGGTAATAGGTAGGGTCTTGCTTATTTGTATTTTGGGGGTCTACTAGTGCATGTTGGATATAGAAATCTATTTGTTGTTCTTGGAGGTTACTTTGGTTCAATCCAGCCACTTCATGCACATTTCTGGGCTATTCTCTAGTGCAGAAAAATGCTCTTATGTTGCTTGAACCTTTGTCTAGAAATCTTTATTATAAAATAACATTTTTCAGGTTATTATAGGGCATCCCCATGAATATAGGTTACTGAGGGGTAGCAGTTCTGGAGGAAACTTCTTCTGTGGTTGACAGGACAGTTGCATTGCCTGTAAAGCTCTCTGGGCGCTCTGGTTTGATGTCTGGGATGTTTCTATGGCTGGCCCTGCTAGGGCCTTTACTAAGAATATCTTGCTGGCTCATGGCGGTATCAAAATAAAGTGACTCCATAGTGGTGTTATCTGGGTAGGTCTGTCATGATTTAGACTTGTCGATAGAGGGAGATTGATCCCTACTAGATTGCTGGGAGGGGTTTCTGGATGGGTGCCTGCTTAACTGCTTTGAGGATGGTTTGGTGGGCCTTGCTGACTGCATTTTGACTGGGGTTCTTAGTGTAAGTGACAGGGTTTGAATATAGCAGTGGTGTACTGGTTAATTGCTGCTTAGAGGCCTGCTGAATGTGCTGTTGTTGCTTCTTGGTGCCTAGTCAGCTATAGGGAGAACAGGTTCTACTCTATTGCAGCCCTGCAAGCACCTTTTAGTGCTATTTTCTGAATATTTCTGGGTGGGACTTCCTGACTAAGGTATCTAGGGGTTTTCCTGGTGTGCTGGTGTCAAATAATTACATCTCCCAGGGGTGATCAAGCCCTATTTGTTTCAGTCGGTAGGTACGGAGAATACTCAGCTTATTTAGCACAGTGTCCCTTTGCTCTACAATAAAGCCAAAAGTCATTGGCATGGTAGTAGTTCTTCTTACGCTGGGTAAGAGGTCCTCACTTTTATTTGAATTCCACAGCTTAGGGGTCTATGGGTCTACTGTGGATGCCGGTTGCATTACATGGTGTTTGTGTCTAGGGGCATAGGATGTATGTAATATGTTTGATAGGAGCCTCTTTCAAGGTCTTCATATAGTTGTTTAGCTTGATGTATCGTTGAATAAATTCATCCAAGGTAGGCAGGATGTCAATGTGATAGGCCACTGCAGGAAGGACATTTGAATTAGGTCCTCGCATGAAGAAAGAGATCCTGGTAGCATCATCTAGACATAATGCAGAAGTATAGGTGACAAATAAGGCATAGTAACTGGAGCAGTTCTCGGAACCCTACTTGAGTTCTATAAGCTTTGGCTTGGCTGTAGCTCCGGCATCTGGGTTGTCAAAAGTAGCTATAAGTCCTGCCATGTGTCGCTCGTGTATTGCAAGGTCAATTGTGGTAGTGAGTTTGTTGATATAGGCATTGAACTAATTGGTAGCACCTCCTGTGTAGTAGGAGGCAGTGTAGGCAATTTAAGTTGCATTAGTAGCACAAATTTTAAGGTTGGAAGCCAAGATGAGTTAAAGTTGGTTGACAAAGATCTTGTATTTCAGGTGATCCCCATCAAAGGCTCCAGGATTGTTGATCTTAGTTGCCTGGGTGCCTGCAACTGGCAGGTGTAGTGGGGGATTGAGTTGGGCCACTGCTTGGGCAGATCTAATTTCATGTTCGACTTGTTGGTCCAAGGGTCTATTCAAGAAGTTATGTTATCGGGCCTTGAGTAGTCCTGCAATTGCATTTGGAAGGGTCTCTGGGGTCAAGGTTGGGTCTTGAACAGAGAGGCAACTGCATTGATAAGTAGTTATAATGAGGTTTGAGGTAGCTTGATCGGTGCTTTTTGTAATAACAAGTTTGAGAGGATATTTGGGACTGTGGTAAAGATGGAACAAGGTGTTATAGCCAGTTCCTAGTGACAGGATCTTGATTACCAACAAAAGTACCATTATATTCATGGCTAGGGGAATAATAGGTGTAGATACGGGAAGGGTACGAGCAATTGAGGACGGTAAGGGTGTAGGTGTTGACTTGATTAAGGGGGTATACAAGTGCGGGTTTTGAGGCAGTGCCAAGTAGGATAAGTAAGTGGTAGGTGGTCAACGTATGGGGCATGGGCTGTACTTTGGGCAGGATTTGGAGGGGCTATCAGGGCTACGGAAGGGCAGAGTATAAAGTATATTAAAATAACAACTTGTCAGGATACAACCAAGGAAAGGAGACAAATTGTTGTGTGAAGAGGAAAGGAAAGGAGGATAGGACAAGAGAGAGAAAGAAAACCCTATATAGAAAATCATTTCAAACTATGGAACCACAAAGACATCAATGAAATTGCAGCTTCATAACTACGCAAGGGCTGCGGAGTGGCTGCCCAAGATACGGGAGTTAAAGGAAATTCAAAATCAACCACATGATAGAAACAACTAGAATTCAATGGGAACTAACAGTAACATATAGAACGCTATTGCGCAGTAGAGGTTTGTAATACCAAAACTTTCTGGTGGTTTCTCTTGGATTCCAAACTGGCAAGTTGAGGAGTAACAGAGATGTGGGCTGTTGTGTTCCAACGGTTACCAGAAACGGACTACAATATACCATATCGCATTACGTAATAACCCAACATGGGGTAACAATCTCTGTGCTTTTTGGTAACAGATATGTTATCACCGTTTCCAAAACCCTGCTTCGAAATCTCAAAACAAGTCTAAATCCTAAGGGGGGACCTTTAGAATCAGCAGAATTTACTCATGCATCCTAAGAGGGAATTAACAGACGCAGATGTAAAGGAGGCCAACTGCTTAAAGGCTGTTGAATTCGCCAGATCAAATCCAACAGAATCAAGGGCCAAGGTGGCAACATCATTTGGCGTCAATTTCACTATCTTGCGCAGAAGGCTTGGCGGGAGCCAAGTTTCCCGCAAAAAGGCAAACGTTTTGCAGCAGCTGCTCTTGCCTAGAGTGGAGGCCTCCATTGTGAAGTGGTGCCTCGACATAGCAGATTGTGGCTTTCTAGTGCATGTTGAATTTCTTCAATCCATGGCAAAGAGGGTCCTTGCCTTCTGAGATGAATAGTCTTCCCCTGGGCAGAATTGGTATTCCAGATTCATTAATAGACATTCCAAGATATTGTTCAAATACACGCAATATTTGGAGGGAATTTAGGTAGAGTGAACATAGATCCACTGTGGCTTGTTGCGAGGCTGAGGCCAAGTGTTGCTGGTTCTAGGGTAGTCTTGGGTAATGCTAGAAACTTGGTTCATGACATAGCCGCGGGGTAGCGATTGCTGTGGGAAGCAATATGTGCTTATAGCAACTCTGTCAACCCCACTAACCAGTACAAATTTCAACCTACAACAATAACCAACAACCACACACACTTCCAATAAATTATGGAAAATACCCAATGCCTCCCTACACCTCAGATAATCTTCAGCTTGCAATTAAGTATGTTAGAAAGCATCTAAATAGATCCAAAGCATAAATTTCCAAGACATATAATGTCAATGCTACAACTCTGAGAAGAACGCTAAATAGAATCCAACAAGTCAGATCTGAAAGGCATAGAGATCAAGTTCTATTTGGTGTAGGGCAGGAGCAAGCTATGAAAAAGTGGTGTATGACTATAACCAACTTTGAGTTCTTAGTTACCCACAATCAGCTGAGTGGTATAGCACAAGCTATCTTAAATGATAGAGAATTAGTTCACAGAGTTGGTGAGCATTCTGTGACTCAATTTCTAGCTAGGAGGCCTCATTTTGGGTCAACCTATGCAAAATATATAGAGAAAAATTGTTAGAGAAGTAAAGCTGATGAAGAAACCCAGAGAAATTTCTATACCCTTCTTCCCAAAACAATAAGAAGAAAGGCTATAAATCTCAAAGATTGATGGAATTATCTTAAGAAGGGGATAATAATGGGTCAATTATATGGAAAAGGGAAAATTATTGTCTCATTGCATGCTATACTCCCCACATTAGCTGCATCAGTTAGCTAGGAATTTCTGTCTGTGCTGGAGACTATTATTGCTGTAGGAGCACATATCCCCTAATTTAGTATCTAGAACAATATTACCAATGGAGATAGGTTTTATGGAGACGGAGGAGACCATGATGAGTATGCTACCTTTCGCTGCCTTTCCAGTAGGTATATGGATGATGAGCTAGAACTGGAATATATTTCTAGGCATTTTGATACTCACACCACTCTAGCAATACCTTCACCAAAATTGCTACTAAATTGCCCGCTTATTTTTGATGCATACACCTCTCACATTAATTGGAAAATTATATAGTATGCTGAAGCACATGGCATCACTGTTATATGTCTTCCATCACACTCTACCCATTTTATGCAGCCATTTGCTATGGGATACTTTGGTTTACTGGCAAAAGCCTATAAACAAAATTTGAGGAATTAGAAATATGGCTATCAAGGAGATTCATAAGAAACTATTCTTAGAGCTACTAATGGAGGTGAAAGATGAGGTATTTACTATGCATAATATCAAAGATGCTTAAAAATCCAGTGGGTGTTAGCTAGTAACTACAAATTTGTCACGTAGTCTTGCGAGTGCAGGGAAACACATGACACTACCGTTTGCTAGCAAGACAATCCTACCAGTGTTGCAGCTACTGGGGATGCGGCGGGATTGACAAGAAGGACTGCACTAGTGACAAGTGGCCGTGGAACAGCTTTATATGCTATTTCAGCCAACCGACAACATGTTGGTTAATCCACTTTTTGGTGTAACGGTTAGTATGTGATCTGAAATGCAACAACAATAACAAAATTGAGATATATATCCCTAAATATTCAGTACTGCAAGAGTCTCTCTAAAATTAAATATAGGAGCAATTGCCCCCTAAACTCCCCACAAGCTAAGAGCACTTGCACAAAGCGCCCTTGATGCATCCAGCTCACCCTTGAAGATCCAGGCAATCCATAAACTGGTTGAATTTGCAATGGAGAAATTGACCCTTTGGAAAGATATTACACCAAAGGCTGAAACATAAAAAGCTTTGAGGAGTGGCAAAGTAAAAGCATAAGAAAAAACAAAACATGTTTGGAAGAGCCCTGTTCTTACCAAGCAGGATGTGCAAAGAGGGCAGAAGAAGGCTGATGCCGATAGAGCCAAACAAGAGGCTGCTGCTGAAAGGAAGGCTGAAAAGGAAAAATTGGATGTACAAAAGGCTAGAGGAACAAGCAGGGCATCAGGAGAGAATTAAAAAAGTACCACACAGGTATCTAATGGCTCTGGAAAAAATTTTAGAGGTATCAGGGAAAGAATTCAATTTGTTATTGGCAGGGTTATCTTTTTTGGGGGCGGATGAAAAATAGCGATATTATGAGGTAAAGATTGCCCACCTTTTCCCACGCTATTCACACACAGATGAGGAATCAAAGAACCCATAAACCTTGCTGAACAAAAACAGGGCTTTCATTTAAAAAAGGAATTAGGTCAATTGGACTGAAACTTGTAGACTTATGGTGCATTGAAGTGGAAGTTGAAGGCAGGACAAATATTGATATTTTGAGGTAAGGATTGTACACCTTCTCCTATGCTATCCATGGCAATTTGGGGAATGGAGGCACTTATAGATCTAACTGAACAAATACAAGGCTTTTATTCAAAAAAATAATCACATCAATTGGACTTAAACTCATAGACTTATTCAAAATATTCTTAGGTAGTTGTGGGGGGGAGGCAATTTTTGTAGTGAAGTAGGGGTTGTGCACCTCTTCCCACGCTTTCTACAGCACTCAAGGGAATTGGGGCGTCTATGGGTCTAACCGAACAGACATAGGTCTTTACTTTAAAAATGAAATTAGGTCAATTGGACTCAAACTCAGGGAGTTATCAAAAATTAAGATAGAAAGCAGTGTGGGGAAGGGTAAGCTGGGCATATTTTTCTCACATTTGAGGAATTATTTCATCGGAGTATGTTTTTAAAGTGCAATTTTTCACTGAATTGATTGCACCTACTCCCATCATCATAGGACCAATATTGGTGGAGTTATGAATTATTCAAATTATTTCAAACTGGTTGCCATGAGAGGTTGTTGCTAGGTGCCGGATCGGTAATAGGCGACCGACAGTACTGAGTAGAAAATTTTTGTAAACCCTGCGGTCGGTCCTCAAAGGTTATTGTTTTCTATTGGGTTGCATAAAGTGGATAGTAAATGAACAATCCGAAGGGGTTACTGTCGACCTTATCTTCTTTCCGTTTCTACAACACATATTTCAGCGCCATGTTCATGCAAAGTGAACCTGCAATCCTTTGGTCTTCAATCTCGGCTGTGATCCTGGGGGATGTATTATTCTTCGCGCAGGAACCCACGGCCTTGCGTGCCTCTCTCTTGAAACCACCCGCTCCCATATCGAGACTCGTGCTCAACGGACTTCTATCCAAGAAAGTTATGTTCACTACGTTTTTCATCCTTTTGATGCTGAAAGTAGCCCATTAGACATATACCTATAGCTATGTATGTTTTCCGTCCCTGTTCCGATAGAAAGAATCTTGAGAGCATGCGTCTTCAATTCCCATATTCAAACTTAATGAAAATGCACATGGACTGTGAGATTCCGTAAAGCGTCGACAAGTATAGTGGAGGCCGCTACGAATTACCCAACAGGTTTCCCCTTTGAAACAAAGTCCAAGGGAATAAACATGATTAATTTCACGCAGTTGATGTTGGCCACAAGGGATTATTTCTTTACAGTTAAGCATCCGCTATAAAAATACTATTTAGGAAAATATTTGATTTCAATAATATTATGCTTCCGATGCAAAGGTCGAGACATGGCGATTTTACCCTGAACTGGTGTTGTCGTAGCGGTCAACTGCGCCAGTATCAGGGGTATTCAAAGTTCAAAAATCCGGTCAAACAAATTGAAAGCTCTCAGTCGATGAAAAAAATCTGGTTCAAAAAAAGAAGAAAAATAAAAAACGGATTTTTTAGGTTTGAATACCCCCATTGTTGCCGACAAATCGAGAAGTGAAAACGGACTGACTCCCGGGGATTGCAAAAAATAATTATCTCTATGTCGGGTTATGCATATATTTTATTCCCAGCCTCGGTAAGTCTAGATCATCTTTATTGAAGACCTAGTACTAGTTAGACCACAATTTTCCCTTTGCACGAGCATTTTTGCAGCGAAAGAGCTTTTGTGACGGATATCCTAGGCCTTACACCCGGCGGCGGTGAATTTTATAATTGCATCAAACATAGATCGATAACTTATCACGGAATCTTCAAATCATTTTCATTCGATGTACATGAATTCCCTGCCAATTGGGACGTACGGTACGTGAAACCACTCAAATTACAGTAACACTCATATTCCCACCCTTGAAGGTACCACCCCGATAGGTATATTATTTGGATTTTCGATGCATTGTCATCTGCGACCATAGACTGAAGAACACGAGGCATCCCGTCCGCTCTGCCATATCTAAGCTTCAGATCGCCAGGCCAGTACTACGGTGGGTGACCACGTGGGAATCCCTGGTGTCGCAGGTATCGATTTCTTTTTTCTTGCATCAAGACAATGTTATTGTTTTTTTGCCAGGTTCCTTTTATCATCTCGTTACTAGGCTACCCTGCGAATTGTGCGCGCGAAGCAACCATCAGTAATTTATTGCAGATGGAATACCGTAGAATCTTGCAAGTAGCTATAGGATAGTACAATGGAGCGGATAGTATTCATCTATAAGACACCAAAAATAGGGCCTGGCGATGTCAATGGTAATTTCCCTCGCTAGTATAAGGGCATACCGCTAAACACCCACTTTACTTCATTTAATATAAGGGTAAACTACCTCGAAAAAAAAGTCTCGTTGAAAAATCAAATGCATTGTTCTATTAGATAGCATTGTGTATTATAATTAGATAGTAAAAATCAAAGAGTTTTTATGCCGAAATGCCATAAGATACTTAGTATCTTACTTGCCAAATTCTACGGTATTCTAACCGAGAGATTCTTCAGGCATGCACAGGATACGAAACCGCTGGGAATTTCGTCAAATATCTGTATACCATTTCCCTAAATTTTTGCATAACTCCGTCATGATGAGCGCCCTACATCGGAAATTTGATCGAACTTCAGCAAACATGTTCTTCTTGATACAAGGTACTTTGAATACACCTGATATTTGTTTTGAAACGTAAACACCTATACCAAGCGCAGTACAGTATAAATTTGCGAATAAGGACCACACTTCACAAAATATCACCACTCCATCATATAGTATATTAGCCTTTTGCAATGACATTTGTTCGTCTGGGACCCTCTTCTGACGTCTACATGTACATAAGATAGCTATCTTGTTCGCCAATTCATTATACAACGGTAACCTGGATTCGGAGGCTAATGTTTGTGAAGTTCAAACGGAGTACGTGAATGAGGCTTCCTTGTAAACCCATCGGAAGTATGATTATTTCTGCAGCGAAGATGCTATCGATAAGCGCAGGATAAAACAAGGCAAAGCCCTGTATTATGCTTGGACAACAATTTCCAACTTGAAATACAATCGGTTAACACAGAAAAAAAAAAGCAATTATCGCCCGGAAGTATGATGAAGGGTCAACGAGAAGATATGTAAACGATGAGGGCTTCGATCTGTCTAGCACGTACCCAAAGGGTGTCATCCTCCTGTGTAATGGAAAGTCGTACAGAGCATGAGGCGAATAGAGAGTACTTGATCCCTCCTCTGTTTCTCCCTCTGTGCCATTGTGGGATATTTGTCGATATACATGCCGCAAAGAAAACTATGGATCAACGGAATTTTGACAACGTTCCTTGTGTGGTAATTTATTGGAAAAAGGAATGAACCCAAGTACGTACATTATCCCTAACAACTTGCCAAGTTGGGCTTTTGACGTCTTTTTAAATTCAAGTCCTTTGATCAAAGACTCCGATTTCCTTGCCGGAGATCGATGGCGTATTCACAGTTAACGGTTAAAGCAATTTACGATGAGATAATGCCTTCTTAAGTCGTTGGTATCAAGGCTTTCACTAAGATTATAGGAGTGACCCGCATAATTTAGATAATTAATTTCAGGAATCTGCAAAGGTCGATATGGCGCTGTAGCGGCACGGCTCCCCGATTGTCGCTGTCAGCGCTACAGCGATACGGGTTGAGGGTAAGTGTCGCCACATCGACACCAGCTCAGAATCATCTTTTATTTTTATTTATTTTTATTTTTATTTATTTTTATTTTTATTTATTTTTATTTTTATTTATTTTTAAATTGTATTCCTGTGCAGCTCAAAGTCACACAGGGGTTCAGGGTAATTTCGCTGCATCGGTGGAGTACTCTGATGGGGGTTGTCCCCACAGCTCTGGCAGCGCCAATCCGACCTTTGTTGACATGTGGCAATGCAGATACAGAAAGGGACCAGTAGACTTTACCACATTTCATACGCCAAAAATACAAACGCTGTGCTTGTTACCTTCCCATACATATTTTCAATTGCTCGAGGTTCTTAAATACGATGATATTATTTGAATTTCAGTATCCGATAGGTATTCGAGTGCACGGTGTGTCGATAAGATTCAATACAGAAAAACATCCATGTGCACCTTACTGAAAAATATTCCTACAACCCTTCCACTTCCAGCACACCGCCATGAGTCGAAACATCCCCATTCCGCCACCACACATACGCCCTATTCTTCCTCCCGTTTTCCCAAAACCCCTCCTGTCAAACCCTCAACCATCCAAGAATATACCACGGACTTAGTTCCCCCCCCCGCCAGGTCCAATTAATTGGTCAGATACTTGCCGCAGCATTTACAGTTCCCGCCTGGCTCGCCGTACTGTTTCTTCCCGCAACTCTTGCAAGTCAAGACATAATCCCTTTCGTCGTGCATTGCAGCCGAAGTCACTGTCGCGGTGCTTTGGTGGACTAAAGCTCCGGAGGTAACGTTCAAGAGTGACTTAGCTGGCTCCATGATGATTAATTACTGAGGCGAAGGAACGCGAGTCAAGTGTGAATCTTTGATTTTTTATTTGAGTTTTAGTTCCGGGGTTTGGAATTTGTATTGATTTCGATGTTTGTTCCTTTAGGTGGATAAATGTTCGGCGAAATGCGTAACCCGAATGCGAATAATATTGTAGTGGGGAATTGTCACAGTGTCAGTGCCAGCCAGTGAAGTAATTTTTCTTCTTTTTGAGTTGTCGAGTGTTACTGTAAGTACGTAGATATAAGTTCTGAACAGAGTTTGGAGTACGGGTGACGACACTTGGACCTCTCCAGATTGTGCGAGATGGACCAATGCTTAATATACTTTTCTTTCCTTGAAAGCACGCAGAATGAAGTCAGGTCACACATAATACGCTTTGTTGTTCTAGGCAAGAATCCGCCACCACAATTAAACTCTGGCCTCCCGAAGCTTGTTGCACGGAATCATCCGATATCCATGGGTTTGGGCCTACCACAAGATGCTTCTGTGTTTCCATAGAAGAGAAGAAGATTCCGTTGAAAGGAAAATGTTCATGCTTTTTGCCAATAGGGTGAATGGAACGACGGCTGGGTACATCTTTGAAAGACCGCAGGTAGGTAAGATTAACTGCTCATGGTATGGTCAACTTGATTCGTTTCATGATCATGATTTACCCATGCTTGAGTAAACTATTAGGATTATGTAGATCATACTTCCTAGCTCAGTGGAAGTAGCTATAGGAGGTAGCAGTAGGGCTCCATCGTGAATGCAAGTGGGAAACGTGCACACAATCTGCTGTGCGTTCCCGAGGCCAATGGCGATAGTAGTTCTTATAATATACCCAAGATGGCGGACGCCGTACGAGCTTCGCAAAGCCTTCTGACAATCATCGGATGATGTGACGTGGGATGTCAGGTTTCAAGTTTTGTATTCACGAGATTTTAGAAACGGCAAAGCACCAGTTAGATGTCCGCCCTCAGAGCCCCTTCCCTGCTTCCATTGACGAAACTTCAACTTCACTTGCCTCCTTCATCCGGTCTAAGATCAATGAAAGGTGTTTGAAGCATCATCCGATCGTGACATCATTTTTGGATGTGTGTACAGATACAGTATTTCAGATTGAATGTAAGAGATACACCACTGTCTTACGACGGTGAGCTCACTGATTAATGACGGTGGCCGTGTTTCAATACCCACAAAGTTACTGTACGCGGACCAGTGATGCGAGCCTTCCACTTTGTCGATCGATGTCTGCATTGTGGTACAGATGACTCCCCTTATGAGCACATACACGATATGTGCATATTCTCGTTATAGGCATCCAGATGATTGCCCCAACCTTATGCTTATAGGCAGCGTCATCTGCACAACAGTGCACTATCGGCAGTTGATTTTGTCCCCAGATTCTCAGTACTTCAACGCGTGTCCTGTCTATTTACCTTAGCCGCCGTGACTGGCTAGAGATATCGATATTTATCTGACGAGTTGTACCATCATTACTCATAATCTTCAGGTCCTTCCATGCATGGCGTTTCGTTTCGCCGCAGATATATCGAAAAGGGCGCACGCACGCTGTGAATCAATTGAAGGTGCTGATGAGAATCAAATGAGCTGAGCACATACTGTAGCAAAAAGAATCTGGGCCATCTAGCTACAATCCACTCACCATTACTACGTCCCTGCTTGCCGCAACGACCGCTTCCCTGCTTTGATGAACCCACACCGCCCTGCCTCCCTGCCTCGCGCTCTCGCTCGACAACCGCCGAGGACGCCGGGACATTTTCGTCACAGCTGCTCTCTAACACATATTTGAATCAACCTTGGTTACTTCCCTTTCTAGCTTACGACCAAGCACGTTCAAGGCAACGACGTGTTGGAAGCACAAATTCGTCACAAGCAGAACTATCTCGCAAGTCGATTCTCTATTGCAGTCAGATATGTACTGCGCAAGGGGAGAATGGACTCGCCCTGAGCATTTCTAGCAAAGTGCCATCAGAGCCTAACCATGCTCATGTTCTTTCACATTCACTCCACTTCAATTCGATGCGACACAGAATTCAAGGAACTTTGAAAATAAAAAGTACAACGAGGATTGGGCTCTACTTCAAACGACATTTGTGTACTCGTTAGTACGAAGTACGCTCGTCACATTGCCTTTGAATTGCCGGCCCATGCTTTTGCCTACTCAGCTCATCTGTATAAGTACTTCTCACCATTTGGATAGACGCTACCCAGTTATAACCACAGACAGAAGGTACAAAAAACACGATATAAGCGCAGTCTCATTCAAAACATACAGCCTTGACGTGCAAAATACTTTTCTACTTTTAAAAAAGCTGCATTCTGTTGGGGTGAATACTTGTTTCAAACGTAGTTCATTACCTTCTATCCCGAACTGTCCAAAGCCTTCGTCAAAAGCCGCGTATAAATATGACTAAATTTTGATATACTCATAATTCATTTCACAATGAAATTGACGTTTGAAGGGTAATATGTACTCTGTGATGCCGGCAAACCCCCTGAATCCGAAGCCCCCAGCCAAGAAGACACCTCTCTGAATGACTTGTAGAGTTTGCTACTAGGTGAAGACCCAGGGTTGACACCGTTACTGACGTTCGGACTCAGGAATTGGCAGCTGAATCTCCTACCAGAAAAGGAGCAGTTGCTGTCTTGGACTTGGGAGCCCGCCCTGCACCTACAGAGGACTCTCAAGACACTGATGACGGCGGTTACCCTATTGGCAGTGATGATTCTAACCTGATCTAATTCCTGAACATGGTAAGTCGGGCGGACCCCCCCGAAAATAATTAGCAAAGTGCTAACCACTTTTCATAGTAGTCAAATAATTAGGCCACTGCCATTGATGGGCTTGAGCCATTGGTTCCCACACCTCCTGAAGCACTTGGTAGCATTTCTTCAACTTTTAACCAGAGGTCTAACGCCCTTCAGGCTTGTAATGCCAAAAATGAGTAAAGGTCATGATCGATGCCGAAAAGTGTATAACGATTTCCTTATAAAGCGTTTCCAATCACCTCGCCGTTAAATCCAGCTCTCAGATTAGTCGGCGTTCATTCCCCTAAGCTGTCTGGCTGCACAATATATCTGTATTTAGAGATGATTGATGCTTCAAGAACACTCGATGCAAAAATGTACTGCATGTGATCACACATAAATCTCGTAGCCTGACATGACCAACGTTTGTCGATTTGCCAGGCATTGTGAACTTAATCCAAATAGTCCGCTCATGAAAATATCAAGTCGAGGGTCAACATACAGATCCACGACTTACTCTTTCTATGGTACGGCACTCAATATCTTTAGCCATAAAAAAATGATACATTTTTATAATATCTGGACGTAACAAAGGTGGATGTAGAGGGTATGTTTTAACCTTTTAAACGGGAGAATTTGAGATGTCTAATATGTGATTGGACAAATCATAGTAGCCAGGTTCGACTCCATTTGCTTGTTGAAAATGATCCTCTTCCCCCGCTCCCCGTGTGCCAATCAGCAAAAGTCGATTTGGCGCCACAGCGACGGCAGCGCCGATGGCGACGATCGGGAAACCGTGTCGCTGCAGCGCCACATCGACCTTTGGTGATGTGGCGAAGGCCATGGGGATGGAATGGGTGCTTAAGCTACACATTACATACCTCATGTTGATATCCCTTTGTACGATAAAAACAAAGATGCACTTCCAAGTACGCTCCCTCGGATCCAACACAAGTGGAGGAACGTTTTCTGGGATTGAAGTATTTGGGAGCCATACGGGTTTGCATCTACTTGAAATTTTAATGAGAACTTTCCATGGTAATTGTATAATTTGCTCTTGATCCTGCCTCCACGTGGGTTATTATTAGAGACGAGGCGTGTGGAAAAATACAGGCGGCAGGGGCTTCTCTGATCTGCCGAACTCAAGGGCCCTCCTAGCGAACTATGGTTACATGCATACTTCATGATACCTCGTTCTCGAGTTTAATTTTAGACATGTGCATTGAGAATTTTAAAAAACAAATTTCCTGAATCACAATAAACAGTAATTTTCTGGCACCTTCAATTGAGAAATTGTCGATTTTGATTCATATGATTCGTTGGCAGAAAGATATGTATTTAAATATGGAACTCATCCTGAACCTACCAATTGTTCCATGTGCATGGTACGTAAATTAGATTCTCGTTTAGTAGATATACGTTTGGGAATTTTTCCAAGACAGCCATGTTGCAATATCTATGCATATGTCAAATCGCAAAATGCTGGTTTTTCGGGGCCAGGAGTAGCAAAATTGCCAATTGAAATGATCGTACCCCTCAAATACTCCTACTGGTGGCTTTGAAATATTTTGAAAACACCTATGCGGCAGATGATCACGGAGCGGATCAGCCGCGGTCAAATTTAGATTTAGCACTTCATGGAAACGGACTACAAAAGGTAGACTACTATACCATAAACACTGCCGCACAAGCATGGATGCTTATGATCTTTTGCGCTTTTTGAGGTAGGCTGAAAAGATAGCCAAAAGCGCCATTTCATACCAAACGATACCTGCCTATAGAGCAACACATGCCTGCTCATAGACACTTGATTATGCAAGAGAGTTTACGGTATGATACCTGCAGAAGGTCGGCATTGGAAAAGAAACCTCACGACCGCAGTGCACTAAAAGTGAAAAAGAACTGTGCGAAACGCTTAAAATTCCGTACGCGGTTCCGTTCAAATCTAATCTACTATGTATGAATATTGTGAACCACCTTGAAGCCAGCTCACTTCCACCCAAATGAAAACATGGGTTGCTTCTAGGCCTCGGATCGCTTTTACGCAGCTGACAGTACGTATCCAGCTCTGGGGATCTATCAATTGATTGGTACGATATATATTGAATCGTTAGGACTTCCTCATGAGCTTGGAAGTCAAATAAGTCAACAATCAAAGCCGGAAAAAAAAAAGGAACCTCTGTTCTTTGTATGCACAAACATATCTATTCTTGCAAGTCGAGATAGATTCCCATCGGGACTCCCGCTGATATATACATCATGATTGCACAGCAAGGATTGTTGGCTGATCTTTTTGTAATACATTCCCAGCGAGGTTTCTGTGATATCTGGTGCTTTGTACAAAACACGCAACTCTCGGCATACGGTAATACTCCATCGTACTATTTAATTTAACTCACTTTTTCCGGCCCCCCCGAAAAAGCCAATAGTTTTCCGTCGTATATATTAGTTTGATACCAGCAACAACGAGGTTGCCCTTCCTTCTAAGGCGCGAACGAGATTTCTATCACTTTCTTTCGCCAAGGGAAGCCATTCCCACATCGCATTCATCCAAAATGGCAAGATGGCCGAGTTGGTTATGGCGCCAGGTTAAGGAACACCTTAATTACATCTCCTGGTAGGGAAACCTGCGTGGGTTCAAGTCCCACTCTTGTCAGTATATTTTTGTTTTTTTCGCTTCGCCTCTGTCTCTTACAATGTGTTGAGTCACAGCTCGACAATAGAATTCGTGATACCTTCCCGCACCGCACCATTATGACTCCCGGTTTTGGCTAGAATACCACCCCGCAGAACAATTGAGTTTGATTTTCTGGGAGGGAGCGATGGTGGGCTTACAGTTCTGCCAGCCCCACCCTGTGAGATGTATAAACATGTTCAGTATAGGTACATAGAAAAGTTTGTGACCGATGCTGTGATCGCTCCCGCACAAACCAGGGAGCGATGGTGGGCTTACAGTTCTGCCAGCCCCACCCTGTGAGATGTATAAACATGTTCAGTATAGGTACATAGAAAAGTTTGTGACCGATGCTGTGATCGCTCCCGCACAAACCAGGGAGCGATGGTGGGCTTACAGTTCTGCCAGCCCCACCCTGTGAGATGTATAAACATGTTCAGTATAGGTACATAGAAAAGTTTGTGACCGATGCTGTGATCGCTCCCGCACAAACCACTCCCTTTAGAAACACACGGCGCTCGTTCTAAATCTAATCGTTCTCACTCTCGTCACAAGCTTACAGGCCTAGGCTACTCGGGTGTGGGATCCATAACTCGCAAGTCCGCATAAGAGCGAATTGCAGCCAAAGGCCCTGCTCGAACTATTTCTGGGGCCTTCAAGTACTGTTATTGGTGGATATTCCAACGCTATGCAAGTTGTGCCGCCCATACTCAAGTCTTTACACCTGTTTAGGGTCAAGCTTGCGAGTTATCGATCCCTCAACCAAGTATCATGAAATTTTGCGCTAAAAAAACTTCAGAACAATGTGGATGTTCATAAATAATTACTTCGGACGTTGCTGTGATTAATATAATACGCTCTCTGAAACATGACCGTGTCTTTTCTACAATTATAACTCCCATTCTGAGAATATCCAATGCAATCCTAAATTGAGATAATCATATATGTTCAGCTCCCAAAGGCGGCTATCACAGCAAAATTAATTTTGTTATCAGCATATCCTCATTAGAGGCAGGCAATTTCTCGCTCGACAGGATGCTATTAACAAAAGTCATCCATACTACAGCCATGTCTTGTTTTTCGGAATTTTAAAGGTTGTTTATTGCATTAGCGAAGGTCGATTTGGCGCTGGCGGCGCTGTAGCAACCCGAGGTCAGGGTAATGTCGCTGCAGCGCCATGCTCGACGAGGATCGGGGAGCCGTGTCATATTGACCTTTGCTAATGCAGCTCCCTTCCCAGACTCAATACTACGCTAAACTCAATGTCTACCTAGCCACGAAAAGAAATTTTACGGTGGTAGGAATTTGAGAGTGGGAAGGAAGGAATTTCTACAAGCCACGGCGGCGTAATGGATTCAACACACAACGAAATGGTTGGATAGGGTTTAGATTGAGATGACCGCTTCCTCCTTAACACTGGTAATCACAGTTCAAAATTCTTTGGATTGATATCTTGCTTCTGAGTGTCGATATTTACACGCCAGCTGCTACCACGCAACGCTACAACTGATGTAATTCCACAGTGGGTAGCATCCTAATTCCGGGAAGTGATATTTGTACGATGATAGTATCAATATCTCCGCTTGAAGCAGCGTATTTTCATATGTCGATTTTTCCAGGCTTTTTCTGGCCACGGTGAAAATGAGTATCTTGTGCCTATACTGCCTACTTGTATCCATGTGTCTGTATGTATATTCACCACGGATATTTGCAAGCCTTTAGGTTCGCGGACCGATATAATCATACAAATGGTGGAATTATATGAAATATATGCATGTTGGAAACCCATGGCCACGACATCTTATCCCTTGGGTGGGCGCGGCGGCAGTAGTTTTAGTTGTGCCAAACGAGGGTTGGTTTTTGGCCTTTTCCCATGATTTTGCAGCTTAGTGTTGTTCTCCCCGGCCTACTCGTTACTCAAAACACCTAGGATGCAACTTCTCAGTGGCAATGCCCTACTTAGATCTCTATCGATACAAGGACCCACATGAATGGAGAAGATCTAGAGTCAACAACAATGTCAAGTGGAATTAAATGGTATTAATCTTGTATTTTTACGATTTAAACTTACTGAGTTGTGCAGCAATATGATGGACAAGGATTCAAACTAGTCAAATTCACTTTAACTAAATAGAGCTCAGTGCCTTCAATTCCGTGTCCTCACTAAAAGTACTGCCTCTTCGCCCACCCAAGGGATAGAAGAGAATATCAACCCTGTGTCATCAGACGGCAAGAAAACTGTTGATCTCCCCTTGATTTGTACGAATTCACAGTGTTTAAAGAAACTTAGGAAATACACCCAACTTTCCGTGGGGGATCAAGGTAATGGAAAATCAATCTTTCTAGTTTAATGAACTTCGGAATTGTATTTTGATGTCACACTTCTATCTTCGATGTCGTTTAAGATCCCCCACCCACGTCCAATATCGATACCTCTCTCCCAAGGATATTTTCATACTGATGCCCTCGGTGCTCATAAAGGCGAATATACTCCACGCTGGTGATCACGAAGAGCACCTCATTAAAGATGTTATCAATATCCGGCTACAGCCTCGGGGGAAGCCTAAACCACAAAACCAAAAATAGGACTACCAAATGCCCCCGGCAGCTTTCCGTTCAAATGGAACAGAAATGGATTTGGGCCCCAAACTAAGATCCCGCGGAAGTGGAGGAGAGTATATTGATTTGCGATATGCGACATGCACTCAATTGGTCTTTATATACGCTTGTAACCACGTGCTAGTACTATATGTACGTCTGCCTCTGTTTGCGATAAAATTTAAAAATATAAATAATCCCACCTTAATCCCAAAGAGGAGGAATTTCGGAGGGAAGATCTAGGTCCTTACCAGTAGATGTGTTACAAATTTTAGATAAGATCCCATTTATTTCGAGCTGTGGTTCTTCCGTTCGTGATCAGTATGTTCAATCGAACGGTGTTGAGATAGATGGATCATATAGCTTACTCTAAGAATTTCCTGCGCCTTTCCTCGAGCACCCCGAGAGTTTGTTTCATATCCGCGCAACGAATTACAAGAAAGCTATAGCGTAGCTACCTACCTTTTTGAGGCCCAAACAGCTCTCCGTCGACTCTCTCTCTCTCTCTCTCTATCGGCACAAGCCCATCTCAATATCACCCTCAACCCCATTTGCGAGAGCCTCCAATTGAAGTATTGCTACGTAAGCGCGGGGGGGTGTTTCCGTTCTGGAGCGACTTCAACACTCCCCCCCCTCCAGTCCATTCTTTCAATATTCCCCAAGAGAGAAGTTTAATGGTGGGTTTGGAGTACTGTAGTTCCCACTTACGTTTATGCAACGACGTCGGTATGAGGTTGCCAGGAGCAGACGTACCTACTTAAGTTTGTACCAGCTTACCAAAGTGAACCAAGGAGGTCTTACACCTCGTTGTTTATACTAGATTCAGTGCAGAGTACGTACTAGACAAACCAGATGCAAGTATTACTTACCTTCTAAATATTCGCTTCGTATTTGAATTATACAGCTGGATTTAATTACCCCTCTATTTGTGGCGCATAATCAATATCAATATATATATCGGTAACGTTAAAACTTCCCCAAATCTGATCTGACAAAGGAAAAGACAAACTTAAGGGTCCGTACTGGAATAAAACAGTCAATTGCAAGCATGTGCGCCGACACCCGGAAAAAAGAAAAATCATCATGTATATTATCGAGTATAAGGGAACCAGTATTTTTCGTTTTCCTATACTTTAATTATATCGCGCATAATTAATATTGGTTTCTTTGCCAATCAAGTACGTCGAGTATATAAACAGCTCCGGCAATAGGTGTGTGTGATATGTGTGCTGCTGCTGCTCGGGATCCTACAACAATGAAAAAAAGAAGAAACGTTACCTCACTTAATATCTCATTAGGGATTCTTGCATTGCGACTGGCATTTAACTTGGAGGTTGTTGTTCAAAAGAATACTTCACTGATCATGATGTGGCCACGCACCCCGACTTTTGATCATAATATTTGTTTTCATATTCACAGATGTGATCATGAATGAACCGATGTCGGAATCAGAGTTTTACCATTGGGAATTATGTATTACAAAGGCCTCCTTCTTCTGGGAATTAATTCCGGATCCTTAGTCTATTCGAGCTCATTTAAATTGCAAGATTCACAGTCATGTTTCAAAAGTCTTCGTGATGAGTGCCCAAAGCTCGCAAGCTATACCACGTCTGGACCAGAAAAACTTGGCAGATTTGGGCTAAAATGAAGGACATTCACACTTTATGCCATCGCCTACCCTGAATTTGAATGATTTGACCTGGGGAAATTTTATATTATTCCTCAAGATAGACCCTCTCACCAGAATTTTTTTCATCCGGATTGACTAAATATTGGTGGAGCTATGAATTTTTAAAGAAGGGCACTTTTCGCCATTTTAGCTGTGTTCTCGGGCCATCACGAAGACTTTTGAAACATGACTGTATATCAAGTATATATCTATATACGGAAAGAACGGTGATTCAGTACCTAAGTATACACAATACCGACTAACGTCGACTCGGCCGTGGGAAATGAATTATCGAGTTCTTCTCCATTGCCTGGAGCGGAATCAATTACTTGTACAGCACCACGGGAGTCTAAGGCGTCAAATCGCCTTTGACGGTAAAGAAGGAGGATAAAAATAATTGTTATAGAACTTTTAAACACAAAACAGAGAGCACTTGAAAGCTAATTGCAACGCAATATTCCTATAATAAGCAACCCCTTATATCGGCGTGCATTGTATTATAGTCATTAATCTACAGGCGTATGGCGATAACACCATTTCCTTTCTAAAATAATTCCCTTTGTAAAAAAAATTAAGGGTTATTCTCCAACCTTGCAACGGGTTACTTACTCGGGGCCACAACCAAAAAGAACAAAAGAAATTTGAACCTGCGACACCAGGGATTCCCACGTGGTCACCCACCGTAGTACTAGCCTGGCGATCTGAAGCTTAGATATGGCAGAGCGGACGGGATGCCTCGTGTTCTTCAGTCTATGGTCGCAGATGTGTATTTGTTAAAGATTGCGATAATATACGGGCCCCATCCACTTGCTATGTAGATACCTATACTTTTGCGAGTGCTTGAACAAACAACGTATTGCTGCCTCTATTAGGTAGGTGTTGCAGTCAAGCATATATAGATAGCTACTAATATGCTGGTGTAGTAAGTCTTTCAATCACTCCCCGACCACAACTGTACCATCCGGTGTAGTTGCAGTAGCATTCAAGCCTTCATAGGAATTGAGTCGCTTTAGGACATTCCTTGATGGCATTCAAAGTGCGTATATCTGTATACATCGCCTGCGCGAGAACACATCGCCTGTATAGCGATATCGGTTATAATTATCTTCTCTGCAGCCACTCCAAAAAAATAGATGAAGCTCCGCGACCGCGACGTCGAGGTATAATTTCGAATCCGTTGAAACTAGGTATACGTACCTAAGGTCTGCTTTACCATGCATCTCGGCGAGAACTATTTTCGCAGCCTCATCTTTTCAAGCTGTTTTTTGTTTTGAATATTAATGCAATTGCAGACCTCTCGTTTTCATTGTCAATTACTCGGAATTTGAATCGGAATTGGTATGGGTGTAAATGAGTCCGGCTAATAGTGCATCTTTGGGCCCATCCTGACTGCATATCAATCAAATTATCGGTCTACCGGAAGTGGCAATACGAGGTATAAATGCGCGAGAGCTGTTTTCGGGGTTTGGGACAGTACATAATATGTGGCACGAGTCTAATAATATGTATGCTTGTAACGAGTTTGTTCTTATTAACCAATGTGCTTGGAACGGAAGTCATCTGGACACCAAATAAGTAGGTAGGTATATGTACATACTTGGTACCGTAGAAATTGGCATACAAGCACATATGGCGTATAAGCACATGTTCCCGCACAAGCACATATTTTGGGCCTTTTTTTGGTGTGAAATTTAAAGTGTTTAATCGTTGGATCTTCTTATAAGCAGAAAAAGGTGTAAGCACATGTGCTTGTATGCCAGAATTTACTGTATATTGGGGGGTTTGAAACGTATTCCCATAGGTTTGACGGTACCGCTTCGGATATTCTTGCGAATTGGGCATCCAGTAAGAATATATTATGGTTGCCATCGTGGAGCTAGAAATACATTTTCATCATCTTAAATGATATAATCTTGAATCAATAAAGGGATGATAAACCATGTTATGAGAGAATTCTCAAGACATCCCACAGTTAGAAAGGATGTTGGTAGGTAACGTTGCACTACGTTGCTTAAGCATTGTATTGCATCAAACTTTACAGCATTTGACAGTTCAAGGTATTGAGAAACGAAAAACCACATCAAATTTTCAGTTGCTACCTCCCTCGAAGGGGAGTCTGGTTTTACGAGGCTACCCTCAACCCTCCACTGCCCTTACCACTCAATCCTCCACTCAACCCTCCCCCCCTCCTTGCCCCCACCGCCCCCGCCGCTGCCTCAGCCACTACCTCCCCCTCATACTCCTCACCCTCTTCTCCTCGGCCGCTTCCTCCTCTTCCGCTACATCCTTCCTCCACTGCCGCCTCCTCCCTCTTCACTCCCCCTCCCCCCCCTCCCCCCCCGGAGATGCGGCGGCAAAAGGCGGAACCCGGTTGGAGAAGTAAATCTCGAGAGGAAAAGGGGTTCATTAATGAATAAGCGAATATAATGTATGAGCAATTTCGCGGCCCACTTTGCATCCACCACTTCGACTTCGGGCTCCGATTTTTCAACTCTTCGATTTCGATTTATGAATAGCAAACGGAATTAGGGACAACAATCTGAGAGGCGGCAATAAAGGAATGAATTTGGTACATGACTTGGCGAACAACGACGCCAATATTGATCGGGTGCTCATGTTTCTTGAAGTACGCAATTGCAGTGTCCCTCCCGCCTCCAACACCCCCCCGCTCCCCCCGCTCCCCCTCCCCGCCCCTCCCTCCTCCAACATCCTCTCTACCACTCCTCCCGCCTCCGACACCCCCCCTCCCCCCGCTCCCCCCACTCCCCCCACCACAGGTACCGGCTTCTGCCTCCAGTGGGAATACTACTCTGCGAACGCCAGAAGCTTCCACCAGCATTCGGAGATCCAAATGCGGATCTCCGGCCCAGCCCATGGAATTCCCATCATGACTAGAATAAGCCCCCACGGGGCATCATTCACTGCCGACTCTACCAGTGACTCTGGCAAACCTGGCGGGGCGGTGGGTGGGATGCCGGTCGTCTGGGGAGGCTTGGCTGTGGAGCTCAAACACGCCGTCGAACGTGGCCTCGCAGCCGGCCATGCGGAATGTCGTCAGGGCCCCGTCTGGCTCGAGGGTGAACGGCAGCTGGCGGTTCAGCGCCGCGGCGGAGTTGTCCGTGGCGCCCTTTAGTTCCGCAAGCCCTTTCTGCAGCTTGGTATCCGTGTCCAGCTTCACCTAGGGATCGGGGTACAGTTAGCATTCCGTGTAGACGCAGAAAGGGGTGGGTAAGGACTTACACGACACGGCTCCCTACCAGCAGACTAAGGAGGAGGATCAGGAGGAGGGGTATGACGGCGAGGGATGCGTGTTCTTACTGCGTACGAGGCTATAGCCAAAAGTCATGGGTAAAAGACGATTCCCAAAATCGATCCCCAAGACGAAAAATAGTTGCAGAAACCCATCAAATTGGAAAGAGGTATAAACACATTGGCATTGAAGGCGTTTGGAAGACGACTTTTGGTGCTAGCCTCGTACATGTCGGTGGTCAATATGGTGATGTGTGAGGGGGGGCTGCTGGTGGAGGGTGAGAGGAGAGGAAGGGAGGAGACAAGCGGAGGGAGGAGAAGCGGGGGGGGGAGCCAGTCTCGAGCCTGGGGGAGGCAGCCGCAGGCACGCACAGCACGCAGGCACGCAAAGGGACATGGCAACACGGAGAAACGCAGACACGCACGCAGACACAGAGACACAGCCATCGTATACAGGCAGCATGGGTGCGCCCCGCGGCAGGCCTTGCACACCAGGCTACGGCCGGCCGGCCTAAACGGCGACGTCGTAGAGGTAGCAGCAAGGGAAGGCTTCCTTGATCTGCTGCTCTAGCCACCAGTACGGGGTCCCGTAGGTTATGTCTGTCTCGTCGGTTGTGCCGCTACCACCGGTGAGCAAGGCGACAACACGGCCCGCTCTGTCGAGGATGATGGCGCCCGAATCTCCCGGGGCGGAGAAGGCACCGCGCTTTTGGCTGCAGGGCAAGATGGCGACCTCGACGGACGTGCGCTCTATACCGTAGTCTGTGTAGATGCGAGTGAACGAGTATAACCCGTTGACGCGGCCTACGGTTGTGCCCGTTGTCAGGCCATTCTTCACCACCATGAACACCTTCTCGCCGTGCTCGTCGAGGTGCTGGGGCTGGTGTATCTCGTTCTCTTTGACGACGCCAAACGCCTGGAGGCACCCGTCTTCCGGGTAATCGTAGCCCGCCCGGTCCTCGGGATGCGGGAACATCAACAGGCCAAAGTCGAGCGGCGAGAGGTTGCCACCTGCGAGACCATACTTGTTAGCCAGAACGGAAACGACGGGACTTGGGGGGGGACGTACCGACGTAGATCTTGTTACCCATGAAGGTCGCCCAGTCTATCTTGTCGTTGTAGAGCTCGATAAAGGCCCAGTCGCGCGTAAACCGATGGGGTCCGTCGGGGACCACGATGGGCTCTACATGGAGGACGCGGCCGATGATGCGCTGATCCGGGTTCGTTCTGTGCTTGGTGACCTCAGTGTGAAGCTTGTTTAGCTCTGCGATCACCTGGGTTGCCTTCTCCACCTCGTTCCGGCAATTCTGGCGCTTCTGGGTGACGTTGGCACCCTCGCCGTCGACAGGCTCACCCAGCCGAGCCACCATCTTGCTCCATACTTCGACGGAGCGGGCGAGGTTTCCAATAGTGGCCATCATGGCGTTTGTCGCATTCCGGTAGCCCATACTGCCCAGTGCGACGATCTCCTCGCGGGGCGGGCTGGTGCCGAAGCGTGACATCTTCGTGCTGGTGAACGCGGGGGGGGGGCGAGCAACGTGGGCAGCGGTGAGCAGGGCGACGCGGTCGTCGTCATGGCCAAGGCGGAAGTAGAGGGCGCCAGTGCCCTCGTAGTGCGGCGTCTTGAGTGGGGCGATGGAGAGGCCGAGCATGGGCGTGAAGGCCTTGCGAGCCTCGGGGATGTGGTCGGTGAGGGGCTTGAAGGGCAGGAGCTTCGGGCCGCGAGCGAAGCAAGTCACCTCCGACATGCGGAAAGCGACTTCGATCTCGGGATAGCCTGCGCGTTGGAGGACGGCCTTGACGGCGTCGGCAGCAGCCACCGCGGCCCCGAAGCCGAGCGTCCCGTGCTGGACGCCGATCCACATCAGCAGCGGGCAAAACGGCGTCCTCTCCCCGGCGTTGGCGAAGGCGACAGGATCGATCGAGGTCCACTTGACGCCGCAAGCGTCCAGGGCCTGGTAGAGTGCGGTGCCGACCGTGTGCCAGGCGCTTGTGATGGGGTGGCCGTAGACAGGGCGCGCCTCGCGGCGGTACCACCAGGCTTCAGGACCCTTGCGCTCGGGCCAGGCAGGGCCCGACTTGTAGACGCAGGGCGCCCCGCTTGGTGTGCCAAAGAAGTCTCGATACGCGGCAGCGTAATGGTCGGTGAGAGGGGGGTCGGGGTCCGAGGATGCCCACTTGTCCCCGGCAGACAAAGAGCCGATGGGACGTGGGGGGGCCGGGTTCGCCAGGGGGGTGTTTAAACACAACTGGAAGAACTCTTCCTCAAGGTTGTAGTGGTTGGCCGCCACTGGGAAGGAACGGTCAGCAGATGAAAAAATAAAAGTAGAAAAGGCCTACTTGTGAATGGTTCTCGTGAATCGTTTGTGTGCTGGTTTGACAGGGGGGACGTCACTCTAGTGTAGCTCACTCTAGTGGGGGTGCTGGGGATGAGCGAGTGGCAAGCAAAAGAGCCGGGGGCGGGGTGTTCTCGTCTGGGTGATGGTTTTTAGTCTCAGATGGTTTTCGTAGATGACTGGCTATTCGCCCCCAGGCTTAAGCTTCATTACGCTTCGCCTACTACCCAGTTACGTGACTCATGCAGCCAATGCTTGGCGCATCCTCTGATCGAACAACGCCTGTGACGAGGCTAGCTCCTACCAAAGTATGTACATGTACTTCTCGAAGACTCCACAAACTGTGGACAATTCCGATTCTGTGAATTACGTTAGACGACAAAAGTAAACCTTTAAAATAACTTTTTCCAATGCCCAATAACATAATCAAGTACACACACTGCCTTCTATTTGTGCTGGCAGTAAGCTGCGATATATCGATAACGTTGCTAATGCATGTCGTCTGCCTGCTTACCTAGATAGGTAGTCGCAACTGGTCCTAAAAGCCCAATGGCCAGATGCGAGGGTAGGTGGCCAGGCTAACCCCGCTACTGCTTAAGTTTTGCACGTTGACGTTTGAATTCGCAGCATTTGAATAAAATTGATATACCAGACGTATTAAGAGATCAGATGGAAAATTTAAAAACCTTCGTAGACAAAGCATTGTCCCCCATGGTAAGGCAGTTTGCATGCTTCTCAGCATGAATCTCTGAAGACTTGACGCAATATACCTAATGCAACAACAAGTTCATCATGTACTCTATTGAGTTACCGAGCGCTGTTATGTCTACATAGTAGATTTATGGCCATTGGATTTAGGGTGCCTGTGTAATTTAAGCTCTAACCACACAAACCATGCTCCCCAAATATTTGCTAGGCCAGAACGGGTGTATTAACCAACAAAAAGAAAGTTAAACCAACAGATGCGGGTGATTTATAGAGTTTGTTGCTTTGCTTTCACAGGTTTGAACGATTACATAGATCCGGAAGTGGGATTAGAGTGTGAGCCGAGCGGTAAAGTGAGAAAAGTATGGCCCCCAGGGTGCAACTGCTGTACTGAATGCATGGAGTTCACTTTACTTTACTGATTCGTAAGCTTGTGATGGAATCGATATCAATGTTATCGGGATCTATGATTCGGTTCGGCGGATTAGGGTTGAGGGCAGGCTTGCTCCACCCTCGAATCTATCTCGAATTTCGCCTCGATCTGTTCCTCCATCCGTACCATTTCCGGCATACCGAGTCTATATCGCCATGCAAACCCACTTCCCTCTTCGGCCCCGTTTCCCTGTCTTGCGATTGTTTTTATTACTCACTTTCATTGACCTCGTTTCTCGTTCCTACCTTTCTAACTACCTCCGCCGTCCACGGCTTGTTTGCATGCAGTTTACATATTGTCCAGCTCAACCTCACTCTCACCTTCTTATCCTTACTCAAGTACCTACCTCTTTGGTCGATATCTCTTCTGGCTTTCATTGTATATATTATGTCATTTTGGTGGTACCCGGGTGGGACTTTAGCGCTAGTACCGCGGTGCGGGATTCCGTGGGAATCCCTGGTGTGGAAGGTAAATATTTTTGCAACCGTTACTTTGACCCGTTGCAAACAAAGTACGTCAAGGTTCACTTAGAGTACCGCACAATCTGTCGAGTTGGATACCAGCCATGCTAATATCAATATGCTTTTTTGTTCATAATCTTCCTTCAGTCAATGGATAAAGGTCCCTCAATCGTGGTATTTCCTTGGAAAGGACTATCGCCGAGAAACATTCTTCTCAGCATTTCCTTTTATCATGTATAATTTTGTTGAAAGATCAAAACATTCTCGTTCCTCGATATTTCAGATGCAGAAAAGGCTGCCTATAACCCAGTACAGAGCATAATATAGGCGTGGCATCCGGCGGTAAAGGTGGTTAGTCGCGGTAATAAAGTAAGTGTCCGCACAGTAGGTGACAACAGATTAATCTTCAAGGCCAAGCATCAGTAAGATTGGCTGCAAAAGCTTGCTTGGTCACTACCTTATTACCGCCACTGTACGCTTATAACGAAAATGTTCTTATATCGAGTGATATTTTTCTGGGTAAAGATCACTCACACTATAAGCATACACCATCCAGGCATAAACTCGTCCCAAGTGCTCTACAGTGGGCGGCCCCGAATTCTTAGTATGCTGCGTGATTGCGTCTTCCTTTAAGGACACTTCGTTGTCGGCACGTTACTAATTATAAAAACATTAGTCCCGCAGCTCCGCATTTAACGAGTGCTGTTTGTACATCCCAAACAGCCGTTTTAATGCCAATCCCTTAGGAGCACGAAACTGTGTAAAATTCAATGCCAGTGGAGGCAAGGGATTATTGCATAAAACCGGGATTAAAGTGGTCTGTAATTCTTCGAGACATTGCTCTCTAAACCAAATCGATCAAGAGAGACAAGAAGCTAAACTCAAAAGTGCAAAGAACTACATAATTTCCACTGGCATTGAATTTTACACGGTTTCGTGCTCCTAAGGGATATTGATCCATGCACTCATTTTCGTGAAGAGAATAAGCACTTGAAGTATAGGGGGCGGTGGAAAGGTAAGAGCCTTATTATATGACATACTTCGTGCATTACTGCAAACAGTAACAGGAAAAAAATCGAACTACCCCAACCCCTTCCCTGATAAAATGCCGTGTGGAAACCTATCGTCCTTCCAGAATAATCGCGGTAAAAAAGTGCTATATACGAAATTATTTTCTTGTGAGTGGCAGGAATAGGGTTCGCCGCAGGTCAAATCGACACTACACCCTAACTCTTTGTCAATTTATGTGTACATTTTGCATTCGGATAAACTATTTTCAAAAAATAATTATGTTTTTATGCAACAGTACTGTATCGAAAACCAGTATGTATTTTTTGCGAGATCCAGGCGTATGCCTACCTACTGCCTGCTGCTCAAAAGAAGCATATCGGGTATGCGAATATTTTTGACATCGGCAAAAGTTGACTGGTCGGCACGGCAAGAATGGCAATACGAGTTGAGGGTAACTGACGCTACGTCGACTACTTTTGAAAGTCCCGCCAGCTGGCCATGGCAACAAAGTCTATTTCGTGGCAATATTCAGTTGAATATGTATGTACAAAGACCTAGTCAAAATTAAGAATTATGTTTTGGGAACTTGGGAAAGATGAGCGTAAACAATAGACAAGCACTCTTGAAACTTCTTTAGAAATCCATTCATTCCTGATGATAATGTTCAGAGGAGACACGTTTTTGCAAGAAAAGTTCTGCATTCTACTCCGTGTTGAGTGAAGTGAATACTTTCTATGGTAAGACATTGAAAAGGTGTGGGAATTCAAGAAGTGCTGGGGGGTGGGGCTTCGTCGCCAGTAAACTCGGTACCTACATAGTTTGTATTACGGGCAACATTTACCGTGACTGACCGTTCAATGGGACAGACTGGCCAATGAAGATCATGGCACTAACAACTCTTTCGCCAACAAAAGTTAGCACTGTCCCATTGAGCAGTCGCTCACGGTACCTACATAGAGTACTCAAGTTATCTTTCGGATATCGATTTTTGGGAGTGGAGTCTATACAATAGGAATGTAAGCAAAAGGACCGACAGTTTAGACGCAATCAATTAAGGCACTTGCGACCGGTAAGCATGTTAGGCAGTTACCCCAGTGGCGACTAGCTCCAAGATAGGCGCCATTCGCACAGATGTTGTGAGGTCCGGACTTTGGGTTGGGACAGGGCAAGACATTGAGCAGTCCTATTTCGCTGACTACATGTTTTGGGCGCAACTTGCAATCTTCATATTTCCGATGAACGATAGCAAATTCGCACGTCGGAAGGTGAGTCCTTGTCACTCGTACGATAGATAAACTCGTGCTGGTACGAGACAATCTAGTACTCGTATGTCCCTCGGAGGTACGGAGTTAATCGATTCGCATGGCCGCCTGCGTCGCGCCGGTGTGCATACCAGCTTACAGGACCGGAAAAAGTGGTCTTGATCAAATATTAGATTGCCCCCACCCATGAGATGAGCGGGGTGATTCATAAATTTGACATGGGGTGTTCTTCGCTAGTTAAGTGGGTAGTGCGCTTCATCGACCTTATTGCAAGAAAATAGCACTAACATGCGGGGCGTATTTAGTACGGAAAAGGTTGTAAACGGCCTGACCTTGGCAGTCTTAGGTAGTTCTACTCGTACAATGGCATGTCGGTCTACAATACGGAGTAGGTAGGCAGCCATGCTAAACCCTGCAAGTGTGCTCTGTGTCTCGTTCCCTGCAAGCTTTGGCGATTGACCATCAGAGAAACCAAGGCAATGCTTTGGGAGCTGAGATTTATCACGTGCACGTCGAATAATTGTGATGCCCTTTGTGTCCCTTGTGCGCGCTCGAGATTGTTCTGTTTGGGATAAACTGAAGTCTTAATCAAAGCAGGGCGCGGAGGGAAGGATGCCTCATACCAGATGCTGAAGGTCATGGAAGACGCCGCATTATTTGATGTGATTGATCTCTCAAAGGGTTGCCCTGGTTTCTCGGATGGTCAAGCGCCAAAGCTTGCAGGGTTCACCTGCTATTGTAGACCGACATGCCATTGTACTCGACTAGAACCACGACTACTTACTAAGTTCAGGACATTTGAAACCTATGCCGTATTTAGTATTGTCGTCGCCAGTTGCGGATGTTGTAAGCGAGAGTGTGTTGCCGATACCGTATTATTTGGAATTATTTGCTAGCCTCACCTGCGCTTAAATCGTGAATCTTCCACTTTGCGGGTTGGAATTCTCACTGAGCCACTCTTGAACAAGTCAAGGCCCGTGGATCACGCAAAAGCCACAGAATATTTGTATCCCTTTGCAGCACAAAACAGTGGAAAATTGAGTGCCGGTGAAAAATATGCAGTTCTTTGCACTTTCTCGGTGAGAATATTGGCGCGCTAGCGCATAACTCCAAATAATGGAGTAGGTATTTCCTCTTTTGGATAATTCCTCAAATGCCCCTCGCTTGACGGAATGTTTGGCCAGATGCCCTCTGTTGCTTTAATGCCCTTCTAAAGCCTGGATATTAACCACGTGCATGTTAGTAGTGACTGGCTTGAGGCACACGGAAATATACATGAAAAATGAAATTTAGGAACTCATGATCAACGCTCTAGCAGTAATAGGAACCATTCAATTCAACCTATGTACTTTTTTTGACAAAAATCCAATATGAGCTTTTTACCAAGGGTACTGTCTGCCGATTCGGGTAATACTGAACATAATGAGCAATCTTTCTCAGAAGTAAGTGTTCTGCCTTCTATTTATGCATTAAAAAGAGGTGATCAATTTTTCCAATTTGATGATTTCAAGCGTGCGATGGCATTTTGGTATTGATCGATCGCAAAGGGCATTATAGCAATTAAGGGTATGCTAGCAAATACAACGCCAGGCGAGGGGCATTTGAGCAATTACCTACAGTTGCGCCCGGCTACAACGAACCTCCTTATCCCTTGACTGCACGAAACTACACAAAATTAGGTGCCGGTGGAAATTATGTAGTTCTTCGCACTGTTGAGTTTAGCTTGATGTCTCTGCCAATCGATTAGGCCCTAGAGAGCAGGATCACAGACCACTTGATTCCCAGTTTTATGCAATAATCCCCGGTCTCCACCGGCACCCAATTTTGTGTAGTTTCGTGCTGTTAAGGGATTTTCCGGAGTTTGCGGTACCTGTATGTCCGGTCTTGTAGTACTCTGTACTGGGCACAAAAACGGTGTCTAGTACAAGGTACTAAAATAACCCTGCACCTATGTGCTTATTCAGCTTCTCCATGACGGGACATGCCATAACGAACGCTGGAACATGCAGATTTCCCGGGTTCGTTATCCTTTGGGTTCGTGAGGAGACTTGCTTTCGAGCGGACCCCCTGCCGTTGCTACCAAAAGTGCTGTGGCTTTAAAGTAGAAGCTGGGTGGGGTCCGCTCGGCAAAATGTCTCACGACCCCAAGGGATAGCCGGGCGCAACTGTATCCTTTCCGTTTTAGAAAGGACAAGGATGAACTTAGTCTCGTGCCCCGCCAGGACTAGTAAGAAAGCAGTCTCGTGCGAGGGAGGGACAAGGGGGTACGAGACTAGGACAAGGTGGGGGTGACGGATGGCCTGGTGAGCTATTTCAAAATAGGCAACTGCTAAGTTCAGAGGTTGTACTCGAGCAGATACGAGTACCTAATAGTTTAATCGAAGAAAGGAGAAAGCCTCACGAGCGGCAGAACGAGCCTATTTCCTTTTGAGGTGCACAAAAATCAATTTCTCACGCGCAGCAGAATTCAATGTCTATCAAAGCGTTGGCAGTCTACCAGAAGGTTGAAGGGAAACTCTTCGCTTGCTGCGGGTTTGTTCCTTAACTCTGTGAAAGTATATTCCCACGCACGGCAGAATTATCGTCACCATGGTTAACTTGACAAGGAATTCGTTGCGTCAAGCTGATCGTGTACTCGAGTAGGAAGTCGTACAGCATTTGACGAGTCGATTGGACAGACTGCTCGATTGTACAGCTAAACCTATTGTTGTAGAAAATCGCAAAAATCCCATACAAAGTTGCAGCGGAGGTCAAAACGCAACGGGCTTCACCACAGCAAAGTTAGCGCTGTCCAATCGACCCGTCATATGCTGTGGAGAACTTTATACAGCTGCACCTGGCTGTAGGTACTGGACGGCAAAATTCCGCCAAAGGGTGTCCGGCATAGCAAGTGTCCGAATAGCAAAGGCACTGAAGAAAATATGAGGGCTAGAGCAGGGCAATTCTCACAAATGGTGATTCACGTGGAGCATGTTAACCCTGCAAGCTTCAGTAATTAACTATCAGAGAAACCAGGGCTACGCATATATACGAGTAGAGAGATCAATCACATCAAATAGTACTGCAGCGCCTTCCATGACCTTCAAAGACGCCTGGTATGAGGACGAGGCTAGGTATGAGGTATCCTTCATTCATACCCCTGCTTTAATTAAGACTTCAGTTTATCCTAGCCTCGAGTCTAAATTTATCCCAAGCAGAACAATCTCGAGCGCGCACAAAGGACACAAAGGGCACTACAATTATTTGACGTGATCAGTCTCTGCTCCCAAAGCGTTGCTTTGGTTTCTCTGATGATCAGTCGCCAAAGCTTGCTACCTAGTCTCGTGCCCAGCCCCTCGTAGAGGACGCTTGCAGGGAACGAGTGTACACTTGCAGGGCCAAGTATTGCGATTGTAGACCGACTTGCGAATGTAAAGTAGAACTACGACTGCCAAGTTCAGGCCATTTAAAACCTTTGCCGAAGATGTTATTTTGGGCCTAATGTTTTTTTTTTAAACCCGGCCCAATACTCGAGTACTCCTGAGAACAAGCCTTATTTGAAAGATCTACTCGATTAGTAGAGTATTTGCATCTTTTTCTGTGATAGACAATACAATCTGTATGAAAACAGGGGTTTTGGGTTTGAAAAGTCTGTCCGGTCTGGAGTTTAGCATAGCAAGTGGTGTGTAAAGTAGAAAACCACAAGTCTCAAGGGGTTGTTTCCGGAATACCAAGGTTTCCGGTATGTCGAGGTCCGGTTTAGGAAGGTGCAGCTGTATTTAGTATACGCCAATACTAGAGTGTTTTGCTAGCGTACGAGTAGGTCATTTGGAGTGCGCTCAAAGCAGAGTAGCTCCCGCAGAGCTTGTCCACTCGGGGACTGGATGCGGAGGACAATTGGTAGTGCTATAGTAAGTGAGCAGTGGCTTGGTAGCGCAAGTACGAGTACTCTAGACTACTTGAGTAGTGTATACTCGAGTAGAAGAGGAATCCACTCCGGTGGACAAGCTCGCTTGTGGTCTAAGATCGTATAGCTCTCGGGCTAAATAAGTACTTAGGTATGTAAGAAAGTAGAGATATGGTTTTCGATGCCAGCGCCAGTAGGGGTTGTGGTTTACAATGCCAGCGGGTTTACAATGCCAGTGAGCTGTTTCCACATGGCACAAGGCACCGGAGGCCATGGCCGCAATCAGTCTTGAGGGCCCAAGTTTGAAGGAGAAGCCGAAGGAAATGCTGAGCATCCTGAGGCAGCTTTTCTTCTGATGGCCATTGCCGTGCCGGAACACTTCACATTTTGTACCATGATATCTCGCCTCTGTTCTTGGAATGCCAGTTGCTCGAGTACCTACTTCGAGGCTAAGAGATATTCTAGTGCAGAAAACGCTTGCACTGATCGTGGGTTTTTTGACTGGCATTGCAGACCCCACTGGCATTGTAAACCAGAACCCCTGTTGGCGCTGGCAAAGTAAACCGACTATAGATGCAAGCCCGCTTGTGGTCACTTATCGTAGCCCTCGGGCTAAATAAGTGAGTACTCGAGTATGTAAGAAAGTAGTGAAGGGAGATACACTATTCAAGCACGGTGACTGTAAAGAAACGGGGTGCTACTGTAGATGGCTATATTTAACTTTTCTACTCGTATTCTACCCCACACTTTGACCGATCCGGAAATATCAAGGAGAATCGTAGTTGTTGGGCGGTGGACAAGGAAAATGGAGCGGAGTATATAATTATGCTCGTATGCCCCCCCATTGAGCTTTTTTGTTTTATTATTCATTCCATTCATCCAGAGAAGAAGTGAGGTAGAAGATAACAGTCTCGGGTAGACGTTATTGCATCGGTTTCGCTTTCTTATCATTTTCGTTTGTCTTTTATCATCATCTTTTATTTTTCTTCTTTTCAACATACCTGAGCCGGCCTCAATTATCTTTTCATTCCACGCAATTGCAACGTGAGCTCGCCCACGAGTAGCCCGCACCACCGCCACAATGAAGCTCCTCATCAGCCTCTCCCTCATCTGGTCCCTCATCAGCATCGCCCTCGCCAGCGACCTCAAGATCGACTTTGCCCAATACAAGATCGATGACACGCGCACGGCCTACGGCTTCAAGTCCATGTTGAAGCTCCCGGACCGCCCCACCGAGCAAATCATGATCGACCTCGTGAAGGAGGCCATGGAAAAGATGCAAGCCGCGTGGAAGGCCCTCACGCCAAAGCCCGCCCAAGGCATCCCCCACGTGATCTCGCTGTTCTGGCCGGGGGACGACGACATGATGGTGTACATCCACAGCTCCGTCAAGAACGGCGGGCCCGGCGCCCCCGCGATCGCAAAGTTCGGCACCGGCTTGCACCCGGAGCTGGACCGCGCGCTCGCCGCGTGCCTGGAGGACAAGCCGAAGGGCCACACGAACAGCGGCAACTGCGCGGAGATCATCCTGCTGAACAAGTACGCCACGCTCAAGAAGATCAAGACCTTCAAGACGATGACGGACGCGCTGATCGTGGCGGCCACCTGGAGCACGAAGACGAACAAGGCGCACATCATGGCGCCGTGCGAGGGCACGACGGATGACGCGTTTGGCTGCCGGGACGTGCTGCGGGAGCTGGGCGTGATGTGGTGCGACTGGCGCGGGGAGGCGATGCAGCGCCGCGCGCTTCCGGCGCGAGCCGTGCCGGTCATCAGCGCGCGCGGACTGGGCAGGCCGGCTGCGCGCGTCTCCAAGCGCGCGGAGGTCGCGCAGACCGCGGCGCAGCAGACCGCGCTCGTGGGCATGAAGCGCACCACGTGCACGCCGCCGTTCGTGCTCACGGACTTCTCGGGGCCCGTGGCCGGCGCAGTGTGTCCGCGGGGCATGCGCATGCGCATCAAGCGCGAGGTCAAGACGCCCGGGGCGAAGGCGAAGGCGCCAAAGGCCGCGGGCAAGGCGGAGGTGGTGTGCGAGGACCCGCGGAAGGCCAAGCCAAAGGCGGCGGCCGGCCAGAAGCCGGCGGCCGGCCAGAAGGTGGCGGCGGCGGCCAAGCCCAAGCCAAAGGCGGCCGCCCAGAAGGTGGTGGCCCCCAAGCCAAAGGTGGCCGGCGCCGCCTAGTTGAGGGGACGTGCCGGTAGAAGTAGCTTGAGCACCCGATTGAAACCTCTTCTTTGCCTTTCCTTTGTTTTTGCTGTACGGATTAGATTTTAGTTTTATTTCAATATATATAGATGCACACCAATGCCTCAATCTGTGCCTAGTGAACCACTATCTCTGCATCCATGATCGCAATTTAGTGATGCGAATACATGCAAAATAAAATGCCTCACAGTGCGCGTGAAATTGTATTGACGGCGCACAAAAAAATATTCCACCACAGTGCATTTCAAGCCCCCGGTATTGACAACGGGGTTTTTTTCAAAACAAAAAAGGCATGTTTTCAAAAGTTGCTGAAAACATATATATTGTAATTTCGAATTTATTTTTTGAATTTATTTTTGGTGCAAAAAATCTGGATTTCAGTCATCAGATTGCAATTGTAATTGGATTTTCTTCTGGTGCAAATAGCGATATCTGATCATGACATTTAATTATCTTTGTGAAAATTCGAATTTTTGATCTAATTGGGTTTTTAAAAGGTTTTCGTGACACGTTTCTCGCACCATTGGTATGGATGGTATCGCCGCTTCTCAGAACACTTGCGCACTTGATTACTGAATTCTTCAACAGCACAGTGCAGAAAGATCTCAATTAAGATAAGAGCATTGTCGCCTGATGCAATTTCATAAAAGGTATGTCCATACCGAATTCCACACCGAGTCAGCGAATTTCGGCGGGTTATTCCTATAATTCTATGGGATACATGGCGTGGGTTATAGGGTTTTATGGCTTTCCCTCTACCGATTACGATAGACACCGTGATTCATGGGGGAATGCAAAACCAGCCCCTTGGCCCGCCAGGATCCGGCGCAAGAAATAACAAATAGAATAAATTCAACTCACCAATGGAGACCAACAGGGAGAGCGGGTCTATCGGGGGGAGGGGCATGGGTTATAAGCTGAAGCCAGGTTAGATACCTCATTCACGGTCCATCTCGCACATGTGCTTAGAAATAATTTCGAAGCTTTCCATTGGAATAAGTACGGTAACGTCCGATCAATATGAATACTGTACATGTAATAGAAAGTGAAGGAACTCTACCCCCTCCCCCAACCACTCATTACAGACTAATTCAACAACGCTAGATTGTTTTGTTTCGCGCCTCCAGATCCCCGGTGATATCTGTGCTCTCTCGAAATTGACTCGGCGATTTTGACAAATGCATACCTTGAAAACCCGCGGAGAAGCGAGTTTGTAGGATAAGACCGTATCTGTGGTTCGAGACAGTGCGTTATGGAGATATTTGCATCTAAAAAGAAGCGATACGCCCCTGGAAAGGCTTTTTTTTCCCATGCCCCACTTTACCACAAGAAAGCGTTCCTATCCACAAGTTATTGCGGTATCTGTACGAAATCTTTGCAAAGACCGTCGGAGTCGTCCACCTTTATAGGGACATCAGGGTAACTCAGTATCGTTCCAGCGATACCCGGCGTTGTCCTGTCGGCACAGCAACCCACCAATCACCTAGAGACCCCTACAAACTCGTGGAATCGAGCATCAACTCAGAGGCTGAATGGTCTATCGATGCCGCTACAGCGCCATGTCGACCTTTGCTGATGCATCTTTGAAGCCCCGCCCTCCAGAAGATCAGAAACGAGGCAACTTATAGATAAATGCTGGTATCCGTATACACTATATATAAGCATACATTCTTCATGATCATATTATTCCGTCCCGCACCGCGGAAGAAGCTGGCCATATAATACGGAGAATTCAAACACAATAGATATTGAATCGATTGATAATATTGATATTCAGCTATACATCATATCTACCATGGGTATTTGCATGCGTTCTATACGGATCGCAGAAGCCTGGTATCATGGTTCGAGTCGTAAGTAAGTAACCAAGTCAACAATGCGTAAGTATACCTCTGATTATAGTAAAAGTATCTCAGATTTGATACCCGTTGCACACGATCGATATTCATGAGTATATCTTGTAACATATTGCAGTCATTAATTCGCCAAAGACGTATTTTTATTTTTATTTTTAAGGCTATTGGGAAATACCCCCATAACCCCCTGCCTGATTTATTGCTAACTAATTATAATAACTGCCCCAATTTGACAAATTAAACTACAAATCCCCGATCATGAGTAATAACCTCCCGCCTTGACACATTACCCTACGCATTACCAACATTAGACCCCGTAATACCAGTCTAGATACACTCTCAGAATTTAGAAACCACATAGTGCAAAAAACCACAAATCGCCTCCATATTTTCTTTCCCCTTGGGCCCCACAAATTCCCCCCATAACCGCATAGTAAACATAAGCAAAACACGCTTCAACTTCAAGAACAACCCCCGCCTCTCGTGATCTGCAGGTATAGGGTTGCGGTCGCAGTGCAAAGGATTTGCTCAAGGCAATCACCGGAGGGCACGGTCGCAGGTAGGAATATCTCGAGGACGCACTTTATTCCATAATTGTTTCTGGAAACTCTCAAGGCAACCCACTCCGCAAGAGAATCAATCCATTCCTCACTGCGCAGCGAATGTATTACACATCTCAACTCCCCCATAACTCCACCGGAACCCGCTGAATTCCTCAAAGCCGAAAACCAAGAAGTCCAACCGGCTCTTGCGAGGGTCCATCGACCCCATGACTCCCACCCCGACCAGCCTCCCCGGAGGTTATGAATTCAACGCATACACAAGGAACCTCAATGCCAGGTTCACAACACGCTCAGAGGACGGCAGCTCTCCCAACATACTTCAGACACCTACATACTTGCCTAGTCCACATTGAATCTGGAGTTCGTGAACAAATTACCAATGTGCAAGACACATCACTCCCGCCTTATATACACTTTATGGATACGATCGTTGGCCACATATTGTCTGCATTCACACAGCACGAGATTATGCAATAAGTACTTACGGCATCGATGGCGGAATCTATTAATTTCGGGATACTCATGCACGCACATGCCATGATAACGGGATTCAAATAATCTCTCCATACTGCCACTTGGGTGGGTCGGTTTGGCGCGGAGGGGGGGGGGGTGGTGGTATTTGTCTACAACTGCAAATCCAAGTAAATACTTAAGCTGAAACTACTTGCTCCATGCAAGATTTCGGAAATAAGTACTGAGTATATGCTCAAAGGTTATATAATTAAGTTGAATGATACGTATACATAACTCAAGTACTTATATTACTTACTCAATATATATAAGCGTAATCTCCATGCTATGGTGAGGAAAATGTGTCAAGTAGAATTCCCGTAAACCAAACCTCGTACGTACGGGGTTTAGAAGAATACACCACGATAGGATTCAACAGCAAAAAACAAAAACCTACGACACCAGGGATTCCCACGTGGTCACCCACCGTAGTACTGGCCTGGCGATCTGAAGCTTAGATATGGCAGAGCGGACGGGATGCCTCGTGTTCTTCAGTCTATGGTCGTAGATGAATTGGGACGTTACGACATTCTCGAATAGCACAATGTCGGTGATTTTTGCTTACCGTGGCTGGTCTTGCTGGGGATTCCGTCATCTCCGTTTGCGCGACAGAGTGCGGGACGGTGACTAGTCTCATGAGACTAGACGGTGACTTCTCTCGAGACGGAGGCAGTGACTTCTCATCTTCTCTCGACAGCCCCCTCACCTCCGCCGCGGCTTCTCATCTACTCGTCTTCTCGCCTTCCCGTCTCCTGTTCTCCATGCTTCAGCTTTGCGCTTCCGATGGGACACCGCACCGACGAGACAACTCACATTCGATAAGAGACCTCACGACACCTCACCCTTGACGAGAGATCAGGGAGATCTGCCCCCGGCGAGCCATACGAGCGACCTCACACCGGACGAGAGTCTCACCTCCGACGAGAGACTCACATTCGACGAGAGACCTCACCTGCGACGAGACACATCTACAGCGAGTCACATCACCTGTGGCGAGTCACCTCGTGTTCATCGGCGACTCGGCTCTGCTCTACATCCTCAGCAAGCACAGTAGCAGCCAGGCGGTAGTTTCCCACCTCGACCGCAGAGGAGGACAAGCCACATTTCGCAGCGGGTGATGGAGGGTCGATTATCTTGGGGGTCGTGAAAAATGCAATTTTCGGAAATTTCCAGTATAATAATAGCTATAGGGTACCGTTAGCGGTGCAGTACACTGAGCGCTGAGTTTGAAAACGATCAATATTGACACAGAGCTAAGTAGCTAGCAGCCTCCAAGAGGTGGCCGAGACCTGCCTACCCTACTTGATGCACTTACTAGTACTTATTACCTACTCGAGCACCTACTTCCTACTTGCCGACCGGGGAAATCCTGGCACAAGCGAGAAAGAACATTCAGAGGTGTTCTCGTCCACAGCGTTAACCTCGCCTTCCGGTTTGGGTATGAGGCTAGGCGGCCGATTTCCAGTATCCAGAGAGCTCATCCCCCCTGGCTTTCCACTTCTCCCATTCCATCCTCACATCCCTCACTTCGCCCATCCCCACTCCCATCCACCCATCAAACCGCTTTTACCCTGCCTACGCTCGCAACATCACAACACCAACGCTGCCAGTGCCCGCACCTCGCCAGTGACCGTACCTCACAAGTCGCGTATGTAAGTGCACAATAGCCTCGTCCCAGTGCAGAAGCAGTCTCATGTGCAGCTAACATAACTACCGTACAATGATCGACAGCTTCAACACATTCACACATCAGCTACAACTTGCGGGGGAAATGCTGCCCCAAGCAGACAACGCCGAGATGGCCCCAACCGAGGGATACAGAGAACCCTCAGAATCCAGAATACAGTTTTGCAGCAGATCGTTGATCTTCTGAATGATACTAGATCAGAAGTGCAGGGGCTGCAAACAGTTGTGGGGGGTCTGCGGACCGAGGTGGGGGAACTGAGGACTGCAGTGCAGGGGTTACGAACGGACGTCCGCGAAAGCCAAAACAGCCTGAATAGGCTAGAAAGGGAGTATGTTAATAGACCTCGCTCACTTTTATTTAAACTTTGACAACTGATCTTCTTGTTTAAAAGGCCCTATGAGGCTACACAACGCTGGAGTTAGCGACGAAGCACCATTGCAATACCCAGACTGGGTACAACTAGAGCCCCCATTACCGATGAGCCGCAGAGACCTCCTCCAGCTCACAAGTAAGACTCCTTCTCGTTTCATGGAGTCTGTTTTTTTGATATTATTATTACTCTACTAACTTTATCACGGTCACAGTCCAGGATTGTGATGCAACCACAGGGATATTGGGGCTCCCTAGTTTAGGCCAACATCCCACAGTCGAGCACCGAAGACGCCAGATATCCCAGTATCTTGGCGTAATTTACTATACTATCACACCATGATTGTGTCGTTTTTTTTCTTTATTTGCATACAGGTTGCTTCTTGTCGGTTTTTTTTTTCTCTTCTTTGCATACGGATTGCTGTTTGTCGTTTTTTTTCGTTTTATTATCTCTTTTTTTTTTGCATGCCGATTGCTTTTTGTCGTTTTTTCTTTTTCTTCTTTGCATACGGATAATGCCTTTTGTTGTTTTTTTATTTTTTATATCATCTCTTTTTTTTGCATACAGATTGCTTCTTATCCCGTGCATCAAGAACAAGCAAAGCAACTCAAAGCTGCATGCCAGAGCTGAGCATCAAGGAAAAGAAAAGAGGGGTGAATGAGGAATGAGGAAGGCGGAAGTAACTTTCAATCTCTATCCGCAAGCGGGCCCAAATTCGTACCAATAAATTTTCCACAAACAGGCTACAACCTTTTAATCGCAAAATTTATATCCATAGAGGAAGGAGGCAAAGGCAGGGGCAGAATTATAATCTCCGAGGAAAGCCCCGCAGGAGAAGATGAATGGGTGAGTGAGCAAGCAAGTGGAATGTGTTTTGACTCATTATCCGGCGGAGGCATTGTCCGGAGACTTATTGATTTGACGAGTATACACTGCGATCTAAAATGCATTGCTGACGGAGAAAAAGAGAGCGTACACAGTACAGGCGGAGATTACTTAGAGTTCAAAAAGCGGAATGAGAGGGAGGATGTGGCCGGTGTTACCGTTAATTATTCCATCATCTCCGCCTCCTTGGCCATGAGTCCGACGCGCCACGCACTACGCCCTACATACTACGCCCCAGCTTCTCAGACGCTGGCTCAGCACCGACGAACCTCTACAAGACCACTCACTTCCGACGAGGCACCGCATCTTCGATGAGAGACCTCACCATCTCAGTCACCTATTCGCTCAACTTCGGATGAAATAAAGCTTCCAATATATGGATTGACGGCATCCTCACCATCACAAATAGTGCTCGAGTTAGGGGAAGGGAGCAGAAGCAGAAGCAGAGACAGAATATGATTCCCGGGGGAAAGTTTGAGAGAAGAGGATGAGTGGGGTGAGTGTGTGAGTGAAATGAATTTTGACCTTTTATCCGGAGGAAGTGCACGTACAAAACTTTAAACATTGCATTGCCGACGAAGGAGGAAGGCATACTCGGTACATGTGGAGTTGGGAGTCAAAGAGCAGAAGGAGGAGTAGGAGGAGGGGGGGGATGTTATACTTGATTAACGGGTGATCTAGTCCGGATCCAGAGTAAACCCGGTTAGCGATAAAAGAAGACAAGTGCAAGGCCCCTTCCTCCGAATCATACCTAGGAATGAAGTTCGGAAAATGTTAATGACAGCAGTTTTCTTCTGTGCTCCGCCGCCACAAGTCGCACGCTCATCCACAATGCCTAACCCGCCCAGCCGACTCCGACGCTGACAATTCAGCAGAAACAATATGGCTTTGGGTTGGCAAAATACCTCCACGCAGGAGGACCCTTGGATCGGAGGCAAAGGCCTTGGCGGAATCAAAATGATGGAGGAAAGATTTTGAGGAGGTGTGTGGGAGAGTGCGTGGATTCTGGCCTTTTTTCCGCGGAGGAAGAGATACTCTATCCACGTATGTGTGTGTGACTCAAGTACTCGCTGTATCCATTCACTCCCACGCAACAAACACAAATCAACTCAAAAACACCCACGCTTACCCTCAACTCACTCAAGGAAATCTCGCCGATGGAAAGAAGCCAAGGGCGGTGGAGGAGATTGTCCACTTCCTTCCTCCGAGCGAAGGGGAACGGAGCAGCACTGCAAATTTGTCCGAATAGTGTTGCAGACAGATGACAATATTTTTGTATTTTCCGCCGCCACGAGTTGAATGCCAAACCACAATTCCTCCCTCATCTACACTGGGAGAGGAGGCATGAAGAGGGAGAGAAAGAGATTATGACTAACGCGAGGAGCTTGCGCTTCCCACTGGAGCTACCGAATCTCGAACATCACTCACCCAACCCCTCATCTCCGGCCTAACCCACCATCACCCTCTCATCCCCGGCATGGCGAGTAAGACTTTGAGGGGGTGACGATATTTGCAGTACCACCCCCGCATCCAGATCACCGAAGAATTGGATCTATGATTGAATAGTGTGGAGGAAGAGAATGGATAGAAATAGGAGCTTGCGGGGAGAGTGTAAGCTGTTTCGACCACCACCACACCATCTCCGCAAACTTGAACGCCTTCTCAATATCCCAACTATCACGACCCACGCCATACCCACCGACACTACAACCCTTCATCTCCGCCGTGTCGATTCGCCTTCAAAGACGATGACGATATTATCCCCATCACCCCGACGCCGCACCAAATCCGCCGAAGAAATTGATCGATATCTGCAATGGGATGATGCGAATGGGATGATGCGGGGGAGCAGGTTGCGTGGAGGGGGGAGGAGCTCGTGGGGAGGATAGAAGCAGCATGTTGAGCGATTACGATCACCCCCAACACGACGAATTCCAAAGTCTCGAATCTCACTCACTCACCCACCGATACCGCCTCATCCCTGATAAGCATGGGAATAGGCTTCCCAGGAGCTCATGTATTTCTCAACACCACCCCCGAATCACATTCGCCATGGAAATGAGCCTTCAATGAGTTGACTGGCAGTATTTTCACCACAAAATCACCTCGTTCAAGGAGGGAGCAGGGGTGGCGTGGGCTGGAGCCTGAGGGGTATGTCGGAGGGCGCACTCTACACGAGAATGGAGCTTTGTCCAGATAGGTGGTCTGGTGTGGTTCCAGAGGGTGAGAGGGAGATGGGCGGAACCTGTGTGCACCCATGTTCGGAATCCCCTGTTTGCTACCTATGCACATCCTATGCACAGCATCACAGTAACCCATAATTTCAATCACAGTGTGTTTCTGGCGTCAAGGATACCGTCATCGCCAATAATTAGATAGGAAGGAGGAGGGAGGAGGTTACAGTGGGGCAGGTGGCATCATAGATCACGTCCGCCACTACCACAAAGAACTTGAACACCCACTCGCCTGGTCGTCGAATATCAGCAGTACAGGGGGGTCTCAACTTCGAAATCCGAAGACAAGGGTTTAAAAAAGGGTGTCGGGGTGTTCGGACGGTAGGTCGACTGAGGGTATTGTTGCAAAGAGAGAAGAGAATGAATTATTAAAGAGCTACTAAAGGTTACATATATCGATGCAAGCAAGACGCCTTTAAGCCAGCATGCGGAGCTTGAGGTTGCTTGGTACAGTGAGGTATCAGAAGTCTTCGTGATGATGGCCCAGGCACTGGAAGTTTCCGTGCACCTGGTGCCTACACATGAGTACGTACAAGTTCTTCTGCTACTAGATTGGCATCTCGGGTAAGATTTTGGGTTGTATAACTGTATTGTAGCTAACTATTCTATTAATACAGATATATGGGAAAATCAATTTGAGAGTCAGGAAGGTTATCAACATGGGAAATAATGAGAATGTCAATGAAAAAATCAATCTCAATTAATACCGAGTGTACCATCTTTTAGCATCGAGCAAAATATGCAATGAAGATGTCTCCTGAAGATACATGTAACATAACTTATGTGTTTACTTAGTCATCTGTGGCTTAGGAGCGGAAGTTACTTATCTCGGGAGGTTTAGGCACCGGGACGAGGCTAATAGGCACCAGGAATGCACAAATCACCCGCAGGCCTATCACGATTGAATCAGCTTCGGGCCTCCATACAATAGAAATCTCAACCACAGACAATACCGCTGATGCAGGCAAGGGGAGAACGAGGGGGGGCGGTGGCGTATCGATTAGATAAGAGTCTTATTCCAGTCCATCTCAGATTGGCGGAGCAAACAAAAGAAAAATATATCGTCAATGACGCGGGAGGATCTTGGAGGAGACAGACGATCGCTGCATCCCTGCATATTGGAAGCTCCATCCGGGGGAGGCGTCACGAAGTGCATTTTCCGTCGTTATGCCGGATCTCTGAAGCGGCAATGGAGCCTCACCATGCACAACCGGGAGGGAGGAACAGCTACTCGACCTGCGGGCTTGAAAATATCAACCAAAAAAGTGTCAGAACTCTTTGTCACCACAGATACCCGATGAGTGAGGAGGTGGGAAGTCGAGGACGAGGGTGGCATGGAGTTGGGATACTCAAATAACATTAACAGCCTCCACCGAGATCCTCACCACGCTGCCCCACAGATACACACCTGACGCCTCGTAGGTTGATACCGTACAGTACAGTCAGTCAGCCACCAGCCACAACTACCGCAACCACCACAAACCCCACCAAACGCATACGCATTTTATCCCGCTTCAGCTGCGCATGCACTCACCCAGCACGAATGCTCACAAACACTATTTCCGCTCCATCTAGTTGTATGAAGGGGGCTGGGAACGAGACTACCTACATCCTTTCTCGAGTCACGACCTCCTATCGCAATGATGGAGTGAGAGGAAAATGCGGTGCGGCGTGGCGCAGGGGTATGGCAGGGCACGCAATTTTCATGCAATACTCCATCCTATCCTCAACGCAGCTCACGCACAAAACTTCCCACCGCTTTCTCGTCGCGTAGTCCAAAACCTCCGCCTACAACTCTTGCACCTCCGCCCCCCATGCCCACAGTCTGTATCCAGTTTGCTATTCCGGAGGTTTTCGGTGGCTCACGACTAACTGCGAGCGCTACTGAATGGGGGAGGGGGAGGAGGACGAGAACAGGAACGGGCACGGGGATGTCATATATTTCTTTCGACTTTGACGTACACTTCCGCTCATGATTACACACGCACATCGAAAACCAAAACCAAAACCAAAACCACCAAGCGAAGCCAAGTCAATTCAGAGGTCATTTGCCACTAACTCACTCACGATGGAAGAAAGAGGAGGAAGGTGGAGGTGGGGGTGGGGGTGGTCTTCCCTATAATACTGGAATTCTCACTCTTCCTTCCTTCCCCTGGCAATCTACCAATCAATCTACTCCCACGCACCTCGCATCTCCAAGGCCAGGAAGAGGAATTGAGTTTAGTGCGGGGGTTACTCACTTTCCACTGGAAGGGGGTGGGGGAATGGATAACACAATAGCCTCAAGATCCTTCCTTCAGCCCTCCCAAACCACGAACCGAAGCTTCACATGCACACACACACACACAGAAACCAGTTCACAGCTCACGATTCCGGAGGTGAAGGACTAGGTACTTTCGACGAGAAAAATGTCGGCGGAGAACGGAGATAGGGGAAGGAGAGGCCATACACAGCGCGGTACCATTTCTTTTTCCTTCCCCTTCGCTGTCAACATTCGCCCATACGGCATCTACACATTCGAACCAGGAAAGAACACAACAAACACAATGCATCTCGGAGGTTCATTAGCCACATAATCGGAGGTTGAGGGTGGGTGTGTGTGTAGGAATTTAGCCACAACGATATCACAATAATGATATCTTTTTCTCCGCAGAAAAAATGAAACGCAGCTCCACACACATACACACTACACCGACTCAGTACAATCTACCCACAAATTTAATTCGGTAGTCCTTTACCACCCACTTCCCCAGGGAAATCAGAGAGGGGGTTGCAGTTCCGGTTATTGAGTATTCACCCACTCACGACTGGACGGGGGCAGCGGAGGAGGGCGGAGGAGGGGGAAGGGTAAAGGCCTTTTTTTCATAACCTTGGATTCCTTTCTCCGGATCTGTCACCCTCTCTACCCTAAAACCCCCGTAACGGGGAAAATCAGAACCTCGCTCCCTCCCATGCAAAATCAAGAGTTTATGGACATATCGCCTCATAAAGTTACAGGGTTAAAAGACCTTTTCGGATTTCAACGTGTCACGTGCCATTAGGTGCCATTACTAAGGCCAGCTGCAGGGAAATAGGATTCAACAGCAAAAAAAAAGCAAAAACCTACGACACCAGGGATTCCCACGTGGTCACCCACCGTAGTACTGGCCTGGCGATCTGAAGCTTAGATATGGCAGAGCGGACGGGATGCCTCGTGTTCTTCAGTCTATGGTCGTAGATACCAATTCAATCCGTGCCCTCGATATAGGGCACTGCGTTATTGATATTTCATGGTATAGATAGTAAACAGCGAAAAAAACAGATGCACTTCAATGTAGGGCCTAGGCCATATCCGATCTTCGCATCCTAATCGCGACTTGTTCTATCGCGACCCATTATCGCCATGTCATTAATATACGGGGAAATTCCTAACCTCGTACGGTAGGGGGGGAATGGGAGTGCTTTTGGCGGGGTTTTGCTTGCAAATTAATAGATCTACCTTTAAAGTGCAATTGCAAGTTTGCAGATTTCCTATTTTTGTAGTTTGTAATTTCATTTTTAAGTCAGATCTCTTTCAGGTCATTACACCAGATCTATAACCATGGCCATCTTACATTATTTCCGGCTTTTATATTATCATTTTACGGGGGGGGTTTATAGCGGGGCTCTATTCTACTTGGCCCATTTGTACATGTCGCACCATATACCATGCATTCAATTTCATAAATCTATATATAGTTATGATTTATTCAAGACGTTTAAATAATTCCCGTTATATATAGCTATAGAGCTATATAATTATTGCGTAAGGTCGCGGAAGGAAATCGGTAACTATAGCTACCAGGTAGATATAGCTATAGGATATCCGCTATAAAGGGAGGTTAAAATATGCATAATATTTAACGACGGGGGGGGTGGCCTGTTCTCGGGGGTGGCCATGGGGGGGGGGTGGTCATTTATGCACAATATATATCGATGATTTAATTGCAATTGTAAAAGAAAAAAACCATAATATGCTTGCAATTGGATGTGGACATGATGAACCCTCAGCACGGAGGTCATTTACCTCCCGTCGCAGGAAAATTGCAACGCAATGAAATACTTGAGCCTGGCCAAGGAGCAGATTTATGGTGCGACAAATTTAAATGTGCGCCGTTGACCGATCGCGATGCGCGCGCGTGAGGTGGTTTGACGGATACTGTGCAAAAAAGAATTTTTGTATGCAAATACGTAATACATACAAGCTTAAGATTATTAATGCCTCATGATTACAGTGCGCGTGAAATTCTTTGTATTGACGGCGCACAGAATTATGGTGCGACAAATGGACGTCAAGTAAACCTGTTCTCGTTCCTAAACCCCGTCGAATTCCCCCCGTACCCCGTAAAATAATTAGGATAACAGTCGGAACTTCCGACCTTTAGAGGCTCCATGAGTCGGAATGTGTATATAAGATAATTATGGTGCGACAAATCGGTCAAGTTTCCCCCCTGTTGAAAATGCCCCGGGCCCCGTCCCCGTTAAATCAATTAGTGTTAGTGGTGCAATTGTCGAAATTTCCGATAATTAGCTGGTTTAACGGTCGGAATTGACGATATCATGTGTCTCAACTCGCAGCTTAGCACTTGTGCTCTAAACACTGGAGAAAATTGACGTTGGCATGCTCAAATGACCTTAAAAAAACCTCGTTGCAATTGTCGGCCTATAGATAATTGTCAAAAAATATAAAGCTTTCAAAACGCAAAACAATGATTTACAAAAGGTCTATAATTTTGCACAAAAAAACCCGTAGTTTACAGGGTTTGGCTGCGCATCGTACAGGGATGGGGATTTTGCTGTACGAGGTTCTGATTTCACTGTTATGGGATTTTCAAAAAAACTCCCTCATACCATTTTCTTTCTATGGCAAAATCATACAAAATAACCACCTCAAAACCCCGTTACGAGGAAAACCAGAACCTCGTACGGGGAAATTAAATCCCTACCTCGCTACGGGGTTCGGTCAACGGGGCTCTACTTGACACATCTGTACATACATCAGCCTCACCACACAGAATATTCAACCCCATGCATGTCAACAGTGCATTTCAAAATCCGGCCCCGTGGTTTAAAAATTTCAGGACAAAAAAAGAAAGGCCATGTTTTCAAGGTTGCGGAAAAAAACATATTGTAATTTTTCAATTTTATTTTTTTTGTTACAAAAAAATCGGAATTTCAGATTGAAGATTAGAATTGGATTTTTCTTTCTGGTGCAACTATAGCTACCTAGGTATTATATGCCCAGGAGCTAAGCGAAGCGGTAGGCGGATGGGTTATATATGGCGGGACCAGAATAGCGGTATTAAATGTGTAAAATTTTTTTTGCATATGTTTCAATTTGCGCTCGGTCAAAATGATGATGATCAAAAATCAGACGAAATACAGTATTTTCCACGTCTATAGCTGAGATGAGAGCTTTAACAATTTGTTCTATTTTTTGGGATGTTGTTTTGAACATTTGCAGATCTAGACATACACTTTACATCGAGAATATAATGGCGGAAAAAAAGTGATCACTTTTGACTTGAGTAGTTTCTTCTTTGTACTTTTACCTACGTACGGAGTACTCATCCATGAGAATGACAGCGAAAGCAAGCACAAGGGCAAGAGCAAGCACAACTCAACGGTAGGAGCAAGCATGACGGCAATAGCAACCACGACAGTAAAAGCAGGCACAAGGGTGAAAGCAAGCACAACGTTCTCAACAGTAAAAGCAACAATAAGGGCAAGAGCTACTAGCAGAACACAACGGTGAGAGCAAGCATGATGGTGAAAGCAAGCACAAGGTGAAAGCAAGCACAACTTCATGGTAAGAGCAAGCATGATGGCAAGGGCAACATGCACAATGCAATAGTGAGAGCAAGCATAATACTGAAAGCAAGCACAAGGGTGAAGTCAAGCATGACTTTATAGTCATAGCAAATATAAAAGCAAGAGCAAAGTGCACAACATAATGGTGAGAGCAAGTATGACACTAAAAGTAAGCACAAGGGCAAAAGCTAGCACAACTCAATACTGAAACTTTAACCATGAGGGTAAGAGCAACTGGCACAACGCAACGATGAGAGCAAGCTTGACGGTGAAAGCAAGCACAAGGGCAAAAGCAGGTATAACTTTAGAGTAAGAGCAAGCATAATAGCGAGAGCAAGCATGATGGTGTAAGCCAGCACAAGGGCGGAAGCAAGCATGACTTTATGGTGAGAGCAAGCATGACAGGGAGAGCAAGCATGACGGTGAAAGCAAGCACAAGGGCAAGAGCAAGCACAACTTTATAGTAAGAGCAAGCATGACGGTGAAAGTCAGCACAACGGCAAGAGCAAGCATAACTCAATAGTGCACTAGTGACAGCAACCATAAGGGCAAGAGTAAGCATGACACAACGGTAAGAGCAAGCATGACGGTAAGAGCAAGCACGAGGGCAAGAGCAAGCACAACTCAAGAATGAAAACAACAATGAGGGCAAGAGCAACTAGCGCAACACAACAGTAAGAGTAAGCATGACGGTAAAAGCAAGCACAAGGACGAAAGCAAGCACAACTTCATGGTGAATGCAAACATGAGGGCAAGAGCAACTTGCAGAATGCAACATGAGTGAGAGCAAGCATGTCGGCAAAAGCAACGTGCACAACTTAACGGTGAGAGCAAGCATGACACTGAAAGCAAGTACAAGGGCAAAAGCAAGCAAGACTTTAAGGTGAGAGCAAGCATGACAGGGAGAGCAAGCATGACGGCAAAAGCAAGCACAAGAACAAGAACAGAGAGCAAGTACAAGGGCGAGAGCAAGAATGAGGGCAAGAGCGAGCACCGGGGTGAGGGCAGGGAGCACACACGAGGGCAAGAACAAGCACAAGGGCGAGAGCAAGTACAACGGCAAAAGCAAGCATGGAGGTAAGAGCAAAAGTGGGAACGAGAGCAAGCATGACGGCGAGAGCAAGCACAGCGGTGAGAGCAAGCACGAGGGTAAGAGCAAGCACGAGGGTAAGAGCAAGCATGTGCACAAGAGAAAAAGCAAGTATAAGAACAATAGCAGAGAGCACGCACGACGGCGAGAGCAAACACGAGTGCGAGAGCAAGCACAAGGGCGAGAGCAATTGACATCATCTCTCTTGTCGATCTCACAGCATTGAAAGCCCTTTCAATTGTTGATTACACATTGACTTGCTGTTATTGCTACAGCCATGATAGCGCCAATTGATAAGTATGATTTGTTGTGAAGGATCTCTGAGTTCAATTCTCACCTAAAGCTTTTCCCTCGTTTTTTAGTGGGTTAAAAGCTCCTGGGGTCTTTCGCGACGAAGTCGCGGATACCTGTATATATACTTATATACCTATCGTATCTGACATTTAGATAATTATCTTTAATCTATGAAAATTCGAATCTTTGATTTAATCAATATTGGTTTTTTCAGACAAGGTTCTCGCGCGATCGTGACACGTTTATTGCACCATACCTATCATATATACAGATTAATTAGAATACCTGGTAAGTATGTACAACCATGGCCAGAAAGCGAGGAACCAAGCGAGCCACGACTGGGATATCATAATCAGGTTTTGGTATACCGGTGATTTAAATCTCTTTTTGTTGGCGCTTACGTACTGCGTATGCGCTGTTCCTCACTTTTTTTGTCGCAGCGGAACTTTGGTCGTTGCATCCGTAGCTCAGGCCAGTCAGTGGTTTTTTTTTTTCATCACGATGTAACTATGTTTTATTGGTTGTCACCTAGAGCTCATACGTACCCAGCAGAGATAACCTCCACCCCCAGAAGCAGCGCGGAAAGGGGAATTGCAACGTCGCTCTCAAGGAAATTCGACCTTCATATGTTCTGGGTACCAGCGCACACTGGAATCCAGGGGAACGATTTAAAGAGTAGATCATTCAAGCGGCCAAGAAGGGTGCTGACAACCCACACAACCATGACGAGCGAAACTGCACTTTGGTCAGGGCAGCCAGAGGCCCAGACGCGAGCTGGCTAAATAAGATCCGAAAGAAACCCGATGACCGCCGGTGCGGGGTTTTGCAAAAATATTGAGGATAGACAACACATTCTGAGATGCAACAAGAATAGTCATAACGGGTTAGGTCTGGCAGATCTAGAGCAGGGCGAAGTGGCCATGAGAGGAAGTCAAGTTTAGCAGTTGAGGATACTTAGAGCGGCCTTTTCCGAATGCGCCTCAGGCTCCCTCTGTCGCGGGTGGATACATATTGCAGGTGGATATGTGGGAATGGGTACTACCGGATCGGGAGGATTGGGAACCCCGATTGGGGAAGACTTCCTAATTAGGAAGGAGAGGGAGAGCTGGCCAAGACATACCTCCCGGTCGGGAAGAGGAGCTGGTGGAGACTTCAGTGCACTTGGAACCCTCTCCAGAAGCAAGTACCTACTTTGCCTGGGGGATTCATCCATCATTCTCCCATCACATCTCGCCTTGTCGATCGGCTCTGTCCCCCTTCATTCTCTCACCATGCATTTCAAATTCGTCAGCCTTCAACCATTCTCATGTCATCTTCTCTTTTTTTTTATTTCCTTTAAATTACATTTCTCTCCTTTCCTTGTACTCGGACATACACACATTTTAGTTTGTACGCGCGCCATGGCGAAAGCTGCTGCAAGTGGAAATTGAACCCCCCTCCCCCCCCCCTAGAAAAAAAAATATGTAACCTCCACGCAAGTTTGTCGACTTGAGGGTTTAGGAAGCTTCCTATTCACCTTACTCGTGGTGTGTCTCAAGCGTCAATGATACCAAGCGATCACCTTTCGATTATAATGGACCAGTCTCGTAAATACTGGAAAATAAAAGTATAATTATATTTTGGTACATATATACTTGTCGGTCCAATCTACGAGGTAAGGTATGTATAAATGTATGCATGAATCGGATGCTTGGATACAAATACCATTGCAATCAATATCCATCGGAACATCCAAAACTTCCTCCCGCTCATAGATATCACTCTGCTCTGTATGTCGCATCGCAGTAACCATTGCATGCATGCGCATATTACCCGTCGGTGGTGAAACTTCTCCCAATTATTGCTGTGCTCGGCGCACGCACTCAAGACCCTAGGCTAGGTATCTTTGGTTAGGTAGTTACAGCCAGCCAGGTCCACTAAATAACGAGAATGGGTACCAAAAGATGAAAGAGGGAACACATGTACAGTTCTATAAGAATCGATTCAACTCTCGTTTGGCGCTCTAAAATTGTATAGCCTTCGCAGGAGGTTGGTTGGTTGAAGAGGTGTTTAGTTTGATCGAATCGAATCGAGATGCTCGACATTGCGTTGCAGAGATGCGCTACGGCGAGTACGCGAGTCCGGGGGACGCTTCTTTTGCGCACTTTTCGATCCGATAGAAAAGTTGAGAGGTCAAAGTGCCTGTCAACGGCCGTTCCGTTTGCCCAAAGTGAAAATTCATAATTGCATGAGTTCATATAGATGCTATAAGCGTGGCGTCATGTTAAAGTACCTATCCTACAGCTATAGAAAAGACATGAGAGTGTTGATATAGCAGCATAAATTTGAGGGTTATAATAAAGCTTGCAATTTGGAAAGTATTTGGATCGCAAAAAAAACCAACTCGCCCCCCCATGCCCTCGAAGAGCCTTAGTATCCAGAGCAACAGTCCTAAAGCGGTAGTCGCTCAATCACCATAGATTCCGCTTTCGGGATAGCGGATCCCGTTGCACTGCCGGAATTGGCCATTTCTCATGTCTGACCGCGCGATTTTCACGGACGACAAGTTCACGGAATTGTAGCCTGGTACGGAATTTTAGAATCGAGCAATTGATACGGAAAGAAAACGGCAATGGAATAAGTTGTTGAATTACTTGTGTGAAAAAAGATACCCGATCAAATGATAAAGAAAAGCACACGGCCCCATTCCATTCCAATAAAATCATTTTCCTCCACTGGTTCCTTTCATAGTACATGTGTATCCCGACCCCCCACCCGCCAGCAATATCGATACGTCCAACTACCCAGCATGGAAACCCGCAGTCTGATTACAAAATTCTCATGGACTGCCACCACCACCTCCCAATATCCCAACACCTTAACCAAACGAGACGCAGAAAAAAAAGTATTCCAAAAGATGGGGATAAGTAAAAAAAGAAAAGAAGCAGAAATCACAACCGCTCAACGGAACCGCCCCGCAAAGCCGCCGACAATGCCCGTGACGAGCGCCTTTGCATTGTCAATGACCGAGGGCGCCGCCTGCGCCGTCGCCGCGTGCTGCTCGATGATCTCGATCGCGCGCATCTGCAGGTTGGCGATGCAGCCGTCCTTGGGCGTGCCGTCGCCGTTCAGCAGCGCGTTCACGCGCGTGTGCAGGTCCTGCTGCGGGCTCTGCTGGCGGTCCTTGGGCGGCTTGGTGTACCACGCGCAGCCGCGGTCCATGTCCTCCTGCGACAGGCTCAGCGCCTCGCCCTTCCAGTTGACGGTCGGGTCGCGGCGGTGCGCGATGGTGTACGTCATGGTCACGATGCAGTCGAACATGCACAGCAGGATGAGGCCGCCGGGCAGCGTGGCGTCGCAGAGGCCCTTTGTGTGGTAGTCGAGCGCGGCCCACGGCGACCCGAGGCGCTCGCGCAGGAACTCGTCGTCGCCCTCGAAGCCCATGGAGAAGGTGGCCAGCACGACCTCGATCAGCCGCGCGCCGACGTTCATGCCCTCGGGGTTCTTGTTGCGGCCGAAGCGGTGCGCCACGCCCGTCGTGCGGAACGTGTGCCAGATGGTGTAGGCGCGCACGGCCTCCTCCGTGGCCAGCGCGACCTTTGGCTGGATCTCGAGGCGCTGGGCCTTGATCTGCGCGATGGCGAGCTCGTCGTTGTCGTAGCTGCACGCCGTGTCTGCGAGCAGCTGCTTGGGGGCCTTGGCCGCTGGGGGGGGGGTTAATATTCGAGATCTCGTGACGAGGGCGTGCGAGTCCTACTTACCATTGCGTGTGTGCACGTACTTGCCCCGCCGCGGCAGCTTCAGGTCGTCCATCACCTTCTCCAGCGCCCGCGCAAACTCCGTCGTGGCCTTGGCGTCCTGCGCAAAGTCAATCTCCTCGCCGCCGTCCGCGCCGGGGTCCTTGAAGCTCTCGCGCAGCTTGTCCTCGTTCTGCAGCACGACCATGAGCGGGATGTCGCCAAACTCCATCTTGAAGAGCGCCTTCTCGGACTCGTTGATGGGGTTGACGCAGTCGTGAAAGTACCAGATTGCGTGCAGCCGCTCGTCGGGGTCGGGGTGGTTGCAGTACAGCCGCAGAAACTCGCTGACCTCCTTGCGGCCGTCGGTGCCGTTCTTGCCGAAGCCGTTGGAGTAGAAGATGCGGATCATGTCGTTGCCGGCGATGGCGACGGGGCTGTGGATGCCCTTGTTTGTCTGTATTGATACCGTCAGCATTGCACATCAGCATCATCAAGGGCAACTCACAGGCCCGGCAGGCACGCCAAACAGGTTCGTGACCATCGTCTCCTTGCCCGTCGACGGCCGCCCGATGACCAGCAGGTTCAGGCGGTCCACGCCCCCAGACTCCTTCAAAATGTTCTCCACCGTCTGCTTCTCCCACCACGGCGCGCTCTTTGCCGACAGCGCCTGGAAGCGGTCCTCCATGAAGCGGCGAAAGTGCTTCCACTGGTACAGCTGGATGCGGAACGAGCTGCTGATGTCAAACACCAGGTACGCCGACGGGTGCACAAACACCTTTGGCTTCTTGAACGTCAGGTACGGCGGCTTCGTGAGCGCGGCGAACCACTCGCGCGGCTTCGCGGCCATGAGCGAGAAGGGCTGGTTGAGCTTGAGCCCCCACGTGCTGCGCTGCTCGTTGTGGTGCTTGATCATGTCGTACATCCCCAGCACGACCTCGTGCGGCGTCTCGACGGTGTTGTTTGCGCCCGCAAACAGGATCTCGTACGGCGAGACCTTCGGGTCCAGCACGAGCCCGTTGTCCTTCGAGGCCGTGAGGATCCACTGCAGCGGCCACAGCGCGAGGCCCTGCACCGTGTCGCCGCCGCCGACGTCGTGGTGGTACCCAAAGAACCAGGCCTCCAGGTAGCTGCTGTCCGACGAGTCCGACGGCTGCTTCCACAGGTCGGGGTTGAACAGCGGCCGCGCCTCGTTGAGCGCGAGCGCGTGCCGGAAGTGGTCCACGATGCCGGGCGCGTCCATCTGGAAGTCGATGTTTGGGATCTTTTCCTTGAAGTAGTTGTGCAGCGGCAGCGGGATCACGGTCTTGACCGTGTCGAAGGCCCCCAGCACGCGCACGCGGGGGCAGGCGATGCACATAGGCCTATAGGTCACCACACGTCAGCGTCGCCTCTCATCCAGAGCGGTGTCTGTCATACAAAAGCTCTGATCGGTGCTCGCTCTGTCCCATTTCGTCAGATTAGCCAAGTACATCACCTCCGCCACATAGATCAAGCAACTCACCGCCTGCGGCGCCGTCCCGAACCCGAAGAATGAGCGGCTCGTGACCTTCATGTACCGCTCCAGCAGCGTCTTGAAGCTCTCCCGAAACAGCTTGTCCTGGTCCGGATCCTTGTCGATATGCTCCAACTTTAGCAGCCCCACATGCTGCAGAAACGATGCCAGCGCTCGTGCAATAACTGTATCCATGTCAGACGTGACCATGTATTGCGAGGAATTTCACTTACACGCCCCGCGACTGAACCCGTAGATAAACAGCTCGTGGTTCGGCACCTCTGCGCCGCCGGTGTGTTGGAGCTGCTCGCAGCACACGCGGTACCCCTTTCGGAGAATATCCAGGTATCCTACATACATTGCGTCAGCATCCATCCATATTTAAAATCCCGCTTTCATCTCATGCTATACTCACCATTCCCGGTCGCGCCATCAAACAGCGCCTGGGCCTGGACCACCAGCCCACCCTTGTCCGAGTTGATTGTTGCGACGCCTTCAAAATATTGCGCATACTGAGTAGTAGTTTATGTGTGTTAATACAAATATATCTTTACAATTTTTTGCGTGTGAGGAAGGAACTGTGACGAACCTGGTACATCCTCTTGCCCGTTGGATCCGTCACCGCGCCGGGCTCGACGAGATCCCAGATGGTGTATATCGAGTCCTTTGTGCCGGACTTATGGCCTGTTTTTCTCGCTCAGCACAGCACTGGGTAAGGCGAAAACCTTATTTCAACAACACCAAAGTATATATGCATGAAAGAAAGAAAGAAAGAAAGAAAGAAAGAAAGAAAGAAAGACATACCATCCTTCCCGCTGAACGACCCCTCGGCCGTATCCCCCGTGCCGTCGAAACACAGCACGAGCCTGACGGGGAGATTCTCCGTGTTGCCGTCCGCGCCCTTCTTGATGTACTTTTTCGAGGTGGACACTGCGGCCTTCGGCGGGGCGCCGCCGGCGCCGGTCACGACGCCCACGGCCGTCGTCGCGAGCGTGGTGCCCGCGGAGGCGGCGCTGCTGACGGCGCTGGTGAGGGTTGTGGCCTTTGTGGTTGCGGCGGCGGGGAGGAAGCTGGCGCCGAGGGAGACCATGGTTGGGGATGGATGGGGTTGGGGGTGTGGTGATGGCGGAGTGATTAATGTCGTTCTACTATTTCGTGATATGTTTTTGGTGGACGAGGTGGGAGTGGGAGTGTCGTGTGCCCTCTTTTGTTGCGCAGAGGGAACGGTGATGCGGGGATGGGAGAAGGGTAGAGGAGGAGGAGAAGGAGGCAAAGATTGGAAAAGATACAACGAGCCCAAAAAACTGGCAACAGCGTAAGGGTGTAGAAAGTGAAGGGGAGGGGGCCGTTCTCCGAAAAGCAAGTAATTGACTGTATCTATATATCCCCCTCCTATTCACCCAACGCAGCGCAACACAACAGGCAGGGCACACTTCCTCGGCGGGCGTGGCGCGCGGGGTTGGGTCCACAGCCGGAGCCTCCTTATTCCCAAACAGTCTCGGGGCTCGTATTGAGCTGACAGCATCAGGGTAGGTACAAGTTAATTCTTCTTGTGAAAAAAGCCCAGACTCGTCCTCCACCCTCCTCTGCCAAGGGGCAGCTGCCGACGGAATACGAACTGCTGCGGTGACGAACCTTCTCCGGGAAATACAGATTTGGATGTCTGATCCATCCATGCATCCATCCACACCCCTCCAACTATGTATGGTCAACCCCGCACATTCGATCAATCTGTCGGGAGTGACTATGAGGGTATACGTATATTCCCGCTGAAGACGAAGCGCGACTATCGATCTATCCATCTACTCGTTGAACGAGCCTATGAGCATACACGAAAGCCACACACATACATACATACATACGTGAGGTACATGGTCGAGTACGTACGTATCCCATTGACGATCCGGTGTTCTGTACAGGCTACAAGGAAGCCTGGAATGGAGGGAGGATCCATCCGACCGATTGATTATACCTTCTGGACTTGCACACACACTCGCCTTTGCCCAGCTGAAGGTCACTCACTCATTCGCTCATCGAGTTGGATTCTGCATTAGCCTGGAAGCAAGGGATGGGATGGGATGGGATGGGATGGGATTCCCCCCGAGCGGAGCGAATACGAGGCCGGCCGGAGTTGGGGTTACAAGAATTCTGTTGATTGATTGATTGATTGACTTGATTGATTGATAAGGTTCTTACTCACGGCTGCAGACAGTCCCCAGATGCAGAAAAAGAAAGTGATATCAGAGCTCATGAGACTGGACTAATCAGAGATAGATCAGAGCTTGCATATGCGGGTTGGGTGGGTTGGGTGTGTAGAGTACAGTAACAGTAACAGTCACCGCAAGTCCGAGTCCGAGTCCAAGTGCGACCCACCCGCCCTGGTGTGCTGCAAAGAAGGCCGGCATGGAATATGACGTGTGTGTGTGCGTCCTCTTCTTCACTTTTCGCACCTGACTTCCTCATCATCGCCATCACGAATCCTCATGAAATATGGATTGCAATTAAAAACGTCATCCGACCCATCCATCCATCCATCATCATCATCACCATCATCATCATCATCATCATCCATCCATCGCAGAAAGAAACTACCTAGGTAGTATTGAAACTTAAATTCTTCTGCGCATGCCTATCGCTATCCGATATCGATATCGATATGCAATGGGGCCAAGCCGGTTGGCCGTCCTTGGGCATGCATGCAGACGGGGGGGTTGTAGAGTAAGATGGATGCAGTCTCGATGTGCATGTGGGCCCCACGTACATATGCATGCGTATGCATGTGTAGGTAGGCATAAGTAGGCATGGGCATGGGTGTGTGTGTCTGTGTGTGTGTGTGTGTCTCTGAAATTGCTTTTTTTTGCATGGGAAGGGATTGAAGGTGGGGCGGGGCGGGAGGGGTAGAGTAGAGTAGAGGTGTTCTCGTGAGTAGAGGTAGGGTAGGCATGGATGGTGACGAGGCAGAATACAAATGAAGAAATACGAGTACCTCCGAGCTACCGTGATGAGACACGGGAGGCCTAGCAAAACGTACTAGAGTAAGTCTCAGGTACCAGCGTCGGTCGGTCGGGAGGACTAAATGCGGGAGCGGGGGGGGCAGCTAGAGGTGGTGACATTCATACCTAGCGTGCTCCTACTCGAGTACTTGGATGCACTTCCCGAGCGTTATTTACGTATCTTAGGTATGTACTATACTATATTCGAGCACACAAAGTAACAGAAGCAGAAGGAACAGCAGCAGTTTCATTCGTTATTTTTTCCTTCTTTTTTTCTCTCCTTCTTTTTTTATTTCTTTTTTCTCTAGCAATTGGTGTACATCGCGGGGCGATCCATCGATGGATTTGCAGCTGTGAGTACGCAGCAGAGTGCTGAATAGGTACAAGGTAGGTAGTCAGTGAAGATGTAGAGTACATTGTACAGTAGAGTAGATAGACTACCTAGCTAGACCCAGGATATAGTAGCGTTTGCTCTATCGCTCAATCCAAATAAAGTATACTCGTATACCTTTATTGGGGTCCAGATATCAGATCCCCGCCGCCTGCATATCGAGTTGATTGTAGTACTTGCAGATCTTACGTAGAGTACACTATACGTACTAGACAAGGGCAAGGGCAAGGGTGGAAGGGTCGCACAGCGCAACCTCACGATAGAGCACTCTTTTGTACATGTACTTTAAACAAATAACTTTTTTCATATATTCAGCTCCCGCGAGGCAGAATGAGAAAAACAGTCACTCCAGAAGTACTTTAGGTACGTTGTAAGCACTCTACTATATGTGCTGTATTGCTTTTTTCTGTTGCAATTGCATGCATGGGTCAACTTTGTGCATGGTCCAATAGGAAGGACTTGATTTGTAGACATGTTGAATGGTGATATACGGAGTAGTAGTCGACGTTTTGAATTACTGGAACCTGCAAACAGTACGTTTGATTCGTCTGTTTAGATGTATCAAAGTACCAGCTTTAGAGTACATGGTGACTTCCATATCATATCATACCGTATAATATCCAATATTCCGATATGGCCTGAACATGCGGAGGCGGAGGAGGAGGAGGCGGAGGGGGAGGAGGCAGGGGCCCGCAGGTCACGATGTGAATTGGAGGAGATACGATGGAGGGACTGATGGATGGATGGATGGGATAGATGGACCTGTCCTTCCTTTCTTCGGTCGGTCGGTCGGTCGCATGGCAACTTTCCATCTCATGTGCGATTAGGTAGGATAGGATTCTAGTCTCATGCCCAGACCCTCATGCATGTGGAGAGGGTAGGATTCAAGTATACTCTGAATCGTGCGAAAATCGCCTAATTGATCTGATCATGAGATTTATCTTCCATTTTCCAACACCGGAAAATCGCTACTGCATTAACTTGAACTTGACTAATTGATTGTATTCCAATCGCTATATTTATTTTTATTCTCTTTGTGCATGCATGGTCGCTCGCTCGGTTTGCGTCGGATGAATGAAAAGGCGGAGAAAAAAACAGTTTATGTTCCACGACTGTACGCTCGAGATGATCATGATGCATAAAACCATGGCCAAAGATCATCCGAACCCCGCGCTTTAAATTCAGTACTCCCATTCAACTTTTTTCTTTTTCCTTTTGTGACTTGTGATTTCTCGTATAGTATATCTTTACTCTATATATACGCACGCAGCTGAACAGTCATTCATCTGCCATGCCACCTTCCAGCTGAAAAAAAATGAGCGATTTCTTTTTGCCTATGCCTAGATCTAGAGTGTGGTGTTGGTCGGCATAAGGATTTCCCATCGACGAACGCAGATGTAACCACCATTCTAGGTATCTAGCATCTACACTCTGCAGAATCACAGTAGGCCTACCTGAATAAATTTCTTTACTTCTTTTTCTTTCTTTTTTTTTCTTTTTCTTTTTTTAAATAAACTCTCTCACTTGAGATCGACCTTGCATTTGAATTCACTTTTTCAGCTGAACTTCGTGCGTATCTAATCTAGGTATCACATCGCCTATCGACTGTGTGTGTATCCTCCTGCCTAGGCCTGTCGACCCCGCTTCCCCGCCATGACTCCCTCCCCTCTCTTTCTCGTATTCATGCAATGCTCGGACTGTCGCATCGATTATGGATAACCAAAATGTGGGAGAGAGCCAATTGGACCAATCCCTCGCTTTCCTCGATCTTCGTATTCAAACATTTCCGCAAGGCCCAACTAGCGTAACTAGCGTTGACTCGAGTGTTGTTTTCTTTCTTTCTTTCTTTCTTCTAAGGTTTCTCTTTCCTTCTTTAGGCAGTGACTTCCATGTCGGATCTAGCGCTGAATGCATCCTGCGCTCTAGCTTTGTAGCATCATTTGTTGCGGAGGGTGAAGTAATTGGGCTGGGTGTAGGGTATGATGGATGCGATGCATCGATGGATGGTGCCAGTGTGGTAACCGCCCCCTCCCCGAAGTGGAAGTCTGTCTGTCAAGTCAATTGACAGATGTGACTATGTATTCATCCCGTCCTCGTACGATAGATACTCTATACGAGTTTCAGACCCGAGGCGAAGAAATTGCACACTACGGGGGGAGGTACGTACCGCTGGTACTACATACATACATAGGTGATTATTTTTAATGAGTTAAGGAAGGGAGGAGCATTGTTCGCAGTTCATGTGCCCTGCCACACGGTATCTGCCCTCCTCCAGACTTAGCTACCAATGTAACTGCCTTCGGGGGTACTGGCCCCGCCGTGGATAAAGATCAAAACCCGCCGCCCCCCGCAACACCAAAAAAAAACATTTGAACTCCTACCATCTCTCTCCCTCCCTTTCTTCCCTCCCCCTCCTCCTCCCATCTCCACAATCCCGTCCGCTGATTGCGGATATCGGCCATTTCTTGCCCCACATCTAAGCTGCTCACCACTATACACAGCCAACACAGACAGCCATGGCGGGCATCCTCCCTGCACTCCCAGACCTCGGCAGCCTCCGGACGGCGCTGCACACCGCCATCCAGTCCAAGACGGACTCGGAGGAGACGTCGTTTGCCGATATCCTGGAGGAGTTCAAGTCGAAAGGCCCAGAGTTCATGAAGCACGCGCAGCTTGTCGTGGACTTGGTCAACTCCAAGACTTCGGGCTTGCCGCTGGATGATCGTGATATGTTGGTGAGGCTTTACCGAATACAGAATATCTTGAAATTGACATTTCTAATTTTTTTTCAATTCTGTATTGTGGTAGACGGAGCGCATCATCAAAGTCGTCGCAAAGCTCCCAGAGACTTCAAAGGCTCGCAAAAAGATTACAGAAGTGCTCGTCGACCAGCTGTGGGCATCGCTGCCCCATCCGCCGTTGACATATGTCGGAGAGCAGTTTCAGTTTCGACAGGCGGATGGTTCTTATAACGTATGTGTATCCCAGCTCCTGGCCCCCACCGGTGTTGCGAGATCTAATGCGGCTGTTCTAGAACATCATGAGCCCAGACTTGGGCAAGGCGGGAACGCCATACGCAAGGACCGTCAGGACTGAGACCCAGCCACTGGGCGCACGGCCTGACCCTGGCCAGCTGTTTGACTGTGAGTGCTCTGTTGCAGTGGTTGTGGAGCAACGGGTGGCTGACGTTTTCTGTCCGACATGCAAGTGCTCATGTCCCGTGGCGACGACTACGAGACCAACCCTGCCGGGATCTCGAGCATGCTCCTGTACCATGCTTCCATCATCACCCACGGTGCGTATTTCCCGGATGTCTGGCTCGTCGTGCGGCCGCTGACCATGGCGCGGTAGACATCTTCCACACGAACCGCCAGAACGCAAACATCAGCGAGACATCGTCGTATCTCGACCTTGCGCCTCTCTACGGAAGCAACCAGAAGCAGCAGAATGCGGTGCGCACGTTCATTGGCGGGCAGCTCAAGCCAGACACGTTCCACGAGCGGCGGCTGCTGGGCTTCCCCCCCGGCGTCAACGTGATGCTGATCATGTACTCGCGCTTCCACAACTATGCCGCGAGGACGCTCGAGGCCATCAACGAGGGCGGCCGGTTCACCCCGCCAAGGCATCTGAATGCCGAGGAGGGGCAGTTCTGGAAGGACGAGCAGCTGTTCAATGTGGCGCGGCTGGTCGTGAACGGGCTCTACGTCAACATCAGTCTGCACGAGTGAGTACTGCCCAAGCCCAGTCAGTCGAGAGTCATTCTGACATGCTCTAGTTACCTCCGCGCGATCGCCAACGTCCCCGCGACAGACTCGTCGTGGACGCTCGACCCCCGCGTGGCAATCAAGAAGGTCTTTAGCAAGGAGGGCGTGCCCACCGGCATCGGCAACCAGGTCTCGTGCGAGTTCAACCTGCTGTACCGCTTCCACTCTGCCATCTCGGACAGGGACACAAAGTGGACAAAGGAGTTTTACAAGACGCTCTTCCCCGGCCAGGACCCGCACAACATCTCCATGCCGGTGCTCTTCAAGGGCCTCACGGACTTTGAAAAGTCCATCCCGTCGGACCCGTCTGTGCGCGAGTTTGCGGGCCTCAAGCGCCAGGCGAACGGCACCTTCAACGACGACGAGCTCGTCAAGATCCTCAAGGAGAGCATCGAGGATTGCGCAGGTATGGCCCGCTCCGTCTGCCTGTCCAGGCACGTGCTGATAGAGTGGAACAAACAGGCCGCTTCGGCGCGAACCACGTGCCCGACATCCTCAAGCCCGTCGAGATTCTCGGCATCATCCAGGCGCGCAAGTGGCAGGTCGGCTCGCTCAACGAGTTTCGCAAGTTCTTCAAGCTCAAGCCGTACGAGAAGTTCACCGACATCAACGACGACCCGTACGTGGCCAAGACGCTGGACAGGCTGTACGACGGCAAGATTGACAATGTCGAGATGTACCCCGGCATGTTTCTGGAGTCGTGCAAGCCGCGGATGGACGCAGGGATGGGGCTGTGTGAGTTAAAGAGATGTCCCGTGTTGTACAGAGTCGTGAGCTGATGGGGTTTATGCGAATAGGCGCCCCGTACACCGTCACCAGGGCCGTGTTTTCTGACGCCATCACCTTGGTCAGAGGCGACCGTTTCCTGACTCTAGTATGTATCCATTCGTTGTACGGCTATTTTCGCGACTCTGACACGATCGCAGGACTACACGCCGGCAAATCTCACCAACTGGGGCATCTCTGAGGCGGCATCGGACTTGGGCATCCTCGGCGGCGCCAAGATGCACACGCTGATCCTGAACGCGTTCCCCAACCACTTCAAGTTCGACAGCGTCTACGCCATGCAGCCCTTCTACACGCCGGCCGAGAGCAGGAAGATCTTTGACAAGCTCGGCTGGGCGGACCTGTACTCGTGGGAGCCGCCCACGCGCAGCGCCAGCGCCCTCATCCCCGTGACCACGCACGCGGGCCTCAAGGCCGTGCTCGCGAACAAGGGGCACTTCAAGGTGCCGTGGGGCCCAAAGATGCAGGCGCTGTCGACGTACATGCTCGCGGCGGACACGGACGGCTGCGCGGCCCAGCGCACGCACGTGCAGGGCCTGATCTACTGCAAGCCCAGCTCGCTGCCGAACTTTGCGCTCTACGCCGAGGAGCTCACGATGCGGCTGATTCGCCGGGACTCGTACGCCCTGGGATACAAGGGCGCGCAGCAGATTGACATCGTCAAGAGGTAGGCCTAGTTTCTGCTTCACCATGATATTAAAATACAAGCTAACACTCTGCAGCGTCGCCAACCATGGAGCCACAATCTTTGCCGCAGACATGTTCTACCTGCCGCTCAACGCCGCGTCCGGCCCGTCGTACACCGAGGCCGAGCTTTACAAGGTGCTCTCGGACCTGACGACCTACGTCTTCTCGGACGCCGACCCGCTGCGGTCGTGGCGGCGCCGCAAGGAGGCCAACGCGGGCACGTCCAAGCTCGTCAAGGAGATGGAGGACATCATCACCAAGCTGCCGCCGGACCCACGCATCAGCACGCCTGCCGTCACGACCACAAGCACAAAGACGAGCGGATACGTGCCGCGGACGTTTATCGGCAAGGCGCTGCTCGGCGACGGCAAGACCACCACCGTCAGCACCACCGCCGGCAGCGACGCCGCGGAGATCATCCCCACGGACGGCCCTCTCGGCGAGCACGGCATCACGCTGGCCAGGAAGCTCCGCAAGGCCGGCAAGACCCCGCGCGAGGCTGCGGAGATTCTCGTCGGCAGCGCGTGTGCGTTTGTGGCCAACACCGCCACTGCTGTACGTCCCCAGTCCCTCGTAATTGCATGAACCATGTACTGACTGACATGAACTACGTGTAGTGCGCCCAGCTTGTAGACTTTTACCTCGAGGCCGCCAACGATGCGCACTGGACCGAGATCAAGCGTCTCGCGCCGCTCAACACCGCCGCGGCCGACGAGACCCTCAACCGCTACGTCTACGAGGGCTTCCGCCTCTCAAACTCTCTCGGCCTGATCCGTGTAGTCGCTCCAGACGGAGACACCATCTCCATCAAGGACGGCGACAAGCCCGCCGTGACTGCAAAGAAGGGCGATCGCTTGTTCATCAGCTTTGTATGTCCATGCATCCCACCTCCTGCATTATTTCTATAGAACATCACACTAACGATTCCCTCTCCTACAGATTGCCGCCGGCCGCGACCCCAAGGTCTTCCCCAGCCCCAACGAGGTCCGCCTCGACCGCAACATCGACGACTACATCACGTTCGGCGACGGCGGCCACCACGCCTGCCTCGGCAAGGACATCACTCTCGCCTACGCGCGCACGATCCTCAAGACCGTCGCCAAGCTGAAGAACTTCCGGCGCACGCCGGGGGATGAGGGCAGGCTGAAGTTCCTCCCGAAGCCGGGGGGGATCAAGTTGTACTTGAACCCGGAGTGGAGCGATTTCTCGCCGTATCCGACGAGTGAGTATACTTTCCTTCCTTCCGATCGATGTGATTTGAGATGGGATGGGTGCTAATGTGAGAGGGGGGGTTGTAGCTATGAAAGTCATGTTTGATGGGGCTGTGTAGACGCATGCACTATGGATCGATGAGACCCACACAATCTGATGGATGGATGGAATGGAAATTTCAAGGCAAAAACGGGAATGGAATGTATCGATGGGAAATGTGATGGTGATTTTGGTTTGGTTCTTCTTTTTCGGGGGGGGTTTCAATTTTACTTCTTTTTCTTTTTCATGTATTCTTTATTTTTTTTTCCCCTCTTCTTGCAAATGAATGTATTTTCCTTTTTTTCTCATGTCGGTTTCGTTTTTTTTTTTCTATTGTTCATTGTATAGGACATGAATGACATGGCACGAAAGAGTGAGGGAAGTGGGGTTTGGCGGATAGGCGGATGCCGCTACGGCTGTCGTATGTAATGTATCCATGGAAGATGCAGTTCCAACGAACGAACCAATTGATTTGATTGACTGTTCTTCATGTTTCCATCTTTGTATTTGCTCGTATTAGAGAGTACCCGTACAAGCTTTACTGTACCAAATACGGCTCTCGATTGGATTACCTACCTATGCATGCCTGCTTTCTATGCATGCAACTGCACTCGAGCACCAAGGCCAGCCAGCCAAAGGGGAAACGTCCCGCCCCACGCGAACGCACGTGGCATGGTATCGATACAACACTATAGTACAGAGTAGGTAGGTACCGTACTCGATACTCGAGTAGCTAAAGATGAAAGCGAAACATGCTCGAGTACTAGGTACTTGTGGCCTCAAGCTCCACACATTTAAAGTACGGTTGAGCTGAAAAGAAAACATACTCGTCCCATAGAGTGAGTGAGTGCTAATGCAACCAGCAGCCCAAGCCTCCCTTGCGTCGGACCAGAAAACAGCCGCGGGGAAGCTAGAAGAAGTGCACCCACTCACTGCTGGACGTCCCGTTAACGTTCTTGACATGTCCTGGAAAGTACCTACTCGTAGGCCATGTGCAGTAGCCTGAGAGGTACCTCATCTTTACTAGAAGTGATGTGTGAGGTGTGAGGTTCGTTTCTTTCATTGTATTAGTGTAAGTAGGTTGGGACCAGGGCAAGGACATGTACTCGTACAAGGACAGGGATCTCACCCATGCTCATAGATCGGCAAAAAACCGAGAGTACTCGAGTACCCGTACCTAGGTATTATGCATACTTTATTGTACATATGCACGCTGCACGCAAGGCGCCCAAAAGTTCAGCTGGTTACCACGCAAATGCGGACATCTCCATCGCTTCTCAGCTGAACTTCGAGGGATTGGGGACTGGGACGCGCGTGCGCTAGAGTATACTGTGCATGTACTCTATCTGGGTTCGTGCTTGGCGGGGTTGGGGGTTGGGGGGGGGGGGGAAGTACTCGAGTACAGTGCTTATGGGTTGGACTGTTTCTTTCCTCTGGGATGTGTTTCAATCTCGCACGATATCTAGCTATCGATCAATCTCGACTTGACGAAAGAGGGTCTTGCAATTGGCGGGAGTACTAAATGAATGTTCGAGTCATTTGAATTGAGAAACCTCACTCCATCTTGGGAGCTCTAATTATTTCGGAGCCTAAAGATTATGACGTCGTGCGCAAACCTACAACCTCAACTTGATCTTAGTGGTCATCTCTAGCTAGGGTGTGTTCGCCCTCTCCTTTCCTCCAAAGTTCTGGAGACTTGTACTTGAAATGCTGTGTAACGTGACCCCTCCGTCCGACATACGTCAAACTCAAAACTAAGGTAAAGAAGCTTGGTGTCACCAACCCCACATGCACAATGCACGAATACGAGCAAACGGAAGCAAGAGTAATCAGAAAACAGAAAAAAAAGCAAAATCGAAGGGTGTAAAGAACGCTACTGACGCATGCATATGCATGTGGAAGCCACCCGCGTTTAGAGTCAAAGACACAGGTGGGATGGATGGATGGATGGATGGATGGTGTCGTCAAGAACGTTGTCGCGATCGTCGGCGGGTATGCTCTGGGTACGAGTAAGTACCAACTCTGTGCCGGGGTGGGGGCGGGGTAGGTGGAGGGGTGAGTGGGAGGGATGGTCAGAACTTGGTTTACTCTACCCTCACTAATTTAATTAAATGAAATGCAAATTGACAAGGCCTCAGCTCTATCAAAACGTACTCTACCGTACGTATGAATGCCAGCTCGAGTATGCCTGATGATATGATAAACTGTTCTCGTTGCAACGCCTGGTCTAACCGAAGCTTTACTAGATCAAGTAATGCAAAGCCCTTCCAATTTAATTGCAACGTCAACGTCAACCCCCGCCCCGCGCGCCGAGATCCGTGAGGGATGATGAGTCCATTTTAGGAGATATGTTCGAGAGCAGTAGTGTGGTCGCCTTACAATTGGCTCTTCGGAGTGCTCGCGATTAGGCGTTTTTTTTTGCGCAAATGGCAGAGTGGGGCGAGGAGGTCACACTGCACACTGTCAATCTGTCGACTGTTTACAAAGAGGTAGGAAGTCGTGGTAGGTAGGTAGCTGCCTGATATATATGCCTCATGAGCGTACGAATATTCAAAAACTCGAACTCGAACTCGAACGCAATTGAGCCAACAACGAAAATCATTTTCCATTGGAGCATTTGACATTTGACCCTACTTGCCCCGCTGACCCCCCCCGCCTCCACGCAACCCAGAACGCAACCCGAAATAAAGAAAGAAATAGAACATGGACAAAAAACGGGAAATAAAAAAGAAAAACGAAAAAGAAAAAAAAAAGGTAAAGAAGAAAGGAAGGAAAAAAAAAAAAAGAAATATACATGAGCAATGCCGCTTCTCCCCCGTGCCTCCCCCGGCTATCCCCATCGCCACCCCAACCCCCATTCCCTCAAACACACACACACACACACACACACACACACCACCCCTTCGTCTATGCGCGGTATTTTCTTTTAAATTTAATTTATTTTTTCCATCAGCCTAAGTACTAGTGTTGATGCGACCACGGTATGGTATTTGTTTATAGCTCCACAGAGAGCTTATTCACAATCTACAAGGCAAGGAGGATTGATTAGTTAGCTTGGGGACAATGATGGAGGGGGCTTGGATTTTTTTTTTTTTCTCCGCGGATCTGATCTCACCCAATCATTCAGTCCCGCCTCGTTATCCTTCAGCTCTTGGATCTTGTCGTCGAGGATTTCTGCGTCGCTTGTATTAGTACATCTATCTATGTTCACAATATGATATATCGTTTTTTACTCACCAGAAGTGCAGTACACGTTCGGCTTGATCTCCTGGTCGTTGTACAGGCCCTGGATGAAGGCCGTGGACCGTGTCTCGTGGCCGATTTGGTTGATTTGGAATTTGATGACTGGGAGTGAGTGATGTTAGTGGATGGGAAGAGGGGGAGAGTGGGGAAACGCACCATTCTCAGGCTTCTTGTATCCCGCCGCCTTGACTCGCTGGATACACTCTGCAATCACGTTCCGCATGTGGTCGTCTGCCTCATTATACGGCTATGATCCACACAATTAAGTAGATTAGCCCCCCACCCCATCACCCCTAGAAAAACAGAATTTCTTACCCATCCATCAGTGATAACCAACGCGGCAACAGGCTTCAGCTTCTTGTTGTACACGCCCCCGGGGAACTGCGAGTACAGCATGGGCTCGATGACCTTGCTCTTGAGGTTCCCGCCAATGGGCGTGTACCCCGTGTACGGCACGCTCTGCACGGCCGCGGCGATCGTCTCGACGTTGTTCATGTTGTCCCAGGCCGTGCCGGGCGCGCTGGCGTTGATGAAGCGCAGGTTGATTGCGCCGTCCTGCATGGGCAGGATGAGGTTTGCGAAGCGGCGCACAAATGTGACTTGTGTCGCAATCCGGGATTCTTGCGTCATGGAGAGGGAGTCGTCTGGATAGAGCCAGTCAGTCTTGAGATGATTCTATTTAGTTGGAATAAAGAGGTGAGTGTAGGTACCGCAGTAGAGCGCAATCTTGTACAAACACGTCCTGGCCACGACGGCAATTTGGTTTCCGTCCTTGAGCGGGTACTTTGGGTCTTTGAGCAGGTCTGCGGCCGTCTCCGCGAGCTTCGTGACTGTCGGGTCATTCGGCTCGTAGAACTCGCCCAGGCCGCCGTTCTTGATGGCGTCGTTGAGGTTGTTCTTGAAGTCCTCTGCCGTCGCGGGGGGCTGTAGTACCAGATTTCGTCAGATGTTGGAACTGAATACACACACACACAAGTAATGAAATTGGGTAGTACGTGCCTTGCTGGGATCACTGGTGCTTGCCGCCTTCTTGCCGTTACAGATCAGCGCAATGAGCTCTGCAATGTCCTTGTCGACGCGGTTCAGAAGCTCCTCGGGTAAGGGGTTGGCCTTGTTGTCGTGGTTGACTGCGCTCTCGCCGCTGCCGTCGATGCCGAGGTATTTGCGGATGCTGAAGGCCATTGTCGCGGCGGGTGTGCTTGTGCGGTGATGGAGGAGGAGTAGAGAGATGAATGGTCCTTTCTCAAGAGATACTCTTCTTCTTCTTCTTCTTCTTCTTCGGCTGTGGCAGAGATATAACTAGATCGTAGTAGAGTCGAGTGGGCCAACGCGGGGGGGAAAAGACTTGGAGATGGAGTCCGGAACTTTATCGGAAAAGGGAAGAGGTGGTAGTGCCAATGTGCTTGGGATGTATGATCAATTGAAGGGGGAAGCCCGTGATCTCTGGTGGGGGAGGAAGGGAGGGGGGCAAGGACCCGCGCCAATGGGGGAGTTTGATCTTCTGCCCGCTTCGATTTTGTGCCACTTGGGAGCTGATGGATACGAGGTGATGTGATGTGTGTGTGTGTGTGTTTGTGTGTGTGTGTGTGCCAGGCCTGACAGATACAGTCGGCAAACCCCTCCCCGCCTCCATGCGAGCGAGAATCTACCCCGCTCTTTCCTGTCGTCACTGCCTCACTGTGAGACAGTGACATGGATGCCCCACTATAGCTGCGTACCTGTATTCAAGTATCTTGATTCGTTTTTTCTGTACTTGTCTGTATCTTTTGATGTGCCCTATATATCAAACGTGTATAGCAGTGACTACATACCTGCATAAGCTCCAGCTGCCCTAAATCTAGTGTTTGCGCATGGACCCCACTCGATATGTACTAGGCTTGGATGAAGGCTGCCTTGTATCTCGTATATATCTTTGTTGGTGTTTATTTAAAGATCGTCGAATGAGTCGTCTACTTCTGCATAGCACTGGAAGGTGACCTCGTATCACTTTTTTTGCGGCAGGCTTCAGCTTGAGAATGTCATTGTAGAGGATGATCATCGTGGCCCGGAGGGAAGGAGTGAGGGAAATATTTGCATCTCGTATCGGAGCTGGTGTATGCGTGCGTGCTTTATCGAGGACCGCTTGGAGTCGGCACAGGTCCGGATGGAAATCAAAGTGGTGAAAGAAGCAATTATGGGGCATTCTGGAGCTGGAGGTGTGGTGTGTGTGTGTGTGTGCATGGTATCGGTATGGTCGAAATGGAGGGGGTGCCAGCTGTTGTGGTGCCAGCTGTGCTTTTTGGTGGAATTGTACCCCGCCATGTGGGGAAGTGAGGTCACGGACCAGTTTCTCGTCCAAGATCAGCAATTCGTTGCCATGCCCAGCCAGTCTCCATCCATGCCCCTCCAGCAGTCGAGCACAACGTATGCGCATTGGGGATAAAGACATGGCGTTGGAGTGAAACGGAATTGACCCCCCTCCCCCGCGCGCTGGACTCACTTTCACCTACTCGCCCTCGGCCTGTTAACCACGACGTCAGGATCCTGCTACTCCCTCGCCCAGGAGTTTCCCATTTCCAATTCCGATTAAAAACACCTCTCATTTTCAATTCTTCACCTTCAGTCCCACTCTTCTTGCTGCTACTATTAGCTGAGTTTGCTGTTCGACGACACGATGCCAAAGAAGTACTCTGCAAAAGAACAGGCCCGGCGAGACTTGCTGGGAATCAGCGACTCGGAATCAGACGGTGAGGGCGCGGGCCCACCTCCACCGCCACCACCACCGCCAGAAGGTATGTTGCCATTGTGGGCTTTCGTTTCACGATCCTCCACTCTCCACAGAGGAACTCTTCGCTGAAAATCACGCAGACCCAAATCTCGTGCAGTGCGAGGGCGCCTGCGGAAAGAAGCACCACAAGGACTTTATCGTGCGGTGCGAGGCCGGCCATGCGTACTGCTTCGACGACGCCCGCGTGTACACGACCGCGCAGCTCGGCAAGGGCGTGCCCGTGCTCAAGTGCATCAATGCCACCTGCGACAAGATTTTTCCGGGCTCCGAGGTCCTTCGCTTCATCGACCTCGACATCTTCAAGGGCTTCCCCAAGGCGAGCCTGGAGGTCATGGTGGTCCGGGTGGGCGTGAAGGAGCTGGTGGAGATTTGCCCAAACTGCAATACTGTCAACAATTGCGGGCCACTATCGCCGGCGAACCAGACGTATGTGTGCAGGAATACAGACTGTGAGTGGCCGTGGTTGTATGCTAGAGATTGGCGATGGCATTATACTGACAGTGTGATGATGATTCCAGGCAAACGCGAATCGTGCCGCAAGTGCAAGCGGCTCGCGCACGGTTCGGTGGAGTGCGACGACGCTCTCAAGACAAGCTTCGAGTGCGGCCACTGCATCCCCAATTACCCCCCAGCAAAGATCCACCCCGCGTCCAACATTGTTCGCTGCGAGGTCGGCCACCCTTTCTGTATCGAATCCGCGACCGCGTACCTCACGTCGCAGCTCGGCAAGGGCATTCCTGTGATCAACTGCCTGCACCCGGGCTGCGACAAGATCTTCCCCGGCACCGAAGTGCTGCGGTTCATCAACCTGGACGTCTTCAAGGGCTTACCCAAGGCGACCCTGGACGTCATGGTGGTCCGGGTGGGCGTGAAGGACCTTGTGGAGATCTGCCCGAACTGCAACACCGTCACCAACTGCGGGCCGCTCTCGCCGACGAACCAGACATATGTGTGCAGAAACACAGACTGTGAGTGGCCTTGGCTGTTTGCGAGACATGGGCGAGGGCAAGTGCAATATGCTGACAATGTGACGATAACCAGGCAAACGCGAGTCGTGCCGCAAGTGCAAGCGGGTCGCACACGGCCAGGTCGAGTGCGACGACGCCCTCAAGGACAGCTTCGAGTGCGGCCACTGTATCCCCAACTACCCGCCCGCAAAGATCCACCCCGCCTCCAACATCGTGCGCTGCGAGGTGGGCCACCCGTTCTGCATCGAGGCCGCGACGGCCTACCTCACGTCACAGCTCGGCAAGGGCATCCCCGTCATCAACTGCCTGCACCCTGGCTGCGACAAGATCTTCCCCGGCACCGAGGTGCTGCGCTTCATCGACCTGGACGTCTTTAAAGGCCTGCCCAAGGCCACGCTCGAGAAGATGATTGAGCGCGTGGGCGTCAAGGGCCTCGTCGAGATCTGCCCCAACTGCCTGTTCGTCACCAACACGGGCGCGCTCTCCGTGACCACGATCCTCAACTGCAGGAACCCCGACTGCAAGCGCAGCTACTGCCGCAAGTGCAGGCGCACGGCGCACGGCACCACGGACTGCGACGAGAACGCAAAGACGAGCTTCGAGTGCACGCACTGCTACAAGATCTACCCCAACGAGGACGCCATCGTGCGCTGCGAGAAGGGCCACCCGTACTGCTTCGACGCGGCCAAGGACTCGCTCACCTCGCAGCTGGGCAAGGGCATCTCGGCGCTGCACTGCCTCGAGCCGGGCTGCGACAAGATCATCCCGGGCAAGGACGTGCTGCGATTCATCGACCTGAACCTCTTCAAGGGCTGGCCGAGGGACAAGCTGCTGGACCTCATTGAGCGCGGCGGCGTCAAGGGCCTTGTCGAGCTGTGCCCAAACTGCGACACCATCATCCTCTGCGGGCCGGTCGAGGAGACGAACGAGCTGCACTGCCCCAACGCAGACTGTGAGTACCCCACGTGACCCCATCTCGAGATATCCATACTAACGCACCCCTTCCCCCACGGCAGGCAAGAAGAAGTTCTGCCGCAAGTGCAACAAGGACGCCCACGGCCCGCTCACGTGCGAGGACAACGACAAGAAGCTCGCTGGCGGCGACGTGACCGGCACGACTCCCGGCGGCACGGCCGGCACCAGCGACGGCAAGACCCCCGGCACTGGCGCCGGCGGGGACGGAAAAACCCCTGGCGCAGGCGGCACTGCCGGCGACGGAAAAACCCCTGGTTCCGGTGGTGCCGGCGGTGCTGGTGGTGCTGGTGGTGGTGGCGCTGGTGCCGGCGGAGACGACAACGACCCCACCTGCGACTGCAAGAAGAAGACGGCCGCGTCCCTGCAGGACTACATCACACAAGCAATCTTCAATGCCCGCGGAAAGAAATTTGCCGAGGACCTGCTCAACGCCGCGCTCTTCCGGCCTTGCAAGTGCGTACCCATTTCCATCCATCCCTCCCCTCTTCCTCCTCCCCTCACAAGCTGACATGAGCTGAACCATTCATTCGCACTTCTAGGAACTGCCAGGAACTCATCCTCAAGAAGGGCGGCGACAACTTCCTAAGCTGTCCGAGATGTAAACAGACGCAATGGTACGAGGATTGATCCCCCCCCCCCTAGCCTCCCTACTCCCATCATTCATACTGACAACGACATTTCTTGGCTGGCATAGTTACCTCTGCGGAGACGGCGTAAAGGACGACTCGCACTACAAGGACTCCGCAAAGACTTGTAACGGGAAGCAGTTTGTCGCGCCGTCGGCGTGAGGTGGGGTGAGGCGGATTCTAGCTATACAATGAAAAATGAAAAATAACGGGGTGTTTCTTTTCTTTCCTTTTTATTTTTATTTCTTCTTGTGGAAATCGGTGGGGGGAAGGGGAAAGAGGGAGGAGTGGGGATATTGATGCTTCATGCTTGATGTTCGATGATAGTTGATTTCTCGATGGAGAGAGGGGATGGTGAATCTTGGTTGTATTTAGCCTGGTATCCTGGTATCTACTTATCTCTCTAACTCTATGTAGTCCTTTCTGTGATTCATTTAGTTTTAGTTTTCGGTTTTGGGAAGTGTCTACGATGTGCGCTCCTTTTTTTATATAAAGGTTTATTCGTACACCGAGAAATACGTGACCCGTGAGTAAGTATTCTTTATATCTCCAAGTGAGAATTTTCAGTTCCCGACCGTGGATTCCAAATTTTTACAAACACTCCCATGGCCACCTCTTTAAAAGCAACGTATTTATAAAATAAAGTACCCTCAATTGGGGGCCAGAATTCGCCGAAATTATGCATGTGCGGATGTATATCATATCCATCGAGCGGAGATCTCGCTCTAGATCTGGTTTGAAACAATATCCCGGTTTACGGATATCGATTTCACCTTGTCAGGAATCCGGTACCGTACTCAGGATGGACTCATTGGGGGAATAATCTTTGTGGCGGAGGGTAGGTGCTGGATCGGTGGGATCTTGCAATTGTGCTCACGGTCAATTTTTATGGTGTTTTTAGGGAGTTTTAGGGAGAGATTTGTATGCATGGATTCAGTGGGACGTGGAGAGATGGGATATTTTCTTTGAATGAATCTTTCCTTCGGATTGTGCTCCCGTGCGAGCATGGGGTATAAGTACTCATTAGTGCTCTGTGGCTTGGTCGATTTCTCTGGAATTATAGCTTATACAATAGGTATATGACAGGCAAGCTCATTTGAAATTATTCCCATTCACATTTTTGCTCTCCATTTCGTGTGTATTGATCATGATATTCGTCGCTAATTGTGATAAATTGGCAACGAAAGGAATCGTCGTTCTCGGCGGGGAGAGATTTTTATTCTGAACTACTACGGTATGTTATTCAACCCAGAATACTTTTAGACTTTTTCATCCGCTCAAGTTAACGTTCTTCCATGATCGATTGAGCAGAATGCCATGCGATACTAATTACAATATATACCTACCGGCGTGGAATTGATTTGAATCCCTAATATATTCATTTACTGCAGCAGCGGTGCCTGGATACGTCTTAATCGATATTGGTTGCGTGGTATGTGATTGGACATGGAAAGAAGGAAAGTTAGAGGAAAGGTAGGTGGGAACATACCAAGTGATTCAAACTCTTGCCACCGACTGCTTCGATACAACCAAATACACCAGCATGTACCCATGAATCCCAATCGAGTATTCATCCTGCTCCAAAACCGAAAATCAACCACCAAAGCTCCAATCCCCAAAACATTCAAATCACCCCCACGCCACCTATAGCAAGCAAGCACCATAGGGAGCTTTCTCCACCGTACAACTGGTTGGTTGGTGAACAGGAGCCCGTAGTACTAGTAGAGGGCAAAGGCCACGGAGCTCGAGCTATTAGGAGCTTTCAGAGTTGAAAGTCCACGCATTCGCCCAAGTTTATTTCTCGACTCTACAACTTCCAATATCTTGATCTCGTGCCCAAACTCTAATTTTTGTATAGTAATTCTGTATGTAAAATATTCCAGTGATCTGAGTTTGTTAAATATAACTTAATGATGATAATGTAAAAATGTAATAACTGATGTACTGTGTTCGGATGTGATGCAAAGTGATTGTACATGATCAGGGGGAAATAAGTTCGCTTCTCGAGGGGATCCGGTGCGCATGCTCCAGAGCACGAGGTTCGCTATTTGTGGTCGAGCGACTGTTTTGAAAAGTTTCCCCTTTTTGAGAAATGCAAAGCCACAGTTACTCTGAATATGGGTTTTTCCTGAATTTCGAAAAATATTTCCCGATAGCATTTCCATATAGAAATTGTGAGAAACCCTCGCGGGGACAAGTTGCGATCACCCGATCATGAAAACTATTTCCCCGGATGCTAGAAGTAAAACAATGAAATATTACAGCGGCATCAAAGAATTGGGTGGTTGATTTATATATATGCGATTCATTGGGTCAATTGTCTATACACATTACTCTCGTGTTATATTAATTAGCAAATAGTTGGGACCGGAGGTTCTATGCTTGTAGCGAATTCATGCGCACAACGAGAGGTACTTTTGCAGCACAATAGTATACTGGGGCCGCCAAACCTATGCCCATAATGAAAATAAGCTTATGTGGGGTATGCTTATTACGGGAGTCATCTGTATACGAATTTTCCACTCAATTTCCAGTAAAGTGAATTCCAGGATTTTATGTGTCTTAATCGGAATTCAGTCCCTGGAACAAGACTTGCGCCAGAGAAATAGCTCTGAATAAATGTGTGCTCCTGAGCAGATCTTGCAAAGATTCGTGCTCTAGAGCACGAGGTATCCTCATGCAATCCTGTGCTCCAGAGAACGAAAATCACGAGATCTGCCGAAATTATTTCCCCAGATGTATGGTTGTCTAGATCGATATTGATATATATCAGGTATGCTTACCTACCTCTGAACCAACTGACAGAGCTTTTGAAGGCTAAGGGGGTGGCGTACTGACGATATAGGTACTGTGTCTTCAATTCTGATTTTTTGTAACTTTAAGGAAGGTGGGTAATACTATCATTTTCATTATTATGATCAAAAAAAGATTTGGTAGGTTGATTACTTCCCATTATGGGATACGTAGGAATATGCCCTGCTCGGCCTACTTGGGGGATGCTGTCTCAAATAGGTGTGAATTTAACAAAATTATGACGTTTATTGATTAGAGAATGTAATTCTGGTTAGATGTGGGTTCTGGTTAACGTTTAGGGCGTGCTATTGTATCGGATATCTTACATGTACGTATTGGGTATATCAGATATTAAGTATATTCATACCCGCCATTCGTTCGCAGCGTCTTTTGGAATAATATTTCTCCTTTTCCCCTCTTTTGAGATCCCAATGAATTTAGTACTGTATTATCCACCCGCCAACAAACTATATACAGGAATCCGCGACTTCGCCGGCAAAGACCCCCAGGAGCTCTTTATAACCAAATTGCCTTAAACACACTTATCAAGAAGCGGAATTTTGTACGGTGTTGTTTTGAACGAGTGTACAACCTTTGCTTAGTTCCTCGGGTAGGTAAAGTAGACCAACGAAAGTCTCCGGACAGAGCTCACGAAATTAGATCACGCATTTGGCTCTAACTTTGCCTGCGATTCATGTCCAAGCTATGGTGCGACAAATATGTCAAGTGAACCCCATTCAGAAAATTCTTCGTACAAGGCTTTGCTTGTGGTCAGATGCGGTTTCCCTGAGCCTCGTACAGAGAAATATTTCACATAACGGGGTGAGTATGGAGTTGCGATACAAAAATTAGCTTGTTCAATTTCCCTACGGGGTTTTTATGTCAACCCCGTACGAAGATTCCTGATTTTGAGGTTCAGAGCACAGCTGCGTACTGCCCTAGTGATTTTGTCCTGAATGTCGCTCGCTATATATCTTCTCTTAATTGAGATAAATATCTGAATTCAGATAATTAGTAGCTATAATTGTCTAAATCTACGAGAATTATCACATGAAGAAATGAAAAATGACGGGATATTTGGGACGGGGTTTACTGGACACACCTGCCTCACCATACCAACATTGATTTGTGGATTCATGAGGCTAGGTCCTGGGAGCGGGGGTCTGGGAGTTGCGTAGATTGGCGCCGGAGTGTGGATGTGGTCGAAGAGGTGCAGGGATAGGTGCGGGGTTGTGATAAGTGTGGAGATGGGCGCGGAGGGAGGAAGGAGACTGGAAACGGAGGCCTGTGAGGGGTTGTGATGGACAGGGAGGCATTGCGTCATGGGGTATCTACGTGATTTGTGTTGAGGTGCTGGGGATGGAGTAAATGGGGTCGTGATTGAGATGCGTGGGTGGGAGGGAATATGGTGATGTGATGTTGATATGGTGCTTCGCGGGTGATAATGGTGAAGATTGATACGTCGTGGAGGGTTTATTGGTTGTAATAGTAGTTTTTGTTATTTAGCTTATATAGAATAATCAGGTAGGTTCCAGCGCCCAATGGCCTTAAAAATGAAAAATGAAAAACATTTAACCTCAGGTGATTCACTTGGCAACAAGGAGAGTGCTCGGACTCTGTTCTTGTGCCCTCGGACTCCATAGTTGGTGATAAATCCGTGATGAGGTTTCGTTGGCTCTGTCCGGAGACTTTTGTTGGTTTACTGTACCTAAAGCCTAAATATGTAGAATTGCAGAAATACAATTCAAAAAATGAAATTTCAAATATTTTGCTTTACAAACTTGAAACACCCGACAAAATGTTGACACATTGTTGTCCCGCATTTTGGTCGAACCATAACATCCCCTTCCGCTTCACTTAGCTCTGGGCATATATATAGTGTGGTATGTAAACAACTCAGTAAATATTAATCACAAGTAGCGTTTCATAAGATTTTGCAGTTCTAGATCAAAAATTCCCGAAAGAAAATTATTATAGATATATTAATTCAGCGAGAATTTCCCATGTGTTAAAGCGCTGCGCAAAGTAGGTAGCTTCCTCATCATGGCACAGCAGTAATTTTGCTGCTCCTGATCTCGATTTAAGGTATGCGCATGACCTCATACTAAAAACACGATCAATGCTAACCATACGTGACTTCCAACCTTAAAGTACTGGACGATCTAGTTGCTATTTGCACACCTTCGCTGCGCTAAAAATGCTTTTAGCGTATTCAAAAAGTCTTGCACACTAAAACCGAAAACTGCCTTTATACAAAATTGCAAATAATAATTAATTTTGACAATTCGTAGCTATACCATTTTGACCCTCTTCTGCTTGAAATAACCCGAGCATTGTTCAAGTAGCAGCATATAAAACATACGTTAATATCAGGCATAAATATCAAGAGTTGGCAGAGCTATGAATTTTTGAACTTTATCGCTTTTTTTGCTACAAAGCTGTACTCTCCTACTCCCAAGCCCTGAATTGGTGTACAGATACTCAATAGATCGCCGAATATGTAATGGCCGCGGGAGTCACATATACATATAGCATCTTTTTGTTTAATTCTGTTCATTCGAATGGATATCACTATCGCCGTTTTTTGAACTACTCGGTGTTTGTACTTTAAGTATGCGCAAAAGGTAAATATTGCACAGGTGCGCTCATGAGTGCAACGTATGGATATCTCAACGAGGTCTGGTTTCCGCGGGCGTGGGTTTTGCCAAGTTTGTTTCGTGGCAAATGCCAACTTCCTCTGGGGACTTCGAATCCTAGTGGAGGCTTCGATTTGAATCTTTTTTCGTGGTTTTTTTTTTGATGCTCTTCGTCTCCTCGTTCTGCTTAATTGAGTGTTGCGAACGGTGATGTCGGGGACGCCGTAGTTCGTGGGTTTGCTCTTTTCGTTTTGTCTTACAAGTGGTTGCGGTAATGCGTTGATCTATCAACAGGAGAGAGAATCTTGGGAACTTCAAAGTGTTACGACTTAACCGCGGATATCACAATGAAGCAATGAATATCAAGACATTTGTTCACAATAAATCAACATGGCTTTTCGCATGATTACTGGTTGATTAGGCGTGTCCAAGCTGTCGCCAGAATACAAGTGGTCATGTCAATTCTTGAGACATCGAGAATTTCGTTGCAACGGACGGTTCCAGGCTACAGAGCTGCCTTCGATTTGGCGTATTTTTACCTGTGAACAGAAAGGCGTCAGACATCTTCATGGCCTCTTATACCGGCTGTACTGGCGACGAAGCCCCACCCCCCAGTACTTCTCGAATACGCAGATCTTTTCAACGACTTAACATTGGAAGTATTCACTCTACTCAACACAGAGTAGAATACAGAACTTTTCTTGCCAAAACGTGTCTCCTCAATACATCATCATTAAACATGAATGGATTTGTGAAAAGATTTCAAGCGTGCTTTTTTATTGGATTTTGCCCATCCTTCCCAATTGCAAGTCTTAAAACACAATTCTCAATTCTGACGAAGTCCTTGTACATATGCAACTGAATATTGCCATGAAATGGACTTTGTTGCCATGGCCAGGTGTGACTTTCAAAAGGAGTGGGAATTCGAGATTGACTGGGGTGGGGCGTCGTCGCCAGTAAACCCGGTTTTTCAGATCATGCGGTATTGGGGTGCACTCATAATTAGGTATGAAAGCACTTGTTTCCTTGCAGCCAAAGCACCCAGAAATGCGCCCAAATATCAATTTACAGTCAAAGCACTCGCTACTCTTCACTTTAAAAAGGAAAACGTTGACTCAGGTTAAAACTGCCTAGGAAACCCACACCGTCCTTCAGTATATATATTGATCCCTTTGCCGATGCTAGATTTTATTCTAAAAAGTCATACTTTCCGATCACTGGGTGCGAAAACGGTCGTACTTTCCATTTACTAGGTGTGATAATTGTTGTAACTTCCAATCATTATCATTTCATTTTTTAAGGTAACTACGGCGGGAATCCAACGGGGTTTTAATTTATTCGACCCATTTATCGCACCATACCCTGACTACCAAATCAAACAAAAGACTTGTAAAAATATAACAGCATTTTTCGTAGTACCGAGAAATCATGTGCTACGTACAGCTCAAGCGCAATGCAACCGTCAAAAAAAAATGGTATCTGAATTATATTCTTGGTGGTATATCAAACCAGTCCGTTGCCATGCAACCAATGAATTCCTGAGCAGCTTGCGTTAGAAGGAAAATTCAAACTGAGTTTGAGAAAAAGAAAATGAAGTGTGGATGACACAATGAACGGTGCTGTTGGTCCTGGCATGCGTTGCAATTGGAATTCCAAATAAGACCACATGGGTAGTGAAGCAGAAGCCTGGATACTGCCGTCCACATTTGGGGGCTGTTACCGGAATATTTGGATGGTAGAAAGAGCCGCAATTCGTGAAAATAGCCTGGGACTAGGCACAAGCCACCATCATGGTTCCCCGCTTTTACTCGAGTACGTACAGATGGTTGGTAGCCACCTGACAGGGATGTGGAATACGGCTGCATTTTCGGCTGTTTCTGATTTCTCATTCGACGATATTGGCATGAAATTCTGCGGACTAGTTTGTAATTCTGTCACAAGTAGAAATATTACAGTTATCGTGCTGGGTTGGTGGAGAAATCCCTTTATCGGTTGCCTAGACAAGCGGCGAAGGGTCACTGGGGTAAATTTTTCATCAGACTACGGCAATTGCATGTGAGGCTGAAGAAATATATCTTACGATGCGTTGAGGAAATAATTTTAACTATTCATCAACCTCCGCCTCCCACTTACCGAAAAAAGCTCAAAGTTTATGCCACAGGATTTTTTCGAAATTTATTATTTTCTTCTCCATTAGACGCTTATTTTCACCGCCAGGCTCGGCCAACGCTGAGCCTCAAGCCGGAGCAGGATGGACAATTCTCGTGAATCCCGCAAACGGCGAGTATCAGAGAATGCGGAAGTACCACACGGGACCAAATACAGCGCTTCCCGAAGAGACGTCAGCAGCTCAGGCTCCCCGGGTCCCTCAATCATTTCCAATGCGTACAACCATGATAGTAACAACAATTACAACGTCGACAAGTACGTCAATAACAGCGTTGACAACAGCATCGAAAATAGCACAACCGTCTACAACTACCACGTCTTGCCGGAGAAGGCGCCCAGCGGGGCTGACCTTCGATGGCTTGATGCCCAAAGCTATTACGCACGGTATGCTTTCCTTCAAGGGCAACGAAAATGTGCAGAAACGGGTGCATGGTTCATCAATCATCCGGATTTCAAGTCGTGGGTGGAAGGCAAAGAGGGCAGTCAAAATTTCTTGTATTGTGAAGGAATTCGTACGTCCACCTTTAAGGGTAATCGGTTGATGGTTGCTAATATTATTTGCGTGTGGCAGCTGGTTCGGGAAAATCGGTACTCGCGTAAGTCTGCGCGCTTGCATGGCATTAAATACACTCTTGAAAATATATTGGCCACAAGAGGAATCGCTGACTTTGTGAGCATCATCATCTAGTTCGCTTGCCGTGAACCACCTTCAGCACAAATTTGTGGAAAATGGCAAGGTGGCGATAGTCTATATTTTTTGCAACTTCAAGGAGCAGGATCAGCAGAGCGCCATTGACCTGGTCAAGAGCATACTCGCCCAGCTTTCAATCCTTTCTCGCATCGCCAAAGTTGAAGCCAATGACGAGGTGCGATTGTGCCGGGTTTTGGATGGGCTGAGAGAAAAACATGAAAACCGGGACACAAGCCCAACTCTAGAGGAGTACATGAGCGCCATCAAAGAACTCGCAGCGGAATTTGACCATTGCTTTCTCATTGCGGATGCTATTGATGAGCTATCGGATCGGGCACGCGATGATTTCGTGTCTGCAAGTGGCGAGTTGGTCAAGTTAGGCGAGACGAGAATGCTAATCACCACCAGGCCCATTCAGCGGATCTGGAGCATGATTCGGGATGAGGTGGCCGAACCATGCAGGATCGACATTGCGGCTTCGGGTGATGATATTGAAGCATTCGTCAGGCGTGAGTTAAAGGTGCGCCGTTGCTTCAGGGATATTCTGGAGGACGCTGCAGCGGTGGAGCCGGGACTGGCAGACATGATGGTCCGTGGTGTACGCGAAAGGGCAAAGGGAATGTGCGTACACATGCAAAACCGCATCCTCAAATGTCAAATGCAGCAATCTGACTGCTCTCATTGAACGATGACACAGGTTCCTCCTCCCACGGTTCCATGTCGACGCCCTGTCCGAGGCAATGTCGATTTCAGACGTCCACGCCATCATGGAGAGTCTGCCTGTGCAAATCAACGAGATGTATGACGACGTATTGCAACGGATAGAGGCCCGAGGGCGGCAGAATAGGCATTCGGTAGGCCTGATTGCCATGGCCAAACGGGCATTGTTGTGGGTCGCATATAGCATAGGGCCAATTTACATGAGTGCATTGCAGGCGGCTGTGGCGATTGAAGATCCAGCCAGCCTAACTGTGGATGTCATGGCCCCTGAACGTCTGCCATTTCCCCGCGCCCTGCTATTTGCCTGTGCCGGCCTCATCGTGCACGACAGCGAGAAAGGCGAGGATGGCGTGGTCCGGCTGGTGCACTACACGGCCCAAGACTACTTCAAGAACCAGGGCGCCCACCACGTGCGCCCGGACAACGGCATGTCTCCGGACTGCTGGATCGGGCTTGCCTGCGTGTCGCGCCTGTGCTTCGGCAAAGTGATGGGGGAGGGCATGTTTGGCTTGTATGCCTACTTGACGTGGAGCAGTCATTTGTTGCGGAGCCCCCCCCCGCTGGCTGCTGCCCTGGCCGAGCGTCTCGTGCAGGCGATGTCGCTGCTGGCTGCCGAGAGAGGCCACACAGCCGGCCTCGATATGGCGGTGGAGTACAATCTCGTGGAGCTGGTGCGCCACATGTGGGCAGTGGGGACGCCGGCTGACGGGGGCAAGTGGGCGCTGCGGATCGCGTTGACCCACACCCCCGACGCCGGGATGGTGGAGGCGCTGCTCGATCTGGGCGCGGATCTGGACGAGCGCCACGTACAGAGCTTTGGCATTTGGGATGGCGATGCTGAGAGCACGCTGCAGGTGCTGCGCATGCTCTGGCGCAGCAGACATGGAGACACGTTCCGCAAGTTGGGCGTGTACATGGCCGAGAGCGCCACCAACCGACCGGTCGTGCTGCGCGCGCTGGGCAGCGCCGAGTTCGGCCTGGACTTGAACGAGGTGCTTGTTGACAGGCAGCAGCTCAATACTCCAGACTGGCTCGATCACGATAGTCTCATGTCGGGAGTGGGTCTCATGCGCGATAATGTCACGGGCACGCTTGTCGAGCGGGCGCTCTTACGCCGTTCCCACAACGCCACACAGACCCTGCTGCAGCTCGGCGCGCGCGCACTGCGGCCCGGCGGCTACGAGTACAGCTACACGACCTCCGCAATCAACGTCGCCACGTGCGCCGCGTCCGAGTGGCCACATCCGGACACACACATAGGGTTCCGGCCGCAGGGCCTGCGCGACCGTCTGTACGCCAAAGTGGTGCCCTCCGAAGTCGTGCGCGCGCTCGTCGAGGACGCGCTGGCCCACTGGGACGGACGGGACGCGCGGATATGTCCCCATCTGCACTTCGTGCCCGCGTACGCGGCGCGCAACGGCGAGATGGACATGCTCCGCCGCGTCCTTGCCGTGTTTCGCCGGGTGCGCAGTGACGGCGAGTGCCGTTTCCGCGTCCGCTGGGCCCTGCGTGAGGCAATCTACGCGGGCCAGGAAGCCGCCGTCGAAATGCTTCTGGGCGAGGAGGATGCGTGGGCGGCCGCGGCGGGCACAGTGTGCCTGTCGGCAGAGCTGGCGTTTGCCGTGGGCTACGGCCGCCGCGACATGGTGGCGAAGCTGTTGGCCGCGCGTGGCCGCTATCATCTGGATCTGGATAATACACTTGCAGTCGCGCGTGCCTGGTACCACAGTAGCCATGCCATCGTCTCGCTTCTGCTTGCGGCAGGGGCCCATGCAGATCAACACATACATTACCCAGAGGCCTTGCGAGGTTACGGTGACGCGATACGGGATACCTATGTAGAATGCCCTCATAATCAAGGAACACGCTGCAGTGACAAATGGTGGTGCGGCCGTCATTCGGACTCTTTTGAATACATTACTTTCACACATCAGAATTACCGAGTACCTTGGCAAGTCACAAACTACAGGCATGCCTTAGCGCGGCGCCAGGACTTCTCTCGCACGCCTCTTCATAGAGCAGCAGAAGGAGGCAACCTGGAGCTAGTGCGGTCTATGATCGACCAAGGAACGGCAGTCGATGTGAATTCACGCTGGTCAACAACGCCTCTGCACTTTGCCTGTATGTACGGCCATCGCCCGGTTGTGTCGTTCCTTCTGAGCCACGGCGCAAGTCCAAACTATAGCAGCGTTGTTTGGCCTATTGCCGAGAGCTACAAATGGAGGCACCCGTTGCCATGGCCCGTTCTCGCCCCGCTACACTATGCCATCTATGCGGTCTTTTCCGGATGTTCAGACGAATACAGATGCAATGACATTATACGAGAACTTTTCAGGCATGGCGCAGATATCCACGCACTTGAATCCTTCCAATTCCCTCGTGACCCGGAAATATATGGCGATCTTGACCCCAGGACGGAATTCGAATTTGATCAACACTACTCTGATCTAGGCCGCACGTGTCCTTGGTACTGTCATCGGGGAACGCTCAGGAAGCTAAAGGCATTCCCATCCATCATGTCCACTATCCGAGAGAACTTGAAGCTTCTTTCACCAGATGTTCGAAATCTATCCTCGTTTGTCGAGGGGATATGGGATGAAGACGGTCCTCCGGAGGGGGAGCCTGGTGTTGATTTTAGTTAACTTCATTTCTAGATATTCACGGCGTCTCGTTTACAAGAGTTCTTGCAGGCCACAAACCGCGAATAATTACCCACATCTGATATATCTTCCCCTCACGTTTCTAGTCTACCTTTTGACCCTCAAACTTTTTCATTGACATTTTTCTGCATCTCGTACTTTCCCTTTTTTCCACATGTATGGCAGGTCTCATTCTCATTCGTACTAGCTGGTCCAGCAAATGAATATTCATTTTTTTGTACCTGCCTCCACGATCTGTGATTCTTTCCATTGTGACAATTTGCAAAAAGGTCTCAACATGGTTGATAATCATATATTCTGGCTTGCCCTGCGTAATCTCGTGGACCTGGCTTACATGACATAAACATTAAACTCCGAGTGCGAGAGCGTGATTTATGGGGTTGCATGCAATAGAACAGAAAGTATTCCCCTACCACTCAATAATTGCTGTGAGCCTAGGTAGTCCTCGGAAAAATCGTGCACAAAATTTCAAAGTGCACGCCTCCATTACGATCGGTCATGAGGCACGTATATATCATTCATAAATTACCGCTAACTTTATCCGAATTCAAGAGCTGACGCAATGTCGATACAAATTAGGTAACTTGTAAATATCTTGCCTTCACAGACGATAATCAACGAGATTGATACAGCCTAATCTTTTGTCAATTCTGATAGTCATATCATCTGCATCAAAGTGTCCCCAGCAACATGTGTGCAGCTGTGTCGTTAGTGGATCCGCGTTCTATCTTCTTGATTATTCTCCCATATATCAACAAACTTCAGAACTGGCATAGGCGTACCTCATAGGAGGTTGCCATCTTGTATTTCTTGGAGAAGCGACTAATAGTCGTTAGATATCACCCAGGCGACCACGTGCGTTTGGAATTGTCGAGTTTCAGCAATACGGTAGCGAGGCGTTTCAGGGTAACATGGTACATAAACACTCGCATTCTTATACTTAGAACGCAGGCAAATATACTACCAATCGAGAATAATATAAGCATCTACTACATCCAAGACTACTACTACATCAAAGCTTTGCTCACAAGCGACCAGCTTCCCCTCCTATGTACATCCATACCCTTCATATCAATACCCCGAATCTTCAAACTAGCGTATCCAATATGAGACACTGGCAGATACAAAATCCAAGCCTTACTTTTATTTCGGCCGTGCATTCTTTTCCGGACTTTGAGGTTATGGTTTTCAGGGAAATAGCTGATGGATTGATGGAAATCTCCCGCAAAAATCTTACCCGGTACCGTGACTCTCCGAGAGGGGGTTCAAGCACTGCGTTGCCGAAACCAGAAACCATGAAGTGAGACAATTGTAAGAAGTAAGGTACGTGTTCAAATTTCAATCAGCCAGGAATCAGATCTGGAGGTGGAAAGTTGAGGGTAAGCGATCTGAGGAGGGGGAAAGGTAGGCGGGGATGCGCAAGGGCGCTCGGGAAGACCGTGCGCGCGGGGCACGAGACTATGCGCGACGAGGCTGGCCGCCTCCACGGGACAAGCGCACTCGCTCTGCATGCACGCATCGCGCAAGCGCTGATCGGCCACGGTCCGCACATCCATCCGCCGGAAGTAATGGCTGACGCTGTGTGGACGCTGAGCGCCACCCGCTCATGCGTGTCGTGCTCGCCAAGCGTGCCTGGCCGTACGGCATACGGCATGCGTGTGCGTTTAACTGTCCCCACGTGATGTTAGCCATGGTCGAGCATCCCGTACAGGGTAACACGCAGGCTGAAGGTATCACTGACAACAGGGTTGTGAACGAATATCGAGCCCGCCACGACTGCCTCCGCCAGCCTGCCAGCACCAGCAAAGTCGAAAGCATTTGCCCCCCTCACAAGTGCCTTCCACAATTTGATAATCCGCAGCTCTCCCAAGTCACCATCTAAACATTCCCTCATGCAGGTTTCTCATCCACTTCCTCGCCACGATTATATATTATGATCTCGAATATTGTAATATTTTCTGTTTCTGGTTTCTGAAAGTCGTCATGGCTCTTCTTTTCTTTTCTTTTCTGGAGGTGTTTTTAAATTTTTGGTCAGGTTTAACTTGGGATAACTCGGGGTGTTACATGTGTGAGGGTTAACCTCATTCTAGTTCAGGTTAGTGTTGAGGCTTTCGTGCTCCCTATACAATACCGATCTTTGAATTAATGTATATTTCTAGATTTCAGAGCTGGGTCTTCATCTCAATTTTAGACGATCTACCAGCTAGTATCCCCAGCGAGGCTCGATGCCACATGGGGCATGAGCCTCCTGTTTCCTTATTAGTATATAGCTGTAAATGTGAAACTGCATATTGATAAATTGGATGTCGGTATTCATGAAGGAAATTTGGTACATTTCTACAATGTGCAGCTAATTCCGAAATTTAGAGATATAATCCGTCAATACCCCTTCGATACAATGACCGGGGAACTATCGCTTAAGAAGAGGTAACAATATGGCAACCGTGAATTCAAGTTGGGAATCGACAACCAGTTCAATAATCTGGGCGGCGAGCGTGATGTTTCCGGCCTCATGTATGCGCATGTTACGTTCGTAACTGGCCTCTGAAAATTCGAGTATGCTCTGTCTTGGTATGGGCCTACGTACTTATGCAGTGGATGTATTCACAAATGAATGGAAGAAGATTCGAGACTGAATTACAACATATGTATTGATAATGATACAAGCCAGGAGGAAATAATTGATGGGATATGTAATACTATGTGTAGATGTGTTTTTCCCAAGTGTACTGAACTGGGTATGGCCACTCCCTGATATCAATGCACCCTACGCAAGTACTCATGTTGCATTTGATTGAAAGGTTACCCTCAGCAAGAAGATTTGTGAGGACGACGTGGAATTATGCTCGTCTGTTCCTCGAACAAGGTCTCTTCAGCTTATTCCCTGGTGGGCAGGCCATTCAAATACTTACCAGCAATCGTCCTACAAGTTCTACCATCTTCCATGAATTCAAAACTTTCTATTCCGGTACATAACTGTTAAAACTGCCTTGATAACGCAGGTAGTTAGTGCTGCTTCTACAAAAAGGTTGAGCGTTTTGTAATCAAATTATCTCACAGGCGACAGGAAGTTAAAAACGAATTCTGAATTCTCTAGATATAAATATCTTTTATCCTTCATTCGGCCATGACTCAATTGGGAGTGCCGTTGACGGCCTGATAGGCCTGCTATGTACACTGGCGGTCCGAAAGCAAGATACCGATGGAGATGTTCATCTGCAAGTTGATCGATCTCTTACTTCTTGGCCGCGAGTTTATCCCCAACATTATTCCCAAGCGACTGCAATGTATCCCCATAAATATTTGTGGCTTTCTTCTGAAACATCACGACAATCTTCATGGGCGCGTTGATACCGGTGGGGTCACACTGCACTTGTGTGCAACTGCAGGCTTGATGACTTCACAGAGCGGAGTTGCACGGAGTTCGCAAGAATAGCTGCTCGATATACCCCACTCTCAATTATATATTGTATGTAGCGTGGTCTGCCGAGGGCAAGTGCGTTTTGGCCCAGAATGGTAACGAGGCTAGGCTCTATGCATGTCAGGACGACACGGGAGATAGGAATAGTTGTGGAGGGTGGTGTGTATGGTAAACTTAAACTGGAGATGTGATGTGGAGCACAGTGCACGTTACGGGGGATTGCTTCTTGTTGATGTTATTGCCAGTGCTTGGATTGATCGACGTGTGAATAAGAGGCTTGTAATAAAGCTGTTTAAACTATGGGACCTAGGTTGTTATGGTGATGATACGTAATGCATCTAGAGGCCATTGAAAATTCTTGACGCCCATCTTCACCTGTAGCATCTGCCGAAAGATGTAAACAATCTTTCGAAACAACCTCAAAGAAACATCTGTCACCGAGATCAATGCTCTACATTTCTTCCTCAAACGCAGCGCATAACTTGCCTTGCTGCACGAGGAACAACATGCAGCAGTGCAGTGAGGGCGAGAGGTAAGATATCGAAGTTCGAGGGGCGTTGTGAATATGCAGGGTTAATGTAGGTGGAGATCCAGTACAAGACTAGAGCCCCATGGGCCGTGAAATGCGGTAAGTGTTTGGCGCTTGTCATGTGTTTGTAAAACAGCATGATATATCTACGAGTCGGTTTGTGTACTGTAAGAAGTTGTAACTAATTTTCTGGCAAACCAACAGATCTGAAGTATCTGCAATTGTAAGCTCTTTGTATTTCATTATATCTGCAGGAGGAGAGCATTCGCACGCAAGTAGCTCCTCAGTCAACAAAATTACCTCCTAGAATCTGTCGCCATATTCGGCCGTTTGAATCAAGTAGAGTACAACAAATGTGTCAATATAAGGTGCATACAAGGGCAAAAGACACAACCACAGGGTCGCTGTCGCCATAGCAAGCGTTTCTCTTACCTACGTACCGCGCACATTTATCGAGCTCGCCTGCTCAATCACGGTATCTACCTAAAGCACAATTTGAGATGCATCAATCGCTTACTGGTCAAATTCGGTGATTAAGAGGATACTACATTAGGGCTCCAGTGTGTATCGGTATGGATATCTACGTGGAAACGTTAAGGATGCTTCTAGAAGGAAACTAGGAGGAGAAATGCAAACCAAAAACGTTCTTCCATGTGTTTTGTCTTCAGACAGAAACCAGGCTACCCGATAATGGCTAGTTTCAAGCCCGATGCTGGCAGTAAGTCACAGCGTGTTGGAAGTATACTTTCCGAGATGGGGATGAGAGTGAGCCTTCTAGGCACGTCGGGACTTGCCCCGTCCTTGGTTGATGCTTATCCACGAGGCAAAGTCTACTCGAGTATTCCACGAGGTATGCAAGTTGGAGTATAGTACATATACAGGGGTACTCCATATCACCACGAAACTGTACTTCCTTCCTGGTTGCACGTGGTAACCCATGTTTCTTCTTTCACATATGTGCATGAAGCACATTCTGGGTTATTTCCGTGTGATTTGAGTACTTTCGTCCCTAGAAGCACAAGTCCAGCGATGAGGTCATATTCCATACTTATGCGACTACCGTAGTGTACATGTTTTATTTCTTAGGATTATCAGTCGCCCAAAATTATGCACCATAAGCGTATAAAATTGACTCACCCTCTCCTTCCGACTTTTAACCAACCCCGAATCCGCTTAGACTTGAACATGGATCCTTCCCCACTCGAAGCTTGATAGAGGCGTTTAATTAGTTAACATGTAATTGGAAAGCTTTGTTGTAAGAATACATCATAAATAGCAACTATGTGGCCCTCTGGTATTTTTAGGGTGTACCTGAGTAGCACAACCAATAAATTCCCCACTATGAGTCTGGCAGATCTACGGGTGATCTATATAGCAAGAACAAATATGCCCATGGAACATTTGGCGGATTAGCCCCACTCAACTATTTCGGACACAGGCAATCGTGATTTACACAATTGTCTAACGTTCATACCAAAAACAACATCTTGAGGAACACATCCCCAATTGCTATCGCGAACATAGGATTTCCAAGATCTCCTCGCCGTTGCCTTCCTGAATTTCCTCCTTCATACAACGCTGCAGTCATTGAATGCAGTAATCCAATGTAGTCACGGTTGCCATGGCAGCATTCACCTCTTGGATCCTTTCATAGGCACTTCACCATACACGCCTTGCTTACTAAAGTTCCATCATACGACATGGGAAGTCTCGAGTGCAATGAAACAAAACATTCCAACGGAGAAACAAAATGTATGTCTCATTATTGGCTTGATGCCTAGAATTCCAGAGCAGCTACAGAGTACCGGTATACACAAGTCCCGGATCTACCGATTCAAATGCCGTGTGGGTAAGCATGCAACTCAAAGATCGGGAAACTCCGGTTCATGGGCTTATAGACTTTGAAGCGTGGAACTGAGATTTCCAGACATCTCCGAGAACAACCAAGAACAAAAGCAGGTTTCTTTTCGCAACACTTAGCATGCCGGTTGACCTCGGTATACCGGGGCTGTATTGAGATATATATACGCCTACCGACGCCCTCGATAGCCGTTCTCAATATTATATGCATGGAATTCATATGATGTACTTGCTATCAATGCAAATGCATGATCACACTATGTATATGAAGGCCGTTTATATAACGTTGAACCCAGTAGGTGATACGTACAGGTCAACCGTGGTGGGAGTGCTACTGAAAACGATCATCGCGTATATTGAGCGCTTTGATATTGTCCAAAATTGACGGATTCTGTCAGGAGAGGATACGGAGGATATGGAGGATGCAATGCGGGAGGATATGGTTCCGGATCGGGAAGGAGGAGAGAGGTGGTTGAACTCTCGGATGAAGAGACCCTTGGGAAGCGGAATCATTTTGATAGAGACAGAGAGCAGAGCTGGAGACTTGGATGAATCATCATATTCTTGTCATCTATGCTATGTATGTCATGTCTTCTCACAGGTGCTACTGAAGCACCGTGACACCAACTCTCGTAGGGCAAGTAACATGGCCCCCGCGGGTAACGTGGTTGACGTGAGACCCCACCATGGCCATCTTTGTGATGTTTTTTCTACGAGACTATACTTTTAGTAACGATATCATGTTCTGGATTCAGCCAGGCGCGCGCAATTCATTTACCGGCGGACTACCTATAATATACCTATTGTGGCTAGGCATAATTCCCACGGCGGATGTCAGGACGGTAACTGCTCTCCACTTCTCACTGTCTCCCACTCGCTCATGCTCTCTTTGTATTGAACTACCCACCCCCCTGGGTGGAAACTGCACTCCCCCCTCCACAACAGACTTTATGCCTCTATTGTATGCTTGAATTGTGCTAACTATTAACCACTACAGAATCTCATCGCCTCCAGTGGAGCCCAGCAGCAGACTCCAGAGTGAATGTGGCGGTGGATTTGACGGTGGATTTCGCAGTCGACCTGACAGTGAATCCAACGCTGGATGCATGAGTACTCATAGATTTGACGGTAGATCTGAAGGTGGTGCGTGAGTGGATTTGCGAGTAGATTTACAAGTGAATTTGATAGTGGATCTGACGGTGGATCTGACAGTAGATGCGTGAGTGGATTGGACGGTGGATGTGTGAGGCTTCGATTAGAATACAATTCTACAATATATCAATCTCATAATGCTCTGTGTACAAATGTGAATTTAAATCCGGCGTGAGCTGAGCCATACTAGACCCCGCAAAATTGATTCCCGATCCCAGATCCGCGCGGCAAAATTTGGTACTGTGGAGGGGGTTGATGTGAGCGATCCGGCTCAGGATCCATGGGAGCCAGATCGCTCAGCTCTGGTGGCTCCGGATCCGCAGGTTCGTTTGAGTGGATCGCGGGCTCCAGATCCACCTGAGCCGCTGATCCAGATAGAAGATTCCTGATGGAATCTTCTACACAGCCAGGCGAGTGCGGTTGCCATGCCTTTTAACAGTTTTTTTATCTATCTCTCTCTCTCTCTGTTCATGTGTCTCAATCTAAATAGATTGCAGACTTCATACGACTCAACGGCAATGGCGATGACCGTGCGTTAGCCATGCTCTCGAGTACGCATTTGCAGGTGTATGGATAGCAACAAGCGTGGGCAGCTGCACACATAGCTGGGGCTTTTTCGGAGTTTCTCGATCCCTATGTACGCGGCCGCGGGCTAAAGGATCATGTATAGTTTGACATTCTTCAAGATCCAGATTTTCAGTATTGATGTTTAGAAGAAAGTTGACGTACTCAATTATTACACTCTTTCTGCGGAGATAATGAATTGTATACACTTCAGGCCATCAACGGGTAGATTTACAAGACAGAGTATAAAGGTCAGGGTTCCAGGAGATATTCTAGCTTGGATCACACAATGTAGGGGTAAAACCATTTATTTTTCTGCAGCTAGGTAAAACATGTCTACAGATTCATCTGGGGCTGTGTTATGTGGTGTGGTACAGACAGGAAAAAGGGCCGATCGGATAGTGGCGTCGCAACGCCGAAATTTTCATGTTCCATTTTTTTTTTTTTTGAGTTCAATTTCCAGATGCGGCTTTCGCCATGGCGTCTTGCATTTAATAGGTAGCTAACTACCTGCAGGCTAAAAGAGAAATACAACGTAGAAGACAAAGGAAAAGAGAGAAGAGAAATGTTTACTGGGGTCGAGGTTTCCATGTACAGCCAACACAGTGTGAATGCCGAGCAATTCATTGTGAATTCAATTTATTTCTCCTGCACAACCGATTTGCCAGTGACAGCACGAGCTACGATACAATAATTACGCTCTTTACAATATCCACACACGATGACTACGATCAGCCCAAATCTGCACAGGGGGAAACAGCGAAGTGCTTCCAAAACGAATTACAATCCGCAATATTATCTTACATCTGCATCCGCGAAAGAATTGAGCACCGTCTTCATGTGACATTCACATAACCCCCACCTATCACGGACCGCGAAGTCTTTAGGCTTTACGGCTTGACGTGGCTCCCGCGGAGATGACTGTCCGCGATCACTCACACGTCTCAACACATAGCTCGAGCTCAATCTGACACTTTCGGCTCCCGAAACCTGCTCATGCAGTGCACGCGGCCGCAGTAGCCCTAAGTCTTGGGCATATATTTGGATGTGATGCTTTTGCACCTCCTCTGGTAGCATGCATGTCTACTACGGTCATCCTTCATAGTGCTGAAAACAAATTCAAAGGTAATAACACACAAGAAAAAGAATGTCTGAAATATGGCCGACTTTCATGCTCAAGGCTGATCCTGCAATTATTCTGCCTCGCGATTTATATCTCGAATCAAGTTTGAATATCAAGATATATTGTTCAAATAAGGTGGCCATATATTAGGCACCTTAAGGGGCCGGGTATGGGACATTGTATTCAGATTGGTATCTTGGTGCACCTGTATTTCATTTCTGGCCATAATTTCAAAAGGTACGGTTGAAGAGGGTTGAGGAAACACCTGTTGATGCGGAACAACGCCATGTAATATAAGCCCTGTAACACGCCCGCTAACCCGCAGCGTTCCTCATGGGTTCGTTTTCACTGGTTTAGGTACTGCAATCGCCGTTGATTGACAAATACGACTGCTTTCACAGCCCGTGGCCGCAGTGCATAGGACATTGCTTAGACATCAGTAGGAACTTGCCTCGGTGTGCGAATGCACAAATTAATATTAAAATACCTTCCGTGTGTTCATCTGGCGGATTCCGGGACTACCTTTCCTATATGACCCGTAAATGCAAGTAGTCCGGTTTTCATTCTTCCGTATGTTAGGGTGACTGTAAAAGCCTTCGCGGCGATGTTGGAGCGATGGTTGTTGTGGAAGGTCCTACCGCCTTCGGAGCACTATATTCAAACCCCGGATGTGGGAAAAAAGTAAAGCTGTATTTCCTTCCTCGAGCTTACAATTTTATAAGGCGTATAGCTTAATTCAATGGCTGAGGTAATCAGCAGCCCAGAAACGAGTGGTCATAACAATCACTGAAAGCTGTTTCTGTGTGAATATTCCCGGGGCTAGAATTTCCATTGGTGAAATTTAAAAAGTACACTCGATGTAAGCGTACTGAATATAATTATAACTGTTGGCTGCCACTACGAACTTGCATCCAACTAATTTTGAGATTTATGCTCCTGACAAGGACGGTGTGCACTGACGGAACTGCCTTCGGTGTCCATAGTCACCATGAACGAGCTCTTATATGCTTGAGAGGGACATGCATGTATAAGCCTGATTCCGTGCGGCATACTGCGAGCCATTGAGTTCTTTTTCATGGAATCCATATTCATACCGGCGTTCAATAGTACCGGTTATTGTTGTCGTTGAAAGCCTGACAAAAACTGTAACCGCTGTGGATACCGATAACATTCTTGGGCATGAAAGAACGATGTCTAATTTTCAAAGCCTCTACGAGCTTCGATGCCGATCGATTTGTTGTTATAGCAACACTTTGCGGCCACTTGTCGCGACAGGGACACCGGTTTACCCTGATGTCGCTGCAGTCACGATCTGCACGGGTAGACTACTCCAATGGGCGCTATCGTCGCCACAGCGCCGGTTGCGACAAGCTTCCAGCCGGCGTATTTTCGTGAATTACTTTTTTGGAGTTGTATAGTGGGAAACTAGTGTTTGTCGCGGGATATGGGAGCGAATGATAATGTCCAGACATCCAAGGCGTTTATATTCCCAATATGTACAGTCGCGTTGAAAAAGTGAGTGGACGATCTGTCGATCGATTCCGAAGGGCCACGAAGAAGCTACCGGTCCTCAACTTTCTAGGAAAAAATTATATTATTCTCTCGATACAAAATGTAGAACCACAGATATCAATTCAATACTTGGTGCGCTCTCCATTGCATTGTAGGACTGCACTTATTCTCCGTGGCATAGATCCAATGATGTTTTCGTAGATTATTGGCCAATCTAGCAGTTCCCACTCTTCCGTTGCAATATCAATAAGATCTTGCTGGTTTTTTGGAAGACTACCCTCCTCTTGAACCCGCTTCTTCACACGGATTTTTAATAAATGCCAAACATTCTCAATGGCATTAAGATCTGGTGACTTTGCACACCAAGTTGATTTTTTAATTCCCGAGTTTGAATAGAATTCAACAGAATTTTTGGCAGTATGCGCACGAGACAAGTCCTCAATTACCTCATATTCTTTTCCCTCCTCTGGCAGGCCTTTGACAAAGGGAAGTAAATGTGGTGTTAAAATTTCGTCAACATATTGTGTTGAGGTCATTCCACCTTTGTCGCGTTTGGAAAGTCTTTCGTTTATATTCCGGCGCCTTACAAAAATTAAGGGACTATGATACCCATAAGTAATTGCAGCCCAGAAATTTAATGAAAACCGTCCAGAGTGCTTTCTTTTCTCAACATAGCGCTCCTCGTGCCTTAACCCCTTTCTCCGTCTAACCCGCCTTTTTGGCCCATCTTGCCCACTACTATTAAGCTTTGTTTCATCTGTAAAGATACGGAAACGCCAATGGTCCTGAAGTGTCCAATTTTCCCGCTCTTTACACCAATCCACGCGTTCAACTTTGTGTTTTGCAGTTATGTCCTCTTCCGTACAGGCCACATAGCTATAGTAGCCACGTTTCCGTAAAGCATTTCCAATAGTTTGAGGGTGACAGTTGAGCTTTGACGCGTTGGTAATGTCTTGCAATGTGTCGTCTGGATTCTCTTCTACTATATTGCAAAGGTCGTCGATATCGGGTGATGTTAACTTGCGTGGTCTGCCGGATCTCCGAGTGCTTAATGTTGTAATGCGCTTTTCCCTTCTCCATGCTTGCACAATCTTGTGGACACCCGATTTGCTAAATCCAATAATTTTTGCAATAGATCCAAGCGATTTCCCTTTTGCAGCGAGTTCTATGATTTGAACCCTCTCAACTTCTGTTGTTTCCCTCCTTTGTCCGTTGGTAGTAGAAGGCATTGATTGCAGTAAAAAAAGCGAGTGGTATTAAGATATGTAGGTATTGAGATATGTAGGTAAAGGTGTTTTTTGTTATGGTTTAATCCTTCGTGTTGTTGACTACCTAGGTCCACAATCAATTACAACTATTAAAACGTTAGGATCGACAGATCGTCCACTCACTTTTTCGACGCGACTGTACTTACCTTACCCCATATATTCAAAGTCCACGACAATTTGACTGAGAGTGTACAAATCCTCAATGTAATGTGAACGAGTGAGACGTGGAACAACTGTTGCGGCAAAGACTTACATGAACTACGTTACTAGAATGGATTGAAACACTTAGTGGCCATGTGTGCCGTACGTAGAAGCAAATTCTCGTCCACGTATGTCATGCAAACTCAAATCTACAAGAATATTGCAGTGCGCACATTCAATGATTATAGTAAAAGGTTTGCTGTCACACCACATTATACACCAACAATCCTGTCATCTCAGCCCACTGAAGGTTTTAAAACGGCTGAGTCCGATCGGGTGGTACGGAAATCTCGGCAGCAAATTAGCACAGGAATGATTCACCATTGCCTACGTGGACCGGTTCCACAACGCAAGTGCGCATACATTGGCTATATAACGCTCCGCAGCTGCCCGCTCGTTCAATTCTTTTGCAAACTTCTCCCATCCATTGGTTGAACTACATCCATCAAAAACTACCTCGGCCGCCTCACTATCAGAGGTGCTAAAATTCACAACGGCTGAACCCAAAGGCAGACTGCCAATAAAAAAAAAAAAATCCACACGTACGCAAGAATTCAAAGGCCATTATCACCAATATGTGCAACTGGAACATTACGATCTGCCCGATCCGCCGCAAAAACGTCTGCACCAACAATACCGCCATCAAAACACGCGAACCATGCTCAGAATACAACGCGGAATTTGATCTTTGTCTTCAAACTGAACCCACTACAGAGACGGATGAGGAGCAAATCTGCGTAAACTGCTATCTTGAAATGATGAACGATGAAGAGTACGGTGCTGCAGACGAGGGCAAGGGCAAGGGGAAGGCGTAATCCCTTACACCACAAGATATGATTTGATAGTACAAAGACGTGCTTTTGGGATGGTCGAATCGTTTGCTTTATATCCTGTGGCTTCATCATCCCATGTGGTGAAGAGGAAATGAATTATATGTGTTATTGGGAAGGAAAGAAATCTTTAATTCAGTCATCCATGAATTCCCTAAGATCTCATTTGACATCTTTGTGAATGCGCGAAATAGTTTTTTTCGATTCTGAGACCTACGATTCCGTGTGCTCTGAATGACAGAGATGCGCGGAGTATCTTACATTGGGTGTAAACGCTACACTCGTGCGACATGACAGTGGAGTATGAGTTTGTGTTTTGACCTGCCAAGATACGAAAAGAGCAACCGATGGCCTTTTATCCTTTTTTGCCTATTCCAGCATCTTTGTACGTGCAGAAATTGGATGTGAGTAATGAAGTCCGGCCGGGTTTACTTGCCCTCTGCAATCCACTTTGAAGTTAATAGAATATGTCCATTATATATAAGTTCAGCAATAATCATCAAGGCGGCGTTCAAGATCTGTGCAACAGCCAAAAAAAAGATATAGCGAGTTTGCATTTATGACATGAGGCGATTAGACAATGGTCGGCGAAAAACGTTAGTTACAACGTTCCCCGCTAGCCCAGATTGCCATCTAACATAGGTGCCCATTTCAAGTTGAACACATCATTTTCAAACCGATTATGTTGGCCAAAGGCAACAAGGGATTTCCGATTTCCGCAGATTCTACATTATCAAAGTGGACTTGGTGCTTTGGAAGACAGGGCAACAATAGCGCCATTGGGACAGCCTACCATCACGACTGCCGCACGGTACACGAGGTTGCCACTGGGTCGACAGCAACATTGATTGCCAACCATTGAAAAACCCCAGAGTTGCCGATCATAAGGATCCCTGGGCAGCATCACCCTGAACTAGAGTTGCTGATGCGACTTGTCGAACGTCCAGGGCCACCATTTTGCCGGGAGACTATTTGGATGCCGCTGTGCATCGCTATGTTGCCAAACAAAAGGAATGCGATGGTAATGTAATGGTTTAGACTCATATAAGGAGAGCGAGGCGCAGGTACTTTCGTTATAAGCGTACCTTCGGCCTCGGAGTTCAACTGCCTCTTGGGCATATATGCTTATAATCTACAACACTTTTTAGTTAAAGCCAAAGAAGTTGTATTGTTGAATGTATGCTCATATCAATATGTTTTGATTCGGTATGCTTATAGCGGGAGTCGCCTGTATATACTTACATTGCAGCAATGCCGCTGTCGCGATTGACGCCTGGCACACATACGGCGCATCACTCTTCTTCTTCTTACAATTATTTCACTGAACATGAGTAATACAAAGTCCTTGACGCAAGATGCAATATCTGCAAAGGAATATGATGTCAAGGGGACACGTTATCCAAAAATCGTTGCTAACAGCGCCACAGGAACATGAGTTTATGGTAGTTCGAATCCATTGGAGGCCCTCTGCATTGTCATCCGGCCTCGCTACCGCTGGTGTTGCTGGTACTGACTTAATCGCTGCAGATTCGAATTTCTTGCTCAGACCATAAAAGCTCGTTGCGGCCTTGGTCCCAGCATTTTAATTGTTTGCGGGAGTCCCGTTTATTTGCATGGTCGCGTGTGTTTTGATTTTGCGAGGTGTAGATGTCTCCACTTTTCTTGCTCACTGCGATTGCTTATCCCTTGGTGGCAGTTCGTAAAGGGGGTCTTAGTCGAAGTCGTCGTTCTGATAGCTTTGGACCACTATCGGGGCCTTGATGGTCGGTTGTGATGCATACGGCGGTTGTGCTTGGGCGGAGGCGGCCTCATCCTCACCGAATCCGTCGTCGTGGTCTTCTTGTTTCTGCGTCCCTTAACCGTGCTGTCTTTCCACATCTCGACTCGAGACTGGGGTGAACTGGGCCTTTACCCAGTTGCCTCCAGCCCCTCTACCTCTCAACCCTAGTTGGCAGCGAGCCCTGCTGCGGGCTCCGCGGCCTTACCTCACCACCATTAGCCATATTGTTATCCGCCTCGTCTTCGGCCTTGTCCTCCGCCACTTCTTCTGACTTTTCTTCCTCATCCTCGTGCTCAGAGGGCCCGTCGTCTGCTCCAGAGATACCAGCAGCATCCGCGGCCGCCGCATTTCCCCCACTTTGATCTTTCTCTCCTACCTCATCGGACTCCGAATCGGTATCTGACGCCATCAAGTCATTACGAACGCTTGCAAGGTTCTCCACACTTTCCAATGCGCTTTCCAAATCTTCGGCGCCAAAGGCGAAATAGGTTTCGAGCTTTGCCTTGCTTTCCGAATTACCTGCTTCCTCGACTTTGTCGGTAAACCATTTGCACCACCTTTTCCCGCTCCTTCGGCCACATGCACAACCTTTTGTTTTCCCTTTTGGCTTGTGCCTCGGATCCCTTGATAGTAGCATCACCCGATCTTCCCTTGGCTTCACCATCCTTTTTCTTCATCTTCTTGTCGGTAATCAGACGAACATGTTTAGCGTAGGCGATTTCAGTGTCGAGGGAACAGTTTTGAGTGCTTTTACGCATGGGTGCTCGACTCTCCAAAGATTTCGCTACATTATTGCACCCAAGAGGCACCTGCAAACCCACGACTATCGTAGTCCCTGGGTTCGAAGCCATCCACGTATATTTCAGGATCTTCGTCGTTGGGTTAAGCTACGCGGTGTTGGGATTGAAATGGTTCACATACCTGATCTGTTTGATGATTTGAATGATCTCGGTTGCCATTTCGGCAATTTACTTTGCAGGACCACCGCCAGCCCTCTCTTTAATGAAGCCGATATTAGATTGACGATTGAGCTCTTTCAGCCAAATCATTTCCACGCGGTCCGGGTCCCGCGTGCGTTCACCCTTACATGAACACGGGGGATTTTCTGCGGGCAAACATGCAGCATAAGGTCATTGAGTATCGCACAAAGGCCTTTTACAGTAGCTGCGAATTGGTTGGAAAAGAACAAAGCAGATTGGCGGTGAGCCGTATATAAAACACGGCAAAATAAATGCAATCCCTCGGTATCCATCTTCCTTAAGATAACGTTTCACCGTTTGCCACTAATTTCCCGTTATTCATGTTCTTCAGCATACATTTTTCCTTAAGGAAGATAACGCGGCGAACCCTGTCCTTTGTCATTTGGAGCGGGATAGTGCCAATGGCCGTGGAGAAGGCTATATCGAAGGCTTCTCTGCAATTGCCGAAGATATTAACCACCAGGGCCTTGGCCTTGGCTTTATCAAAATAATCATCACCGGACTGTCGAGAACGTCAGTAGATGATGGCAAAAGTAGTGATGTGATGGCTACAGACAAAAGGGATTCAAGCGGAAAAGAAAATAATGCAGCGACAATAGATTTCTATTCCCTCAAACGAGGGAATTTTCGAACCGAAGAACAAATAATCATGACCGAAGTATCTGTAACTCAGTTTCCCAGTCGTCTCCGAGTGGGCCCTGGCGAACTACTTCCATCCGGGTCACTGCGTGCCTTTTTACGGGTCGGCAGCGCGACGACTACCGTGGAGTCTGCGTCAGAGTCGCTATCCGCTATGTCCTCGCAATATACGATATCCTGATGATCCAATAGTTCAAGGATCGCGTGGTTCCATATTTTGAAGAGGTCGGTTAAGTTCCTTCCTTTGCCATATGCGACAACCAATCTTGACGGAGTCGGCATGGCTGTTTTTAGTAGCTCGGGCTGCATCGCGTCAAGTAATCTCACGGCGACAAACGAATGCCATACAGGGGAGTATTTTGTGATAAGTACGAGTGAGTCCGCGTCCAACTCATTAAGTTCTGATACCTGACACTGGCTCCATATCTTAAACCCGAATCTACGGGTCCAGCTACGAACTACCGCTTATCGACTTCCTCGCCGAAGAGCTCGACTCGCTTTACGATCTCAGCAATGCTTGGAGTTTCTCATGTGCCGTCGCAAACAATGTGACCTATCATGACCCCGAATATGTTAGCACAGTTAATCCCGATGAATCCAGCGCTTCAAACACAGACAATAAATTGTAAGTTTGCTCCATCTCCCCTCAATCATACCGGTTGGTATAAAGTTTCTGACAGGAATATTTGAAACAGGGCTCTCGGTATTTTGGCTGACAGAAATACTAGCACTGAGCTTTGGGAATGTTGCTTGGATCAAAAGAAAGTCACCTTTTACCCATTGGCCTGGCAGTAAACATATGGTAATTTCCAGGCCGTAGCTCCCCCGTATCTGTTTAAAGCGGTCCATACCGGCTTGGAGGAAGAATTGCGAGCATTAAATTGGCCCATTAGTAACGGAAATGTAGTAAATTATGGGCCCTTTCCAAGGTGAGAACCGTTCTTTTTCGGGTCGTCGCAGACATTTTGAATAATTGCCAGATGTTGATTTTCTTTGCTAGAAATATAATTTAATCAAGCAACTCATTTGACATGACGCACAATTATTTAAGTTAAAGAAGGGAAATTTCACTAGATCCATCTGTTTTGACAGGCCTGGTGCTAGGAGAAAGCAAAATATATGTCACAATAAACTTTGAAGTAAAATTGATGAGAGATATGGTGCAAGACTTAACCCAATCTTGCTTGTGACCTCCAAAACCTCGGGTGTCATTATAGGGGAAAAAAAGCTGACAGCCTGAGGGTTAGGAGCAAGGTCAGATATGGGAGCTATGTCTAGCATGTGATTCTGTTGCTTAGGGTTAGGGTTAGTCTATATAGGCGTAGGTCAAGGTCAGGACAGGCGTTTGCCATACAAATTTGGCTGGCACGCACCTGCCAAGGAGTGGACTACCGGGCCTGCCAAAGTGCCAGGACGGGAGCACATGCTTTTTCCACTAAGTATAATCCCCGGCGGGATGGGGGGGCCATCCCGCGGTAACCCATACAAAAAGTGGGCTGGGTTACCCTCCCGTGCGCACCAAAAACTACCCATCCTGCGGTCCCATACAAACTCCCACGGGATGGGTAGAAAAACACATAGAAATTGGAGTAACCCGGGTAACCCACTTGTCAAAGCGTTAAAAGTGTGGTGGTCAGACGTGCGAGGGTCTGTGTTAGCTGGTTGCCACTAACCTGAACATGTGTTAAGTAATGTGTTAGTGCCTTACTAGTTTGTGACTAGTACGTAGCAACCAAATTGGTGGCATCTGGTATTCTACAGGTTAATCGACACACAGAAGGCTAAAGCTTGTATTAAGCGTTTAAGTGCCATCTGTCGCATGAATTAAAATATAGTTATTAAAAATTATTCCTAAGGGAAATAATGATTTTATTTTTCCAACAAGTTAAAGTTAGTTTTAAAATAATTGTTAGGACGTGTAAGTAGATACTAATGTTAACTGAATTTATATTTAAGGTGACTATTCAGTGGAATAGTTAACCTTAATTACACTGGGCAGAGGAGATAATCCACAAAAAATTCCACGCAATAGAGTGGGAAATCTTGGACAGATAGGGTAATTCATGGTCGGTATATTAAACTGAAATAGTCAGAACAGCGGTAGTTGTGTTAGTAAAGGGGCACTAAGATGGACAAAGTTTAGCAGATGGGCTCAACTGTTCCTGGTAGCTGGGTCCTGCAGGTAATGGTGGGCTAGTTTTTGGTACTCGGGTCAAGAGGTTACAGATATAATAAACAGTATACACCCGAATTGACTATATGTAGTCTTAATGCATGTTAAGGTTAACTGTATTGACAAAGTTAACTTTCAATTAAATTTCTATATATATATACCAGTGTTAAGTTCTTGTTTCTAGTCAGTCATGTTTATGATGCTGTTGCATCTTGCTAATATAATGGTTAACTGATACCTGGAACAGAGTAAATTATTTTTAAATGAAAATAAAACCATATTCCCGGTGGTTAACCTATAGCTGAGTTGCACTTAAATGTGACATTGATGTATGCTAGTTCCAGTTCTGCAGCCAAAATTTCATGCCATAGCTTTGATTTCCCGTTAATATTTTTTGAATATTTTGGACTTTTGAAGCGAGTAAATTATCTTTGAATTAAAATAAAACCACTTTGCCGGTGGTTAACCTATTGTTAAATTTCATCTAAATAAGACTTTGATATATGCTCATTCTATTTCTGCAGTCAAAAGTTCATGCCATAGCTTTGATCTCACGTTAACATTTTTTGGATATTTTGGGTTAGGGTTTGTGTAACTTATCTTTGAATTAAAATAAAACCACTTTCCCGATGGTTAACCTATAGCTGTGTTGCACTTAAATGTAACATTGATGTATGTTGATTTCAGTCCTGAGGCCAAAAGTTCATGCCATAGCTTTAATTTCCCATTAACATTTCTTGAATACTGTGTACCTCGGAAGTGAGTAAATTATCTTTGAATTAAAATAAAACCACTTTGCCGGTGGTTAACCTATTATTAAATTTCATCTAAATAAGACTTTGATATATGCTAGTTCCAGTTTTGCAGCAAAAAGTTAATGCCATAGCTTTAATTTCCCGTTAACATTTCTTGAATATTGTTGACTTGGGAAGTGAGTAAATTATCTTTGAATTAAAATAAAACCACTTTCCCGGTGGTTAACTTATATCCAAATTTCACTTACAAATGACTTTAATATATGCTTACTTAAATGTGATATTGTTGTATGCTAATTCTAGTTCTGCAGCCAAAAGTTCATGCCATAGCTTTGATTTCCTATTAACATTTCTTAAATATTTTGGACCGTGTAAGTGAGTAAATTATCTTCGAATTAAAATAAAACCACTTTGCCGGTGGTTAACCTATTGTTAAATTTTATCTAAGTATAATCCCCGGCGGGATGGGGGGGCCATCCCGCGGTAACCCATACAAAAGGTGGTTTGGGTTACCCCCGGTCTGCACACCAAAAACTACCCATCCCGCGGTCCCATACAAACTCCCACGGGATGCGTAGAAAAACACATACAAATTGGGGTAACCTGGGTAACCCACTTGTCAAAGCGTTAAAAGTGTGGTGGTCAGACGTGCGAGGGTCTGTGTTAGCTGGTTGCCACGAACCTGAACATGGGTTAAGTAATGTGTTAGTGCCTTACTAGTTTGTGACTAGTACGTAGCAACCAAATTGGTGGCATGCGGTATTCTACAGGTTAATCGACACACAGAAGGCTAAAGCTTGTATGAAGCGTTTAAGTGCCATCTGTCGCATAAATTAAAATATAGTTATTAAAAATTATTCCTAAGGGAAATAATGATTTTATTTTTCCAAGTTAAGGTTTGTTTTAAAATAATTGTTAGGACGTGTAAGTAGATACTAATGTTAACTGAATTTATAGTTAAGGTGACTATTCAGTGGAATAGTTAACCTTAATTACACTGGGCAGAGGAGGTAATCCACAAAAAATTCCACGCAATAGAGTGGAAAATCTTGGACAGATAGGGTAATCCACGGTGGGTATATTTAACTGTTCTAGTCAGAACAGCTGTAATTGTGTTAGTAAAGGAGCACTAAAATGGACAGGGTTTAGCAGATGAGCTCAACCGTTCCTGGTAGCCGGGTCCTGCAGGTAACGGTGGGCTAGTTTTTGGTACTCGGGTTAAGACGTTACACATATAATAAGCAGTATACAACCGAATTGACTATATGCAGTCTTAATGCATGTTAAGGTTAACTGTATTGACAAAGTTAACTTTCAATTAAATTGCTATATATATATACCCGCGTTAAGTTCTTGTTTCTAGTCAGTCCTGTTTATGATGCTCTTGCATCATGCTAATATAACGGTTAACTGATATCTGGAAGCGAGTAAATTATTTTTAAATGAAAATAAAACTATATTCCCGGTGGTTAACCTATAGCTGAGTTGCACTTAAATGTAACATTGATGTATGTTAATTCCAGTCCTAAGGCCAAAAGTTTATACCATAGCTTTGATTTTACGTTAACATTTTTTGAATATTTTGGAACTCGGAAGCAAGTAAATTATTTTTAAATGAAAATAAAACCACATTTCCGGTGGTTAACCTATAGCTAAGTTGCACTTAAATATGACTTTAATGTATGCTGATTTTAGTTCTGCAGCCAAAAGTTCATGCCATAGCTTTAATTTCCTGTTAATATTCTTTGAATATTTTGGACCTTTCCCCGGTGGGATGGGGGGGCCATACAGAGGTAACCCATACAAAAAGTGGGCTGGGTTACCCTCCCATGTGCACCAAAAACTACCCATCCCGTGGTCCCATATAAACTCCCACGGGATGGGTAGAAAAACACATACAAATTGGGGTAACCAGGGTAACCCACTTGTCAAAGCGTTAAAAGTGTGGTGGTCAGAAGTGCGAGGGTCTATGTTAGCTGGTTGCCACTAACCTGAATATGGGTTAAGTAATGTGTTAGTGCCTTACTAGTTTGTGACTAGTACGTAGCAACCAAATTGGTGGCATGCGGTATTCCACAAGTCAATCGACACACAGAAGGCTAAAGCTTGTATGAAGCGTTCAAAGGCCATTTGAAGCATGTTAAAATATAGTTATTAAAAATTATTCCCGAGTGAAATAATGATTTCATTGTTCCAACAAGTTAAGGTTTGTTTTAAAATAATTGTTAGGACGTGTAAGTCGATACTAATGTTAACTGAATTCATAGTCAAGGTGACTGTTTAGTGGAATAGTTAACCTTAATTACACTGGGCAGAGGAGGTAATCCACAAAAAAATCCACGCGATAGAGTGGGAAATCTTGGACAGATAGGGTAATCCACGGTGGGTATATTAAACTGAAATATTCAGAACAGCGGTAGTTGTGTTAGTAAAGGGGCACTAAGATGGACAAGGTTTAGCAGATGGGCTCAACCGTTCCTGGTAGCTGGGTCCTGCAGGTAATGGTGGGCTAGTTTTTGGTACTCGGGTCAAGAGGTTATACATATAATAAACAGTATACAACCGAATTGACTATATGTAGTCTTAATGCATGTTAAGGTTAACTGTATTGACAAAGTTAACTTTCAATTAAATTTCTATATATATATACCAGTGTTAAGTTCTTGTTTCTAGTCAGTCATGTTTATGATGCTGTTGCATCTTGCTAATATAACGGTTAACTGATACCTGGAACAGAGTAAATTATTTTTAAATGAAAATAAAACCATATTCCCGGTGGTTAACCTATAGCTGAGTTGCACTTAAATGTGACATTGATGTATGCTAGTTCCAGTTCTGCAGCCAAAATTTCATGCCATAGCTTTGATTTCCGGTTAATATTTTTTGAATATTTTGGACTTTTAAAGCGAGTAAATTATCTTTGAATTCAAATAAAACCACTTTGCTGGTGGTTAACTTATTGTTAAATTTCATCTAAATAAGACTTTGATATATGTTAATTCCATTTCTGCAGCCAAAAGTTCATGCCATAGCTTTGATTTCACGTTAACATTTTTTGGATATTTTGGCCCCGGAAGTGTGTAACTTATCTTTGAATTAAAATGCGGGTGGTTAACCTATCGTTAAATTTCATCTAAATAAGACTTTGATATATACTAATTCTATTTCTGCAGCAAAAAGTTCATGCCATAGCCTTAATTTCCCATTTACATTTTTTGGATATTTTGGACCGGGAAGTGTGTAACTTATCTTTGAATTAAAATAAAGCCACTTTGCAGGCGGTTAACCTATTGTTAAATTTCATCTAAATACGACTTTGATATATGTTAATTCCATTTCTGCAGCCAAAATTTCATGCCATAGCTTTGATTTCCCATTAATATTTTTTGAATATTTTGGACTTTTGAAGCGAGTAAATTATCTTTGAATTAAAATAAAACCACTTTGCCGGTGGTTAACCTATTGTTAAATTTCATCTAAATAAGACTTTGATATATGTTAATCCCATTTCTGCAGCCAAAAGTTCATGCCATAGCTTTGATCTCACGTTAACATTTTTTGGATATTTTGGACCCGGAAGTGTGTAACTTATCTTTGAATTAAAATAAAACCACTTTCCCGGTGGTTAACCTATATCCAAATTTCACTTACAAATGACTTTAATATATGCTTATTCCAATTCTGCAACCAAAAGCTCATGCAATTGTATTGACTCCCATCTCTGTTAATATTTACTTTATAAAGGTGTCGTGTTTGGATTGTCTCAAATAGTGTATAGAGGTTTCACTATCCCGGCTAGTAATATCGTCTAGTTGTAATTGTTATACATGCCTATTTGGGTAGTCCTTAGTGTGGTTATTACGTATGCTGAGTAAGTATGTGAAAATGTCTAAGAAAAGCATTCAGGGGCTAATGTCAAAGCAATTTGCCAACGCATAGAGTATATGGTTGTAATTTCATTTCTACTATACTCGCAACAAGAAAACAACACGGGAGTTTGATTCAACGCAATATCGCATTTCTATCTATCAATACCTATACTTTCAATCTATTTATCGGACTTACAGCAACCACGGACCATATCATCATGTCGGATTTAACATTAAAGATTGCATGCAAGCAAACAGGATGCGAAGCAATATTCAACACAAAGGCGGAACAAAAACAACATGCACGGATTGTGCATCAAGTTGCAACACATGTTACTTATTTGGACAACTCACAAAAGGTGATAATGAGAGAAGGTGAGGCATATTTTCATTGTCGGTTTGGGTGTAATGGTTACAAGACCAAGAGTCCACAGATGTTGCGGAAACATTGTGCAACTCATAATTATATCTTAGAAGGTAAGTACACAATCCAGAAAAATAGCTGAAGTTATAGTAACGTATTGAATACAGTTGTTGAAGAGGAGGAGATAGGGTTTGGTGATGGAGCTACAGAGATACAGCCAACTGGGGCGGGTGGCAGTACCATGTGGAGCTTATCAGAGCCAAGGCAGAGCTGTGTTTCTGTAATGCCAATAAATATTGTCATCTGCACGAGGCACAGACTGGGCTTGGGTTGGGATACAATGATTTCACACCTGGAGAAGAAACACCAATGCAATTCGGCAGAAGCATTTAGTGCATGGAAGTTTTTTGAAGAATTTGGTTGGAGTAGCAGAAATATTGTGGATGACGGAGTAAGTTTTAGCATTTTGATTAGAGATAGAATTAAGCTAATCCTACAAAGATGATACCAGGTACTCAAGCAATCAATCTTTTGCCTTATCTGGAAGTCAAACAAGGAGCACGTTGCCCAAAGTGCAACTACTGTGCTGGGCAAATAAATACTCTAAGGGGTCATGTAAGAGCAGAGCATGGCGAGTATAGAATGGGAAATACAATTCCATGTTCAGTATCAATGCAGCGGTTTACTCCAAACCACAAGTACTTTGAGGTCCAACAATCGACACAGGAGGTGAATCAAGCGAGTCAGCAAATTCTAAAAAGATTTGATGAGGAGTATATCAAGGGGAGCAATGATTCCTCCCTGCAATTCTTGCATGTGGATCAAGAGGTCGAAAGTCAATGGGTTCAGAGAACAGGGTGGAGTCAACTGTTTGCAGGAAGAGATTTAAAAATGTTGGCATTGAACACTCATTTGGGGTATTTGAGAGGCCACGGTAATGGCAGGCTAAAGAAAGAGCAATGGCATAGGTTAGATGATGAGTTTGAAGACTTGTGGAAGCAAGCCGATTATTCGTGGAAGAGCTTACCGATGACAACAATTGCAAAGCTAAGGGAAGTTAGACTTACCTCGGATGGATCCATGCAGCATGCAGGCAAGCTGCCACAATTGGTGCAGGCAGAATCAGGAAGAAAATACCAACGGATTTGGAAGTCGTTTCTCACATATGCACTTGTTTGGAATACTTCAACGCATTGGTTTTATGACAATTGGCTTGAACATACATCCAACGCTCAACAAAGAGTCCTTTGCAAGGAAGCAGGAAGGGAGTACGCTGGTGGCAATGATGTACCAGGTAACTCGTCAAACTGTGTCTTCACATGGGCTGGAGATTTGGTTGGTCAGATAGAGGAGATGCCGGGAGTGGATTTTTCCGCATGCAGTTTAAAATTCCCCTTTAACCCATGTCAGGCAGATATGGTCCGGCATAACTTGGACTTCCAAATCAGGCCTTCTTTGGATTTGTTGGCACAGGAGTTGGCAAATCCAGGGGGAAATAATGGCTACGAGATCAGGAACCTACTACTGCGGATCATTATATCCTCAACCTGGGCGGATTGTCATAAAGTTGAAAATCCTCTACTTTCTTGTTATTTGAGCTTCTGTGGGGTAGACGGGAAAGATGGTACTTTAAGGGATGCAAGGACATATACAGGGACATTGGCTGCTATTACCTATGGTATACGATTGTTCAGTGTGCTATGGATTCAGAAAGAGTGTTACCCGGATGGTTTAGGTGAAATTGGAACTGTGTTGGATTATCTCAAGAGAACGTCCCTATCCTCAACTGGCAGCACGGTCTTCTCACAAGTACAAATGTTACTTGGCTATGGAATGGCTATTAACAAAAGCACACAAAGCCGCCACACCATTACCTGGACAAAGATGAAGGATGGATTGATCTTCGGAGGAAAGCTCTTGCACATTGAGAGAATCCAGGCAGCCATACGTCATGCTCTGGATAATTGTTGGAGAATATTGGAGATGGATATTCTGGATGGAAGACGATTAAACATTGGTGAATGGGTAGAATCATTAGCCAATGTTGTAGATGATCCAGGAAGGAGAGCTCCGCATTTCTGCTTTTTGGAAGTCAAATGTGGGCCAGAAGAGAGGAGTCCCTTTGAGGATAAGTTCAATTTGGTTCTTAAAGGATGGCTTGAGGGAAGCAGATCCTCGGAGGTTATAGAGGAAAGGGAAGGTAGCGGGAGTGGCAGGTTGAATACAGACTGGTCTCAACGGTTCCTGGCTTGGTGTGAAAGTTTCTTGGAAGGATTGGTCTTTTCAATGCATCTCTCTTCTGGATTACCACACCGTGGGACTGAAATATTGTCATTGGTGTATAGGAATCAACAAGATAGGTTGAGGAATGTTATTATTCTAGAAGGGCAGGTCTTGCTTTTTGCGGATTATAACAAGACGGACAAAAAGACAGGAAGGAACAAGGTTATAACAAGAGTACTCCCAGATGAAGTGGGCTTACTGTTGGTTATCTTCCTAGTCATGTTGGAGCCGGTTCGAAGACATGCATTGAATAGTGTGAGCAGAAAGGAGGATGTTTTGGACGACTCTACAAGCCTTTTGTCTGACGGGAGAAAGATCTGGACAACAGAAAAACTGTCAACGGTTCTTCATAATCACTTTGAAGCTGTTTGTGACTTTGGGCTGGGAGTAAGATAGTGGCGGCAGGTAGCGGTAGCCTGTTATAGATCCATGACTGGAGAAGGAAAGAGGCTTGAAACGGAAAAGGAGGAAGATATCGGGGATACAGTGGGAGAGTTGCAAGCGGGACATTCTCACACTGTTGCTGTTTTGAATTATGCTGTTATTTCTGATAATCAGCTGGTCCGGATGGTTGATGAAGAGACGTTAAATGTCTTCCGCAGAGCATGTGCTGACTGGCATAACTTTTTAAACTTAGGGGCAGATAGCAACTCACGAGTGCACCAGGCAATCCTCGCTGGCCAGAAAAAGACCAACGTCAAGGGAAAGGGCGTTAGCAAGACATCTCGGTCTACAAATATTGGCAACCAATCCACGATTCAATCCTTCTTTTCTAAGAAGCTGGAGGAACGAGCAAAGGAATGGAGTGAAGCAGGAGTGGAACAGCAAGCTATTATGGCCCATAAACTGATGTTTAAGAAGTTCCCGGATGAGCAGGAGAGGTTTAAATCTCATGGGCAAAAAAGACTTGTGGAGTTGATGTTTCTTGAGCTTGGGCGGAATTCCTGGAAAGGAAAGCCTAAGCTTGTTATTATGCCCACGGGAGAGGGAAAGTCATTGTTGTATCTTCTGCCTGCCTTTCATCCTGAGGCACGGTTAACAATAGTGTTTTGCCCTTATAAAGCTTTGGTTAATGACCAAATTATGAGGGTAAAGGCAGCTGGATTGAAGATCAACGAGAAGGTGGCATTTCAGGACAGGATAGGCAGTAGGCCACAAACTGGAGTGGTGGTGTTGAGCTACGACAGCTTGAGGAAAGATTTTGTCTTGGACTGGTTGAGGGAGAGAGCAGATGCTAATCACATTAGCAAGATTGTTGTCGATGAATGTCATGTTGTCCTGTCTGAATGGGTGCTGACGATTGGGGAGAAGCAGCCGGAGGGGTTTAGGCCCTGCATGGCTAAAATTGCACTGTTATCCAAATTGTCATGTCCGTTGCTTTTCCTGACGGCAACGATGCCTCCCCATTGGACCAAATCATGGGCACAAGCTGTGGGTTTGAAGATGGAAGGGCTGGATATTCACCGTTCCTTGACATTCAGCACAATACTCTGAAGGAGGATAAGGAAAGGGGGTGGAAGAGGAGTATTGTCTGGTTGAGACAATTTGTGGAAGGAGAAGGACGATTGAAGGGGAATGAGCATGGTTTGGTGTTTTTTGGATCCAAGGGATTGTTGGAAGATGCGGCAGTAGCGGTGGAGGAATTGGGGTTGGTGATATTCCGACACCACTCTGACATGACGGAGATAGCGAGAAAGAAGTCATTGAAGAGCTGGGTAGATTGTGGAGCACGATGGCTTTTTGCAACAAAGGGGATTGGAGCAGGTGTGGACTTTGAGGTGGACAGGGTGGTGAATGTGGGATTGCCGGATACAATGGTTGAATATGCACAACAAAGCGGCAGAGGGGGTAGATCGAGTGGGAGTGCGGTAGCAACTTTGGTGTTTGAAGGGACATTGGAACCGGAGAGTTTAAATGGAGCACCTGAAGAAGCCACTGTATATGGAGTAGATGGGGATGAAATGGAGGGAATGGATCAGGCTTACATGTGGAGATGCTTTCTGCGTGCAAGCAAATGTAGGAGAGAGCTGTTGGGGTATTTTTTGGATGGTATGCCGCGATCATGTGAGGGGATACCAAATGGGGAGTTGTGTGACTGTTGCAAGAGAAGGGGGGCTGTGGTAAACAGAATGGAAGCAGGAAAGGCAAGAGATGCTAGAGAGACGTTGGAGGAAATCTTTAGGGCGAAGGCAGTCCTGGTGAAGTTTGAAAGGATGGAGGCTAGAACAGGGGTTCCTGAGGAGGTTGATATGCCTGAAGTGGAGTTAGAGGTGGATGGTGAATTTGAGGAAGTTGGGGATGGTTTAGAGGGTGGGGACAGTGCGGAGGAAGATTATAGGGAGGATCTGACTCAGGTTATGGTAGAGGAGTTAGGAAATAGGGGAGTCCAATGTGGCAGGGGACAGGAGGAACGAGAGGATGATTCTTGGATACAGGACGATTGGAATAGTAGCTTGGAACTACCAACTGTTTCTCAGCTTCAACGAGGTAGCTATAGGGAGGGAAAGTGGTATGGGGGAAATGAACCCTTAGATACCACGGGAAAAAATAGCAGAGCTTTGGGGAGGAAATTCACTTTGAAAGAAAGGAGGGAGGAAAAGGGAAAGGGTGTTGAAAGACGGGAAACTGATGAGGTGATATACATTTCATCCGAATCCGAGGATGGGATAGATGAGGGGGAGGAAGGGGCTGATGAGGAAGAATACGGGAGTGAAATTGGGGAAGAGGATTGGGAAAAGGCAATGGGGGGATTGGAAAGGGAAAGAGGTGGGAATGATTGCCTTGGGGATATTGCGTCTTCATCAATATTACCAACACCGGCAGAGCAGATGTTGGTGTACAGTGAAGTAAATAGGTGGAGTGAGGAGGCTGAGGATGCTGAAGAGGAGGAAGAAGAACGTGAGGGTTGTGGAGTAATGATGGATAGGGGGGCTGATCTTACACACTCGCAACTGTTGGACATTTTCAATACAACAATGCAAAGTAGAAGAGAGAAGGGAGTTGGAGAGGGAGTTTTGGGGATGAATAGCACGGATGGATCAAGAAAAGTGAGGAAGGCAATGGTGTTGAGTCCTATCAATCATTTCTTGAGTAGGGGGAAGGGGAAGCGGGTTAGAAGTGAGTCAATTCTCTCCCAGGCAGTGGTGTCTTCTTCTGCCTTGAATCGATTTATGGAGGAAACAGCGGCGTCAATTCCTGAATCTAGAGATGTGGGTAGAGAGATTGAAGAAAACGCTGTGGAGGAAATGAATACAGTTGGGAGGCGGATAGAGAGGAATGAGGTGCAGATACGGGGAACACAAGAGCAAGAAAGAAGGAGGGTAAAGGATCTATTACTCTGGATTGAAACCAATTGTGTTTGGTGTTGGGGGCAGGACGAGGAAGGCTGGGAGGGACGCTGTACATGGAATTGCAATCGGCATGAGGAAGTCAAAGCCAGATTAAAGGCTGCAAAACACCATTTAAAGTTGAAGGCTGGCAAGATTTGTTTCTCTTGCCTGTTGGATCAAGAGACTTGCGGCAAGTGGATGGGAAAAGGAAAGCCAACGGGGATAGGGAATGTATTGGGGCAGGGTGGCCAGCAAGAATTGTGCTTGAGGTGGCGGCTGTGGGTTGGTATTACTTTGGAGGAGAGTTTCAGAAAAGTGTTTGGGCGATGGGTTGTGATATAGATGGAATGTATTTGAGGGATGAGGTTAGAGGGGATTTGGAGTTTTGGAAGGAATTTATATCTTGGGGTAAAGAGAGGGATGGTGCGGTAGATTGGGACAGATTACGCTTTCAAACAATGCTGTCATTTCTATGGTGGAAGGTTCAGGAGCGGGACATGGAGCGGAAGAGGATGGAGGAAGTGTATTAGGGTATTTGATATAGAGCAAAGGAGTTTCATATTTTCTTTTATTATTTATTTAGAGATTTAGGTATATTAAGCTGTAATACAAGATCATTTTCTTTAAGGGGGTGTGGTTTGGCGGTGGACTTGTCTGTGTTTGGAAAGGAGATAGTGCATAACTGTTGAGTTATAATGAATGGATATACATTATGTATAAGAAAGGGGGGTCCAAGTCAGGGGTTAGGGTAAGTATATTTTACATGTATCGATTTAGGTAAGTTATACAGTGCAGACCACTCAGACCCTAAATCGTGTCATCTTAGCGGAACCGTTCCGTACGGAACCGCAAAACTGAGCACTCACAGTTCCGTTCGGAACTGCAAAACTGTGAACGAACGGTTCCGTACGGAACGGCAAAACTGTGGACTCACGGTTCCGCATGTTGAATTGACTTCCGGGTGGGGTGTCCAGATTCGGTCATTTTTTAATTGAATAATTGGTCATCAATAGGGTGCTGGCCTAGCGATTTGCAGGCAGGCACTGGTATGTGCCAAGCATTTGGCAGAGCCGCCAACCTGGGCATGCAGGCGCACGCTACTGAGATCCGGGGCACACATAGTACCGAGATCCGGGGCACGAAGTTTTCGGATGAGAAGCACACTGTCAACCACCTGCACATTGTCAACCACCTGCATCTGACGCCTCCAAGAGCCTCAACAGCATACCAAATACGCAGCAACATCGCGACATTGACGGTAAGCCACCTTCCCCGCCGCGACATACCTGCGCTGACCCCCGGAGCCCAGGTTGACATACTCGCCACGTGACGACATCGCGCCCCTGACGGTAAGCCACCTCCGCCGCCGCGACATACCTGCGCTGACCCCCGGAGCCCAGGTTGACATACGGGATACGCAGTGACATCGTGCCCCCGACGGTAAGCCACCTCCCCCGCCGTGACTTACCTGCGCTGACCCCCGGATCCCAGGTTGACATACGAGATACGCAGTGACATCGTGCCCTGACGGTAAGCCACCTCCCCCGCCGTGACTTACCTGCGCTGACCCCCGGATCCCAGGTTGACATACGAGATACGCAGTGACATCGTGCCCTGACGGTAAGCCACCTCCCCCGCCGTGACATACCTGTGCTGACCCCCGGAGCCCAGGTTGACATACTCGATACGCTGACGACATCGCGCCCCTGACGGTAAGCCACCTCCGCCGCCGCGACATACCTGCGCTGACCCCCGGAGCCCAGGTTGACATACGGGATACGCAGAAGTGACATCGTGCCCCCGACGGTAAGCCACCTCCCCCACCGTGACTTACCTGCGCTGACCCCCGGATCCCAGGTTGACATACGAGATACGCAGTGACATTGTGCCCCTGACGGTAAGCCACCTCCCCCGCCGTGACATTACTGTGCTGACCCCCGGAGCCCAGGTTGACATACGAGATACGCAAGTGACATCGTGCCCCTGACGGTAAGCCACCTCCCCCGCCGTGACATACCTGTGCTGACCCCCAGAGCCCAGGTTGACGTACCAGATACGCAGCGACTTTGCGCCTCACATCCAAATCGACCGACTCTTACCTCCAAATCGATCGACTCTTATCTCCGCAACAACGCTCCCGAGAGCGTCGCATCAAAGGTTCGTCGTCCACCGTTTCTTATAGTTTATTTTTTTTTGGATATACCTGGGGAGGGGGGGGGGGGGGGGGGCGGGAGGCGGTATGTGGTCGGGGGTTGCCAAAGAAAGGCCGCGATGTGGTCGTATACACGCTTTGTGACCA